>OZ010787.1:154349547-155096008 GCA_963932465.1 Maratus speciosus | reverse complement strand
GCATAATTATGATTTTTTAGCAATAAAATGGACATAGATACATTCTGTTGACTTTTATATTAGTATTTCCACTTCATGATCAACATTATATTACCATTTCACTTGTCGCATTTTCAATTTATCAAAATTTTTACAATTTTTTGCTGTCCTTAAAGTTTTTACACGCACTGTATATTTTGCAGATATTCCAAAAATGAAGTGAGTTACACCTGAAAATAAGTGAAGGGGTCCAAATTTGGCTACTCTCCCCTATTCGACTCTCTCAAAAAACAAGTAATTTCATGGTATAAGATACTGAAATTTACTCATAGTAAGACTCTGATTTAGAGAAAGCTATTTTGCTTTAATCTAATCTCATTGTTGAGCATTTTAGATAAATTTTTATTCACAAGTGCAATTAATTTAACCATTAACCCGGGAGAACTCGCTAGTGAGATTTTCTCTCACGGTGCCCAATTGCTTTTCTTTTACTTTACATTCACTTAATATAAAATTTTTTTGCTTGGCTTAGTAATTTTATTCACGAAAGAGGTAAAATAACTGAAATAACATTTTCCATTTTAATTAACCTTTAACTGATGTGACTAAAATTTGTCACACAACTGATGTGATCCGGTCTCTCAGACCCCTCGAATAAAATGAATAAAAAAAAATAACTCAAATGGTTGAATTTACTTAAATTTTTTCATAACAATATCGTTGTACTTCTCTTAGGAGCATGTGAATTAAATTGCATGAAAAAAGTATTTTATTCATATTATTTAACTTCAGTACAGAAAAGTAAAAAGCTGTAAAAGTGTTTACAGCTGGAAGTCGCGGGGTCTGGGAGACCGCGTGACATCAGTTAAAAGTTAAAATGAAAAATGGTTTAAATAAGAGTCTTAAAAAAGGTACGACGGTGAGAGAAGCAGCGAGTTCTCCCAGGTTAACTGATGTTACCGGTCTCACAGACCGGTGCTTTTTTCAATTTTCATAGTTTAACTTGCAAATTTCAGTTTATCTACAAACACTACTGAAATTTTGTCTCGTTTGGAACTTTAGTACTGACAGCAGAGACTTTTGAATACATGAATTTTAATTATAACACTCCTGTACGAAAAGTTTACTACAAAAACAACATCATGCGAGTTAATCGCGGCTTTTATTCATCTTTCGATGGAGGGGTCTCACAGACCGCTTTACACTAGTTATGTGACAATTTCTGTGACATCAGTTAAAGGTTAACTTTAACACTTATCTAGTTTCAAGTTTTGTTATATAAAGGGTAGCACTGATAAAATAAACTTTCAGGGGTGGGGGGGGGGGTTAAATACATGTCAAGACAAACAATTTTAGTATAGGGAAACCAAGTATCGCAGTCAGTCAGTTAGGTCACAAATACAGAATATCTCATTTCACTCAAAACCTGAATTTTTGTTCTTAACGTTAACAATAATGAATATATTTAAAAATTCTTTTGGAATAAACAACTATGCATTGTTTGAAACAGTAGTGTAGCTGGGGGGGGAGGGGGGGTCGCAAACCCCCGGCGCTGCCAATGGCACAAAATCGAGAGAGGTTTTAAAAGGAATTATCTCGCATATTTTGACAATAAATGAAAATTGTTGACTTTTTTTTTCTTTTCTCTGTGTGTGTATGTGAATGTTTTCTTTAGTAAAATATTTTGCTAATGAAGAAAGAAAAAGCTTCTGTAAATGTTTCTAAGGATGGTTCAGTATACTTTGTGCCTTTCATGTTTACGTACCTGAATTAAGGCGCAAAATGATTTAAAAGGGGGGGGGGGCGTCAAATTGAGAGAGGCTTTAAACAGAAATTATCTCACACATTTTGACAATAAATAAGAATTGTTGACCATTTTGTGTGTGTGTGCGTGAATGCTTTGAAGAAAGATCAATAACTGCGAATCCCGTATGGAAGCTCATCACTGTGTAGCCTCCAACTTATAAAACAAATGAGAGTGTGTGTGTGTGGAGGGGGGAGGGGGGGTGATTGCTGGCGTCTGATATCAAAAGAACATTTTTTTATTTCTCTGTTGGTTTTCACGCTGATTTTTGTGTTCTTAGTATTCCATATGTATATTTTCGTGTAATGGGGGTCCTGTGAACCAGTGCAAAATGGATTTAGCTGGAGTAGAAAGTAAAGATATTATTTCTTCTTTATTGGCAATTCTATTTTTCCGTCGAATTGGCATTGAGAAAAGCCAAGTAATAAAATATGGGCAACTTACCCCAAACTGTCCCTTCTTAAAAAGTATAGAAAAGAAAGCAGGACTTTTCAGTCTTTCTAGTAGAACCAGTATAAATGACTGTGTTGAAATAAGAAAATTCAACATTTATTTTATTAATTCAACATCATTTCCCTGTCCTTGTTTGCTGTTAAATGCAAGTAAGAATGTGCCCAGCAAAGAAAGAAACAGTGGGCCATCAGCTGGAAAAAGATGGCAGCCAGCACTGCCATCAGCGGTAAAGTGCAATTGTGCCATTACGTAAACCTGTACAAAAGTGTCCGTGCGGAATGCAGCTAGCCCATCAATGATGGCCAACAGCAGACCAGCATTGGTATGCCATCACATTACTTCAATCCGGCACTTTTCCTGCAGTGCTAGCACCTATTCTACTGCCATTCCTTTGCTGGCCCAGCACTTTCCCTTACAAAAATTTCTTATAGAAATCTATAAAAAAACAAAGTATTCTAGAATTATGGCTCTGTTTCCTATAAGCTAGTTTCACCAAGAGTTATAGAAGTGTCTATAGAAATATTTGATCTTGCAGTGGTTTCCATGTGGTCACCCTGCCAAGTAGGGGAGATGGGGGCACATGTGAACAGTTCGCATAAATATAGCTTTTTCTCATAACTGGATTAATTTCGATAAACAAAAACTACTTAATATAGTAAACAGAACTTTCTTTTGCACTTGGTATTTTTTTCAAAATCACCTGTATAGTTCTTCTTACATTTTTTAATAGTTTTATAAAATCAAAAAATTGTTCACATGTGCCCCATCAGCGGGGTAGTTGTGAACACACGTGGGGCACATGTGAACACAAGGAAAAAATATCCTTTAATGTGCTTTTTATTCCTTTATTCATTTGTCATAGTAATCATTAGTTATATTACCTTTTAAATTCACCATAAAGAAAAATATATATGTATATTTCTCTAGTTTCTGCGTGATATGTTTAAGCAAAAGATTATAAAATGAAAATAAGTAGATTTGGTGGGGAGAGTCTTAGATGATTCATTAAGTATTGTTGCAATAAAATAAAAAAAATAAAGAAGCAATTTAAAAAAAGAAATTAAAACTTTTAAATTTTGTTTGGGGGAAATTTTAGGGAGGGGGCATTTACATACTATTTATCGGAAATCTGCCGAAATACGAAAGATTCTCAACTCCTGTATTTGCCTTATTTTCTTGTAAATTTTAGATAAAGAAGGGTTTTTTAATGATTAAAAAAAATCTCGACTATAACCCCCCCCCCCAACTTCTTTTGTTTTTGAAAGAAGGAGGGGGGGGTACAATCGGGATTTTACGGTAGTTATCAGTTTAAAAATTGTACTTTCTTAAAATATTACTGGTATCTATCTCCATTCAAAGCATCATATACATAAATGTTTTAGAGATGGAAGTAAGCCATCATTGCAAGGTTAGAATAAATGTAAAAGAAAAATTTGCAAAGTTGTTCAAAGTAATACTTTTGTATTAACAATGCATAAAAAATATTGTTGTAAACCGTTTAGTAAAATAATATATAACACTTATTGCATTTTAGAAAACATTAAATTTATTTAAAGTACAATTGAACGTAGACGAGCCTGTTGTTCTTTATGTATTTGCTGAAAGATGTGTTTTTGGAAGTTTCAATACAAAATCAACTTTGTGAGAGGAAAATATCTTCAATTTCAGGAAAATTGTAGATAATGGAACTGACATTATCTCTCATTAAGTTAACTGAAAGAAACAGAATCACAGAATGATTATTGGGGTACTTATGAACTGTTCATATCTGCCCCAACTAGCCTGTTCACAAGTGCCCCACATTGCTGCTTCTGTTAAATTGATGAATAATTAACATTTCTCAATTTTAGAAGAAAAAGAATTTTATCAAAAATGTTTATTAGTATTCATAGTATATGGTAAAACACTCAAATTCAAATAAATGAATAAATAAATAAAATTATTCGCTTATGAACTTGGAGCAATGATTTTACTTTTGAGATCTAAAAACAGTGTTTGGGCTACAAAGGACAAACAAAATGTCATAGAGCTTCAAAAAATTTTTACCATATGTCTACAGATGCTATCATCTTTAGTAATTTTTTTCAAATAAAAAAGCTTACAGTAACTATCGAAAAACTGCGATGTTCACATGTGCCCCGTGTTCACATGTGCCCCCATCTCCCCTACTAACCGCGCCCGTTGCTGTTTGGTCTTCGTGATCGGACGTGAACGAGTACTTTCAGCGTATTCTACGACACGCTCGTAGTTTTTAAGCTCTCATTATACTATTTCAAGTTTGTTTCTTTTGTAATTTTCTTTCCCAATCATTAAACTGTTATAGAAATTATTGTATTGTATAGAAATCCTATATATTTTATAAACTTTTTTTTATTGATTCTCAACTGTGTAAATTGTGAAAACCGAAATCTTTTGTAACTTAGTAAAACCAGATTTTAGGAGAGAAAAAAGTGCGTTGAAATAAAGAATTTTTTAAATTCGTTTACTTATTTATTTTGTTATTGGCAGTAATGCTATATTATTTCCAGTTTCAAAAAAAAAAAAAAAAAAAAAATTAGCTTCACAGCTTAAATTGTGTTAAGATATTCATTTCAGATTTGTGTTCAAATACTCAATGTTTTCGGTATTTCGCAACGCCACCTAGCGTAAAGGTTCCCAGCAATAATACTTCAAAAGTTCGTGCACTTCCATATAGTGCTGGGCCAGCGCATGAGATAAAACGGAAGCCCACCAGAATTTTATCTGATGATTTCCAACAGCAAAGTTGACTGAAGCTGTCCAGCAGTGGTCATGCGATGGTAGACCATTAACCAGCACTTCTTCATCATTGCCAGCACCCATCTTGCTGCTGGCCAGCAATTTCCTCTTTTCTGGGTGTGATCTTTAAAAGAATTTGATGATTTAAAAAAGTCTTTAAAATTAAATGAGCAGTGCAATATGCTCGCCGAAAAATATCCGTTTGATATAAACGGTGCAGAATTATTCTGTGACTTGAAGGATATCATAATATTATTGAAAAAAGCTTTAAAAAATAGTGAGATACTTGATTATGCACCAAAAGGTTTACTATAGTATATTCGCTCAATGGGCATAGAAGCATATAACTCTCTTGCGACAGCTTTGCCCATTTTTTTAAAAACTTTACCTGTATCTTTTTCATCATATGAAAGATCATTTGGCAAGCTTAAACTAATTAAATGATATTTTAGGTCAAATATGTCACAAGAAAAAATATCTAATATTTCAATAATTTCCATTGAAAATGCCATAGCATCTTCTTTAGATTATACTGATTTAATAATTGACTTTTCGGCTGCTAAGCCTAGAAAAGTTAATTTTTAACATTTTGTAAGTTTCAGTATTTATCCCTGAAATGTGTTATTTATTCCACAAAAATTACGTTTTAACCTTTCATAATTGCCTCGATTTAAATGAATGTATATATTTACAGTGATATAAACAAACATGTATTTAATTATTAAATATCATTAACGGATATTAAATATTAAACCTAATTCAAATTGTTGGTGTTGTGCCCAAATGCAATTAAAATTTTATGAAAATTTTGAATTTGTCTATGCAATCGAATAAATGTAAGACAGTTTAATCATATCTCCAAGTCTTACCGCAAAATAGAAAATGCATCAAAACTTTAACAATCGATTGATTAATTCACATGTTGCTGCTTTCATCATTTTAAAATTTTATTTGACATATACTTAAATTCAGCGCATATGCATTACAGAGAAGTGATTACACTATATTTTAATGCATCCCCTTTTTAGGTAGCTTCCAATACAAAAAGTAAGAAGATACCTATTCGCAGTAAAGCAATTTCGGATAATTTTCGTATATTTTCACTGATCATAATTGCCAGACCCGAAAACTACTACCCGTTCAAATGTTGATTTATATATAATGCATATTTGTCATGTGATAATGTTTGTATTTATAAACCGATTCGGATGTGATCGAGCATATGTTAAGGTGGTTCTCAAATCTCCTGCTCGACAACGTGAAACTTTCTGACTCATTTTTAAATATAAAAGCATAAAATTGGCAGGCCTGACTATTGAAGCAATTCGGAATAGAAATGGGTTTTCATTTTTCGATGAACAAATTACTTATCAAGTTATAAGCAATTTTGGTCACGTGACGGCCAGTTTTTCTCCTCTCCCATAGTTGCTTCCGTAAATTCGGTTCAAAACGATCACTTTGACAGTATTTTCTGAAAGATTATCTGCCTTTACCATAAAAAGGAAAAGTCTCTGTATAACAATACCTGCCAATTTCATGCGTTCCCGAGCAAAAATGATTTTAAAAATGTGTCAGAAAGTAGCCCTGTTGGATTTGAGCAAGCCTTAAGGGTTTAACTAAAACAAATATACAAAAAATTACAAATGCAAATTTGTTTCTTGCATAAGTATTAGGTCTTGATATAATGATACCAGGGTATTTTTTGTTTCTCCTCTATCTTAAGAAACGGACGTGATATAGCAGTTTGAAATTCTAATGTGACTGCCATTTTGAAACATGACAGTACATTTTTTTAATATTCGGATTTAATTTAGGAGTTTTAGCAAACGTGGTTTCTCGCAAATTTACTTTCATTGTTATAATCGTTGTTGCTATACTTCCATACGCTTAAAACTACATAGTCGTGTCCGCTAACGTCAAATTCTCGTCAAGATTCGCAACATTTGGCTTTGCCAAACTGGCAATAAAAGAAGAACGCCAAAAGTGAAGCCAACTTGGCGATAGCTGACTAATTTTTCGAAATTTCTCTTAATATTCAATATTGTCGAAAACTGTGTATCTTCTATAATCGGATTTTACGCATTTCTGAATAAAATTAGCTGAATACTTAAAAATAAGGAAGAGGAAAAACTTATCTGTACTAGTTGGAAGGACTTTTTTTTCGTTTTGAGAACAAATAATATGGTTATTTTTTATTTAGGGTGTGTGTGGGGGGAGAGGGGACAATTTCTTCCTGCACCGGACGCCAAAAAACATAGTTACGCCACTGGTTTGAAAAGGATGTGCTAGAAGTCACACTACTTCAGTCAGTATCATAGTAGTGGTTTTAGATACATTCCGAATCATGGAGCTTCTAACTTAATGTTGGTTGGACGCAAATTATGACCATTTGCTACTCGTTTCACGATGTCATCACATTTCACAAAAAGTAAAGTAAGCTTGCTGAAAATATTGTTGCAACATCTTCATTATTATTACAATGTCATTATTATTGCAATGTTTTCATTTTTAACGAAGGGCCGGTTTCAGCTTGGAGTCAAACACCCTGTATTTATGATTGAATAACGAAATGTGACCCCGGATTCTTATACATTTTTGTTTAAACCTTGACGTCTATTATCACCCATGAAATTTCGTTCAATAAGTTTTGAAACATCGTGTATAATGCAAAATTCTAAAATCATTTTTAAGTTTATGTTCCTATTCCTTTTATTATTTCATTATTATATATGGATAAACTACTTAAAAAAACATATTTTTAAAAATTTTTTAGGAGAAAAGTATCGAAAAAAATTGAAGCAATATTTAAATTTTTTAGGCGACTAAGGTTTTGCTAAAGCACCTTGGATTATGCCCTATTTTTTGCATCTGTCATCGTGAGTACAGAAAAAAAGTTAGAAAAAATATTGTTATTCTTTGTCAATTTGCTTGTTTACTTAAAATATTCCATTATTCTATATGGTTCATTGTCACACTATCCTCTTAACACTGAGAAGTTACAAAATTCTCTCATCTCTTATCGTTGCATATTAAAGCATGTTATTGAATATTCTTTTCCCTGGGAATACATAGATTCTTCTAGTAAAGGTGTCATGCGCTTAGTTTATAAATACCAGCGCGAAAGACCGAACTGCGTCCCGTTAAAATTAGCGTTGTGTTCAACTCAATTTAACCATGCCAGCAAAGAAAGAAACAGTGGGCCATCAGCTGGAAAAAAGATGGCAGCCAGCAGTGCTATCAGCGGTAAAGTGCAAGGGTGCCATTACTTAAACCTGTCGAAAAGTGTCCAAGCCGAATGCAGCTGGCCCATCAGTGATGGCCAACAGCAGGCCAGCATTGGTGTGCCATCACATTACTTCAATCCGGTACTTTTCCTGCAGTGCTAGCACCTATCCCACTGCTATTCCTTTACTGGCCCAGCACTTTCCCTTACAAAAATTTCTTATAGAATTTTATAAAAAACAAAGTATTATATAATTATGGCTCTTTTTTTCTATAAGCTAGTTTCACCAAGAGCTATAGAAACATCTGTAGAAGTGTCTATAATAGAAATGTATATAGAAATATTTGAACTGCATGTGGTCACCCTCCCAAGTACTGACCGCACTCGATGCTGCTTGGTTTTCGTGATCGGACATGAACATGTGCTTTTAGCGTACGCTACGATTGCTCGTAGTTTCACTCTCATTACACTATTTCAAGTTTATTTATTTTGTGATTTACATTCCCAATCATTAAACCGGTATAGAAAATATTCTATTGTATAGAAATTCTATGTATTTTATACGCTTTTTTTATTATTTATTCTGAACTGCGTAAATTATGAAAACCGAAATCCTTTGTAACCTAGTAAAACCAGATTTAAGGAGAAAACAAAAGTACTTTGAAATAAAGAATTTATTTATTTATTCATTTACTTATTTATTTTGTTGGTGGCAGTGGTGCTATATTTTTTACAGTTTCAAAAAATATTAGCTTCACAGTTTAAATTGTGTTAAGATATTTATTTCAGATTTGTGTTCAAATACTCAATGTCTTCGATATTCGCAGCGCCAGCTAGCGTAAGGGCTCCCAGCAATAATACTGCAAAAGTTCGTGCACTTCCATGTAGTGGTGGGCCAGCGCATGAGATAAAATGGATGCCCACCAGAATTTTATCTGATGATTTCCAATAATAAAGTTGACTGAAGCTGTCCAGCAGTGGTCATGCAGTGGTAGACCATCAGCCAGCACTTCTCCGCACCTATCTTGCTGCTGGCCAGCAATTTCATCTTTGCTGGGATAATTTCTCGGTGAATTATTGCTATAAAGCATTTTATTTTACAACAATATAGAAAATTCCTTCAGATTTTGAAAGTCAATTCATTCGCAAAATTTTGCGACATTCTTTCATTTGGCGCCAAGCATGTGTTGAGAAAGTTTTATATACCCTGGTTGATTGAATTCTGTTTTAGAGAACGTTCTATGATTGGATGAATCGTATTTCTCATCTCGGCTCCTATTGGGAACTTCTAGAAAATGCCTTTAGGTTCTGAAAGCGAAGTTTTTCGCCAAATGTTGCCAAATTTAGCGATATTCTTCATTTGGCGCCAAGCAAGTGTTTTTGCATTGGTTATCTTGAAAATCGATTTTCACGCCAAATCACGCCAGTGTCACCAATATTTCGCCAAATATCGCCAACTCACTTTGGCGAGCTGCGGCCACCTTTGCGACTTCGTTTACTGCAAACTGTTCAGCAATTTAATGACTGTTTGAACCTTCATTCCCATTAAAATGCATTGACCCGTAGTGACCCCCAAAAGACCCACTAATTGAATTTTCTATAACATGTGACATAGTCCAATGGTCTTTTCGTATCCCAAAACGGTAGGGTACAAAATTTTGTAAAAATCCTTAGGTCCGTTTTTAAGATATAATTTGCATAGGCACACACACACACACACAAGATTTGCTCATAATATACCGGTGGTTATCAAAATAATGGAAACACCCTAGATCTTGAAGGAATTCTTTATTAATATGGCGTAGGACCGCCTTTGGCATGTAATACAGCTTGGATTCGCGTGGGAATCGAATCATACAAATTCTGGACAGTGCTTAGAGGAATATTGTACCATTCTTCATGGAGATATTGTGAAAGTTCCGTGAGAGATGCCGGTGGAGGATATCGATTCCGGATTGAAAGCTCTAAAATAGACCACAACGGTTCGATTATGTTGAGGTCTGGGGACTGTGCGGGCCAAGGTAGATGTTCCACCTCATCCTCATGTTCATCAAACCATGATTGGACAACTCTGGCTGCATGAATAGGGGCATTATCATCCTGGAAAATTCCATCTCCTGCAGGAAACAAAATTTGCATCATGGGATGGACCTGGTCAGCTAAAACCTCTCTATACATCTCCCCAGTGATCCTTCCTTTCATGGTTACGATTGGACCAGCAGAAAACCATGACACGGCTGCCCATACCATGACCGATCCACATCCATGCTTGACAGTTGGACGGAGGCAATCAGGATCATACGCTTGTGCAGGTGTTCTCCAGACATGTACCCGTCCTGTTGTGGGGAACAATGTGAAAGATGATTCGTCTGACCATATAACAGTCTTCCACTTATCAATCGACCAGGTTTTGTGGTTGTGGCACCACTCTACACGACGTTTGGCATTAGCATCTGTGACAAGTGGCTTGGGAATTGCTGTTCTGCCGTAAATGTTCTCTTTATGAAGGTATCTCCGAACTGTAATTGTTGACACTGGAGAATCCAGATGCTGATTGAGCTCTGCGGTCACTTTGGCTGCAGTTGTTTTCTTTTTAGACATTACAATCCGCTTCAATACCCGTCGGTCCCTTTCACTCAGCTTCTCCTTCCGCCCACTATTTTGCTTTGCTGAGCTTGTCTTTTCGCGCTGTGTGTATGCTGTCATGACTTTAGACACCGTACCTCTAGAAACGCCTATAAGCTGGGATGTTTCGGCCACCGTTGCTCCAGCTAGTCGGGCTCCTACAATTTGGCCTCTTTGAAAATCTGTGAGGTTTGACATTTTACGCTTCTGACAAAAAAAATCAAAACGTAGACAACTCTTCTAGAGCTCTCTCATACTACCTAATACATGTACTTTTTTATATTAAAAAAAATATGGTAGCTAAGATTATATTTTAATGCTTACGAAGGGAATTCTTAAATGTCCCTTTCATTCACAAGTGTTTCCATTATTTTGATAACCACCGTAATATACGATGCATGCATTCAGATTTAAAGGGGAAAAAATGAAGGACTATATAGATTGAGCTTTGATAAATGTGGCTGTCTTTCCGAAAATTAAATTAAGCCATCAAATAATAGTTAGCGAATTGTAGAAGAGATTTAATAATGGAAGTTCAACTATATCGATATCCAAGTAATTAAGAACAGACATACCATTTTCTAAAAGATTCTATATTCGTGTAAAAGCTACATTTAAGATGAAGACTGGTTAAACGAATCTTTAATTTTACATACAGTAAAGCACCTTTTTATACAGAATCGTCCCTGAAGCTGACGATAGAGAAAAGCATACAAAGAAATAATAAAAAGCATATCGATTGACAGCAGATGACAATGTATGTTTTATTTTTTCTAAATATATGTTTTTTGCTTCGTTTTTTTTTTTTTTTTTTTTTTTTTTTTTTTTTTTTTTTGTCAGATAAAGTAGTTTCTTAGAGCATCTTTAAGTAGTTTCTTAACCCGGGAGAACTCTCTAGTGAGAATGCCTAATTGCTTTTCTTTTACTTTACATTCATATAATATCAACTTTTTTTGGTTGGCTTAGTACTTTTATTCACAAAAGAGGTAAAATAATTGAAATAACATTTTGAAATTTTAATTAAAATGAAAAATGGTTTAAATAAGAGTCTTAAAAAAGTACGACGGTGAGAGAAAATCTCATACAGCGAGTTCTCCCGGGTTAAAAGTAGTTTCTGCAAAGTAGTTTCTTAGCTGCGAAATTTTTCCATACTTTATTATGCATCTTGAGTATCTGCAAATTATAGACTTTTATGTTTTAAACTATTTTCCTTGTTTAATATTTTTAGTTTGCCAGACAAAAATAGTCATTTTTTTTTTTTTTTTTCGGAAAAGAAGCAAGGAATAACTTTTTCGGATACACCAAACATTTTCACAGCAACAAATTCGAGAAATTTTTTTAAAATGTAATGTAATAGAAAACTATTTTAATACTGTAATATTCAAGAAAATTTTCAGACCAGAAAAAATCGACACACATCTGATAAAACAGAAATGTATTAAAGCTGATTTATTGCTCTAAATCTTTTAAGCAGTGATAATGTAAGAATATACAATATATTTTCAAACTTCGATTGACTCTTGTGAGGTAAATTAAGAGGCACAACTTTTCTTCCTTTTCCAGTTAATATTTTTATTTCTCTAAACATTTTCATTTCTTTAATATTACAGAAGAAATTACAAGCATAATTCTGAGCCTTCTGAAACTTTAAAAGTTTTAAAAAAGAACTTCAAACACAAAATCTTAAAAAAAAATTTCAATTTACAAAACATTTTGAGTTAGGACAAAGAAATGCAATTAAATGGTATTTGAAAGTAAGAAAATATATAAGCTATTTTTCGCCATTGACAATTGACAAACCCAAAACCTCGAAGAAAGAGAAGACATAGCTTTGAGGTTTAGTCAGTTACGAATATTTAAATAATTGTAATGCTAAATCCAAATTATGTGTATAAAGTTTACCTAAATTTTTTTTCTAAAGGTGATGAAGCATTAACCGATTAAATTAACATTGAGTTTCAATAAAAAGGTTAAATATTACATATAGGTTGTCCATTCTTATCGTTGACCAAAAGGTAATTCTGAATCCGTTAGTTTTACAGGTATAGTTGAAATTGCAAAAATGTTACAAATGCTGTTCTTCATCATATGAAAATCCATTTACATCAAAATAGTTCAAATCGCTGTTTACATAAAAATAGTTTTTTTCGTCAAAATAGTCAGAGTCCTATAAGTTATATTTAGAAAACCTTTCGCCATACTCAAACAAGTAAAACAGTAAAAAATCCATTTTGATACAATCGAAACATATTGAGTTATGACACTTTGAATTTTATGAGTTTTCAGCACTTCTGGCACTCTTTTTTTGTGCCAGAAAACACTGCTTGTAAGGAATTAGCCAGTTGTTTATTATAGCACTCTGTATAATATATCTTAATCATTTTACACCAAATTTTGGTTTGCTACCCATTTTTAAATATCCGTGGAAACTAGGTATGTTTTTAAAATGCCTTTTTAGAGAAAAAATAAACAAACAAAAGAAACACTAAAAGATAACACTAAAAACTTGAACTGGCATAGTTAACTTTTTTTAAAAAAATATTTACTGTATTTCAAGAAATAAACTTTTGATCTTAATTGTAGTTTATTTTTTATGCAAGTATATAAAAAAAAAATATTTATTTTATACACAGCCTTTATTTATTATCTGGCTTTATCCGGGTTCATCCTGTTTTGCACGATACAAGATCATGGAGAAAAAAAAATTAGCCTTCAAATCATATGCGGAAATATGCTTAAAATTATATGACATTCAGTCTGATTTAAAATAGTGTCATTTTATTAGTGTCGTTTATAAATAAACGCAATTGCCCTCTTTACATGTCATATTGTACCTGAAATATTCTCTTGCGTTGCGGCTAAACTGAACGTCTCCAAATTAAATTTCTTACCAGTTACAAAGAACTTCCACCTGTCTTCTAAAATTTAGGCCACGTTTGCAGCTATTTATTACAGATCATCATTTCGGCAATTGCCAAGAACATAAATCCGCCTTCAAGGACGTTTCTTTATCAAAAAATAAAATAAAAATAAAAATAAAAAATAAGGTCATCAGAAGCTACAAATTATAAGTAGTTTAAAAGATCAGATAAAAGTTAGCCCAATTTGGTAGCAACATGAAATTAATTAGCAATGATGTAAAATTATTCTTGGTTCAAGAGCTTTTGTTGCCACCTTTTTCGCTGTTAAAATTTAATGGACATTTTTGCCTTATTTAATTGCAGATTTTGGAGATTAACTAAGGAAATTTTGCTGTTAAATTTTAGTGGTAAGAAAAAAAGTTGGCAGTTATGAAAAACCTTTCCTAATAATCAAAAATGGACTACTAAAGAAAATAAAAAGATTCAAATGAGATATTAGTGTTAGAAAGTCACTCCAGTGCAATGATAAATTAAGGTGAGCCGAGAGTTTTAAAATGTCAAAAAATAGATTTTTTAGAAATTTTACAATTCTAAATCTAACAAAACAAACTGCATGAAAATATTCAAATTAGAACCGGGTAAATTTGAAATCGATATGTATACCCTAACACAGACACCAATTGAATTTTAAATGTTACATCAGCTTTTCTGTAAACTGCTCTTCGCTACCGCGCACTGTAAAAAAACTAAAAGTTTGCAGATTTCTTAATCTTTCAGATGTGTATAAAAACGATCATACCAACAATAACCACTTACTGTTTTGTCAGTTAAACTATACACATTTAATTTCTTGCAATTTGCATGTTCTTAAGATGCATCATGTTAATAAAAGACATTCTAGTCGCAACAAATAAAATTTACGTCGTTTAATTGACAAAACAGGAGAGTGAACAGGGTGAAGACTGTAAATATGAACATTTTACACATATCTAAACAAAAGAAATTATTTGTCTAAAAGCAATTTTCAGAGCAAACAAGTAGCGTAAACACAATTTTCAGAAAAGCGGATGCGAAGTTTAAAAATCAGTTGTGTCCGTGTTAAAGTAGACATATCGATTTTACATTGGCCCGGTTCGAATGTGAATATTTTCATGTGATTTGTTTTGTTCGAATCAAAATTGTACATATATATTTAAATATGAGCAGCAAAACATAATTTTTTTTAATGTTTAAAACTGATGACTTTCCTTAACATGGTTGAAAATGTGTAATCACAATAAATTACTGATAACTAAAGGTAACATTGATATACACTAGTTCTAAATGAAATTAGTAGTTTTCACAGAAAAATATTCCATGAATGTATCTTTGTATTAGTCTATGCTGTATGAAAAATAATAAAAATATCTGGTTATTAAGCAGCGAAAAATTTTGGTTAGAATAAGACATTTTCCGCATACATTTATTAAAGTTGTGATTTCTAAATTTTACACAAAGCTAAACTAACTTCAATAATATTATTTTTCCTCGTAAAAAACTAATGTATCATGTATTTATTTAAACAGTATACTTTGTGTTAATAAAATAATAGTTTTAATAAAAGTACTACTAGAATGTGTCAGATTTTTTTTTTTGAAAACATTTATAAATAGATCGTTTGGGCTGCATATTCTATACAGTCTTTAAATGCAACGAATATTTCAGTCATGCACTCTATTTTTTTGTGTGTGTGTGTGTTACTGGTAAAGCAGAAACAATATTAACGAGATATTTTAATTTGCACAAATTTGAATTTTTCCGCTTTTATACCTAAAGTTTAACTTCGAAATACATTTTCTGTTTGTGCTTCTTTTACTGAAAAATATCAGTAGTCTAATAAATTTAAATTCAACCTTTTTCGCTGTTAAAATTTAATGGACATTTTTGCCTTATTTAATTGCAGATTTTGGAGATTAACTAAGGAAATTTTGCTGTTAAATTTTAGTGGTAAGAAAAAAAGTTGGCAGTTATGAAAAACCTTTCCTAATAATCAAAAATGGACTACTAAAGAAAATAAAAAGATTCAAATGAGATATTAGTGTTAGAAAGTCACTCCAGTGCAATGATAAATTAAGGTGAGCCGAGAGTTTTAAAATGTCAAAAAATAGATTTTTTAGAAATTTTACAATTCTAAATCTAACAAAACAAACTGCATGAAAATATTCAAATTAGAACCGGGTAAATTTGAAATTGATATGTATACCCTAACACAGACACCAATTGAATTTTAAATGTTACATCAGCTTTTCTGTAAACTGCTCTTCGCTACCGCGCACTGTAAAAAAACTAAAAGTTTGCAGATTTCTTAATCTTTCAGATGTGTATAAAAACGATCATACCAACAATAACCACTTAATGTTTTGTTAGTTAAACGATACACATTTAATTTCTTGCAATTTGCATGTTCTTAAGATGCATCATCTTAATAAAAGACATTCTAGTCGCAACAAATAAAATTTACGTCGTTTAATTGACAAAATAGGAGAGTGAACAGGGTGAAGACTGTAAATATGAACATTTTACACATATCTAAACAAAAGAAATTATTTGTCTAAAAGCAATTTTCAGAGCAAACAAGTAGCGTAAACACAGTTTTCAGAAAAGCGGATGCGGAGTTTAAAAATCAGTTGTGTCCGTGTTAAAGTAGACATATCGATTTTACATTGGCCCGGTTCGAATGTGAATATTTTCATGTGATTTGTTTTGTTCGAATCAAAATTGTACATATATATTTAAATATGAGCAGCAAAACATAATTTTTTTTAATGTTTAAAACTGATGACTTTCCTTAACATGGTTGAAAATGTGCAATCACAATAAATTACTAATAACTAAAGGTAACATTGATATACACTAGTTCTAAATGAAATTAGTAGTTTTCACAGAAAAATATTCCATGAATGTATCTTTTGTATTAGTCTATGCTGTATGAAAAATAATAAAAATATCTGGTTATTAAGCGGCAAAAAATTTTGGTTAGAATAAGACATTTTCCGCATACATTTATTAAAGTTGTGATAAAGCAGAAACAATATTAACGAGATATTTTAATTTGCACAAATTTGCATTTTTCCGCTTTTATACCTAAAGTTTAACTTCGAAATACATTTTCTGTTTGTGCTTCTTTTACAGAAAAATATCAGTAGTCTAATAAATTTAAATTCAACATGTTTATAAATAAAAGCACTTGCACTCTTTACACATTATACTATAACTGATACATTCCAGCGGTTGAATAAAATACCTCGAAAAATATTCATTAAGCTATTCATTAGCCACTCATTATACTATTTCATAAAAATATTCCATGAATGTATCTTTGGTATTAGTCTATGCTGTATGAAAATTAATAAAAATATCTGGTTATTAAGCAGCGAAAAATTTTGGTTAGAATAAGACATTTTCCGCATACATTTATTAAAGTTGTGTTTTCTAAATTTTACACAAAGCTAAACTAACTTCAATAATAATATTTTTCCTCGTAAAAAACTAATGTATCATGTATTTATTTAAACAGTATACTTTGTGTTAATAAAATAATAGTTTTAATAAAAGTACTACTAGAATGTGTCAGATTTTTTTTTGAAAACATTTATAAATAGATCGTTTTGGCTGCATATGCTATACAGTCTTTAAATGCAACGAATATTTCAGTCATGCACTCTATTTTTTTTTTTTTTGTGTGTGTGTGTGTGTTACTGGTAAAGCAGAAACAATATTAACGAGATATTTTAATTTGCACAAATTTGCATTTTTCCGCTTTTATACCTAAAGTTTAACTTCGAAATACATTTTCTGTTTGTGCTTCTTTTACAGAAAAATATCAGTAGTCTAATAAATTTAAATTCAACATGTTTATAAATAAAAGACCTTGCACTTTTTACACATTATAACTGATACATTCCAGCGGTTGAATAAAATACCTCGAAAAATATTCATTAAGCTATTCATTAGCCACTCATTATGCTATTTCATTATATGTTATATAATATATGCTATTATATATGCTTAGATATATTATTTAATAGTACATAATATATGCTATTATTATGCTATTATATTATATAGTATATAATACACTGCTCAAAACAATTAAAGGATATTGCAGTTTTAGGTGGATTTTGTATCTGGTAAACTGTTTAGCTGATTGATACATGGTCGACAGACATAGTAGGTTATATGAGAATAAATTACACATGTTTGGCAGAAAAAAATGCATTTTATTGCGCATTTGTGTACTAAAGGAAAAAAACACAATTTGTGCATATGAGAAAAAAAGAATAAGAAAAGGTGTTTTCTTCAAAGAAAATCATTTTCAGTAGGGGGTATGGTTTCCACGGGCGGCCAGCAACGTTGAACACATTTGAGGCATGGACTCAATGAGGCTATTAATGACGAGTTGGGGTATTCTGCCCCACTCTTCCAGAAGAGCTCTTTCCAGTTCTTGGAGAGTTTGTGGGGGTTGTTGGTGGCCAGAATCTCGTCTTCCTAGAGCGTCCCAAACGTGCTCGATTGGATTCATGTCTGAAGAACACGCTGGCCATTCCATTCGAACGATTCCTTCCTCGAAAAGGAAATCCTCCACCAGGTTTGCACAATGTGGCCTGCAGTTATCGTCCATTAAAATGAAGTTATCTCCGATTGCTGCAGCGTAAGGGACTACAATAGGTCTAAGGATCTCATCCCTATATCGGCGACCAGTCAGAGCTCCATCTCGAATGATGTAGAGGTCAGTGCGCCCGTCAATGGAGATGCCACCATACACCAACACTCCTCCACCGCCAAATCTGACACTTTCGTGCACGAACGCAGGATTATTCCTACTGCCACGGTCCCTCCAGATGAAAATACGCCTATTATCCGGATGCACAGAAAAACGGGACTCGTCAGAAAACAGAATATTGCTCCATTCATTTCTCCTCCAGTTGACATGCTCGGTCGCCCACTCCCTGCGGTCGCGACGATGCCTTGATGTTAATCTAACACATACCATCGGTCGGCGAGCATACAGACCTACAGCATGGAGCCGGTTTCGGACAGTCTGAGTTGAAATCGTGGTGCCTGTAGCCGAGCGAAGGTGTTGTTGGAGAAGAGTAGCGTTCATGGTTCGGTGTCTCCGAGCTGTTAACGCTAAATACCGATCTTCATTGGGCGTTGTTGCCCGTCTACGACCTTGCCCTGGTCTTCGGCCTGCACATCCACTCTCCAAAAAATGGTTCTAGATCCTGGAAATGACACTTTGTGACACTCCAATGGCTTGCGCTACTTCGGCTTGAGTTTGGCCCCCTTCTAACCTACCAACAATTCTCAAAGCTTCTGAATCTGTCAAATGACTTCGCTGAGACATCGTACTCATCGAAACAAAGCAATCACTGAATGCCGATCATCCTTGTCTTCATTCTCTTTTATCCAGTTGAAAGTCAAATTTCATTCGCTGCCGCTGAAGCGACGTTTTTGACGTCGAACTCAAAATTTGCATACTCCACAGTTTGAAAACCAGAAAAATTTGCATTTGTGATTCTCTTCTTCTATTTTCGGCAAAAAAATTTTCGTTTATATCTTTATTTTATATAAAACTTCAAATATCCTTTAATTGTTTTGAGCAGTGTATATGCTATTTCATTCTATGTAAAATATTCATTTAGCTACTTTCTTTAGCCATTCATTTTCTGTTTTTGCTTCTTTTACAGAAAAAATGTCAGCACTATAACAAATTTAAATTCAACGTGTTTATAAATAAAAGCACTTGCACTCTTTACATATTATATTATGATACATTCCAGCGGTTGAATAAAATACCTCGAAAAATAATCATTAAGCTATTCATTAACTTAATAACTGCATTGTTTTCTATGACCGCGGTAAAAAAAAACAGCTAATTAAAAAATAATGCTAATTATAATTAAAGAAGTTTTCTTTTATGTTTCTTACGATAATGTTTCCTAGTCTGTCTTACATTTTATTCGAACGTGGAATGTATCTTCGAAAATTACCAATGTTTACTCATTGACTGACCAAAATTGGAAATTATTAATGTCTCTCACATTTTAATCTGACTACATGTGTATGTCCACCCGGTTGATTTATATAATGCACATGCCTACGAGATGAAAAACGTCTGCCATAACGTCTGTTAGTGAGATGAATCCCCCCCCCCCCCTTTTTTTTTAAGCTGTTAAGTTCACACATCATGCATAATATTTATTCATTTAAATCTTCCGCAGTCTTTGATTTTGTAATACTTACCAGTTATTATTTTCCTTCTTTGAGAAAAGTAAGTATTTATAATATAATTGAAAGGATTTAATAGAATTCTGTCGTGGATGTATTAAAGGAAAAGCTCGAATATTTCCTCTCTTTTCTGTCCGGTTGATATCCTGTTATAACGTACATGATAGATGTAAATGTTTCTGTTAATGTGCTTTGACTATGCAAAAGCAGAAAAGTGCCGAATTTTCCGGTTCGGCGCAAAATAATTATAGCATGTGTTAGGTTATTTTTTTAAGTAGAAAAATGTGTTGGTATTTAAAGTACCAATAAAATTCTAATTTCAAAATACCATAATTTCCGGCGTATAACCCATGGATCAAATAAACACGTTTTCAATCAGAAATTTTACATGATAAGTGAAGTCAAATAAATATCACGTAGGAATAAGTTGCACATTATTAGATAAAATTTCTGGTTCTAAGCAGGGTTTTTTTATTTAATAAAATTCAATTGAATAGTTTAACTATTTTTATGTTCTAAGAATTAAGTTTGTTCAAACTATTCAAGAAAAAACTTTTCCTACCGATTTTATAGTAGTCTACTTTGCGAGGGGGGGGGGGGGGTATTAAACCGCAGATAGATAACAAAAACAAATGTTTATTGATAAAAATGTTTTACTATTTAGTAAAGAAACTGCAGATTTAGTTAAATATAATGTTGTTGTAGAAAATTATTGTGGTTTATTTATCAAAATTCTACTGGTATTTTTTAGCCAACTAAAAGTTAAAAAAAAAATTACAAACTATTCGTGATTAAATACGGTATTTACTCGCATAATTTATGCTCCTACTACATTTAAAAGAAAATTTTGTCCGCCCCCCTTAAAAAAAAAAAAAAAAAAAAAAAAAAAGAAGAAGAATAAATAAATAAATAAATAAAAATCGCATAGGCTTCACACCCCTTTCTTTTGAAAGAAAATTCTGAAAAATAATAATAATAATAAAGAAATAACATATAATTTTCAAACGAACATTTTGGGGATATTCTGAAATAATGGTAATAGATTTCATATTACTCTAGTGATGAGCGATTTCGATTTTTTTAATCGATTTAATCGACACTACGGCCAACTCGATTTAATTGATACTATGAATTTTTTAATCGATGTCTCTAAGACAAAATAGGGTATTATCATTTTCATTTTCCTTCAAAAATTGAAGATAAAGTAGTTGGATGTGCCAATCCCAATTCTTTCATCTGTCTCATAAATGTTAAAACTTCAAAATTCGCTATCACAGTGTCAAATTTAAATGATAACCTATGCACATCATGAGGATTAAAAAAGGATAGGTTCGTTGAAGTATGTGCATTTTAAAAGAAAATATAAGCATTGCATTTTCCTAACAAATCATTGAATTTCGGCCCACACCCTCTTAGGCTAATGTCAGACGAACGTCTTTTTGCACGCTTTTTTCGATCTTACGCCATCTTTACACCTTCGCTAGCATGTGTAGGGACGGTGTAAGAGCGAAAAAAAGCGTGCAAAAAAGACGTTCGTCTGATATTAGCCTAGATGTCCGCAACGGAAAATCCCAATTCAAAGAGCATAAAAGCGACAGCTGTTGGGCAGTATACACCCAAGCGTAATAAGGATCTATTTATCCGAAAGTGTAATATAATATGAAGTTTCATTAAATTCCGTGCATTAGAGATATGGCTATCACGAATATCATGCAAAAAAACAGTATAGCAGCGCAGCCTGTTACATGATTAACACGAAAAACTCAGGAACAACCTATGTCAATGACACATAATATTAAGTTTGATGAAATTCCGGTCATTACTTCTTGAGATATTATCGTTAATATCGTGTAAATTCTGAAAAACAGTGTTAAATTCAGGGGCTGGTACGGGTGGACAACCCCCCCCCCCGGAACATTGAAATGTCCCTCATGAAGATTTGAGATTTTATGCTCAATGGACAAAAGTCCAATTCTCCCCCCCCCCCCCCCCGAAACTCTAGAATGTCCCTCTCCAGAACCATAGAATCCCTCCCGGAGAAAAATGTCTGAATTCAACACTGCTAAAAAAAAAAGCAGCATGGCAGCACAACTTGTTATATCATTTACACGAAAACCTAATCATGAACAACTTATGACAGAATATTAAGTTTGATGAAATTCCGTTCATTAGTTCTTGAGATATGATCCCTAAAATCGTTTAAATCCAGAAAACTTGTTGAATTCCGGGAGTAGCCCGGAGGGACATGCCCTCCCCCCTCCCTTGCAACATTCAAATTCCCCCCCACCAGAAGGTTTGAGATTTTATGCTTAATGTACAAAAGTCCAATCCCCTTCCCCTCTTAACTGTCCCTCTCTGGATCCGCAGAAATCCCTCCCGGAGAAAATTGTCTGAATTCAACACTGCTGATAAAATCTGCATAACAACGCCCCCTGTTGGGTGATTTACACCGAAACCTAATATGCAACAATTTATGCCAACGTCTAACTGAATGTGAAGTTTGATGAAAATCCGTGCATTAGTTCTTGAGATAGAGCTATTGCGAAAATCGGGGAAAATTTAGCATAGCAGCGCCACCTGCCGGTAGATTTACATCAAAAAGTAATCAGCACCAATTTATATGAAAGTCTAATTGAATCTAAAGTTTCAACAGATTCCATGCATTAGTTCTTGAAATAGACCGTCCACAATTTTTTTGTCAGAGACAAACAAATAGACAGACTGACAGACAGACAATGTATAAAAATAGTCAAATCGTATTCCAGACAAGATCTTTTAAAACTATAAATCCTTCGAAAACCGGAAGTCGAAATTTTTCACGAATCCAACGCTTTCTTTTTCTAAAGACAAAAGAAAGCAAGAAAAAATTAACGCATCGATTCTGCCCGTAAATTAAGATCAGAAATGGCGAATTGATTCAGTTTAGATTCGATGCCGATGTCGATCTTTTAGATGCGGGCAGAATCGCTATTTTTTGATTTACTTCAATTCTTTAGATTCGGGCGAATCGATTCAGTTCAGATTCGATGCCGATTTTTAGATGCGGGTGAAATTGTTATTTTTTGATTTACTTCAATTCAAATCGCATCGCGCATGATCCGCGATTCGGGTTGAATAGATTCCTCCAATTTTACTGTTTTAGTGGCAGAATTGCTGTACAATTTTGTATAAGAGCCTTATTTTTTCTTTCTAGGTTCAGTGTTGAATGGCGGGTTGATTTCTTGACTGCTCCGGTCGGGATGGGGGGGGGGGGGGGATTTAAGAGTTCCGTAAGGGGGGATGCACATTTGTCCATTAAAAAGCATAAAATCTCAAAACTTTTGGGAGGGACATTCTAATGTCCCCCGGGAAACCCCCTGAATTCAAATCTAGGTTAAATAGTTATACTTTTGTTTAGAAGCCTAGTTATTTGGGTTATTAGTTTATTATGTTGTATTTTTCAAGTTCGTCCCTTCTAATCCTTTCCGCCCCCCCCCCCCTTCCTCGCCAATCTTAATTTACATGGCCATTGAAAATATGCATGCTATTTTAAAAATGCCCAATTCTCGTTCTATTTTATTATAAATCCTATTTTGAAACCTTGACCAAAGATACATTTGAGGTCACCCCTCCCACCGTTTGAGATTTACCTGTCCCCCGGGGGGCATATTTATTGTTTCTTCCAAACCATCTCGTGTAACATATTGTTGGAAAGCTTTTAATGCCCTCTTTTATTTTCTCTCTCCCCCCCCCACTAGTTACACGCTCTTGGCACTTTTTAGCTCACAGGCTATCAAAGCCTGAGATCTAATGTACCCGTCGGTTTTGCATGTATGTATGTACGTACGTAACGCGATAACTCTTGATAGAAATATCCGATTAGCTTCAATTTTTTTTCTATGTTCTTTGGGGGTTCATTGGTTAAGTATAAAGAGAAAATGGGGGCTAATCCCCCCTTTAACTTAGATAAATGGGTTTTTCATGCAGAATTATCAGATTTTCTTCAAATTTTGGTATACCGGTTAATTTTGATAACGAGTTTCTCTGATTATATTTGAAGGTTCATTGTTATAGTCTAAAGTTACGAGGGACGAGGAAGGGATGTTGTAGGTGTTGTTGTTGATGAAGGGATGATTGTTGAGGAAGGGAGGGACGAGGGGATAATACCCTCCCTAATTTAGATAGATGGGTTTTGCTATCCGATTTACTTCAAACTTGGTATACCAGTTTATTCTGATAAGGCGCTTCCCTAATTAGATTTGGAAGTTCATTGGTTAATATAAAGGGGGGAACAGGGGGCTAATACCCCCTTAATTTAGATAAATGGGTTTTTCTATCCGATTTGCTTCAAATGTGGTATACCGATTTATTTCAATAAGGCGCTTCCCTGATGACATTTGGAGGGTCATTGGTTAAGTATAAAGAGGGGAAACGGGGAGGGGCAATCCCCCCGCCCCTTAGATTATTTTTCGAGGGGCATTATTCTTTGAAATAAGAGCATAGTATACAGTTAGTGTGAATAGCCTGTGAGCTCAATGCCATCAGTTTAACTGGGCACTTTCCTTTTAAGCTCACAGGCTATCAAAGCCTGAGAGCTAATATACCCGCAGTTTCTGTATGTATGTATGTACGTACATACGTAACGCGATAACTCTGGATAGAAATATCCGATTTGCTTCAAAATTTTTTTCTAGTCTCATTCTCATAAGGCGCTTACCTGATTAGTTTTGGGGGTTCATTGGTTAAGCATAAAGGACGGGGGTACGGGGGCTATTACCCCCCTCACACACACACACACACTTAGATAGATGGGTTTTTCATGCAGAATTATCAGATTTGTTTCAATTTTGGTATACCGGTTAATTCTGATAAGTCGCTTCCCTGATTAAATTTGGAGGTTCATTGTTTAAGTGTAAAGGAAGGAACAAGGGCTACACCCCCCCCCCCCCCTTAATTTAGATAGATGGGTTTTTCTATCTGATTTGCTTCAAATTTGGTAACCAGTTTATTCTGATAAAGCGTTTCCCTGATGAGATTTGGAGGCTTATTGTTTAAGTATAGAGATGTGACGGCGGTGAGGGCTGATTCCCCTTTAATTTATTTTTCGAAAGGCATTCTTTGAAGTAAGAGTATAAAATACTATTAGTATGAATAGACTGTGAGCTCAATGCCATCAGTTTAACTCGATACTTTTCTTTTTTATTTATTATTGTTTCAGTGAGTGCACTGTGAATGTCAGCGAATTGAGTCAATAACTGTTTATAGTTTTTAGATTACTGCTGGGGAAAGAAAAAAAAAACATATAAGCAAGGAATATATTTTTATTTATTTGTTAACCAGAGAAAAGTATGTTATTACATTGTTAATGGCTCTAGGATGAGAACATTTTTTTTTCTTAACAGCTGAAAATTTAGTAAACATTAAAAAGAAAGATATTTATAAACTGTAAATGAGATAAGGAGATATATATTTTAAAAAGGGAAAGAAATTTTAGTTAAATATATTATTAAAAGGAGAATTTTGATTATTAATTGGGGGATAATTAGTATGTGATGATTGGTTAATTACATTCATCACAGCTATTTTAAAAGAAGATTTGCAATATTTGCATTTCCCCCATGCTTATAGGAGACCCTAAAAAGACTGAAAAACCATTTAACTTTTTAAATAAATTTAGAGCCTTCAAAATTTCGCTCATCTGCGCATTTTTAAGAAGAATGACGTTTATAGGAAGTAAGTCCCCATCTGTTTGGTTGAAGGAAATAAGAGTTAGTGTAGAAAGTACATCTTTTCCAGATGAAAAAAAAATATTTTTTTCTTTTTTTTTTATCTGACCGAGAACTTTTTAAAAGATAAATTTAAATATAATATAAATTATTATCAAAATTACATCTTAAAAATAATAATTTTAAAAGTTAAAAAACCTTATTATTTGACTCAAAGGTCTGTAGTAGCTTACTTCTGGGCCGCTAACATTGTCTAGGGCCCCCATAAATGGAGTTGAGGGGTGAGAGATAGTCGTTACGTACGGCCCTGTTGGTTCGCTACGTTTTGGAATTGCTATTTTTCAGCTTATCTGTGTGAATCTGTGAACATCGAAATATCGATTCAAGTATCGATTCTAGAATTTAGGAATTGATTCTTATTGCGATCGATTCTGTTTTATACGATGTCGATTTTAATCGATTCTCAAATTTTCCAGAATCGCCCATCACTATATTACTCTAACGTCTAACCGCATATATTCTAGCAATTTTGATTTCATAATCCGATACAAAGTCATCTTTTAGTTTAGTTCTGTGTATCCAGATGAGCATATTTGGTTCTTTGTTTCCTTATAACTTTTTATTTTAATTTGCTCGAAGAGTGCAATAATACTGCATCCAGAAACGTGATTAGTGTTTCCTATTGAAAATTAATCAATCTAAGTAAATACATTTGATCAGATTGGAAGTGCTGTGAAATTATTATTATTTTTTTTAACCGCAGACGCTAAATTTAGAGCGTCCTGATTTACGGAAAAATATAACAAAAGAGCCACTGGAAAAGAATTTAACGTAAATCAATCCCTTGTTCGATTCTGCTGTAAAAGGAAAAAAAAAAGAACTTAGTTCAGTAAATTTCGAGATTCCAAATCTGGGAAATTCCATGAAATAAAAGAGTCATAAAATAGCCTTATAAAATATCATGCATATAAATATTAAGAAAATAAAATATCCTTATAAAATTCGAAATGATGTTTGCGCTGTTTCGACAGAAATGTTAAAACAATTTTTGAACCAACTATTGCGAACAAAATTATTTTTTAATATTAATTTTTTTATTAAAATCTCATTAATAATCTTAAATTGAATATTTCTGTGATTAATCTTCAGACTGCCTCAAATTTAACATAAATAAATACTTTACGTATTAAATAAATACTCCACGTATTTTACGCACCACCTAATTTTCCCACCAAAGAAATTGACAAAAACAAAATGTGCGGGTAAATATGGTATATATTTTTGAAAGATTTTCCTTTGTTTTTTTATTCCAATTGTCAATCCGAGTGGCTGAGAGGTTCTGCTCTCAAAGCTGGTAGACGGGAGGTGCTGGGTTCGAACCCAATCGCGCCCGTCGGCCTAATCGTTCGGAGTTTTCGTGGTTTTCTTCGAACCGTGGATTTCCATGCGTTAATACGGATTAGGTTCCCTTAGAAAGACCTCCACGGAAGGCACTCCCCCTAGGGCCTATATCCCTCGTGTAGATAATTGGCCGTCAACAATCAACCCAACCCAACCCAATTGTCAATCCACGAAAAATTAATATCAACAAGTAATCTACAAAATTCTCTTTTCCTCCTACTCTTTATACTGAATCATTGACCAAAAAAGTGCAAAAAATAATGCGCTTAAATATTTATTTGAAATAAACTATTTCTTTAACTACCAGTTAGTTCTCTTAAAATTCCATTTAAATCGATTATTAACGTCACAGCGTTTCTTAATATATAGTTTGACTGCGATATCCCCAACGTCATTTAGTTATTTTATGCAGATGT
The DNA here is from genome assembly GCA_963932465.1 of Maratus speciosus. NCBI lineage: Eukaryota > Metazoa > Arthropoda > Arachnida > Araneae > Salticidae > Maratus > Maratus speciosus. Next base: position 155,068,514 of record OZ010787.1, on the reverse strand, counting down.
GATATATAATAATACGAGCAAATCTTGGGTCTATGTGTGTGTGTGTATGATATATGTATAAATCCTCATTGTTTTTAAAATGTTATTTATATACTCATTTTTTATTTTATAATATTTGTTTTAAAATGGTTCATTTAATCAATGCTCTTTTATTTATTTATTTATATATTTATTTATTTATTTTTAATATTTACTCAGTACTTATTAAGTTTGTTCCTATTTTTTTTTATTCTACTTTGAATAAATGATTAATTTAAGTCATTTCTTGATTTTTTCAATTCATTTCATTCTTTTCTATGGGTATAGATGGCAGCAGTAAACATTTTTGTTAAAAATCGAGTTACAATATAGTTTTCCTTTTTCACACCAGATGGCAGCAGTGCTTTTTGTTTTCATTCACTATCTGCTGGTTTTGCTGACACTTTCACCCATGCCATATGTTTTAACCCCTTCGGGACCAGGGCTATAGAGATATAAGGGCTTGCTCATTCCTTTGAAGTGTATCTCGCCGCCGTGAATCCACCCCCTCAAAACAGGGAGCCATGTGTGACGTCAGCTGGATCCCGTTCAAGAGAGAGAAGTAAATTAGAGGGTCATTTTCTTATATGATTGCATAGAAAAAGATTCTTAAAATCAAATATTGTCTCGATCTTATTTTCTATTTAAATGGTTACTACTTAAACTTATATATATTTTTAATATAAAAGGGTTCTAAAACTAATTAAAAAATGGTCTTCTTGTGTTATTGCTACTAGTAGGAATACGTATCGAACTAAAGAGAAAAACGTTTTGTTTCATCGGTTTCTATGAGATTTTGAACTAAAAAGAGAATGGTTTGGCAGATGCCGAAGAAAAGATGCAGTAAATCCAAAAAAAAGAAAAAAAAAGCACGAATTTGCACAGGTCATTTTATTGCAGACGATTATGTTGATGATATGCAAAACAGATTATTAGGCTTGCCTATTAAGAAGAGATTAAAAAATTCTTCAGTTCCGAATATAAATATGCCTTTCACAAAATCGGAGGAGCAAATAACATCTAGATTAGAAACACGAAAAGTGAAAATTTATGAAAGATGTGCAAGACCAATTAGAGGATTTGAGTGCTGTAAAAATGTGCATTGCAAATATTATCAGTGAAGTTGATGCAAATGAAAACAATGACAGGGAAGATTGCCAAAACTGTGGAATGCTCTTAAAAGATGTACAGAAATGAAATTTTCAGTTAACATGTACAAGATCTGAATTATCGATGTTGAAGAAAGAAAAACATCGTACATTTAAAATTATGGCTGAAAATATAAAAAGAACTCAGCGTTATACAAGAGAAACAATAGCTGAAATAAAATAAAATAAAGAGAAAGTTGCATGTTCTAGAGGAAGAGAACACAAAATTAAAAAATATATATATATTGTTTAATTTGTAAAAATTAACATAAAATGAAACTAATAGATTGAAAATTGGTGAATTTAAAGTTCTTGTTCTTTATATATTAAAAATACTTTGAGTGAAAATTTTGAAAAATTAGGGTAAATGGAATCTTTCTATTCTAAAAAATGTAATTAACGCTGTCACCGACTCTGTCAATGAATTTTTTGTGACCGGGGGTCTTTCTTCATTAATATTAAGAAAACTACTGCATGCGAAAATATGAAAATAAGTAGTATTATAGAGAAATGTTTGATAAACACGCTGATGCTGACAAATTTTATTCTCAAATTTTCCAGAATCGCTCATCACTATATTACTCTAACGTCTAACCGCATATATTCTAGCAATTTTGATTTCATAATCCGATACAAAGTCATCTTTTAGTTTAGTTCTGTGTATCCAGATGAGCATATTTGGTTCTTTGTTTCCTTATAACTTTTTATTTTAATTTGCTCGAAGAGTGCAATAATACTGCATCCAGAAACGTGATTAGTGTTTCCTATTGAAAATTAATCAATCTAAGTAAATACATTTGATCAGATTGGAAGTGCTGTGAAATTATTATTATTTTTTTTTTAACCGCAGACGTTAAATTTAGAGCGTCCTGATTTACGGAAAAATATAACAAAAGAGCCACTGGAAAAGAATTTAACGTAAATCAATCCCTTGTTCGATTCTGCTGTAAAAGGAAAAAAAAAAAGAACTTAGTTGAGTAAATTTCGAGATTCCAAATCTGGGAAATTCAATGAAATAAAAGAGTCATAAAATAGCCTTATAAAATATCATGCATATAAATATTAAGAAAATAAAATATCCTTATAAAATTCGAAATGATGTTTGCGCTGTTTCGACAGAAATGTTAAAACAATTTTTGAACCAACTATTGCGAACAAAATTATTTTTTAATATTAATTTTTTATTAAAATCTCATTAATAATCTTAAATTGAATATTTCTGTGATTAATCTTCAGACTGCCTCAAATTTAACATAAATAAATACTTTACGTATTAAATAAATACTCCACGTATTTTACGCACCACCTAATTTTCCCACCAAAGAAATTGACAAAAACAAAATGTGCGGGTAAATATGGTATATATTTTTGAAAGATTTTCCTTTGTTTTTTTATTCCAATTGTCAATCCACGAAAAATTGATATCAACAAGTAATCTACAAAATTCTCTTTTCCTCCTACTCTTTATACGGAATCATTGACCAAAAAAGTGCAAAAAATAATGCGCTTAAATATTTATTTGAAATAAACTATTTCTTTAACTACCAGTTAGTTCTCTTAAAATTTCATTTAAATCGATTATTAACGTCACAGCGTTTCTTAATATATAGTTTGACTGCGATATCCCCAACGTCATTTAGTTATTTTATGCAGATGTGATATATAATAATACGAGCAAATCTTGGGTCTATGTGTGTGTGTGTATGATATATATATAAATCCTCATTGTTTTTAAAATGTTATTTATATACTCATTTTTTATTTTATAATATTTGTTTTAAAATGGTTCATTTAATCAATGCTCTTTTATTTATTTATTTATTTTTAATATTTACTCAGTACTTATTAAGTTTATTCCTATTTTTTTTTATTCTACTTTGAATAAATGATTAATTTAAGTCATTTCTTGATTTTTTCAATTGATTTCATTCTTTTCTATGGGTATAGATGGCAGCAGTAAACATTTTTGTTAAAAATCGAGTTACAATATAGTTTTCCTTTTTCACACCAGATGGCAGCAGTGCTTTTTGTTTTCATTCACTATCTGCTGGTTTTGCTGACACTTTCATCAATGCCATATGTTTTAACCCCTTCGGGACCAGGGCTATAGAGATATAAGGGCTTGCTCATTCCTTTGAAGTGTATCTCGCCGCCGTGAATCCACCCCCTCAAAACAGGGAGCCATGTGTGACGTCAGCTGGATCCCGTTCAAGAGAGAGAAGTAAATTAGAGGGTCATTTTCTTATATGATTGCATAGAAAAAGATTCTTAAAATCAAATATTGTCTCGATCTTATTTTCTATTTAAATGGTTACTACTTAAACTTATATATATTTTTAATATAAAAGGGTTCTAAAACTAATTAAAAAATGGTCTTCTTGTGTTATTGCTACTAGTAGGAATACGTATCGAACTAAAGAGAAAAACGTTTTGTTTCATCTGTTTCTATGAGATTTTGAACTAAAAAGAGAATGGTTTGGCAGATGCCGAAGAAAAGATGCAGTAAATCAAAAAAAAAAAAAAAAAAAAGAAAAAAAAAAGCACGAATTTGCACAGGTCATTTTATTGCAGATGATTATGTTGATGATATGCAAAACAGATTATTAGGCTTGCCTATTAAGAAGAGATTAAAAAATTCTTCAGTTCCGAATATAAATATGCCTTTCACAAAATCGGAGGAGCAAATAACATCTAGATTAGAAACACGAAAAAGAGAAAATTTATGAAAGATGTGCAAGACCAATTAAAGGATTTGAGTGCTGTAAAAATGTGCATTGCAAATATTATCAGTGAAGTTGATGCAAATGAAAACAATGACAGGGAAGATTGCCAAAACTGTGGAATGCTCTTAAAAGATGTACAGAAATGAAATTTTCAGTTAAGATGTACAAGATCTGAATTATCGATGTTGAAGAAAGAAAAACATCGTACATTTAAAATTATGGCAGAAAATATAAAAAGAACTCAGCGTTATACAAGAGAAACAATAGCTGAAATAAAATAAAATAAAATAAAGAGAAAGTTGCATGTTCTAGAGGAAGAGAACACAAAATTAAAAAATATATATATATTGTTTAATTTGTAAAAATTAACATAAAATGAAACTAATAGATTGAAAATTGGTGAATTTAAAGTTCTTGTTCTTTATATATTAAAAATACTTTGAGTGAAAATTTTGAAAAATTAGGGTAAATGGAATCTTTCTATTCTAAAAAATGTAATTAACGCTGTCAGCGACTCTGTCAATGAATTTTTTGTGACCGGGGGTCTTTCTTCATTAATATTAAGAAAACTACTGCATACGAAAATATGAAAATAAGTAGTATTATAGAGAAATGTTTGATAAACACGCTGATGCTGACAAATTTTAAATCGAATAATTATTTTAAGAGATATTTATTGTTAAAATTGGTCAAAATCGTTCCATTAAAAAACTTTTATAGGAGCAAAACTATACACAGGAATTTAATAAATTTTTCTAAGGATAATCCATTAGAAGCTCCCGATGTGCAGACTGCATTTATTATTTTTTTTAATTGGACTAATTTTTTGAGTGTTTATTTCCATTTTAAATTCAAATTTTCAGCATTTCGAGATTTTTTACATATTTTAGAAAAGATTATTATTTTAAATTGTTGCCACTTGTAAAAACCGCGCAAAGAATAATATTTCCTTTAAATCAAAAATTAAAAACCCGTTTACAGGGAGAATCAGTGGTCTGCACGGGCCGGAATTTCCAAGCCCGGACCCGGCCTGAACGAAAGCTATCTTAACACGGCCCGGTGTAAAAATTAAAAGTTCGGCCCGTCCCGTGAAATATAGAAATCAGTGAAAACAGGCCTGACTCAATTTCTACAAAAAAATTCAGATATTTCTTAACATATAATTAAGATTCCTTTAAAGAATACTGCATTCACATTTATGGGATAATTTTACAGTATATTTAAAAAAAATGTGAATTTGTAATATAAAATATTTCATTTTTGCTTATTTAATTTAATTTATATTATGAAATCATATTGCAGCAAAAACAGTTTTCCCTCATTGAATTTAAATTTAGTATAAAAGTCATTTACCATTCAAAGGTGAAAAATTTATCTTTTTTAATAGTAGAAGTGTTACAATTAAGTTATGGTTTAATTTCTATTTTTTTTTTTTTTTTTTTTTTTTTTAGATGAAATTTTATAACGTGTAGACGATGGCTGCTTTTTTAAAACGTAGAACAAAGAATTTTATATCTATCTATAGAATTAAGAAAGATTGTTTACAAAGTCTTAAAATTAACAACAACGACAATAATAATAATCAAAATCAAGAAAAAAATATTCTTTCTTTTAAATTAGTATTTTCAAAGCCTTCAAATTATTTTTTAAGTTCAATGTTTAGAAATAAGTTATTGTATTGCTATCTAGAGTTTAAAAAATTACTTTATTTTATTTTTATAATACTTAATTTTCATAATGAAGTTTTCTATTTATTTATTTACTATTTATTTATTTATTTTTTTAATATTGAGTATACGCCAATCTTTTTTAAAATCCGTCTGCATCCGACAGAAATATTCATCTTGAAATTTAAACATTAGCTGAATACCGAATTTCCAGTGCAAAATTAAACCGAATATTCGGTATTCGGCAAAAACCCCTTTCGATGCATCTCTAGTTTGCTTATTGTGATAGTAACCATAGATAAACTAAAAGTATTTAAGATAATTTTGTATTGCAAAAAAAAAAAAAAAAAAAAAAATTACCAATTTATTCAAAATAGAAAACCAATCATTCAAAGTCCAATTCACTTATTAATCTTCTTTCAAAATTTCACTTTTCATATTAAATTTGATATATTCAGACAAAACACGACTAAATATATTGAAAACCACAACCACGATTTCCCTTATTCTATTCTCAGTCCAACCGCACACTAGGGGAACCATTCTACGTCATCAGCTATCACCCCCTGTCTTCACTTTTCGGGGACGATTGGGCTCCCCCTGTTCGGGACGAGCTTCTTTTACAGAATTTTTAATCTTTTATCACCGGCTTTTCAAAACAGAAATTTTTGCCTATTTGAATCGGGAAAATGCTTGTATTAAATATGGTAAAATTTACAATAAAAATTTACTGGTGAGAATAATCACGGATTCTGAGCACCTTACGCGGCACGTATACCTTTCGCTCGTCCCCAAAGGGTTAATAGTCTTAAATCTGATTGCATCCTCACATGTTACAATTTTGTGGGTCAAATTTCTGTAGTTTTGGAATTTTGTCTATAATTGAGGTATTTCGCTCTAATCATTTTTCAATTTTTAATATCTTGTATGAGGTGTATCTTTCTTTAAACTCTTGGTTTTTTATCATTTATTTGTTTTTTTTATGCAATATTAGGAGCTAAATTTTTTCCTTTTAGGCTTAATGCCGACAAAATTGGACGAAATAACGCATCTTCACTATGAATTACACCTGCAAGCTCCTCTGATGATTCTGTGGGTTATTCATAGTTTCTTATTTTACATACTGGTTTCCAATGTTCATATCTTGTTCATCTTTATAAGTTTACCAGTTAGTTCATATATTTGTGATTTTATCTTTATTATATATATACATGCAAATTTAACTAAAAAACGACTCTAACGATTTTGAATAAATTTTGTATCCTACCGTTTTGGGGTATGAGAAGACCATTGGGCTAGGTCACATGTTCGAGAAAATTCAATTAGTGGGTGTTTTTGGGGTCACTACGATTCAAGGCATTTCAATGAAAATGAAGGTTGAAACAGTTTCTAAGTTATTGAACAGTTGGCAACATTTCGCGAAATATTGGCGACATTGTCGATAGTTGACGGGAAAATCGACTTTCAATACCAATGCCAAAACACGCCAAATGGAAGATTGTCACAAAATTTGGCGAAAAATTGGTTTGCAGCATCTGAAGGAATTTTCTAGAAATTCCCAATAGGAGTTGAGATACATCATTTAACTAATCAGAGTCCAACTAAAAATGTAGTTTGGAAGAATGCTCTTTCGTTGTAAATAATGTAAATTTGAGAAATATGTATATAGTTTTAATATTGATTGCTTCTGTAAATAATACTGTTATAAAATAAAAAGCTTTATAGCAATAATACAGCGAGAATTTATTGTTATATCGAGTTGAATACAAAGCTAATCGTAACCGAGCGTATCTCGGTCTTTCCCGCTGGTAGAAATTAATGCGTCCAAGTGCTGAAACCAATAAGCTCAGGTGATAAATTGGCCGGATCCTCTTACATTTGTAGGAGATATAACTATAACTATTCAATACTTGATAGTCCAAGATGTTTAGTAATATTGTTAAAATTATTCTGTAAAAAATGTTCTAAAGAATAACTATTTTCATTTTCAAGAAATATTAGTCACTACATTTTCGGAGATGACTAAATTTATGCGGTTTGCCATCAAACTTTGTGGTACTTTTGTATAATACATTCTTCATATGTTTTAACCGAGAACGTATTAACATACGTTTTATTTTTTTTAATGATTTGTATCTCTGCTGTATGTAGGTTATTTCATATAAAATAAACAAATGGGCAGTGCTTCGTCATTTTTAACACTTTTTAACATATTAGATGTAAATTTCCAACTGGGCGAAAAATCTCCGGACCATTTGCAGTGGAACTTTCCCACCCAGCTAACCTTAATGATTATAGCCTCTGGTCTGAAACCTGCTTCAGCTCAACAGAATAAATCTCAGGTAATGGAACTCCAGAAAACGCTGGATACGGAATTTCAGATGGCAGAGCACTGGCGGCTTCAGCCAGGAGATCCCTGGTTCAATCCTGGTCCGGACATTTTTCGCCCAGTTGGAAATTTACATCGAATATGATTCATTTACCAATTAGAATAATTGTGTTAAAATTAATCTAGTATAATTTCGTATCCAGCGTTTTTTGGAGTTCCATTACCTGAGATTTATTCTGTTGAGCTGAACCAGGTATCACACCAGATGCTATAATCATTAAGGTTAACTGGGTGGGAAAGTTCTACCAGATTCGTTCGGGATAGCTCAGATGGCAGAGCACTGGCGGCTTCAACCAGGAGATCCCTGGTTCGAATCCTGGTACGGACATTTTTCGCCCAGTTGGAAATTTACATCTAATATGATTTATTTACCAATTAGAATAATTGTATTAAAATTAATCTAGTGACTTTTCAACATAGTGGAAAAATGTTTATACAGCAGTATATACACTTAACCAGTTACCCTATATAAAAAATACTGAAACTGATATACATTTTAGATATGAAATACAACATTATTTGTATAGAATATGGAGTGCATGGCATTTATCATTCATTTACAGAGAGTCACAAAAGAATTCTGTTACATTATGACCCATGGGAAAAATCATTTGCAGTGTATTTTTGAACTGTTACAATATTTTAACCAAAATGAAATTGATGCTCATTGCTCAGGTTCTATTTATTCAACTACAGGGACACAAAAAAGAATTCGGTTCCAGTACTGTCTATGAGAGATAATCGCTGAAGTGCATTTTCGGATACATTATGTGTTTTAAAGCTTAACAAAATTTACTTCATTACATGTTGGTGTGCATAAAGTCCATGGCTCATATACAGTGATGCGAAAAATAATTCGCTAGCATACCGTCTATGGGCGTGAATTACTTAGAGGTGTTTTTTAACTGTGTTATGCATTTTTCAGCTTAACTATACTTAGTTATGTTTGTAAATACATAAATTCATGTACAGGGGTACGCAAAAAACCCCAATATATCAGCGGCTATGGATGGTAATTAGTGTAAGTGAGATTTCAGTTGTGGTATGCGCTTCCTATGTGAAATAAATTTTAGCTTAGAGTGTGGTGTACATAAAAATTTGTAGATCATATGCAGGGCTCTACAAAATAATTCAAGTTGTCATATATGGGCTGTAAATGCTGAAAATAAAATTTCAAATGTGTTTTGTATTTTACAGGTGAACTGAATTTTAGAATACCATGCATACAAATCTATAGATAATATACAGGACTGCTCAAAAGAATTCGGATATCTTATTGATAGTGGGCTCTAATTGCTTAAATTGGGGGATCAATTGTGGTTTGTGAATTCCAGATTGCTTAGTTAGATATCTAATTCTGCCTTATTAAATATTGAAATTACGTTATAATATACTGGATGTGTTGAGAAATATTTCATAATCTATGCGTGACGCATGATTTTTCTTTCTTGTTGATTTTGATGAAAATTGGTAGGGATATTTGCTAACCTTGTGAACCCCAATTTTTTCCATCTTAGAATCCTTCGTTTACACCGGGGACAGAACACATCAACTTTTACAAATCTTTTTTCAAAAAGCTGTAGACTTTTTATGTAAGCTAGCATAATAATAAGATATGGTTCATTTGAAAGGTTAAATAATGGATTTTCATGTTTAGAGTAAATTAGATTTATACTTAAAATGAGATTTCTTTTTTTTTTTTTATCTCTATGCCTTCCGTTCATGAATAGTAGTTTTTTGACATGTCAAAAATACAACGTAGTACCTACAGTAACAAGCCCATTTTTGCTTATAACATTTATATAGAAGGTATTTTTGTGAAAGAAATAGGCTTTTACTAGTAGTCCTTCCCCTTGCGGAAATAAGGTCAAACTTTACAAAAAGTAACATTTTGATTTTTTTAATCTTCAAAAATCATGCGGGACAAGTGATAACAATTTTAAAATGCCTTTATTAAAAGGTTCTATATTGTAATTAAAGCAAAATGCAATTTATCTTCTTACTCTAAGGGGAGAGAGAGTTATAAGTAATGAATAACAGCAACAGTTAATCAGAACTGACGTAGTCTTAGTAGTATATATTATAATTGCCAAGAAAATTTATTTAAAATTTACAGCTTGGTTGATATCAACTTCGAAAATTCAGTTTTATGAAAATATGTACTTTTTAATGTAAACATTCAAGTGATTAAATACAAATGAATAAATGATGATAAAAATGAAAGATACAGATAAAGAAAAAAATTTAAAAAATCACAAAACCCGACTGCGTAAAAAGCGAACTAATTAATTATTTCTCATCAATGTGAAACTATTTTTTATGTTACTTACCTATCTTTTTTATTTACTTGTATTGATGACTTTTAAGTTGTGTTTAATTGTTAGTTCCTATCTATAAACACTGTTTTGATGAGACCTATAGATGTTTATGAAGGTTAGAGTTGCAGTAAAGCTAAAGATTCTATTTACACAACTTCCAGGTTGTGTAATATTTAAATGGAGCTTCTGACTGTAAAATAGTCAATGAAACATCGTCTTAATTTGAAAGACCTAACCAATGATATGCCACTCAATATGATGCGTAAATTTTTTTGTCTCTACCGCCATTTTGTATTTTACGGCCGCCATTTTTCATTTATAAAAACAAAAAAACAAAACCTACAATATAACCATCGGAAGGTTAAGACGAATCGATAGAAACCTCATTCATTAAAATCCATCCAGCTGTTGGGATGTTTCGAGGGTATAAAGTAATCCACATACTCAGGTACGCGTGAAACACATAACCCTTCTTGGTAGTCGGGTAAAAATTAATCTTGAACTCAAGAAAGAACCCTAACCACCGAGATATGACATATGGTACCTTTATGCATAGAAACAATAAAATAAGCTGAATCATTTGGGGCAAAAAATATAAATTCATTTTAATTTTTTACTTTAAAATGATGCACGTTGTTATTTTGAAGATATTTTTTCTTTGGCTTTTAACCAACCTACAGTTGTAAACAAGTTGTGACTGCAACATCTCAGTCACTCCTTCTTAGTTAAATATTAGAACATTTCCGTATTTCTGTTATCATTTTTCACTCGGTAGCTCATACTTGACAATGGTAAATTTATTTTAGGTGTGAGGGAAGAAGGGAAAAAGATGATTAAGTGGGGGGCCACATTTAGGTGGACACCTTTCCGGAAGTATTTTCAAAATGGCCCATATTCTTGTTGCATGTAAGAACATCCTCGAAATTTACAATGACTGGTATCCGTAACAAACATTTAGGTCGTAATTGACACACTATTTATCTGGTTCTATCCATCTTTCGAGGAAAGGGGAGTGCGTTAACTTTAGAAAAAATATGGACCGCTTCTTTCAGGTAACACTGACCGATTTATGCATGTAAAAATAATTAAAAATATTAATAAATCGATTTATGAACGTCAATAGCTGAAGAATGCTGAAGAAAATTAATTCTTAAACAGATTGTACTAAATTCTCAGTGTTGATCTTTTGCGAAAAATAATATTTTGTCATATGTTTTTTGAATGTACATCTTTTAACGTTAACAGTTTTATGGACAAAATAGCTGTCATTGAGGATGTATTAAATGTTCATTAAGCTTCATCCGGCTTTTATTATTCAAGAAGTGATGGGCTCTAATATGACACTAATACCTATTTTTTATATAAAAGTTATTGAAACATACAATTGAGTGCTTACATGTTTCAAAATTCTATCTGCCATTATTAAGATAATAATTTGGTTCTATATTTAAAAAAAAAAAACACCCTTTGTTTTATTTTTCTTTCCAAATACTTCCCCAAGTTGTTTGTAACAGGCTATCTACCGGAGAAAATTAAATACCTCTTCTCTATAATGCTTCCTTCCAAAGAAAAATAAAACCATATAAATGCTAAAGATAGATATGAAAAAGAATAAGACTGTTTCCAGATATAGCTTGATACAGGCTTAGTGAAAACAACAGTTTCAAGTTCAGCAACCCAGTCTGCCAGAGAAGGAGGAAACTTTCCGCTCTCATGAAGGAAGGAAAAGTAGAGCTTAGTAAGGACTACCCTAAAAGGGCCCCTTCTCTGTTGGAGTTTCAATTCCTGGTTGTCACGGCCAAGTTCGAGGTAGCTTCTTTAAATTTAGGTTATCTTAAAAGTTTGTCTTGATCTAGGGCACTGGGTGATCTCTGAGGTCCGCTGGACCTACAGTTTTAGTGATACTTCAAGCTGAAGAATTGTTAAAAAATGGATAAACTGGAAATTCATGAGAGTGAAGTGGTATGCTAGACAACAGAATGTACTTCACCTAAAAATAATAAGTTTTTGTTTTGCCACATAATAGGAAATGCTTTGATAATTTATGTTTCTTCGAAATACGTATTAAATAGTTGTAGAGTTGAAGTTAAAGTGTTCTTTAATAAGTCTTTACAATATTTATTAAAGAAAAAACTAACTACACAAAGCATCTTTAAGAGACTTTAATTTAATGTTCTTGTGCCAAGAAATTTTCAAGAATTTATGATGATTTATTTGTTTATTTATCGGTCCGTCGGTTAATCTATCTGAATGTATATAAAATGTTATAAAATTGAATTAATTTAAGATTATATTATAAATATTACAGTTCATATTGAATTATTCTATTTAACTGTTGTATTTAAACTATTATAGTTAACTACTATATATAAACAGAAAACTCTTATGTTCTATTTTAAAACTTTAACTAAAAACCCTTCTTAATTTATTTATTTCCCCCAGGACCATCGCGAAGACTCTTTATTTAGGGAAGTGAGGACCTTAATTTCCCAAGTCAAATTTCAGTATTTACCAACTAGTTTTATAATTTTTCCAAGTTACTACAATTAAAAAAATGTAATATAGTTCTTATTTGTAAAAGGTTTAATAATATTCCCAATTAGATTTGTAAATTTTGCCACTTATATCAGAAATAGAAAGTGTATTATAGTTTTTATTAAAGTTAAAAAAAAAAAATGTCACGTATGTAACAGCATTCGCAAACGTTTTTTGGAAAGAAGCTCCCCCCCTCCCCCCTTAGCGAGGGCCCTGATTTCCCCTCAGTTTTTTTTGTCTCAATTTTACCTTTTAAACGTTGTGTCTGACTTGAGTGTGATGTTAACATAAAACCACATAATCGAAACGCTATAATAGATATCTTGCATTGCTATATTTAGGTACAACTTCAGGCTGGGGGTCAGATTCCTTGACCCCCAGCCTAAATTTCCTTGGAATAAGAATTCAGAACCTAGCACAAAAATCGTATTTAGCTCTCATATAATAAGGTGGGATGCTGCTAGATTTAAAAAAGTCTAGCTCATGGGCATTTTAGCTTCCATATTATTAATATTTTTCTTTCACTTGGCTGATAAAAATGTAACTTAATATTTACTACAACGTCCTATGATCGAAATATTATGTTATTCTACATCGTTGGAGAGTAAATAATAGAAATCTAACTTTAAAAAATGTAGATATTCTTATTGAGATTCTTTCATAAGATCCTTTGTAGAAAAATTGTTCGACAGATGTTTTATATATTTATATGTGTGCTTAAATTAACAAACAGTATACAAAGAATGTAACTTTTACACCGACATAACTTTATAAAAAATTGTTTATATATAAATTTAATGAACTATATATTAAAAGGATTATGCGATAGGCTATGCATGCATACACATATATAGATGCATGCACGTATGTATGCATGCATATATTACAGAACCAGCGCATGGTTTTTGTTTTATAATGTATGCAAAAAAGTTTAGAGCGCCTTTCGAGAAAAATATTCAAAAAACACTTTAATTATGGAACCCTTTCTAATTTTACGCACACACAGCATTATGTTATTTTCAACCCAAATATGTTAATTTTCACTCTGTATAAGCAATGCTTCCAAATAATCACCAAAACAGTCAATTATTTACCCCAACAATTTTTTTTTAAATTTTATCACTCATAATTAGCGTTGTTAACTGCCGTCAACCGGGTAGATTCAGACAATGAAATCGATCTCGTCCATGCAAGCTTACGAGAAAAAATGAATGGTAAATTAGATCAAGATTAAACAATGAACATATGATATTAACTTTTATTTTCATATTTTAAAATGGGTTTGTTTTTATAATTGATATCGCTAATGCTAATGTGATTAAAAACTAATTATCCCGTAAAATAATCAAATCACATGGAAAAATGAAAGAATTACTTCTGTTAATGTGTTAACTGCTGTTATGCTAAACACATTCCTTAACTTTATATAATGAATGCAATGCATCTTAGTTTACTACAGTTTAATTTTTTTTTTTTTTTTTGTACTATGAAAAACAAATTATTATTATATGTTTCAACGACATTTTCATACTGAATTTCAGTTGGAGTTATACCGTGGACGAACAAATAGATATATTATATATTTTTTTCTCACTCAACAAGTGTTAAAAATTGAACAAATCAGTAAATTAAATAAGAAATTAAACAAATTATTTTACTTACTTCGTTGAAAATAAATTTTGTTGAAAAATCGTATAGAAATGTATTTTGAGTGGCGAATAATATTGGTCCTGTGAGTTCTTTTAATATTATCTTGTAGATCTGGAAATTCTGTAAATTTTTTAGCCAATTTGCTTGATCATTAAAATCAACATGTTTAATTTTTTCTCCAAAAGTGATTTTTCTAGATTCAGGATAACTGCAATTTCATCACCTTAAGAACACACGTATTAATTGCGGTATTGCAGAAAGTATTTTGTTTGTACTTTTCATTTTTTTCCTTTGTAGTTTTATTACTACATTCATTACTGGAGTTCATTAATTTAAAAGAATTTGAGCTGTTTTCGTTTTCATTATCCTGCAGAAAATTATTAAGTGTTCCTTTTTTTATTAAATCTTTGCCAGCCGCGTTTTACAATTTTGTACATTTTTCCACCCACAAAATTTCTGTTTTTGATACATATTGTTTAACATAAAATACATTTTACTAATTATAAAATGAAATATTTTTTTAAAAATATCTTAGTTTAAAATCCTAACCGTCAACCGTTAACATCAACATCATTTTCGACATTAAAAATCCTTCTAACATGAACGAAATTATCCGTACTGGGTGTATTGCAGTTTAACTGTCGAGAAAAAGATTGATCGCGTGGTATATTAATGAAATTGCGAAAGAAAGAAAAAAAAAGATATTCTAATTTCACACATTCCACTCATATTATACCTTTAGCGTAATCAGTATAAGCGTGCAGAATACCTAACCCAGTATACAAGCCCAATAAGCTAATTAATTCACATTACTATCTCGATATCTTTTAAGCTATTTTTTTTACTTCATCCTACGATGCTTTGCTCCAAAGTGGGCGCCGTTAAAGAGAACAAAACTAGAAGACGTTTGTGTGACAAAATTTACTATTTCGCAAACTAACAAACCTAACATGGCATTTGTTTCCTACAATGCAATTTAATAAAACGACACATATATTAAGGCCTTTAGTTTAAAACGTTCTCAATTTAAAATAATAATAATAATAATAATAATTTTATCTTTTATTTATTTATTATTAAGTTTTTTTCATCAAAGTATCCTTATCTTATGAAAAGGTTTCGCAGAACCTATTGGTCTAAGGCTCCTATTCTCACACACTACGCGGCGCGGTTCTGCACATATATAAACAGTAAAATTAAGACAGAATCGGAAGGGAGCGGAAAACTCTCATTTTATACAGGTTTGTGCCTTTGCAGGAACACCCGTCTGTTACAATTGTAATTTATTCTTTTCACAGGAACAAAAACAATTTCCGTTTAAGACAGGATTCTGTTATAAATAATGTCGTTTTTAGGTTTTACTGTATAATTTATTTTATTATGCTTATAATATGTGCGTATAAAAGTGTGATTGTTTTTATCGATTGATTGCGTGCTTGGTACATTTGTTGTACCCATATAAATATTATATAAATTTTTTATTAACTAATTTAACAGCATCTATTTTTGGTGGAAGTATTAAAGCAGAAAATAACACACGAAATTTTCTGTGCTTTGATTATTAAGAATTGCAATTATGACTGATTACAGAAGGACTTATGGACATCGATAGCATACGATTTTGCAAACAAAAAAGATCAATTTTCCGTCAAAACACATAAGCCTATAGAAAAGTCAACAAAGGAAGTGTTATGAAGGTTTAATGCTCTTAAATACGTGCAATTTCACGACGTAAAACCTTGACTTTGGAAGATTATGTAGCAAGGAAGTACAAGTAAGGGCTTCCTCTTCAAATGATTAGACAAAGAATTGTTTTTGATCTAGTTTACCTTTTGGTATTTGGGGAAACTTTCGAATATGATGTTTATTATTTTAAAAGATCAAAATAATCGATAGTAAAAATTCGTGTGATTAGGAATGCAATTATATAAATAAAATACACACACAAAAAAAAAAAAGAAATATATATTTTTAAAGGTTTGATAATAAAGTTTGTATGTTTTACCTTTCAGTAATTAAAAAATATTTCAGAAGCGTCGTTAGAATATATACTTTTTAAATGAACGGTGACAAAATTAATATTTTTTCTTTAATGCCTACTTTAGTCTCCGTAATATTCAAAAGCTTTTTTTAAGCATTTAAACATTTATATATCGATATATAGCGCAGCATGCGACTATAGAGGCCTTACACCTTTAAACCCCACCCATCCATCCATCTGCTATAGTATCGAAGAAAATACTTCATATGCAGGAACATTTAAAAATATATTTCTTGCTTTATGATTGTGATTAAAAATTTTGTTGCAATGCTTCTTTTAAAAATTAAACATGTCTAACATAATAATACTACCTTATTTGCAAATTTTGAAACCAAATTTTAATATTTCTATTGTCCGAAACAGTCTCGTTTTAATGGGAAATATAGTGTAGATCCTGAATCAGTCAAAGGCCAGTGAGTGAAAATTTAGTATTAGATTTAGGACAAATTCCCATCTGTATAGAAATATATTGATGAATTTAAACTATTCATGCTTATAAGCTAAACAAATTTAGAATAACAATCTGTTTTCTGCGTGACTATATCGATTTATACTTAAAGACATATGCACTATATTAACCAAAATTCATAAAGAAATAAAAATTCAATAATTCAAAAAGGTGTAGATATTAGCACTCAGGGTCTGGTCACCGCCCACGAAAAATCCCACCACTTCTCTAGAAAAGAAAGTTTCGACTTATTTAATAGAACTAAGCGATTAAATAAAGTAAGAATTTCTTTTCCAAAAAAGTGGAGCAGTTTGCCCCAGGTGGTGATCAAGCCGTGGTAACACGATGCAGTTTTCACAGAATTACACAGAATATCGTGGGATTTTTCGGTAGCAGAGTTATTATTTGCAGAAATCTGCATTATCACTGATAAGTCGCACTCTAGTGGTCACAAAACCTACTAAGCCATTATGTGATAGGAATTACAGCAGAACTCCTTTTCGATGCTCTGCAGAGTATCATGTTACTTCTGTCAGTGATACTCACTAAAAGCACCAGTCAAATTGAACATTTGAAATGTTAATTTCGTTTAGAACTATGCGCCACTGTATAAACTGCTAACAAAACTGGAACACCACTTGTTTGTGGCAAATGTAATTATCATGGCAACCAATTTTCGGAACTAAAAATATCCCATGTCTTTTTTGCACATTTCTTTGAAAACCACATTCTGCTTCTGCCAATGTGTTTCGAATTGTTAAATTTTTCTTTCTTTTGGGACTTTTGGATCACCCAGTAATTTTGTAAACCACACTTTTGGTCCCATCTTAATCGGATTCAAAAAATCGTGTTATATTTTGACTGTTGGATTTACAGTTATAGTGGATTTATCGTGACATCATATGTCCTAAAACACTTGGGCGACGACGTAAACCTTTCTAATACCCTTTATTTATTTAACTCGGTTAATCTAATGAGGTTCTTAAGCGTTACACACATATACACAAACAAACACATATATATCATTTCCACCATTTACTAGATCTCCGAAAAATGTGTTACATAATTAGAATAATCCTGGGATTAGGTCTGGAATTGATAGCAAAGAGCAGATCTAGTTCACAATATTTCGTCGCATGAAGATTATGCTAAGAATTTGTGACAATCCCAATAATGTCAATCGTACATCCCAACAATCCCATCCCACAACAAGTACATCCCATATTTAATCATAACCCCAATCAATATCTATTCGAAATTTATCAAAATTGCAGTCAGTGTAGTCGAGGCATGATATTTTAAAAGGATTCAAAACTCCATAAAGATTTCCCCGAACAGCAGAGAAAAAGCCAATAATAGGATGACATTTTTTATTAATCCATTTCAACGATGAAAGAACTCTTTTCAGAAAAATTATTTCACTAAACGCTGTATACAAGATAATAATGGATAATTAATAACTTTAAAAGATCTTATAAATTAGGTTCCAAGGGGAAAAAATTAAAGGCGAAAAGCTTCCATGATGTCTACATGTAATTTCTATAACTTGAACTGTCAGAAAAAGTTCTGGCTTGAGGTGATACACACGCGTTTAAAGAAAATGGCGAAAAGTTACAATATCGCATTGCAGGTGAAGGAAGCAACCGATCCGATGTCTCTATTATGAGAGCGACCTACGGATCTAACAAAACGTAGTAATTTGGTTGCTAAAAAGTACACGAGAACAATTTTAGAATAATCTCGAAACGTCCAAGCCAAATCGAACACCGAATAGAATGCTTTGAAAAGGAAAATATTACGCCACCGAAAAAGAACGGTTTAAACACCATGCATTGCAGCAGAAAAAAAGAGTTTTAATTAATTTTTCAACTACTTTTCCGCAGTGAAATTACGCTTGAGATTGTTGAATATTAAAGACGTGAATTATCATATTGCTAACTAAGCATAAACCAACAGAATGAAAAATGTCCAAGCCAGGAATCGAACCCGGGCCCCCGGAATAGCGCTCCAGTGCTCTACCACTAAGCCACGAGGACGATGCCCAGCTTGGCATATCTCACTCACATAAGTTGGTAAGACTGCTACCGCAGCTACAACATGGAAAAGCCTTCATGAACACACAATCTTGCGGCATAACATGAGACGCAAATGAACCCAGCATAGGTGAATATACAATTTTAATTAATTTTTCAACTACTTTTCAGCAGTAAAATTACGCTTGAAATTGTTGAATATTAAAGACGTGAATTATCACATTGCTAACTAAGCGTAAACCAACAGAGGGAAAAATGTCCAAGCCGGGAATCAAACCCGGACCCCCGGAATAGCGCTTCCTCGTGGCTTAGTGGTAGAGCACTGTAGCGCTATTCCGGGGACCCGGGTTCGATTCCCGACTTGGACATTTTTCACTCTGTTGGTTTACGCTTAGTTAGCAATGTGCTAATTCACGTCTTTAATATTCAGAAAAAGGAGATTATTGGCGTTGGATCAAAAATTTGCAAAGGGAAATTTAGAAAAAAAAATTTTAAAAAAAAGCATAACACTTGCTGGAAACACTAAATTTACGAAAAAAGGAAACGGAATAAAATAAGACGAAATATAATAAATTAAATGAGAAAAATTTAGAATAAATTTAAGAAAGGTTAATACTTTGAAATGAATATCTTTTACACACACACACACACACATATATATATATATATACACTGTAAAAAAAAATTAAGGACTAAACGGATAAATTAGTATAAAACCGAACAAGGCAACAGAACGGACTGAAGGACCAATCATGAGATAGACCTGGGACCGATGCAGTAGGGCATGGGCATAGATGGCATATAACATAAGAGTAGGAGGTCGGAAGGGAATAAAGCACAGAGGCAGCGGGTGCTCAGCAATTCGGTGAAATCTGTTGCACTGTCTACAGTGATTTCAACGTCGGTTTGTTGCTACTACTGTGGGATATGGGCAACAGACAATCCAGGAGATGTCATCTGGATGACTTTACTAGAGGTAGCATCATTGGGAGGTTGGAAGGTCTAAATGTGAAAAGTGTGGCAGAAGAGCTCGGGATCACTTACAGTATCGTTTCACGAGCCTGGAGAGCATTTCAAAAGACAGGAACAGCTGTCCGAGCGTTCAGCAGTGGTCGTCCACGAGCAACAACAATGGCGGAAGACCGCTATATTGTCCTACAGGCGAAAATAAACAGGCAGCAGACAGCTGGAGAAATCGCAAAGCACATGGAACAGACTACTGGACGTCGAATATTATGCTTTACTGTGTCCAGAAGTTTATACGCACGGCGACCAGTACGGTGCGTACCATTAACGCCTGCTCATCGGAGACGCCGGTTTCTGTGGTGCCAACAACACAAGAACTGTACACAACAGGAGTGGGGTCAAGTACTCTTTACGGATGAGCAGGTTTAGCCGGACGAGCGATTATGGACCGTATACACATCTGGAGGGAGAAGGAACACGCAATCACCCTCCAACATAATCAAAAGGGTCCCTTTTAGAGGTGCGGGAGTTTTCGCTTGGGGAGGTATCGTACTTGGTAGCCGTACGAACCTCCACGTATTCCAAGGAGGTTCAGTCACTGGTGTCCGTTATTGTGCCGAGATTTTCTTGCCTCACGTGCGTCTATTTAGAGGTGTTGTGGGTCCGGACTTCCTCTTTATGGACGACAACGCTACAACCCATCGTCCACTGGATGTCGCAGAGCTCTTGGAGAATGAAGATATTCAACACATGGATTGGCCTGCAAGGTCTCCGGACCTAAATTCTAAAGAGCACATGTTGGACCTTGTCGGGAAACTCTTCGCAGCACTTTACCAGGCGCCAGCGACGATCCCGCAGCTACAATTAGCGTTACAAGAGGAATGGGATTTAATGCCTCAACAACTCCTTGACAACCTGGTCCTCAGCAAGGACAGACGTTGTAAATCATGCATCGCAGTCAGGGATGACCATATCCCCTATTAAAGACTGAATTGTTCCTGCAAGTGCCTGTCAGATGGACGTATCTGTCTTCTCTGCAGTTGTGCTCCAAGTTACCTTTTGTATAAAGTGCTTTTCTATCCTTTTGATTCCTTGTTTAGACGGTTTTGATCACTTGTCCCATATTTTAATCCTTCATTTCATGAATTTTTCTATTTTTATGAAAAATTGTTTTTGAAATCTATATATCGGTCTAATAATGGGAAAAATAATAAAACAGTTTAAATTTCAAATTTTCAGCTAAAACTTGATATTTTATGGTGGGTGCTATATGTACACATTTAGGATTTTAAGATATTGTATTGCGATATTTTGCAACAAAATGAGCTTAAATTAATTAATTTAACCTGCTTAACATTCTGTAACTTTTTTTATATTAATATTTTTAAGTATTCAGTTAAAATAATGAAAGTAAATCTTACCTTAATAGCTTGATCGATTTTTTTTTTTTTTTTTTTTTTTTTTTTTTTGTTTTTTTTTTTTTTTTGTTTCCGTAGAACAAATTCTAATTTTATGTCTAATGCAGACGTCTGACATGGACAAAATACGTGTTATTTCATTCTTTGGAATGTTCTTGATCAGTTACAGTGATCATATTAGCCAAATTCATGGCATATAATGAAAATTATAATGTTTTTAGGTATGTGCTAGATATGGCACATGGTGCAGTGAAGGGTTAACACCTTGGAGCTCTTATGGTATGATTTTGGTCAATGTGGAAAACTTCTGTAAGACGTTACATTCGAAAAACCACCTCGTCCTTAATTTTTGCACACCACTGTATATACAGGGTGTCCGGTCTCAACGGTGTCCAATGGCTAATTCCTAAACCGTTAGTCATAGACATATAGTTCCAATTACAAAAATGTTTTAAATGAGGTAAAGAAGTATTTTTAAAGCGATTTCGGTCAAGAAAAACATTTATTTAAAAATTACGACATTTAAATTTTTATACGGTCCCCTGTTCCTATAAGTTATATTTAGTAAACTTTTCCTGTTTCTCTAACAAGTACGGCAAAAAAAAGTCCCATTCATGTAACCCTAAAACTGACTGAGTTATGACATTTTCAATTTTATGACTCAAACCACTTTTCTGTAACTGAAAACAGATGAGTTAGACCAAGCTTTCAGGGGTCGTACACGAAGTGCTTAAAGTATTACAAAGGGCGTCAACTCCAAACGATATTCAATGGCTAATTCCTAAACCGTTAGTCAAAGACATATAGTTCCAATTACAAAAAAGTTTTATATAATGTAAAGAAGTATTTTAAAGCTATTTAACTGAAGGTGCTGTCCCCGTATAAACATTACGGTAGTGCAAATTTTTAGTAATTAACTTTCAGATTGGTTAAAATAATTGAAGAAGTGAGCTTCGAAACTCGCCTTATCGAGAAAATCAAATTTTGGGAAATCGTGTAAAACATTTAAATGCGCCCATTGGTATACATTGAAAATTTGGAGATTGTAGTGTTTGATAGAGAAACACGATTTTTTAAATTTCGGATAAGGCGAGTTTCGAAACTGACGTCCTCAATTGTATTTTGACATTTTTTAAAATTTTTTTGTAAGGAAATAAGTGTGTCTCTTTTGATGATTTTATTTTAAAAAGTTGTTTTATTTTTTATAAGCTTTTAACTTACGACGTTCGTATGTATGTCTTCCCAATTCAAAAGTTTTATTCCAATTTTAACTCACTTCCAAATATCCGATCAAAATTAAATTTTGCACAATTATGTAAATCCAATGACAATCTAATATTAACATGATTTTAGGTACGTACCATTTATATTTATTTTACGGCACCACTCCAAAAATTTCGTATACATTATTGCCAACAAACAGAAATTTTAAAATCAAAATCAGTAACATTTATGTAAGGCATTGAGATTTACAATGTAATTTTTCCAAATGAAAGTGCGGTGTGTTTTTATTTTTTATACAGTGCCGTACAAAAGAAGTCAGATACATTACGATGTATAAGCAGGGATTACTTGTTATACATTTTGATGATATTATGCTTTTTTCAAATTTAACTTTTTAGTTGTTTATAAAAAGTTGTTTGAAAAAAATATTTTAGAGACCAAAATCAAAATGCAATTTCTACTTGCTAAACAAAAAATACATATTAAGTGGAGTGCAAATTTTTGCTGTTGGACAAGGAAAATGAGGTAAACAACTTTATTTGTACAATAGATGTGCCAAAACACTTGCGGCCTCAAATCATTCACATACAAATACTTTCTAAGATTTAAAATGCATATTTTTTCTCAGCCATGTTTTGCCAATTTGTAATCTGATTGGCCAGGGGTTTCGGCGTCAAAGTGACTCATCTTGGCGGTATTCGTTCTTGGCAAGTGCAGAGGCAAGTGTTTAATGGGAAAAGTGGTTTATATGCTTTTGAAACTTGCTTAGCGAGAAGTACGGCAAAAGAAATTAAAAAATATATATAAATTGTTAAATGTTAAAATTTAATAATTTAATATATGTTTTGATTTAACAATATTTCCCCCATAATTTTTAATTAAAAAATAATTAAAAAGAAATAACTTTTCTAATGAATATTTGCTGAGGGGAGAGACAGTGTATTTTCCAGAAGGGGTAATGTAATAATAATAATAATTATTATTTTTTTATCATTACAATAAAATGACAAATGGAACAAAATCTTTAAAAAAAGAAAAGTTAATTAAAAAGAGAGAATGTGGGCGGTTATATGATGTTCGACCTTTAATGGATTAATCTGTGCTCTATTCGAACAAAATATTAAAATATTGTAACAATTTTGTTATGTTTATTTAAATCATTGAAGTAATCGCACAGGTAGAATCATACAATTCAAATAATTGATGTTTACTGCAAAAGAAAATAAAATTGATACGAGGATCATTTTCAAAAAGGGACATGTTAATTTCCTTAACATATCAGAGCAGCCATTCAAAAGTTAGGTATAAAAATATACGCATACAAAAACAACAACATAAAAACAACAACATTAAGATGGTACAAACAAATTACTTACAAATTGAGCTTTCATGTGTCTGTGCTTGGAACGGGAAGGATTGGGGGGGGGGGGGGGAGATGTAACAAAATTTGGAGCGATGATTTCAAGGGTAATTGATACGACTGTTTAGTGTTCATTACTAAAACAAATATTGCTGCATAAAAAAATGTAGTTTTCAGGATTATAAACTTTGTCTGTATGAAAGATAGTGAGGGAAAAGTTTAAATTGCAATTTCGGGTGGAATTTAGATTATGGATTACTTATTAATTATTGCAGCAATAAAGAAAACAAACCTTTTTCCCCCATGTTTTACAGCGAGATAATCCTTTGCTCATCAGCAGATTTTCGCTTTTTCTGAAGACTTCATCTAAATTCATCGGCCCCTTAAATTTCTTCTTCCCCACTTTTTGCTTCACCTGCACGCAAAGTTAAAAATCTTTAGAGGGTTTTATATATATTTTTTACTATTCTACTCTATTTGTCTAATTAAATAATGCATCTTCTAAAACTCCACTCCCGTTAAAAATTTTATTTCCTATTGTCTTAATTATAACACTTAATTATTAGAGCATAAAGAGGTAATAATTTTAAAAATTATTAAATTTAAAATCATTGAAAAAGATTAAAATTTATAATTTATATAAGCAATTATAGATTTCAATTATAATTTTATTTAAGTACAAATTACTGATTAAATTAAAATATATATATATACTGTTAAATTGAAAAAATATAAAAAATTATATTAAATTTAAAATTATTAAAATTAATAACTTTATTAAAATCTTTGGAAATTTTTCTACTTAGTCTTTGTAGTTAGCCGTTACTTTATAGTTACAGTAAGTTACTAATCATCTCAATCCTCCCTAAAATTTATACTCCCCCCCCCCCCCCCCCAACTTTTGCTCGGCCAATACATACAGTCTAAAATTATATATTTTCCCCTATATTTTATTTTATTATGCAATAACTAACTAACCAACCTACCACATCAACCCCTAAAAATTCTACTCTCTCTTCCCCCAACTCACACGAATACACCCGTTCGCTATTGTTAATCCCATGGAAGTATTATTTTAAGATAGCTCGTCGCAGAATATTCCCCCCCCCCCTTCTGCTGTAGATAATACAGATTATCTTTTTTTGTTCGAGGGTGGGGGCAATGTTTACTCATTAAAAGTTCAAATAAAGCAAGTTAATATTTATAATAGATTGACTGGATAAAAAATTCCAAATATGTATCATTTTCTAAAGAGTTGTGACTGTTGCTTTTATAATAATTTAACAAAATTTCTGTTACTTTTTTTTTTACTTGTATTTTTAGTACAAGTTGTATATTTTGTTTTAATATGTCAGAATGAACAAAAATCTCAAAATATAATTGTAATGTTAATTTACTCTCAATGGTTAATGTTAAATTTTATATCTGACGATTATTTTTATTTTTAGTAAATTTGTGACTGACCCCTATTTTGCATCAAAAAAGACACTCCAACTTTAAACATCTATTACTCGGTCAGTTTTAATCGCAGAGGAATGGGACTTTTTTTGTTTTACTTGTCAGTACAATAGGATATTTTTACTAAATATCACTTATAGGACCTGGGGACCGTACAAAAATTTATATTTCGTAATTTTTTAATAAATGTTTTTCTTGACCCAAATCGCTTTAAAAATACTTCTTTACCTCATTTAAAACGTTTTTGCAATTGGAACTATATGTCTATGACTAACGGTTTAGGAATTTGCCATTGGACACCGTTGAGACCGGACACCCTGTATATGTATGCACCGTGATAAACATATAACCATTCTTCATATGCCGCTGTCGAGTAAAAAAGGGGAAGACAAAAGTAATCAATTTTTTGTAATCATAATGATTTTATGTGAAAATTTTTATGCATGTTGAGATGAAAATATTTGATTTTTTGTATTATAATTTACCGGGAATTAGAATTTAACTTTAAAATAAAAATTACAATATTCAAAACTTTAACTGAAAGCTACTTTTTCCACAAACACCATTTTTCAATATAATTTAGCTTTTGATTTTATAAGATTAAAACTTTTTAATTTGCCATATAATAACATCTCTAAAAAAAATCAAGCCTTAAAATTTTTAAATGAATTTTGATTGTTTATTCTACTTTTATTGACAGGAAACAAATGTAGAAAATATATGAACTCTTGCATTTAAACTGCATTTTTTTTCTTTTCTTTAAATGAAATGAAATTCATTTTTTCATTCAATAATTAAAAACAAAGGGCATTTTCAAGACAATTGTTTTCATCAAGAAAACAATTTTTCAAGGATTTCGAGAAAAGAGTTTAAACTAGAAGTCTACTAGAACTTTTCACCATATAAAAAAAACTGAACAAACATTTACTTTCTAGACAAATACAATATACGATAGCTTTGGAGAATGTGGGATTAACGTTTTTAAATCGACATAATTTAAATTATAAAACATTAATTTGCTCTGATGAAAAGTCGTTAAGTAGAAAACAAACAAAAATTTTAATTAACATTACGCTGTGGGCAATCTGAAGCAGTTTATTTATTTTTCGCATTTTTTCATGTTGTCAAATCATGATATTAATAGTGAAAAAAAATCTCTAAATAGATATTATTTAGTTGATTTCTTGTATGAGCTTTTCTGTTAATAATTCTGAAAGAAAAAGTACATATATAGTATTTATCGTTTGTAAATAATTCAGATTAACAAAAATGACTAAATCAAATGAAAAAGTTATTACAAAATACAAAATATGAACTTTAAAAGCTCACTGTTTTACTTAAAAGGCGACGAAAATAATAAAATAGATGTTACAAGTTAAAAATAAGTTTAAAATAAACATTTTATTTAAAGCTTCTTAGTACTTTCGGCCTGCATTTCCCGTGGCCATCATCAGAGAATATTTTTATAATTATTTGTTGTTCATTCATACAAATACGTCACTTCATTTGAAATGGGAGAGCCAATAATTATTAGGGTAGTTGAAAGTAGAAGTAGCAGTTCCTTGAACTGAACTTAAATAGAGAAAAAATATGTATCAAATGCAGCTCCATTTATTTTATTATATCACTTTGATTTCATACGTCACTTTAATTTTTAAATGCGTAGCTGGACAGTACAAGTAGCAGTGTTTCAGATTAAATTTGCGTAGAGGAAAATATTTAACTGCTGTACCATTAATTTTATTACGTCTGCACAAGTTTTCAGTATTTATTTTCAGGATGTTTAACCATATATTGAGGATATTGTATGATAGAGCGTCGTTACGTACTTGATTGCTTTTACACAGGATTTCTATGGATTCTCTGATAATGGATGCGTTGTAATTGTATGTTGGGTATATAATTTTAGCACTATCAAAATCTATTGTGATATTCGGATTAAAACTTAAACGTGATAGAGCTGTGGACGACAAAATTTTATATCTGCTTTATGCTCTTTGATTCTTTCTTTTAGTTTTCTTTTTGTCATCCCTATGTATTCCATTATTCTGTTGCTATCAGTTCTAAAAGGAATAGCATATACACCAGCCAATTCATCTTTTGGTGTTGGATCTATTTTCGTTCAAAT
Organism: Maratus speciosus; assembly: GCA_963932465.1. Taxonomy (NCBI): domain Eukaryota; kingdom Metazoa; phylum Arthropoda; class Arachnida; order Araneae; family Salticidae; genus Maratus; species Maratus speciosus. Next base: position 155,040,990 of record OZ010787.1, on the reverse strand, counting down.
TAACTCTTTTAATTTTCTTGGTGGGTAGGATTTAAATTTATATTGAGTTTCAGTAGAGCATATCTTAACTTCTCGTAAAGACCAGGAAAATAGTTAAACATTTTGTATATCATTTCTTTATGGTTTACTTCCTTGATATTTTCAAGAAATCTGAATTCAAAGATAAGTTTATTAATGAGGATTGTTGAGAAGCCGTTTTCTTCAGCGATATAAGCTCTTTTTCTAAATATTTATCTGAACATACTTCAAAAGCTCGTCTAATGTAAAATTTGTAAGCTGTAATTTTATATAAAAATGGTGACGAGCTATTATATGGGATCGTGTTATTTTATCTGACCGGTGTCCTATAAACATGTTAATGTTAATGTTTTCGTTCTTTTTAATTAAATTAACTTCGAGAAATGGTAAATTTCCCTTTAATTACAACATTACCTTTTCTCGACGTTGATTTAATTAAAAACATTTCCTTTATCGACGTTAATTTACTTAAAAACATTTCTTTTTCTCGACGTGATGAAAGGTAAACTTCACTTTATTTACAACATTACCTTTCTCGACATTAATTTAATTTAAAAAAATTACCTTTTCTCGGCGTAAATTTAATTAAAAACAACGAAAACTTCAACATTGACAGAAATGTTTATAGGAAACCTATCAGATAAAATAACGCGATCCCATATAATAGTCTATCACCATTTTTATATAAAATTGCAGCTTACAAATTTTACATTAGACAAGTTTTTAAAGTATGTTCAGATAAATGTTTAGGAAAAGAGCTTAATACCAGTAGAGCTATCGCTGAAGAAAACGGTTTTTTAACAATCCTCATTAATAAACTTATCTTTGAATTCAGATTTCATGAAAATATCAAGAAAGTAAACCATAAAGAAATTATATACAAAAAGTTTAACTGTTTTTTGGTCTTTACGAGAAGTTAAGAAAATTTTGTCGTCAATCCATAGCTCTCACGTTTAAGTTTTAACCAGAATATCACAATAGATTTTGATCGTGCTAAAATTATGTATCCAACATACAATTACTACGCATCCACTATCAGAGAATCCATAGAAATCCTGTGTAAAAGTTATCAAGTATGTAACGGCATACCCTATGATGCAATATCCCCAACATATGGTTAAATATCATGAAAATAAATCCTGATAACTTGAGCAAAGTGACGAATTAAAATTAATGGTACGGCAGTTAAATATTTTCCTCTACGCAAATTTAATCTGAAACACTGCTACATGTACAGTCCAGCTACGCATTTAAAAATTAAAGAGACGTATGTGAACATAGTGATGTAATAAAATAAATGAAGGTGCAGTTGATATATATCTTTTTTCTTCTTATGTTTAATCCAAGGGACTGCTCCTTGAACTTTCAACTACCCTAATAACTATTGTCTATCCCATTTCAAACGAATTGACGTATTTGTATGAATGAACAGCATTAATTATAAAAATATTCTCTGATGATGGCCGCAGGAAATGCAGGTCGAAAGTACTAAGAAGTTTTAAAATAAAATGTTTAATTTTAACTTGCAAGATCTATTATATTATTTCCGTCGCCTTTTAAGTAAAGCGGTGACGGTGAGCTTTTAAAGTTCATATTGCGTATTTTGTGATTGAATCAAGGTGAAATATTGGATTTCGTCTTATGATTTTATTGAAAAAGTTATATTTATTTTCTTTTTATTAAAAAAAATCAAGATTATTTTATTATTATTATTTAGGTTGTTGTTGTTTCTATTATTGTTATTGATAGTTTATTGATAGTGATTGTTTCTATTATTGTTATTGATGTCGTTGTTTTAAGTATTTATTTTTGTTAGTTATTATTAGACTTGGCCCTCCAGAATCAAATTATGTCGTCATTGTGTTGATTATGTCACCATTCAGCTAATCGATTGAGAGTGAGCGCAGTAGAGGGGGTTTGAATCCACAGCTGACCCAAGCTGCATTCTTCTTTTAGGTAGCTTTCATTACAAAAAGCTACCTATTGCAGCCGTTCGGAGGAAAGCGATTAAAAAAAATTTTGGTATATTTTCATCGATCATGACCCCCAGATCCCGAAACCACCCTCCGTTCAAAAGTTGAAAAAAAAATTCTGAAAAATAAATACAGTATGGTATTGTTTATATTGGGATGTGTGTAGGAATGCAGTTGATACATTTTATTTCATTAGCATGTATTAGGTTCTACTTACTGTCACATTTGTATAATCATAATAGATTTTAAATAAAATTATAGATGGCAGCACCATAAATTTGTATTTTTAAATAGCCTATATTAAAGTCATAATTTTAATTTTTTACACTAGGTGGTAATTAACGGTGAATATTGGCAATGTTGTAAAATTGTTATTATACAATTTAAAATTGTTTTTAGGTATTATAAATAATGTAATTATTTTTTATTTATATTATATTAATTATATTTATCACAATATTTCAACATGAATTAACTGACTCCATAGCTTTTAATTTCTGTGTAAATTTAACTGTTTTATTCACCTTAATCTTATCATGCTTTTTGGATTCCATGTGCGGGAATATATTTTGAAAATCTACTGGGAATTAATACGGTATGTTTTTGTATGATTTCTATTGCTATAAATTAAATATTTAATGAGTTGTAGTTTTTTTTCATTTCATGCCATTTGATAATGTTCTGTATTCATCTTGAAACTATTATTTTGATTATATTGGTTGTTTGAGTACAGGAGAAATTTTTTATTTTTCAGCTTATAGCTTTTTTCCCACAGAAAACAACCGATTTGCTTATATCATTGAATTCTGTACTCTTGAAAACGTAATTCAATATATAAGTTTTTTAGTTTTTTCGGAATCCATATTCTTCTTTTTTTCTTCCTTGTTAATTCTTGCAATTAGGTATACGGTACTTTATTGTACACATACAGTTCTATATTGTTGGTTTATGGCGTGTAGTCAATCATTCACAATATTGCAGTTTTTGATGATGGTAGGTAATGTTTAATTAATTGTTATATATTGGCATTCAAATTACTATGCTGCATTTGCGCATGTAATTATGAATGTAAGCTTTTTATGATTTTTTTATTATGATATCTTTTCATTTTGAAATGTTTTGTCCTTAATATTGGTATCTTATATATATTTATATATACCTAGGCAGCTAAATGTTTTAGCAATCATTTAAATATGATACGGTTAGATCCTTGCTGCAAATTGCGCATATTCTTTGTGTATTATCTTTGTGTATTATCTATAAGATTTCTACTTGTAGTTATCTGATACCTCCCTTAGGAAATTCCATTAATTTTTTCATTCTTATCATCGCAAAGTTTCATTTTATGATTTTACCTTCCTAGTTATGTAACTTTTATGTATTTACTTGTTGTTATTGTATGATATTTTCCTTTATATTTTCAATTTATTAGATTATATATATATATATTGCTATTGCTTTTCTTAAATTTATTCAGTATTAGCTATTCTATTTATATATATACATCAATATGGTAGCAATATATATTTCTAATAATCGTTTTATGTTAATAAGCTTTAGTCATTTATATTTATATTACTTTGATCTGAGAAGTCAATTGGGATAGCGTTTTGGTCGTCTTTGCATGGTTATTGTCGTTCTAGGTTTTGGATTTTAGATGCGGTTATTTTATTTGTTCTAAAAAGTCCAGTGGTTTCATGCATTTGTAGTTTATGCATTTAGGGTTATCATTATCTGGTTTTGTAAATAATATAGATGGTTTTTGAGTACTGCTTCTCAGATTTGTACATATTGTATATATATTTATATTTCATACTCAAGATTTTTAATATTAAATTTAATCAAGACTTATTTAATTTCATTTATTCTTATTTTTTGCAAATATTGCATTTTCCAAAAAAATTTCTTATATGGCAGTTCTTAGTAAACATCTCGATCCTGGCAAGATACACTTAGCTTCTATGCAGTGTAGTGCCCTGTACAGGAACAATAATGGGGTTGTTCCTGGATCGTCATCCAGTGACCATTTATACTCTCCCCCTCGACCTTTATTTTTTCGTAAATGTTTAGATGCTCGGTGCAAGACATGTCCACACGCTTCTCAGTCACAAATTGTCTCAGATCCTAATTATTCAAATTTTTGTAAAGCATTTAATGATATTTATTGCATAAAGTGCAACTTATTTAACATGAAATATATAGGTGAAACATCAGGTCCAATTCATAAACGTATCAATCAACATCGTTCAGACTCTAATAAAAACAAAGCAAAAAATCTACAGTCTACAGCTGAAATTGCACATTTTCATAAACATCAATTTAAAAATACGACAATTAAATCCTTCAAATTCTAAAAAATAAATCAGAACGGCTTTATATGGAGTCATCATACATGAAATATTACAACAAAATATATCCTTATGGACTTAATTCTGAAATATTTAATCGACCTGTCAAAGTCTTCACATCTATAAATAACACTATTGATTATTCACCAATTTATCTTACTCTTAATCATAATTTAAATTGTAAAACAACACGAAACAAACGTGGAAAGGGTTCATCTTCAGGTGTAGTTTCTAAAAAATATATCACTAAACAAATTAATGATCTTCAAAGTAAATATTTAAAGCATTATAATTGGTTATTAATTCGAAGATACATATTTGCTATTAAAAAGAAACAGATTATACAACATTTAAATGTATTTCTAAGTAAAACTTTCTCTAAACATTTTTCTGATATTTATTTTGATCTCATTATGACTAGGGTCAATCTTTTAAATATTATTTTACAAAAAAAAAAACCATAAAATTCATAATACCAATACTCAAATGATAATAACTTTTTCAAATCATATATTTAATAAAATTAATATCAATTCTATAATTAACGATAAAAAATGTTATTTTCCTATTGATAATCTTCATATAACAAAAACCTTTAAATATCCGAATACAATTGGTAGAAAGTTTTTTAACTACAATACATTTTCAAAAAATACATCTGCTGCAAGTAATTTTCCGTGTAATTGCAATGACCCCAATCTAAAAAAATATATAAACAATGATCATGGACATATAATCACTGGAAATATTAATATTGTTAATGATTTTAAATTGAAAAAACTAATGGGTTTTGGTACTAAATATAGACTTCCATCTAAATTTACTGTTAAATCTATAATCAAACAGTTTACATATGATATAGATATTTTTATATATAAAATTTCAATCTATTACAATAAACCTATTGCATATTTTAATCAATGGAAAATATTAGTAATTGAAAAATTAACTATGGCTTTAAAAAATAATATTTCTGATTTGGTTTCTATTAACACAAAGCATTTTTTCCAACAAATAACTAAATTACAAAAAAACTACGTTATTACATATGTAGACAAATCTCCTAACAATTATGCAATCATATGTAAATCTTATTATCACCAACTTCTTACAAACTGTATTTCTTCTAATAAATCTTTTCAAAAAACTAATGAAAATGTAATTGTAAATAATCGTAAAATTCAAAGTTATTATAAACTATTAAATATTCTATCTAGTAATTTTAATTATCCTTATTTAGTTCTAATTCCCAAATTTCATAAAACTCCAATTAAATTTAGGACTGTAACTATTGGTTGCAATACATATAATAATAAAGCCAATAAACTTCTATTAAAAATTCTTAATCAATTATATATACTTACTACAAACAATGATAATACACATTGTATAAAAAATAGCTATCAACTGGTCACTATTTTAAAAAATCTTAACTGTGTCTATAATATAACGACATATGACTTCAAAGATCTTTTTAATAATATAGACTTATTAGATTTACATAATATAATAAACGCATTATTTAAAAAGTATTATAAAAAACTGGAATTACCATCTAATATTGATATCGCTTATGTTAAATCATTAACAAACTTTATATCTATAATCATTATATATTGCAAGATAATACATTATATTTACAGCATGTCGGTATACCACAAAGTGGTTGTACATCCAGTTTATTATCAGACTTATATCACTATGAACGTACTTTTACTAATAATAATCTCCATTTATATCGTTATATTGATGACATAATTTTAATTGCCACTGATCAATCTAAAATTTCTCAATTTCCAGTTGATTATCCCACTAATTTGGAATTAACGGAAAACATCCTATCTAACAATACTATTAACTTCTTAGATCACAAAATTACAATAAAAGACAACAAAACAATAACTGATTAATATGATAAACGTAAAGAATTTAAATTCAAAGTTAATACATTCACAAATTTTAAATCTTGTCTTCATCATTCTGTATATCGAAATATACTACTTAATCATTTATATAGAATAAAATGTTTATGTTCTTCTCATCTAATTAACAATAATATTAAAAAACTAATTTATGATGCATTCAATCATGGTTTTCCAAAAAAATTCATATATTCATTAATATACAATTAGTACTTACATGATCTATATATATATATATATATATATATATATATATAAAATTAACACATGCGTAAACAAAATTACAAAAAAATTATAAAATAGAAAATATTTATAAAAAATTAAAAATTGTAAAATAAAAATAAACAATTACTATAGGATGGTTGGGTGGGTAGATGTTAAAGAACGGAGGAGGGTGGTGCTGTCTGGATAATACGCAATGCTTTATTTTAAAAAAATGGGGCTTTTGTATTATAACTACATTTCTAATACGTATTTTATATGGATGTTGATTTGATGTTTTATATGTAATTCGTGACTTTTCCTCTTTTTTATTCTACTTTCATATTAAATTTAACTCTTTTAATTAAATTCAATATTAACTTATTTTTAATTTAGTCTATTCAAGACAATGTCATATTAATTAATAATAGTATACCAACTTTTTAGTGATTATTATGCATATTGGTTTATTTGATTAACTAATGTTATACTCTGTGTATTAAAATTGGGTAAATAGTTTTTATTATTATTATTCCTCTATACTATTTAATATTGTTTTATTTTCAACATTGTATTACATGATTATCGGTTTATATGTTTGATTGGCACAATCATACTTTTTTAGCTTTTTTATGACTAATATAAGGATAATTCACACACTATATATGTGATCTTTAGGCTATTTGGAATTTTAGTATCTGACAATCTTATATAAACATCCATTTTTATTGATTTATTTTATAATTTATTTATTTATTTATATATTTTTTCTATCCTGTTCATTTTTTATATGTAAAGCTAAATATTAAGACTATTATATTTTTATAATATATAATTTATTTTATTTTATAGCATATAGCCTATATTCTATATATTATCAAGTTAAAAATGTTTTTTAATTTCTCAGTGTAGATTTAATGGTATGGTAATAGAATATATTGTATTAACATTTAATATATTTAAAAAAAATTTCTGAATAATGAAATACAGTATGGTATTGTTTATATTGGGATGTGTGTAGGAATGCAGTTGATACATTTTAATTCATTAGCATGTATTAGGTTCTACTTACTGTGAAATTTGTATAATCATAATAGTTTTTATATAAAATTATAGATGGCAGCACCATAAATTTTGTATTTTTAAATAGCCTATATTAAAGTCATAATTTTAATTTTTTACACTAGGTGGTAATTAACGGTGATTATTGGCAATGTTGTAAAATTGTTATTATACTATTTAAAATTGTTTTTAGGTATTATAAATAATGTAATTATTTTTTATTTATATTATATTAATTATATTTATCACAATATTTCAACATGAATTAACTGACTCCATAGCTTTTAATTTCTGTGTTAACTTAACTGTTTTATTCACCTTAATCTTATCATGCTTTTTGGATTCCATGTGCGGGAATATATTTTGAAAATCTACTGGGAATTAATACGGTATGTTTTGTATGATTTCTATTGCTATAAATTAAATATTTAATGGGTTGTAGTTTTTTTCCATTTCATGCAATTTGATAATGTTCTGTATTCATCTTGAAACTATTATTTTGATTATATTGGTTGTTTGAGTACAGGGGAAATTTATTTTTTTCAGCTTATAGCTTTTTCCCTACAGAAAACAACCGATTTGCTTATATCATTGAATTCTGTACTCTTGAAAACGTAATTCAATATATAAGTTTTTCAGTTTTTTCGGAATCCATATTCTTCTTTTTTTCTTCCATGTTAATTCTTGCAATTAGGTATACGGTACATTATTTTACACATACAGTTCTATATTGTTGGTTTATGGCATGTAGTCAATCATTCACAATATTGCAGGTTTTGATGATGGTAGGTAATGTTTAATTAATGGTTATATATATATATATATATATATATATATATATATATATATATATATATATATATATATATATATAACTTGTATATAATATATATTATATATATATATATAAATATATATTTTGTTGTTTACGAAAATTATCTGTTTGAAGGGAAACAAATATATAAACAAGTGAGAGGTATTCCAATGGGGGGGAGTTGTAGCTCCATCCTTGCAGATATTTATCTGTTTACACATGAAGCCGGTTTATTGTTGGAAAAAGACTTAAAGATATACAGATATATAGATGATGTTTTGGTGGTTGAGCTGAATAACAATAAAGAAATTTATCAATTTAAATGTTATCCAGACACTTTGAATTTAAAGAGTGCTTCGGATGATCAGGGCAGTGTCAACTACTTGGACGTTAATTTGGAGATTATAAAAGGAATTTTAGTATATAGTATTTATGATAAAAGAAATTATTTTGATTTTGATACAATAAAAATATTAAACTTTAATAGTAACGTGCATGTTTCAATTTTTAGAAATATATATTTAAATGGTTTAAATCGTATTGCAAATTTGTGTTCAAATGTTGATAAATTGGTTGGTGAAATTTATAACCCTTACATAAACGCCAGTAAACAAAATTACCCAATACATTTTCTGAATGATTTAACTTTCAATTTTATCAAGAAAAAAAGCTATCGAAATAAAATATTGGAATTGTTCGATGATGGTGATTTATCGATACGTGATTCCTATCGAAAATAGCTTAGCGGTGAGGATATTCACAGACTTCATTTGACGGCTTTCGGGTTAGTTTGTGGTTTTCATTTTTTTCAATTTCTATTTGTTTGGTCTCGGCAAGTGAGGGGGAATGTTGTGCACGTAAAACATGTTTAACCCCGTAGTACAAGTCATAAGCCTTGACCACTTGTCTTCATGTTTAGTTTTTTCATAGTTACTCTTGGTTTTGTTAATTATTGTTTTAATTACAGTTTGTTAGATGTTTTTTCGTGTAATAAATTATGTGAATTTGGATTTTTCAATTTTAATATATATATATATATATATATATATATATATATATATATATATATATATAATTGAAAATTGAAAAATATTTTTTTCTTCTGTGTTTAACCTTGATACAAAGACTCCAGGGCACTTTTTGTTTTGTCTATATCTTAAAAAAATGGCTGAGTTATAGCACTTTGAATTTCTAGCTTGGCTGACATTTTGAAACGACCTGATTTTTGTAACGCGATAACAGGCGTATTTATGAAACGATTTGAATTTACCTCGGTGTAAAAATAATACGTACCAATGTCTCGACCGAGTTCGTTGGCCAGCTTTATCCGTCATCCTGTTTCAAAATGGCGGCCATTTAATTTTTTTTAAATTTAAAATTTGAAATGTGGTACCAAAAAATTGAAAATTGAAAAGTATTTTTTTCTTATGTGTTTGACCTTGATACAAACATCCCGGAGCAGTTTTCGTTTTGTCTATATCTTAAAAAATGGCTGAGTTTTAGCACTTTGAATTTCTAGCTTGGCTGACATTTTGAAACGACCTGATTTTGTAACGCGATAAAAGGCGTATTTATGAAACGATTTGAATTACCCTTGGTGTATACATAATACGTACTAGTGTCTCGACCGAGTTCGTTGGCCAGCTTTATCCGCCACCTTGTTTCAAAATGGCGGCCATTTAATTTAAAAAAAAAAATTCAAAATTTGAAATGTGGTACCAAAAAATTGAAAATTGAAAAATATTTTATTATGTGTTTGACCTTGATACAAACATCCCGGAGCAGTTTTCGTTTTGTCTATATCTCAAAAAATGGCTGAGTTTTAGCACTTTGAATTTCTAGCTTGGCTGACATTTTGAAACGACCTGAATTTGTCACTGGATAACAAGCGTATTTATGAACCGATTTGGATGTACCTTGGTGTATACATAATACGTACCAATGTCTCGACCGAGTTCGTGGGCAGCTTTATCCGCCATCTTGTTTCAAAATGGCGGCCATTTAAATATTTTTAAATATGTTAAATATAAAATGAGGTACCAAAAAATTGGAAAATGAAATTTTTTCTTCTTATGTGTTTGACATTAATACAAAGATTTCGGAACAGCTTTTGTTTGGTCTATATCTTAAAAAATGGCTGAGTTATAGCACTTTGAATTTCTAGCGTGGATGACATTTTGAAAGGACCTGATTTTTGTCACTCGATAACAGGCGTATTTATTAACCTATTTCGATGTAAGAAGGCATTTGTATAGTATATCGTAATGTCTCGACCAATTTCGCTGGCGAGCTTTATCAGCCATCTTGTTTGAAAATGGAGGCCATCAATTTAATTAAAAAATTATATTTAAAGTGAGGTGCAAAAGAATTAGAAATTGAAAAATGCTTCTTTCTTAAGTATTTGACCATGATATAAGGATTCGGGAGCATTTTTTGTTTTGTCTTTATCTTAAAAAAGTCCTTCCGGCCAGTGCTGGGAGAAAGAGGTAGCTTTCATATTCCTTAATTTTTAAAAGCCAGCTTATATTATTCAAACACACGGAGCTCAAATTAGTGGAACCCGATTATAGAAGATAAAATACTAATTTTTATCAATGAGAATTTCGTGGATTTAGTCGCGTTATAGAAGCTGGTTTTAATTAAAGTGATTTATGTTTGGTCGCCAAATTTGGCGATATCTTGAAGTGCCCGCCATTTTAACCCTTTCAGGGTCAAGGCATTTCTTGTCCAAAAGTGTTCAAATAAATAATTCACAGCGCAATTTACTAACAAAATTATTGGAAAATTATCAAAAGCTTTTCTTCAAGTATATTATGAAATCGAAATTGTACTAAAAAATTTCTGGTGCCATTTGGCAGTTTGGGCGTTAAAATTAACCGGTTTCAGACTGCAAACGGCGCCCATGAATGGGTTAAAGCAATATAATGGGTGAAACAAAGCTAACCAATGAACTTGGTCGAGACTTTAGTAATTCCTGTGCACATGCTCACTCACATCTAAATCGGTTGATAAATACGAGTGCTGTTGCAGACAAAAAATCAGATTTTTCAAAATGCCACCAACATTAGAAATTCAAACTGTTATATCTCAGCCATTTTTAGGGTTCCGTACTTAAAAAGCAAAAACGGAACCATTATAAGATCACTCCTGTGTCTGTCCGTCTGTCTGTCTGTCTGTCTGTCTGTCACAGCCATTTTAATCGTAAACTATGGAACGTGGAAAGTTCAAATTCCGGGAAATAATAAAGACCATTGACCTACATATTTTCAGATTAATAAACATTCATAAATATATTTAGTAAAAAAGTAGAGGGGCTAATTATGCTACTTGAAAAAAAATCTTTTCTTTGTATATCATGTGGGGTATCCTGTGAAAGCATTTGTAACGCTGAACTCAAATATACATTCCTTTTAATTTTAGGTATTATATTTTCAAAGATATTGTTGAAAATGTAGCGCAGAAATATGTTCCCCCCCATCTAATTCCGAATCTACTGAAACTAAAATTATTATGAAATATTAAAGGTAGTAGACGTTAATATAAACCTTGCCGGAAAATTATAGCGATTACCTAGGTCACATAGTTTTTGAGTAATTAGCATTTTTTTGTTATACACAAATTTCGATTTACGGGTATTCAGAAAAATTGTTGAGCATCGCTGAATATACCTATCGTTGCAGAAGAATAAAAGCATTGTTGATAATGATTTTCGAAAAAAAATCATCGGTAATTAGCTCAGATATTAACCCTTAAAGGTACGGTCAGTTTGGACATACACAAGGTCAGGGCGGCGTACTCTATGCCTAGTTAACGACTTTTAATGATATATATGTGTAATGTAATGTCCAGTAACATTATAAAAGCAATAAACGTGAAATTGTTAAAAAAATACTAATTTAAGGGGTCTCGGGACTCTAAAAAGTGGAAAAAAAAGAAAAAAAAAGACCATTTTCAACATTTAATGTCTTAAAATGTATATGATTTTAAAACACAATTTTAATTGGAATGACAGATATAAGTATGTTCTTTCGTTTCATGTATTTAAAAAATTGCAAGATACAGAATTAGTATTTATAGGGGGCTCGAAACTGTTAGACATTTGTCGAACAAAAAATTGGCATAACAGAGTTTACGCGCAGGATTACAAAATAAATATTGCAACTAGAATGAAAATTTTGGTGCTTACTTATATTTCAGATTGTAATAATTTCACTGAACTTAAATAAATTTGTATTTAAAGCATTTTTATATTTTTAATGGAAAGCTGCATTTAGCTAGTACAAAATTTTGAAAATTTCAACAGTAAAATCACCTAAAAAAATATTTTCTTGAACAATAAAAAGGAAATTTTAGTTTCAGTTTATACAGAATAACATGGAATATATGTTTTGAAAATTTCATGAAAAAATATTCAGACGTTTTTGAGGTATCCTGCGCGTTATACCCAAAAACACCATTTGGAAAATAATGACTTTAAAGTTTCGGAAACGCCGTTTCAGCTATTGAGCGGGTATAATTCTAAAAGCCAAAACTTCTGTTCTAATGGGAATTTCAAGGAAACAATTATATCAAAATATTCAGAAAAAATAGGAGTTTAACGTCTAAAAAAATTAAAATTTCTTAAATTTTAAACCTTTAAGAGTCCTGCGACCACTTAATCCTTTCCGGCACAGAGTAATTCTACTTATAAACTTATGAAATAATGAACTGACACCAGAATTTATAAACGAATTTATTAGAAAATGCGAACTTGCTTATTTTCACGTACATGATAAAAGGAAAGTTTTAATTAAATATTCTTGGTGCCATTTGTCTGTTTTAGAATTAAAATTAGGTGTCCGTTTTTCAAGGGCATCGCCCGCGAAATATTTAATTAGAATGAATCGCATAAATACTGTAAGATTCGCGATAGTTTGCATTGATTGTATCTCTCAATACGCCTCGAGTGACTTTAAAAGTTAATTAAACACCTATCTGGAAAAACGCGGCACTGACCAAGGCGGCGTTGCAAATTTGATACATCAATTCGAAGCGCGCTTAGCACAATGCCAAATTAAAACTTTGAACAAAGGTTTTGTGTTAGATACACTGTAGAAATAAAGGTTATTACTACGCTGAATTTAGTTTCATGAAATGCCAAATGAAGTTTAACTGTGCACTGCCTTTATTGTCAGTACCGAATTAAGTTCATCATATACATATTAGGATAATATTAAAAAAAAGAGTTATACGAATAGCTGTATTTGATATTATTTAGGTTACATATCTCTTTGAACTTTCATGGTATACCCGATTACACTTTTCTAATATATACAGTTATACCCAACCCTACGTTATATAGATTTTAAAAAGTCTTAATATTCTTTTAGCAACTTTTTTTTTTTTTTTTTTTTTTTTTTTAATAATACAATTACAAATTCATATATTTATTCTACGGAACCCTCTGTACGCGAGTAAAACTCGCACTTGATCGTTTATTTAAGATAAAGACAAAACAAAAAATGTTTTGTCTTTGTATCAAATCTTTGTATCAAGCTCAAACACATAAGAAAAAAAATTCAATTTCCAATTTTTTTGTACCTCATTTTAAATACAAAAATGGCAAACGAACTCGGCCGAGAGATTGCTATGTACTATGCACATGCTCAGAGGCGGATTACCCAATAGGTTGAGTAGGCTAAAGCCAAGGGGCCCAGAAGTGGGAGCCCGACGCTTTGTTCTTTTTTTTTTTAAATATATATATATATATATATATATATTGAGCTAATATATTATGCAAAAGAGAAATGACGTGAACTATCCCTTGCTCTCCTAACTTATTGAAACCTGTCGCTCATTATAATGTATATTGTATCCCAAACACTACTGTCTTTAATTTTTTTTCTTTTAATTTTGTATAATCATATAAAGAATATATTGGATTCGTGAAAATTTTGGCTTCCACTTTTTGATGTATTTTCATGTAGATTGCCTAGGGGGAAAGTATTTTTCCAAGCAGAAAGATGAATTGTTTTTGGTTTTTAAACACACAATTTGCAACTTTAAAACAGTTTCAGTTAATAGGCAATGTGAAATTTACTCTGATAACATTCATTGCTAAACAAAAAAAGTTTTTTTTAGAGTAAGAGATTCTACATAAATATCTGTATAAAAATATATTTATTTGTAAATTTAATGCAAATAAGAAAATGTATGCAAACGATTTAAAAATATTCTCAGAATTGTATTGTATATCCTCCTGAGACCTGAGCAAAATAAAATATATTATAAAACATCCATTTTAATGGATGTCAGGTGTCAGAAGGATATAATCCTTGGAGGGAACGCCTATAAAAAAGTCAAGCCTAGGGGTCCAGGAGGTGGTTAATTCGCCTCTGCACATGCTTTGTCACAACATAATCGGATTATAAATACGCGTGTTATCGCGTGACAAAATTCAAATCGTTTCAAAATGTCAGCCATGCTAGAAATTTAAAGTGCTATAACTCAGCCATTTTTTAAGATATAGACAAAACGAAAACTGCTCCGGGATGTTTGTATCAAGGTCAAACACATAAGAAAAAAATACTTTTCAATTTTCAATTTTTTGGTACCACATTTCAAATTTTAAATTTTTTTTTTTTAAATTAAATGGCGACCAATTTGAAACAAGATGACGGATAAAGCTGGCCAACGAACTCGGTCGAGACATTGGTACGTATTATTTTTACGCCAAGGTAAATTCAAATCGTTTCATAAATACGCCTGTTATCGCGTTAAAAAATCAGGTCGTTTTAAAATGTCAGCCAAGCTAGAAATTCAAAGTGCTATAACTCAGCCATTTTTTAAGATATAGACAAAACAAAAAGTGCCCCGGAGTCTTTGTATCAAGGCTAAACACATAAGAAAAAAATATTTTTCAATTTTCAATTATATGTATATATATATCAACTTTTGAACGGAGGGTGGTTTCGGGGCTGGGGGTCATGATCCATGAAAATATACCAAAATTTTTTGAAATCGCTTTCCTCCGAACGGCTGCAATAGGTAGCTTTTTGTAATGAAAGCTACCTAAAAGAAGAATGCAGCTTGGGTCAGCTGTATATTCAAACCCACTCTACTGCGCTCACTCTCAATCGATTAGCTGAATGGCGACATAATCAACACAATGACGACATAATTTGATTCTGGAGGGCCAAGTCTAATACTAACTAACAAAAATAAATACTTAAAACAACGACATCAATAACAATAACAGCCAACGAACTCGGTCGAGACATTGGTACGTATTATGTATACACCAATGTAAATTCAAATCGTTTCATAAATACGCCTGTTATCGCGTTACAAAAATCAGGTCGTTTCAAAATGTCAGCCAAGCAAGAAATTCAAAGTGCTATAACTCAGTCATTTTTTAAGATATAGACGAAACGACAAATGTTCCGAAATCTTTCTATCAAGGTCAAACACATAAGAAAAATATATTTTTCATTTTCTTATTTTTTTGTACCTCATTTTAAATTAAAATTAAAAAAAATTTAAATGGCCGCCATTTTGAAACAAGAAGGCGGATGAAGTTGGCCAACGTACTCGGTATAGACATTGGTATGTACTATGTAAACAACAAGTTATATCCAAATCCGTTCATAAATACGCGTTTAATCGCGTGACAAAATTCAGATCGTTTCAAAATGTCAGCACCACAAGAATTTCAAAGTGGTATAATTCAACCGTTTTTAGGTAGCTTTCATTACAAAAAGCTACCTATTGCAGCCATTCGGAGGAAAACGATCCCGAAAAATTTTGGTATATTTTAACCGATCATGACCCCTAGACCCCGAAACCACCCTCCGTGAAACCACCCGAATTCAAAATTGATATACATATATATATTCATGTATATCCATATATATATATATATATATAAACCTTATATGTTTTTATGTGTATGAACGTATATAAGTGTATGTATATATGTATGTATATATAGATAAAATAAAAATTGGGGTATCATGCATTTAACATAATAAAATTTCACATATTGCATCATCATTTAAGGATATATTTTACTATATTAATATTCCTCATTCCTTTTTAAATTTTCACATTTATTTACATAATACAAGGCTAAATTTTACTATCTCAAATATTCCTCATCTTTTTAAATGTTATTTATATTCTCATTTTTTTATATTATAATTTTTTGTCTTTAAAACATTAATTTAATCAATTGCCCTTTTATTTTATTTTTATATATTTCTTTATTTATTTGTATTAATTTATTCCTTTTCTTTATTTTATTTTGTATTCACTGAGTACTTATTAAGTTTATTCCTATTTGTTCATTCTAGTTTAACTAAAAGTTAATCTAAGTATTTTCTTGATTTCTTCAATCATTTTCATTCCTTTTATTTTCTATTTTTTTTTTTTTTTTTGGACTTAAGATGGCAACTCTAAACATTATTGTTATTAATCTAGTTCCAATGTATTAATCCAGATCCAATCTATTTTCTGTAATGTTTGCGTTATAAGGAGCTAAATTTTGTCATTTTATAGGCTTAATGCCGACAAAATTGGATGAAATAACGCATCTTCTATGAATGAACCCACAAGCTCCTCTGATGATTCTGTGAGTCATTCATAGTTTCTTAGTTTACATACTGCTTTCATATGTTCATTTCTAAATCATCTTTAGAACTTTATCAATTTCTTCATATATTTGTGATTTCAAATTTATTATATATATATATATATATCTGATTTTTGTCATACTGTAATTCTCGTATTTATGAACCGATTTGGATAAAATTTCGTGTGTACATATTACATACCAATGTCTCGACCGAGTTCGTTGGCCAGCTTCGTCCGCCATCTTGTTTCAAAATGGCGGCCATTTAAAAAAATTTAAAAAATTTAAATTTAAAATGAGGCACAAAATTTAGACATTGAAAAAGACTTTTTTCTTAGGTGTTTGTGCTTGATACAAAGATTCTGGAGCATTTTGAGTTTCGTCTATATCTTAAAAAATGGCTGAGTTATAGCACTTTGAATTTCTAGCATGGCTGACATTTTGAAACGATCTGATTTTTGTCACGCGATAATACACGTATTTATGAACCGATTTGGATGTGACAAGGAATGTGCATAGTACATAGCAATGTCTCGACCGAGTTCGTTGGCCAGCCACATCCGCTATCTTGTTTCAAAATGGCGGCCATTTAAAATTAAAAAAAAAAATTAAATTTAAAATAAAGTACAAAAAAAATGATAAATCGAAAAAGATTTTTTTTCTTATGTGTTTGAGCTTGATACGAATATTCCGGAGCATTTTTTGTTTCGTCTATATCTTAAAAAACGGTTGAGTTATAGCACTTTGAATTTCTAGCATGGCTGACGTTTTGAAACGATCTGATATTTGTCACGTGATAGCACGCGTATTTATTAACCTATTTCGATGTAAGAAGGCATTTGAATAGTATATCGTAATGTCTCGACCAATTTCGCTGGCCAGCTTTATCAGCCATCTTGTTTGAAAATGTTGGCCATTAAATTAATTAAAAAATTATATTTAAAGTGAGGTGCAAAAAAATTAGAAATTGAAAAATGCTTCTTTCTTAAGTATTTGCCCATGATATAAGGATTTCGGAGCATTTTTTGTTTTGTCTTTATCTTAAAAAAGTCCTTCCGGTCAATGCCGGGAGAAAGAGGTAGCTTTCATATTCCTTAATTTTTAAAAGCCAGCTTATATTATTCAAACACACGGAGCTCAAATTAGTGGAACTCGATTATACAAGATAAAATACTAATTTTTATCAATACTGAATATGAATGAGAATTTCGCGGAATTAGTCGCGTTACCAAAGCTGGTTTTATTTAAAGTGATTTTATGTTTGGTCGCCAAATTCGGCGATATCTTGAAGTGTCCGTCATTTTAAAGCAACATAATGGGTGCAACAAAGCTAACCAATGAACTTGTTCGAGACTTTCGTAATTCCTGTGCACATGCTCACTCACATCTAAATCGGTTGATAAATACGAGTGCTGTTGCAGACAAAAAATCAGACTTTTCAAAATTTCACCCACATTAGAAATTCAAACTGATATATCTCAGCCATTTTTTAAGATAAAGAAAAAACAAAAAATGCTCCGGAATCTTTGTATCAAGCGCAAACACATAAGAAAAAAAATTCACTTTCCAATATTTTTGTACCTCATTTTAAATACAAATTTTTTTTAAATATTTAAATGGCCGCCATTTTGAAACAAGATGGCGGATGAAGTTGGCAAACTAACTCGGCCGAGAGATTGCTATGTACTATGCACATGCTTTGTCACAACTTAATCGGTTCATAAATACGCGTGTTATCGCGTGACAAATATCAGATCGTTTCAAAATGTCAGTCATGCTAGAAATTCAAAGTTCTATAACTCAGTCATTTTTTAAGATATAGACGAAACGAAAAATGCTCCGAAACCTTTCTATCAAGGTCAAACGCATAAGAAAAATATCTTTTTCTATTTCTTATTTTTTTTGTACCTCATTTTAAATTTAATTTAAAAAAATTTTAAGTGGCCGCCATTTTGAAACAAGAAGGTGGATGAAGTACTCGGTCGAGACATTTGTATGTACTATGTAAACAACAAGTTATATCCAAATATGTTCATAAATACGCGTGTAATCGCGTGACAAAATTCAGATCGTTTCAAAATGTCAGCCACACAAGAATTTCAAAGTGCTATAACTCAACCGTTTTTAGGTAGCTTTCATTACAAAAAACTACCTATTGCAGCCGTTCGGAGAAAACGATTCCGAAAAATTTTGGTATATTTTCACCGATCATGACCCATAGGCCCCGAAACCACCCTCCGTTCAAAATTGATATATATATATATATTTCTGTATATCCATATATATATATATATATATATATATATATATATCTGATTTTTGTCATACTATAATTCTCGTATTTATGAACCGATTTGGAAAAAATGTAGTGTGTACATATTACATACCAATGTCTCGTTCGTTGGCCAGCTTCATCCGCCATCTTGTTTTAAATTAGCGGCCATTTAAAGAAAATTTAAAAAAATTTAAATTTAAAATGAGGCACAAAATTTAGACATTGAAAAAGACTTTTTTCTTAGGTGTTTGTGCTTGATACAAATATTCTGGAACATTTTGAGTTTCGTCTATATCTTAAAAAATGGCTGAGTTATAGCACTTTGAATTTCTAGCATGGCTGACATTTTGAAACGATCTAATTTTTGTCACGCGATAATACACGTATTTATGAACCGATCTGGATGTGACAAGGAATGCGCATAGTACATAGCAATGTCTGGATCGAGTTCGTTGGCCAGCTTCATCCGCTATCTTGTTTCAAAAGGGCAGCCATTTAAAAAATTAAGAAAAAATTTAATTTAAAATGGGGCACAAAAAAATTAGACATTGAAAAAGATTTTTTGCTTATGTGTTTGGGCTTGATACAAAGATTCTGGAGCATTTTTAGTTTCGTCTATATCTTTAAAAATGGCTGAGTTATAGCACTTTGAATTTCTAGCATGGCTGACATTTTGAAACGATCTGATTTTTGTCACTCGATAATACACGTATTTATGAACCGATTTGGATGTGACAAAGAATGTGCATAGTACATAGAAATGTCTCGATCGAGTTCGTTGGCCAGCTTCATACGCCATCTTGTTTCAAAATGTCGGCCATTTAAAATTTAAAAAAAAATTAATTTAAAATGAGGCACAAAAAAAATTAGACATTGAAAAACATTTTTTGCTTATGTGTTTGGGCTTGATACGAATATTCCGGAGCATTTTTTGTTTCGTCTATATCTTAAAAAACGGTTGAGTTATAGCACTTTGAATTTCTAGCATGGCTGACGTTTTGAAACGAGCTGATATTTGTCACGTGATAACACGTGTATTTATGAACGGATTTGGATATAACTTGGTGTGTACATAGTACATACAAATGTCTCGACTGAGTACGTTGGCCAACGTCATCCGCCATCTTGTTTCAAAATGGCGGCCATTAATTCTTTTTCTATTTTAATTTAAAATGAGGTACAGAAAAATTAGAAATTGAAAAAGATTTTTTCCTTATGTGTTTGACCTTGATACAAAGATTTAGGAGCATTTTTCGTTTCGTCTATATCTTAAAAAATGGCTGAGTTATAGCACTTTGAATTTCCAGCCTGGCTGACATTTTGAAACGATCTGATTTTTGTCACGCGATAACAGGCGTATTTATGAACTGATTAGGATGTGACAAGGCATGTGCATAGTACATAGCAATCTCTCGGCCGAGTTCGTTTGCTTACTTCATCCGCCATCTTGTTTCAAAATGGCGGCCATTTAAAAATTAAAGAAAAATTTTTTAATTTAAAATGAGGTACAAAAAAAAAATTAGAAATTGAAATTTTTTTTTTCTTATGTGTTTCAGCTTGTTACAGAGATTCCGGATCATTTTTTCTTTTGCCTTTATCTAAAAAAAGGCCGAGATATAGCAGTTTGAATTACGAATGTGTGTGACATTTTGAAAAATCTGATTTTTTGCCTGCAACACCACTCGTATATATCAACCGATTTAGATATGAGCGAGCATGTGCACAGGAATTACTAAGGTCTCGACCAATTTCTTTGGTGAGCTTTGTTGCACCCATTATGTTGTTTTAAAATAGCGGGCTATCACCGATAATTCGGGTTAATATAATTATTAATATAATTCGGGATATCACCGAATTTGGCGTCAAAATATAAATCACTTTAATAAAACCAGCTTTGATAACGCTTTCTAATTTCGCGTACTTCTCATTCATATTCAATATTGACAAAATTTAGTATTTAATCTTCTATAATCGGGTTCCGCTAATTTGAGCTCCGTGTGTTTGAATAATATAAGCTGGCTTTTTAAAAATAAGGAATATGAAAGCTACCTCTTCTTCCTGGCACTGGCCGGAAGTACTTTTTTAAGATACAGACGAAACAAAAAATATTCCGGAACTTTTGTATCAAGCTCAAACACATAAGAAAAAAAATATTTTTCTATTTCTAATTTTTTTGTGCCTCATTTCAAATTTAAAATTTTTTAAAATTTTTTAAATGGCCGCCATTTTGAAACAAGATGGCGGTTGACGCTGGCCAATAAACTCGGTCGAGACATTGGTATGTACTATATACACACGAAATTTTATCCAAGTCGGTTCATAAATACGAGAGTTACAGTATGACAAAGATCAGATATATATATATATATATATATATATGGATATGTTACATCATTTCAAAATGCCTAAACACCATAACTCCAAAAGGAAGGTGTATATCTGCAGAAAATTTTTTTAATTATAAAATACATAAAAGAACAAGAAAGACAGGTAATAAAACAAAAACAGTCTGTTCTTCATCAGTGGGAGGACAGACATAAACTAACTCCACCCCCACTTTTAAAATTTGCAGGTTTCTGAACACACGCCGGCCCTGCATTCAATATTGAAAACTATTGTCATTTTATTAACCAAATTCCGTAAAAAACTAAAATAACTCAAAATTAAAACTAACAAACTTAATGTTAACAATACAAAAATTATCATACAAAAACAAAAAAGCTTTAATAAAAAGTTTATTATAGAAATACTTAAAAAATTGCCATTAAAATAATAATAAAAAAATTAACATGCATGAATGCAGAATAAACGTGCGCCCCCCCAAACCCGCAAAACATGAAAAACAGTAATACCTGTATAATGTTTCTCACCCGTCAACAAAAAAACAAATAATTTTTCTTCCAAAGCCATTGTCAAAAACCAGAATTCCAGGTCTGCAACTTTCTTTCGTTTCAATTCATCAATACACACCCGTTCTTTTAACAAGACTTTAGGATGCCTATTTCATACGGAAAGTTCCAGAAAGCTGCCATCACATGTTCACGCCGCTAGTCCACATCGTTGTCATTCACTTTTTAGAACTGTCTTTAAATAATATTTCAAAAACTTTATAGGGTAAAAATTATTGTAAAATAAATTAGCCAAAAACTTAAAGATCTGTTTATAAAAATTATTGTCTCTGCCACAAATTTTATTGAAACGTATTAATTGATTAATGATAATATTTATGTAAATTTTTTTATGTAAATTTGAAAACTAATGTGGCATGCTTCTAGTAAAAAAATTAAAACTATTTCTCTTATCGTACAAATCCAATATCAATTTATTATCAATAATTTTAAATAAAATATCCAAAAATTCTGCAATCATCATTGTTTGCTCTATTCAATTTTAAACAATTTGGATATATAATATTATATTCATTAGAAAAATCAAAATTAAAAATCAAAATATCATCAATATACCTAAAGATCTTTAAAAACCTGTTATATTTTATAGTATACTTATATTCATAATAAAACAAAAATAAATTTGCTGCTGTACTAGAATAGTTTGTCCCCATCCCTATACCACATATCTGATTAAAGGTATTATTGTTAAAAAATACATAATTATTATGAAAACAGAAATGACATAAGCTTAAAAATAAATCTCTATTTATATTTAATTCATCATTTATATTAAATTCATCAAAAATATTCATTAAAACATCATAAAGTGAATCAATAGGTATATTGGTGAACAGATTTTCAAAGTCGAATACCTGCATTTTCAGAGGAGTCAAAGGCAATTTGTCCAGAATTTCAACACTATTATCAATTGACCAGAAATAACTATACTTCTTAAATTTATACTTTTAAAATCATAAATCTTTTTTAGTAAATTGTGTAAACCAATATTAAAATTTTTATTAACGCTTTTAGAAGTACTACAAATAAATCTAAACTTAATTGGATCTTTATGAAATTTAGGCGTTAAGAAAATAAATGGCAAACAGTGATGATTAGAAACATCAAAATTATAAGAAAACATACTTTTAACTTTCTTTTTATATGCAAAAAAATTTTTAACAACAGGATTTCTGTCAATATTAACTTTTGAATAAAAATTTTCATTACCTAATTCACCCTCTATTTTATCAATATAAAACTTCTTTCATATTATCGCATAATTATTAACTGCTTTGTCCACCGGAACTATAACAAAATTATTTTGTAAACTTTCAATAAATTTTACATCTTCATCTTTAAAACTTTGATATTCATACTTATTAGAATTTAAATAATCTTTTAAAAAACTACTGAAATGCCCCAAAATTTGAGACCTCCATTCAAAAAATGCCTCTAAAGGCATACTAAATTTATAACTATATATTTTTATAAAATTATTGACATTATCCTTAAAAATCTTTAGTACCTTATTGCTGCTAATTTTACTATTAATTCTAAATTTTGTACCAAAATTCATTAAATATTTTACATTTTTATTCTTGATTATATCAAGATTACCTGTAATTATATGACCATGATAATTATCTATAAAATCTTTATATTCCATATTATTACAACAAGTTAAAACTGTATTAACATTTGAAAAAGCTATTTGTCTGTAATTGAAAATCTTATTACTTAAAGGTTTATGATAATTATATGCATCTGAAATAGTACATTCTTTAAGAGGAAAAAGGTCGTAAATATGTTTGCATATTGCATTTAAATTCAAATTATCAAAAGATTTTTGTTGAAATTTTATATTAAAATAAATTACTTCTTTATTAACTTCATCTCTATTTAATAACTTAAAATTAATTAAATCATATAATAAATCTTTAAACTGTAAATTTTTAAGTTTGAAAACAACCAAACATTTTTTAATTTTCTTAAGCACATTAATCTTTAATTTAAAAACCTCCATTTTTACATTTTTAACACTATAATTTTTATCAAAAACAAATTCCAAATCCTTAATCCATATATTAGGAATTACATGATTAGTAACTTTATTATATTTACGAGACCCCCTCTTTCCTCTTTTTATAACAACTTTATCATTAAAATTATAAAATAAGTCATATATATTTCTAACCTTCAATAAATTAACTTTATTAACCATTGTATTCAATCCAAATGGATATATAGTTTTAAACTGCAACATATAATCATTATCTTTATCTAATCTATTATTTTTAGCTTAAACATGATCCAAAATTCGAATATTAATATTACTAAAACTGTGAATTCTAAAGTGCAAAATCTCAAACGTGGGGCATTTCTTATTATCATTATATACATCTGATCTATGCTGATTAATTCTAACATGTAATTCAGCTTCCGTCTGCCCTATATAACCCTGCTGTCAGGTTAAACAATCAATTTTATAAATTACGTTACTATATTTGCAAAAAGAAATATAATCATTTACTTGAGGTGGACTATCAGCATGAGCAACTACACAAGTTTTACATCTCTTACATCGATAGTTATAAATTTAGTATGCCTTTAGAGGCATTTTTTGAATGGAGGCCTCAAATTTTGGGGCATTTCAGTAGTTTTTTAAAAGATTATTTAAATTCTGATAAGTATGAATATCAAAGTTTTAAAGATGAAGATGTAAAATTTATTGAAAGTTTACAAAATAATTTTGTTATAGTCCCGGTGGACAAAGCAGCTAATAATTATGCGATAATATGAAAGAAGTTTTACATTGATAAAATAGAGGGTGAAATAGGTAATGAAAATTTTTATTCAAAAGTTAATATTGACAGAAATCCTGTTGTTAAGAAAATTTTTGCATATAAAAAGAAAGTTAAAAGTATGTTTTTCTTATAATTTTGACGTTTCTAATCATCACTGTTTGCCATTTATTTTCTTAACGCCTAAATTTCATAAAGATCCAATTAATTTAGATTTATTTGTAGTACTTCTAAAAGCGTTAATAAAAATTTCAATATTGGTTTACAGAATTTACTAAAAAAGATTTATGATTTTTTAAAGTATAAATTTAAGAAGTATAGTTATTTCTGGTCAATTGATAATAGTGTTGAAATTCTGGACAAATTGCCTTTGACTCCTCTGAAAATGCAGGTATTCGACTTTGAAAATCTGTTCACCAATATACCTATTGATTCACTTTATGATGTTTTAATGAATATTTTTGATGAATTTAATATAAATGATGAATTAAATATAAATAGAGATTTATTTTTAAGCTTATGTCATTTCTGTTTTTATAATAATTATGTATTTTTTAACAATAATACCTTTAATCAGATATGTGGTATAGGGATGGGGACAAACTATTCTAGTACAGCAGCAAATTTATTTTTGTTTTATTATGAATATAAGTATACTATAAAATATAACAGGTCTTTAAAGATCTTTAGGTATATTGATGATATTTTGATTTTTAATTTTGATTTTTCTAATGAATATAATATTATATATCCAAACTGTTTAAAATTGAATAGAGCAAACAGTGATGATTATAATGCAGAATTTTTGGATATTTTATTTAAAATTATTGATAATAAATTGATATTGGATTTGTACGATAAGAGAAATAGTTTTAAATTTTTTACTAGAAGCATGCCACATTGGTTTTCAAATTTACATAAAAAAATTTACATAAATATTATCATTAATCAATTAATACGTTTCAATAAAATTTGTGGCAGAGACAATAATTTTTATAAACAGATCTTTAAGTTTTTGTCTAATTTATTTTACAATAACTTTTACCCTATAAAGTTTTTGAAATATTATTTAAAGACAGTTCTAAAAAATGAATGGCAACGATGTGGACTAGCGGCGTGAACATGTGATGGCAGCTTTCTGGAACTTTCCGTATGAAATAGGCATCCTAAAGTCTTGTTAAAAGAACGGGTGTGTATTTCCTCGCTGCTTGACCTGCCCTCATGGAGATCCATCACAAATTGTTCATAACACTTCCCATATCAATTTTTGTAAAGCTTTTAATGTTATTTATCGTATTACATGCAATTCATGTAACATGCAATATATTGGTCAAACAAGTGGCCCAATTCATAAACGTATCAATGGATATCGATCTGCCATCAGTAATTATAAATGCTCTCGCAATCCTTTAAACTACAATGTTGAGTGTAGGCACTTTAAAAAGCACAATTTTAGTAATATTACTATTCATATCCTTAATATACAAAATAAATTCCATGAACGTCTTTTTCTGGAATCAGCATATATCAAACATTACAACACACTTTATCCATATGGACTAAATCAACTCTCATACAATAAACCTCATGCCGTATATTCTACATCATCTAATACCATTAAATATCAATCTCTCTATCTATCTCTTAATCATAAATTATATAAACAAACCACACATACAAAAAGAGGGAAATCATCTACTACTAAGCATTCATCATCTAAATTAACTAATACTCATATCAAAAAATTATTAATACGCCTTCAATCTTCTTTCAGTAGTAATTACAACTGGATGTCTCTTCGTAAATTTATATTTGCAATTCCTAAATTTCATATTTATCAATATCATAAAGTTTTCACTTAAACACATTCAATACTCCCTTTAGTGATACATTTTTTGATTTACTCCATTATAGGCTAACTGCTCTTAATGTCAATATTAACAAAAAACCACAAAAATTAAATAAAAGTAATTCACATTTAATCATAAACTTTACCAATCCTGTTTTTAATCAAATTAAACTTAATCAATTATTTCACAACTAGCAATGTAAATTCCCACTTCACAGTGTTAATCTAAAAAGCTCTTTTAAATATCCTATTTGTTTAGGTCGTAAAATTTTCAATTATAATACGTTTTCTAAAAATTTCAAACACTCTGATACTTTTACATGTAAATGCGATGATCCCCATCTAAATACGTATATTAATGCCCATCATGGACATGTTATAACTGGTAATTTAGACATTGTCAATAATAATCATTTAAGATCTTTGATGCGTCATGCCACTAAATATCGTATTCCTTCACAGTGTAATATACAGTCCATCATTAAACAATTCACATATGATTTAGATTTCTTCATTTATAAAATTGCTATTAACTATAATAAACCTACTGAATATTTTTTAGATTGGAAGCATCATGTCATCTTTCTTTTGAAACAACAATTATTAAAACTGAATATTGCCAAAAATTCAGTTTCTTTCTCCACCCTTAAACCACATATTGCAGCACTTCAAAATAATTTCATCATTACATATGTAGATAAGGCTGCTAACAACTATACTATCATCTGCAAATATTTCTATCATCACCTTCTAATTCAAGCAGTTACTTCTAATAATATTTTCAAACTTCATCATGTTACTTTAAAGGAAAATAATAATCATATATTAATTATCATAAATTATTAGGCATAAAAAATAACAACCTAAATTATCCTTATGTAGTCATGATTCCAAAATTTCACAAAAATCCTCTTAAATTCCGCACTGTCACTGTAGGTTGTAATACATATAATACTCGTGCTAATACATTATTTTTAAATATTCTTACACAAATTTATGAGTTATCAGTCAACAAAGACAACACTCACTGCATTAAAAACAGTTTTGAATTGGTGGATAAAATAAAGCCATTAACAAATGTCAATAATATTATTACTTTAGATTTCAAAGACCTATTTAATAATATCATTCTCAAAGACTTACATTCTATTATCAATACATTATTTATAGAATATTTTCCTTTATTAAATTTACCTGATAACATTGATACTGACTACTTTACATCTTTGACTAACTTTCTACTATTTCATAATTTTATTTTCCAAGACAATGCTTTTTTTAATTCAAATATAGGGCATCCCTCAAGGAGCTGCTTCATCAAGTATGTTATCTTACTTATAGCTTTACTTTTATGAACGTAAATTTATTAACAATAATATCTTGCTACACAGATACATAGATGATATAATTATTCTTTCTGTTAAAGATAATAATTCTATATCTCTTCCTGTAAAGTACCCTTCTAATCTAAAACTTAGTACTACTTTTCCACATAATTCTAGTATCAGTTTTATGGATGTTAAAATTAATATTCTCCCTAATAACACCCTAACATTCAATATTTATGATAAACGCAATGAATTTTCATTTAATGTAATTAATTTTACGAATTTCAATTCCTGCTTACATATTTCAATATATAGAAATATTCTACTTAATCATTGTCTTCGTATTAAACGTTTATGTTCTTCCCAATTCTTACAGCCTAACATTTTTAAATTAAAGCAATTAGCATTGTCTTATTATTATCCCATTTCTTTTATATCTGCATGGCTCAAATCTTAATATTCATTCTTTTCTATTATTTTCTACTTTTTACCAGTATAGGCATAAAATATGTATTTTAAAAGAAAGCTAAAAAATAGAAAACACTATTATGGAGGGTGGGTTGTGGATTGCTGAAAAAATTATAAAAACATACACAACAAAAATTTATATATATATGTATATATATATATATATTATATGTAGATGTAGATTTATATATAATAAAAAAAAGGTATGTGTGTGAGTGTATGTGTTTTTCCCATTATACACTATTTAAAAAAAAACCCATAAAAATACCATTACGGAGGGTTGAGTTTGGGAATGCTAAAAAAAGTTTAAAACCTTATATGTTTATATATGTGTGAGCCTGTATATGCATATGTATATTTGCTTATATATTGTATGGATATATTAAAAAAATTAAATAAAAAAACACGGGGTATCATGCATTTAACATCATAAATTCCTCAACAATTTTCACATATTGCTTCATAATACAAGGATATATTTCCCTATCTCAATATTCCTCATTGTTTTTAAAATTTTCACATTATTTTCACATTCTCACAAGGCTATATTTTACTATCTCAAAATACTCCTCACTGTTTTTTTAAATGTTATTTATATTCTCTTTTTTTATATTATAATATTTTGTCTTTAAATTAGTTAATTTAATCAATTGCCCTTCTACTTATTTATTTTTATATAATTCTTTATTTTATTTTTTATTAATTTATTCCTATTCTTTATATTATTTTTGTATTTACTCAGTAATATCAAGTTTATTGCTATTTTTTCATTCTACTTTAACTAAATGTTAATCTAAGTCATTTCTTTATTTTTTCAATCAATTTCATTCTTTTTTTTTTGGTAAAGATGGCAGCATCAAACATTATTGTTAATCATCCAGATCCAATTTACATTTTTTCCTTTCTCACACCAGATGGCAGCAAAGTTATGGGTTTCAGTCAGATAATCAACTGTAGGCCCACATGTTAAAATAGTCCTAACTCTGTTTTACCATCCAGTCATGCTGCAGTTATGCTTCCCAGTATGTCAGTTAGGTATTTTGCTCTATTAATTTTTAATATCCTGTGTCAGGTGTATCTTTTTTGAACGGAGGGTGGTTTCGGGGTCTGGGGGTCATGATCGATGAAAATATACCAAAATTTTTTGAAATCGCTTTCCTCCGAACGGCTGCAATAGGTAGATTTTTGATATGAAAGCTACCTAAAATGGCTCAGATATAGCAGTTTCAATACCTAATGTGGGTGACATTTTGGAAAATCTGATTTTTTGCCCGCGACAGCACTTGTATATATCAACCAATTTCGATGTGAGTGAGAATGTGCACAGGAATTACTAAGGTCTCGACGAAGTTCACTCATTAGCCTCATCCACCATGTTGTCTTAAAATGGGAGACACTTCAAGATATCGCTGAATTTGGCAACCAAATATAAGTTACTTTAAATAAAAGCAGCTTGGATAAAGCTGACTAATTTCGCGAAATTCTCATCATAATGATATAGTATTGATAAAAATTAGTATTGAATCTCCTATAATCGGTTTCCACTAAATTGAGCTTCGTGTGTTTGAATAATATAAGCTTGCTTTTAAAAAATAAGGAATATGAAAGCTACCTCTTCCTCCTGGCACTGGCCGGAAGGACTTTTGTGATGTGCATTATATCCTGTTCTATTGTCCTGTGTATCATTTGTAACTAGAAGTGTATGTTATGTGGAATTAATAAAAAATATGTATATGGATCCTTCAGGAGAACAGCCTTTGTAGCTATAGGTCTCAAAGCAACAACACTATGTAATGTATTATTAGACATTAGATTTTATTCGTGTGTGTTCAAACGTTGTTTTTAAATAATTTATTATAAGATTTTATTATTGAATGAATCAAAGATTAAGTTATTAAAGAATTCACGTCTGATTAAATAGTTAGAATTTCTGCAAATAAAATAAAATTAGAGCTAAAATATTTAATAATAAATATTTTAGCTAATATTTATTATATAAAATATTTATTTAATAATAAATATTTTAATAAAATATTTAATAAAAAATTATTAATAGAATATTTTGTAACTTCAATTTAATTAACCTCCCATTCCAAATAATTAAAGTAGGTATTTGACGAAATTTGTATAGATTAATAATCATAACATTGGGCTTATTAACGGACATTCGTGTTTGCGTCTATTCAAGAATGTTGCTAAGACGGTTTTCTATGTCCGGGAAATTATAAATTTTGTTGGCTTCTTCTGGTGAAACAAGGAAATTAGTTTCAAAGTGAGTGCTCCGTGGAAAAAGAAAAGAAAAATGAAAAAGAAAGGTGGGCCTCTTTGGGATCTAAAGACCTAGATCCACTGGCCTTCAAAATTCGCCCTTAAACGATAATACAGTTTTGGTCGTCTGTTGCATAAATCTAGAAAAAAAAAATAATATTTCAGCATTTCCGTATAATCATTCATCGTTTTTAGACGCAATTTTAAAACGAAACTTGGTTTTGGTAAACTTTAATAAAGCTTAGATTTTTGTAAAACGTTTGTAAAAAGGTTTTTATAAACTGTATTTTTGTGAGAGAATAATAAGTTTTGTTTGATTAAGTATTTAAGTAACTTATTTATGTATCAGTTTATGGACATAGAGTGATAATTTTACTTATTTTGATTAAAATTTTGTGCATTCAGTGATTTAAGCAAAAACTGTAAGAAAATGTACTGCATATAAATGCTCTCAATTTAGTATGCATAATTGTAAAAACCCGTGGTTCCGGCTTGACGAACAATCAAAGAATAGTTGAAGCGTTGCAAGAACAGTTTTTCTTTTTTAAGACATATTTATAAAAGCTCTATATCATCCTTTACTATTTGTTAATTTTCTTTCCCTTCCAAAATAAGAATTTTCTTCCTTTAAAATGTTATTTTAAACAACATTCAGATAGACAATGCCCATTTTTTTTTCAGTTGTAATTATTTGTCTTTTTATATAGCGTTCAAATAATCAAGTAAGGTTCAAATAATCAAGTGCTTAAATGCGACGAGATTCCCCCATAATTTTTTGCCCATTTAAGTAATATTTAGCACTTCGTTAAATAAATAAATATTTTATTCAGTAGAAAATTATTGAATACTCTGCTTTTAGTTCAAAACTTACTTGTTTTGTAGAAATTGAATCATTATATATCCTATTAAAATCCGTGCGCGTATATGTAAACCCAAAAACTCGAAAACCACAGAGCAAAGGGCTACACCATTTAGCACACGGGTTGTTAGTAGGAGGCCCAGGAACGATTGGGGCAAAAATTTTGAAACATTTACATAGATTTGTTTTTATTTTATGTTTTTGACGAATTTTTCCCATTTTTGCGTTCAACCCGTAATTGCGCGGGTTCTAATATTCTGATTAAAAAAAAAAAATAATAATAGCATAATTAAAAGAAACAAAAAGTTGTCTTTTAAAGAAACTTTGTTTCGAATGTCTACGCCGATTTTCGGATTTTTAATGAATTTTCAAAGAAAGGTCAAATATTGGGTTTCAAAGCAATTTTCGTTTTTATATTGCACTATATAAAAACTATTCAAGATAACTGTCTGATTATTTTATACGAATTAGCGACAACGGTTGGCTTCCGTTTAGAAAAAAAGCGAACAAAAATATGAATTTTTCAATTTTATAAAAATGTTTTAGTGAAATTTCGTACAATGTTTTTATTAGCCGCTGTGAAATCATTTCGCTCTGGCTAACCCCAGAGCAAGCGCCCGCGCGGTTAGAGGAAATTTCGTCGCTAAGTAACCAGCGTTGGAAAGAATTTGACATCTGCTCAAACAAATAATTCCCTCGCTAATGAAACCTATAGGCTAAAAGCAGCAGGTCTCATGCTGTTATATATAGTAGCAGGTAAAACTAAATAGTTCCCCGATCCGGATCCGAATGGATCTATGCGGTCCTTCGAAGGAGGTCGCGTAGCGACTGTACTATGTACGACCTATCTACGAGTCGTACTATGTACGACTGTACGACTGTACGACCCCCAGTACTCCAAGGCACCAAGCGACGCCCAGCCGTCACGACAACAAACCCATCTGTCGGAACAGCTGCGCGTGGGACACGCAAGGCCAAACTACAACCGAGATCTTCCTAAAGTCTGTGCTGAAGCCTGATTTTGTTCTCCCTACGGACTGTTGTGGCGAATTCGATTATCAAGAAAGCGCCTGCACCCGGGGCGACGCCGCACGTTTGCGACAAAACCTAAAACTGACCACCATGTGTCCAATTAAGGCGAAACCAGCGCAATAATGCCTTCCACTGACAACGACACCGTCAAGCCGACAACCCATCACCACAACGAACTCGTCTAGGCCTGACTACGTATGAACAGGCCATGCTTCATAGAGGGATACTGCTACTTGCCTCTAGCCAAGAATCGAGGGGATGCGATAGCCCCCTCAGGTACCCAAGTTGTTTAGTCCCAGGTACCCTCTTAGAGGCCCGGAGAATAGAACAGGGCGGTTCGTTTCTCAGTATTCTAAAATGCAAGGCTCGGAGCCGCGGCACAGCCCCCAAACAGCATACTGTGTTCGTATCAAGACTT
This sequence comes from Maratus speciosus, assembly GCA_963932465.1. Lineage (NCBI taxonomy): Eukaryota > Metazoa > Arthropoda > Arachnida > Araneae > Salticidae > Maratus > Maratus speciosus. Next base: position 155,007,855 of record OZ010787.1, on the reverse strand, counting down.
GTTTCCCAACAAACAAGTTACCTTTCAGAGCTCGTCTCCCATCAGTACGAGCTCAAAACAAGTTAAAAGCATTACGCCCCGAGAGGGTCACCATGTGCCCCCTTAGGTGCCGAACTTAATCGACACTCTGCCTAGGGGCCTTTGGCGCAGCATGTCCCGTTGGGGATTTTGCGCCATAAAACCCAATACAACTGCCTAGGGGCCTGCAGAAACGGAACGGGCGGAATATCGCTTCTCAAGAAAACCTGCCCAGTCACGAACCGCACCACGGCCCCAAGCTCGCAATACCAGTTAATTAAAACACATAGCCTGGCACGCGGCACCGTGACAATGTGTTAACAAGACAACAAAGTAAGGGAGCTGCTCATCCAACCGGCGGACGCAGTAAGTCTCGCCTACGCATAGTCACGCCGGACTAGTTTTTGCCTCGGGTGGCGAGGAACCATCATCCCAACTCCCAAGCAACACCACACACACATCAAACATGAAAATCAAAACATAAAGTTGGGGAGAGGCTCAAGAGGGGAATTAGTTATCCGGTCGACACACACCTTCTACTAGTTGGATAGGCTTCATGGCTATGCTGTCCTCGCCAGCCGCAGTCGACACCGGTCTTCTGCACCTCGCCGAGCTCACCCTCGGATGAGCCGTCCTGCACTAGAGCGTGGTTGACACCATCCAACACACACCTTGCACAAGTCGGTGGACCCACGAATTAAGCTCCCACACTATCTGCAGCCGACACCGGCCAGACTTGCCTCCCATTGACTCAGGAAGGGGCCCCACCTGAACAAACATCAACACTACACAACACTCTTTTTATGGGTTTTACCACCATTTCTTTTTATTTTTGTATTCCTTATTTTTTGCTTTAACTTTTTTAAAATCCAATTTTCAATATTCACATACACACACAAACACTTAGGACACCAAGGCTCAGGAGAGAGACACTGTCCCCCTTCCTCAGAGACTGTCCCCACCCCCGACAGGGACCCTGCTTCCGGTCACCTTCCACCAACAGCGGCCGGGTCGGAACCACAGCGTCCACGGCCTGGCTCCCCGTCACCCTCCCACTGGGTTGGTTGGAGACCAGCAGGAGGGGGCCGCGCCGTACACACTTCAGTCTAGGAAGATGTCAAGACACCAACCTAGTATCCGATGGGACAACTCAGGAGGCTTATGTACGACTTGAACTGTGAGAGGCTAAGGACCTTGGCCGAAACCAAGTTATGTATTACGCGTCGCAGTCCCAAGCAACTACGAAGTCCCCGATCAGAACACGGGAAGAGAGACTTTCCCAAAGGAAAGCCCCTACCGCCTCGCCCCGATCGGCAACATTCCGTGGACTCTTTTTCAAAAGAGTCATAGTCAATCCTGTCTAGTAGCAGTAAAAGCTCACCAGTTTAAAGTGGTCACAATATTCTGTACTATTTTACTGGCCGGGCAACGTCGAACGGAACATTTTCCTTTTTACAATATTTAAAATAAGAAGCTAAACTTACTTTTGGTTTTAGAATTAAATTCATAAACTGCCGTGCGTAGAACGAGTTAAACAGCTAGTCTGTAATATAAGTCAACAATATACGATTGTCGCATTTAGGTCATTTGTCACATTTGCGGTACTTAAAACTTAAATGAGACGTCCAAAGTCCTAAATGTGGCAATTCGTTTTATACATGTCGGTTCGTCTTAAAATATTCATTTAATTCCTATAAATTTTTGAATTACTTAATAAAAAATTGAAATACATAAAATTGAAAGTTAAATAACTTATTACTGAACTACTTAAAATACTAATAGCTTTATTTAATAATAACTTAAATAATAGCAAAAATAACTTTAAGATACATAATATTCAATATATTATAATTAAATAATGTATAATTCAACACCCATACTTCACACACTTTTAACTTTGACCGTGAAAAAAAAAAAAAAAGAAGTAAATAATGAATGTGTGATGCAGAAATTTTACCAAATATCTTGCTTCTGGGTTTGCTTTTAACTCATTTTTGCTTTTCATCTTCCGTATAGGCAACAATATTTCGTTTTTGGCTTCTGAATGGCATGGAACTAGATAAGTTTGAGATTTAGGCTTCTTCGTAACTTCTGTTTCTGCTGTAGATTTATTTCCAGATTGTTTTAGCAACTGTCTTCGAGATTTTGCCGAATTTGGATTTTTAAAGCTTTATTTGTTCTCTCTTTTCCGATTTTTGTCTTTGTTTTTGCTTTTTCACATCATTATCCTCTTTTATTTTTCTCTTGTATGCATCAATTATTAAGCATTAAGAAAAGTTTGACTTTACAGTTTTCGCTTTTTGGTTGGATTTTGGTTTTTTGGTGAAACTGTTTTTAACAAACAGCTTTCAAAAGCATTTAATGGATTAGCTTCAGGAAGAGATATTTGTGAATGTGATTCTGGTCGCACTTCAGACTGATACTGAATAGAATCTGATTTGGTTTTGTACGTTAGTTTTTCAAAATATACATTCATCTTTTGGAAAATTTCAAAATCTTCATCAGATATATTTCTATGCAATGTTGAATTTTTTGAACAGACATATCAAATATTATTGCAAAAGTTGTATTATTAACTTCATAGTGCTGAATTTGAAAACTTGATCTTGGAGAACAGTCAGCATTAGTTGCTAAGTCCTCATTAACCAGCTTTATTAAACCATCACCTACTTGATTCAGTAGCATGAAAATTACCAGTAAACATTGATTTATTGGTCGGAAACACGTCAGTGCACAAACAAACAGTTATATAACGAATTGCGAAAGGTTAAATTCTTACCAGGCGAGTCATTGGTGGGTATGACTCGTATAGAAGTATTTAATTTAATTCATGTTTCTGATTTTGTAAATTTTTGTAGTGCTGAATGGCATTGGGGTCGAAAGATGTTTCTGGAACAGCACACCAATTGAATAGGAAAATGCCAGTTTTTTTCAATTAAAAATTTTAGACATGTATTTTTCTATTTTGATGATTTGAAACGTATATTTAAGTACTCGGTCAAAGAAAAACACGATTGGGGGATCATGTTGAAATTCTTAATGTATTATCTCAACATAGCCTAATTAAACACAGTAACTGCTTCCCAGATAGCAATTGCAATTTTCAGAAAATTTGCAGACTTTGAAAATCTACAAAGTTGCAGCAAGCTCAGCATGACAAAACTGAAAGTTCGTAACAAGACTGCAGCAAGATAAAGCAAACGCCGAAGTCACCACACTTTGAACTTGCATCTAACTTGTCGTGCAAGTTAAATTAATGCTGTATCAAATTTATTGCAAATTAACGGCAAATAAGGAATCAAAAGTACTGGAAATAACTTACTACAAAGTAGTAATCTTTCCACGCCCCACTGTCTGTTTACAATTGTTACACTATAAGTTTAACCCCCTTCTGAGGGGTGCATATACCTGATCAGGTCTATTGATGCATCGCCTACATTACCATAAACAAGTTAAGATAATATTTGTACATTACAAAGAGAGTCTTTTTTGGTATTTGAAAAGTATAGCGTTTAGAAAAAGCGGTGTCAACCGAATAAAATTTCTGCAATTTCTGCGTATGTGCTGATTGTCTATTCTCTCAAGAGAGGGATTTTTTGCTTTCGTCACTTTCGTGAATTAAAGACAGTCTTGCCATCAGTTTCATAACAAACTACTCATGCAAGTAGGGGATGATATACCTTGCGGGAAATTTGATGTGAATTTCTCAATTCAAATTTGTCACAGCAAGATAATGTTAGAAAAAAATCAAACTTGCTGCTAATGTTCATGCTATTTGGGTTTAAACATTATTTAAATACAGTATATGAAAATACCATATAAACTTACCTCAGTTAATCTCCTAAAAGTCTCTCCTCATTTAGGGCATTCAGTTCTTCGCTAATAGGTCTCTGAAGAAAAAAAGTTACCAAAATGCATAGAATATTTTAGAACCCTAATTTGAAAACTTGTAGCCTTTTCCAGAGCTTTCACTTCAGGTAAATGAAACAGACGTTGTAGCCCTTGGCGTCCATAAGATTATTTGATCTTCAAAGTTAAAAAAGGAAAACAATGAACTCTTCTCAGGATTTTTTGCCGCATTTACGGAATATGGGGGCGCTTTATAATGAACTAGGTATATTGTAAATGGGAAATTATTTTAAAGAAACCGTTTTAAATGTCGAGAAATATTTCGCGTTTTGTTCTTGAAGTTCGAATGTCTGTTTATATATCGCTAATATACGATTCTTGCGTTAAGTTTTTATGTACAAGAACACTGTCGCTTTTAGGGGCCGTCAAATTTAGGCACCTTATTCCTTATTTGATCACTATTTATATAATTTAGAATTAAAATAGACGAATAAATAAAATAATTCATCTTCCAAAATGGTAAAATTGGTTTTTACCTGACGCTTAACATAGGAGGTTATGCAAATTAGTTTGTATAATTTGCCTATTTGGCAATGGTCCTATAATAAATTTCTTCAGGATACAAGAATAATATGTTCGTCTGCTTACTAGTTTTCTGGTCTTTTTTGATTTTCTAAGCTGTAACATTTGTAATAAAAATTGTCCGCTGCTATATTTCAATATGTTATTAAGTTCTACAAGTTGTGCCAACTCCCCCCTCCCCCCCCCCAAAAAAAAAAAATCCAAATGGCTTACAATAAGTAAATATTAGTTCAATAAGGTAGGAAACAATCCATTGAAATATTTAATTTTTTTAAATTACCTGTTAAAGGAAAAGTTTAGATTTTGTTCATTCAACTAAACTGTTGCAAGGTTCGTACTGTTGTTTAAATTTTTCCTTTTGAATACCAGCATTTATACAAAGAAATTTCGTAACATGTAGTATTCGATTACAGACAGCAAAAATTTATTTATAGAAATATTGGTATGCAAAAGGAAAAATGTAAGCACCCGTATAAACCCTGTGTCATTCTAATTGCGAATTCATGTTCAGTTAAATCACAGTTTGTCTCAGTTTTTGCTGTTTATAACCTTAGTTAAAAAGACCATTACATTTTAGTATACGTTGTTATGATTTCGAAGACTTAAGTGCTTCCCTTTCCCGGACTACATTTTTGACATTTTTCATTTAATTGTTTTCTAAACATATTTCAAAAACAAAGATCTGCATTCAGCAATCAAAGTTTTAATAATAATAGATTTTCTTTTTTTTTAAGTTTATTGTTAATAAAAAAAATATTTTGCTTCTCTTGAGCAACCTAACATGGACAGAAAAAATCGGAGTCTGTTCATTACCGCGCCGTAAAATGATGAATTAAAAACCGTAATCCTCGTTCAACATTTCACGGAAAAGTGAAAAAATATAAAACCAGAATCACGGTTCAATCTTTTAGCATTTCATCATAAAATGGGCTTAGAGAAAAGCCTGAAACTTGGTTTTAAGGTTTTAGCATAAAATTGGTTTAGAGAAAAACCTGAATTATAGTTCAACATTTCCCCATAAAATTGAGTAAAGCTCCTGTCCTCGTCAGGTGAAGCGCTCGCGAGCTAATGCTATTCTTATGGGGAGGTTATTTGCTCATATCTCGTTTGCATTTCGACATTTTAAAATATTTTTTTGAATTGGATAGCTGAGGTGCATCTCTACATCACTCCTTTTTTATTTTTTCGATTTTGGTTGCAGATGTTTTTTATAAAGTTACTTTCACTTTCAAAACCGGTTCCGAAAATGAAAGTGTCATTATACAAAATATCTGCTAACAAAATCGAAAAAGTAAAAAAGGAGCGATGTAGAGATGCACCTCAGCTATCCAATGCAAAAAAATTATTTAAAAATGTCGAAATGCAAGCGAGGTATTAGCAAATAACCTCTCCATAGGATTAGCATTAGCTCGCGAGCGCTTCGCCTGACGAGGACAGGAACCTTAATCAATTTTATGGGGAAATGTTGATCTATAATTCAGATTTTTCTCTAAACCAATTTTATGCTTCGCAAAGCGCTTTGCCTGCCGGGGACAAGAGCCTTAAGAAAAAATCTTAAATCATGGTTCAATCTATCACCATAAAATTTGTTTATAAAAAAAATTTGAATCGTGGTTCAACTTTTCACCATATAATTGGTTCAAAATTTCACTAATATGGTGGTATTTGTGATAGCACCACTTAATTAGTGAAACTTAGCAACAAATTTCTTAATGTCTTGGTTGCGGGTAAATCGGTACCATTTTCTTGGGGGAACGTTGAAACTTATTTAGTATATTTTGTGTTGCAAATTGTTCTGCATGGAGGTATTTTTAATTCGTACAATTAAAATATAGCAAAGTTAAAAGGAAGTCCCATTACGGAGAGTGACACACATATTCATAATTTAAATTCGTATTAATATTAATATTTATTTTAAAATTAAAATACTGCAGTAAAATTAATATAGATATGACCTTAGTGTAATCTATTTTAATCAAATGTACTGAGTAAATTTGAAAATTAGATTTTTGAAATAATAAGTTTTTTTGTAAAAGGGAACAAGCAGAAAAAAAAGAATGTTTGGTTAGAAAATCGTTTCTTCCAGTGGCATTTAAAACAGGACACTCCTCATAGAAACAAACGTAGGTCAACGTGTGGTGAACCCGTAATAAAATGACCTACATTACCTGTAATTATATGGATGAGGCATTCACTGGAAGAAAATAAATAAAACTTACTGTAATGAATTTCTAATTTTCTAATTTTAGCGAAATATTTCTAAAAATAATATTTTTAGATTTTACCGGAACCGTGTAGTAGCAACGAAACATTTTGCCTAGTTTCAAAAAGCTTCTATAACATATTTTCTTTCAGCTCCTAAAAGTTAATCCAGCACTTCTGGAACTCATCGGAATTTAACAATATTTCAAGATTAGTAAGAATGTTTTATCAAATGAAGTGCCTGAAAAGTGTTTGAAGACTTGGAATTAGTAGCAAGATCTTTGAATTAATAATAAGATAAGAAGTGTTAGTAGTCTATTGAAAATTAGATGAATCTGTTTATACTTTTATGTTGACTAAAATGTTTAAAATAAATTTGTTTAGCATAATGATTAAAAAACACATCTATATTTTCGAGAGAAATAAATTATTAGCTCTTGAAACTATAGTTAGATTTTTATTCATTATGCGGAGGGCGAGGGGGGGGGGAGTTCTATTTCTGTATATTTTCCATTTCCTATAAATATAGTATCGTTTATCGCTTTAGAACATTAAATTTTGTGAACAGTGAAAACTGTAGCATCGTTATGGGTTGATGCGAGGAATTTAATTCAATAAATTTTAGTGGACTGAGCATTGTTTAACATCTGATTATACTTTGAAGGTAGTGTCAAAATGTTTTAGGAAATTTCCTGTTTATTTCTTTTATAAAAGACTATTCATACTAGTAATTAGCGCAATCACCATAAATTTGAAAATGTCGAAGCCGAAAATCGCTGTTTCATTTTCGAACGATCCAAGCAGGTGGTTGTGTAAGTGATTGTGTACAAACAAAAAAATGTGAATTCATAATCTTTGCACCGAAAGTTTGTTTGAAAGTAAAAAGTGGTCAGCACTTACAAGGGGGCCACCAAACATGGTGCTCACCGATTTTGATGTATTTGCAGTGTTCAACAAGTATTGCGTGACGTGGCGACAGAGTTCTCGCCCGCCAACCGGAGGGCAGGAGTTCGATGCTGGCTCCCAGCTTTTTTTTTTTTTTTTTTTTTTTAATTAATTTCATACTTTTGACACTTTATAAATTTTAATCAAAGTTACGAATTTCTACAGTTTTAAAATTTTGACATTTTCAAAAAAAAAAAAAAAAAAAAAAAAAAAAAAATCGATTTACGTTTTTGATTTTTCATTGGAAACATCTATTTTTTCTCTCATTTTTAGGGTTCCGTACTTAAAAAGTAAAAACGGAATCATTATAAGATCACTCTTGTGACTGTCCGTTTGTCACAGCCACTTTACTCGTAAACTATGGAACGTTGTAAGTTCAAATTCGGGGAAGTAATAAAGACTGTTGACCCACATATTTTCAGATTATTAAACATTTATAAATATATTTAGTAAAAATGTATAGGGGCAAATTCAGTTGCTTGAAAAAAATATATTTTCTTTGTATATCGTGTGAGGTATCGTGTGAAAGCTTTCGTAACGCTGAATTCAAAAATACATTTCTTTTAATTTTAGGTATTACATTTTCAAAGGTATAGTCGAAAATGTAGCGCAAAAATATGTTCCCCCCATCTAATTCCGAATCTACTGAAACTAAAATTATGAAAAAATTAGAGGGGGTAGACATTAATATAAACCTTGCAGGAAAATTATAGCGATTACCCTAGGTCACATAGTTTTTGAGAAAAGTGCATTTTTCCGTTACGCACAAATTTCGATTTACGGGCATTCAGCAAAACTGTTGAGCAGTGCTGGAAATACCTATCGTAGTAGAAGTATAAAAGCATTGTTGATCATGATTTTCGAAAAAAATCGTCTGTAATTAGCTGAGATATGAACCCTTAAAGATATGGACGGTTTGGACATACATATTGACAGGGGCGGCGTACACTATGCACCATCGGCTTTTAAAGCTTAGATTACAACATTTAATGATATATGAGTGTAATGAAATGGCCAGTAACAGTATAAAAGCAATAAACGTCAAATTGTTATAAACAGATTAATTCAAGGGGTTTCAGGACTCTTAAAGCTTCAAAAATTTTTAAATTTTAATTTTTTTAGATGTTAATCTTCCTTTTTTTCTGAACATTTTAATATAATTGTTTCTTTCAAATTCTCATTAGAACAGAAGTTATGGCTTTTAGAATTATACCGACTCAATAGTTTAATCGGCATTTTCGAAGCTTTTAAGTCATTTTTCTTCAATTGACTTTCTTATCGCGCACGATATCTCAAAAACATTTGGATATTTTTTCATGAAATTTTCAAAACATACGTTTTATGTTAATCTGTATAAACTGAACCTAAAATTTCCTTTTCATTGTTCAAAAAAAAATTTTTTTAAGTGATTATGTTGTTCAAATTTTCAAAATTTTCTATTACCAAATGTAAACTTTGAACGAATGTTTTGTTTTAGCTGCACTGTAGAAAGAAAGGTTATTACTATGCTGGATTTAGTTTTTTGAAATGCCAAATGAAGTTTAAATATGCATTTCTTTTATTGTCAGTACTGAATTAAGTTCATTATAAAGAGATTAAGATAATATTAAACTAGTCGGATGTGTCAATCCCAAAACTTTCTTCTATCTCATACATGTCAATACTTCCTGATAAATGCAGCACAGCAGCGCCACCGGTTAGGCGATTTATACAAAAATCTAATCAGGGACAACTTTCGTGAACTTCTAATTGAATTTGAAGTTTGGTGAAAATTCATGCATTATTATTATTATTATTATTTTGAGATAGAGCTATTACGGAAATCGTGAAAAGTTCTGCGTTGCAGTGGAACCTCTTGGTCAATTTACACCAAAAACTTATCAGGATGAGTTTATATCAGGGACCAACTGAATCTAAAGTTTGATGAAATTTCATGCATTAGTTCTTGAGATACAGCTATTGCGGAAATCGGGACAATTGCAGCATAGTAGCGCCACCTGCAGGGCGATTTACTTCAAAAAGTAATGAGCACCAATCTATATAAGGGACTAACTGAATCGAATGTTTTATTAAATTCCGTTCAATAGTTCTTAAGATAGAGCGCCCACAAAATTTGTGTCATACATGGATAGATAGACTCACAGGCAAACATTTTGTAAAAACATGTTTTTCATTACTTCTGTACCCTAAAACGTATAAATCCGTCGAAAACCGAAATTCGAAAATTTTCATGAATCCAATACTTTCTTCTTGTAAAGATAGAAGAAAGTAAAAATGAGTTATACAGAATGGCTGTATTTGATATTTTTTAGGTTCCATATCTCTTTGAACTTTCTTGGTATATCCATTTACATTTTTCTAGTATATACTGTTATACCCAATCCTACTTTTCACAGTTTTTTACAAAGTATTAGTATTCTTTTAGCAACGGTTTTTTTTTTAAAATAATACAATTACTAATTCATATATTTATTGTACGGAACCCTCTGTGCGCGAGTAATACTCGCACTTGACCGTTTATTAAACTAACATTTCTGTTGGCAGAATTATAAATTAATTTGTGTTTAATTTGTACAGAAAACTTCTTCTCATAAAATTAATATTTGTATTTACCTTTTTATATTTTAAATACAAGTCTCAAATAATGCATAGTATTTTATTAGAAAAAAAAAAAAATAACAAAACAAATATCTTTTTAATATTTGGTTTGTTTTATATATATGTAAAAAAAAAATAACAAAACAAATATCTTTTTAATATTTGTTTTATATATAAATATGTTATTTATATGTTAAATGATAACATATAAAAATTTTTAATATTACTGACATTTATATTTTAGTTTAGTAAATATATAATTAATCGGGTAATATATATCGCAAAAATATTCAAAGCAGAATATTCATACGGAAAATTTTCCTATATAGAGCATAATTTCTTACCCAGTACTTGTCTTCAAAAGAAGATAAAATATATCATTTAAAAAAAAAATTTGATTTATTTAGATTTTATTATGAAAGTCTAGCTGACGATTTCTTAAAGTTACATCTTATGTGGGATCCGCAGACGATTTTTACATTTCCTGTTGATAATTTTTGCTTTATTATCATTATTTGTTAGAATGAAAAATATTTTGAAACATAATTTGTCTATTTTTATTCATCAAAAGATAAACACATTTTTATACATTTCACATCAAAGTTGTTATTTATAATTTACACGAATTAATGAATTTTTAATTAAAATTCCATAAAGTAAATAAATATATATAATGTATTATTTCTAAACTTTGCTTAAAATATAAAATATATAAAGGTAAATAATAATTTAAAAAAAATCTAGACATAAAGTAGTTTGTATTTTCGTCATTAGAGATTAATACATACTATAAACTATAAATCTTCATGAAAAAAAATCATAAGCGTAATTGTACATTTTTAAGGAAAATGTAAAAAAATTTTAAAGTTGCAGCAATTCATAGCCATACTTAAAAGTTTGTAAAAAGTCAAAATATAAAATTAATTAAAAAAACGCCAAGAGGTAGCATCCGGGCCGTCCGGTTGCCAAGCGAGCACTCTGCCTTAACGCCACGGACAACTCGTTGAAACGTTTAAACTAACGGGTATTTGAAATGTATGCTGAACTTTGACCCCTAATTTCTCAAAATCTAAGGCCCATCTGAAGAAATCCCTTTACAGGAATAATTAGGGATAAAGAATCTACAACATACCTTAAATTCATCAAAATCGGTGGGCACCATGTTTGGTGGTCCCCTTGTTAGTAATTTCTCACTTTCATTTTACTTATACATTACTCTTGAACTTGCAAGGGAACCACTTTAGGTGTTGCTCGCACCTAGAATCGAGACCTGGTGCATTTTGTAGCCCTATGTATAAAAGTTAGAACTTCGATAAAAATTCTTTGTTAAAATCATATTTTATATATTTTTTTATAGTTATAATTTTTTATTATTGGAATTTTATTTGTTAATTTTACACCAAAAGAGAGTTAAGTCGCCAGATATGGCACTTCAAAATTTTCACTAGCTTTATATCTGTAATAGGTTTACATCCAAACCATTACAACACGGAGCGTGGCGAAAATACTGAGCTAGGGTTGTCGGAAAACTGCACGGGACGAAAATGACGCCAATCTTTCCCCGCCAATATGGAAATATAATATAGTATTTTTTTTAAAATCAAATTCGTAGGTTCTTGAAGGAATTTTAAAACTTTTTTCAACATTTTATAGTTATTATTGACTAATTTATATTTTTAACTATTTTTTTTTTTTTTAACTTTTACGTTAAAAGCCTGAAATGTGGTCTAGAAAATTGCATTTTCAGAAAGTTAATCTGCTGTAAAATAAAAAAAAAAATTATTTTAACGAAAAATTTTTATCCATTCCCAAACTTCCTAATATAGAGCTTTAAAATGCACCAGGTTTCAATACTACGTGCGAGCAACACCTAAAGTGGTTCCCTTGTTGGATCGTGATATGCTATTGTTTGCGATCTATTTTTTCAATAAAAAAGGCCATTTTTGAGGTCACATTGTCGAGATATATTTACTGCATCCCCTTTTAAATATTATTTATATTTTCAATTTATTTAATTTACTGATAACGTATCGAAATTGCAATTATTTAAAAGATGTAAACAAAATAATTTATGATGAAGGAGCAATTGATATATTTAGGGGAAATAAAACCCTGTTTCTTTACTTCATTCATCTTGAATATATTTTCTTTTAAACATTATCACGGCCAAACTCAATTCCCCGTATACGACCGTAACAAAAAGTCGAAATCCCTTTGTTTTCGGGGAATCAAGAGTTTGCTTCGGAGAACTGTAGGGGGCGCTTTTACCTACTGTGTCTAAGGAAAAATTTGCCTTGCACGCTTGTGTTTTCTTAGGTAAAACTTAACTGAAATTGCAACTTTTGATATTTTTTTTTAGTAAAAACCGGCTCATTGCTGTGTTCCATACTGCACTTACGATTAACTAAAAAAATTCCGGAAATTTCTTTTCATGAATTCCCTTCACATTTGGAGTACAAACTGTTGAAAGAAAAAAAGGACTTGTTGATTCTTTAAAATAATGAAACCTGAGAAAAAAATTATTTATTTATTACTAGTTTTTTGTTTCCCCGTATTTCATGATCAGCACCTACAATATTTAAATTTACTGAAAATTGTTCACAATGTACACATATCTAATTTTTTCTAAAGAAAAATCGTGTAAATATACACGTTTTTTTTTTTTTTTTTATTTATTTTTTTATTTATTTTTTTTTTTTTTAAAGAAAAGAAAAAAATCGATATGATTTGATTGCCGGATATTGACAAAAAGACCTTTTATATATATATATATATATATTAGGGTGGTTCAGCCATGTATGTAAAAAAATAAACTTTCACATATATACCAGGCCACCCCTCACTTTTTTTAGACTTGTGCACAGTAATATTCTGGCAGAATTTGAACTTCATATTTCAACTGCAAGAGGGTGCTCAACCCCCACGAACTTCATAAGTTAGTGTAATTTTTCCATATGTTTGTTTAATAAAAATAAAGACCTTCAAATTTAATTTCTTAGAAAAGAAGAAAACACTATAGAACTAAAAATAGAAATGTAATCATATTTGGTCTTTAGTAATATAAAATAGTGTCTAAAACTGTTTTTTTCTTTGTTTCTGATGGAATGCATTTTCTGTTTGCTCGTACAACCAGCAGCAATAATTGCGTTTTTAATTATGCATGTGTTTCTTTTATTTTGTAGGAATTGCAGATTTCTGCTATATCTGCATTAATCCTTTAACTATCGAATGACTAACATACTGTACCAATTTTGATTCTTTCAACTGATAATGAACGTGCTGGGGGATTTGTCTTGTGATAGTTAGTTGTTTCAATCTAGTCAATTGATCTGCTGATCTTAGACAAATCAGAAAATATTCATTAGTAAGGCAAGTTGAAACCGAAGCCATTCCACATTTTTAGTTTTATAATTTCTTTAAACAGAAAAGAATGGCTATTTTTCATGAAATTAAAGTTGATTATTAATGCACAAATTTTGTGATTATTTTATTTTATATTAGACTTAGTGTTTGCCTTATTAACTGGAACATGAATAATGTTAGCAACCCATAACAGTAGATTAATATTGAATATAAGTAATAGAACCTAAAATAATTCTTCATACTTATTTAAAAGTAAAAACTCTTGCAATAAATAATTTTATATATTTTAAATATTATTTACATTTGTCACCTTTCACTTAGGAATAGCAATAGCCATCAGATAAATGTAAACATTTATCAGACAGATTTTTGTTGACGGATGAAGAATTTGAAAATATATAAGATAATTATTTAAAATAAAAATTATCATGAAAAATTAAATGTTTCACTGAGGAATTGTTTTCAATTGGTTGTAAAAATAGTTGGTAGAATTCTTGTTTTGGTTTAGTGTTGTCTATAACTTCGTCATGCAAATAATTCTCAGAAATGCTGTGACAGATATTAAAATATTTAAAAAATATTTAAATGCAAATATATATAATAAAAATAACTAAATTTCTTGTAAAAACTTCTGTGAAAAATTCAATATTTCTGAAGTATAAACTATTGTTGCATTTCCTATGCTTCTGTTAATGTTAAATTGAGGGGTCATTGAGCACCCTTTTAGAATTTGAGTAAGAAGCTAAAAATTTACCAGTATTATACTATTGATGAGTCTAAAAAAATTAGGGGGTGGCCTGGACTCTAGCTCAAAAAAAGTTTTTTTGAACCACCATAATATATATATTATGAAACATGTAAATTTATTAATTTTTTATCGTATATTTTTATACTATGGCTTTCCAGAATTAGAAAATTTTATATGTAATTTTGTAATTTTTCTATATGCTTGTATAGTTAAGATTAGCCCCATATAAAGGTTAAATTTATTGAAAATCGTTCACAATGTACTGATATATATATATGTATTATCTAAATTATTAAGAATTATGTAAATATCCATGTTTTGAAAAAAAAAAAAATCCATATGAGTTGATTGCCGGATATTCACGAAAAGACTTGCTTATTTTTAGGGTTCTTTACTTAAAAAGTAAAAACGGAACCATTATAAGATCACTCCTGTGTCTGTCCGTCCGTCTGTCTGTCTGTCTGTCACAGCCATTTTACTCGTAAACTATGGAACGTGGAAAGTTCAAATTCGGGGAAGTAATAATGACCACATATTTTCAGATTAATAAACATTCATAAACATATTTAGTAAAAAAGTAGAGGGGCTAATTATGCTACTTGAAAAAAAAAATCTTTTCTTTGTATATCATGTGGGGTATCCTGTGAAAGCTGTTGTAACGCTAAACTCAAATATACATTCCTTTTAATTTTAGGTATTATATTTTCAAAGATATTGTTGAAAATGTAGCGCAAAAATATGTCCCCCCCCCCCATCTAATTCCGAATCTACTAAAACTAAAATTATGAAAAAATTAGAGCTAGTAGACGTTAATTTAAACCTTGCCGGAAAATTATAGAGATTACCCTAGGTCACATAGTTTTTGAGTAATTAGCATTTTTCTGTTATACACAAATTTCGATTTACGGGCATTCAGAAAAATTGTTGAGCATCGCTGAATATACCTATCGTTGCAGAAGAATAAAAGCATTGTTGATAATGATTTTTAAAAAAAATCATCGGTAAATAGCCGAGATATTAACCCTTAAAGATACGGTCAGTTTGGACATACACAACGACAGGGGCGGGGTACTGTATACCTAGTTAACAACTTTTAATGATATATATGTGTAATGTAATGTCCAGTAACAGTATAAAAGCGATAAACGTCAAATTGTTAAAAACATACTAATTTAAGGGGTCTCGGGACTCTAAAAAGTGGAAAAAATGAAAAAAAGACCATTTTCAACATTTAATGTCTTAAAATGTATATGATTTTAAAACACAATTTTAATTGGAATGGAAGATATAAGTATGCTCTTTCGTTTCATGTATTTAAAAAATTGCAAGATACAGAATTAGTATTTATAGGGGACTCGAAACTGTTAGACATTTGTCGAACAAAAAATTGGCATAACAGATTACGCGCAGGATTACAAAATAAATATTGCAATTAGAATGAAAATTTTGGTGCTTCTTTATACTTCAGAGTGTAATAATTTCCCTGAACTTAAATAAATTTGTATTTAAAGCATTTTTATATTTTTAATGCAATGTCGCATTTAGCTAATACAAAATTTTGAAATTTTCAACAGTAAAATCACCTAAAAAAGTATTTCTTTGAACAATAAAAAGGAAATTTTAGGTTCAGTTCATACAGACTAACAAGAAATATATGTTTAGAAAATTTCATGAAAAAATATTCAGAAGTTTTTGAGGTATCCTGCGCGTTATGCCCAAAAAACGCCATTAGGAAAATAATGACTTTAAAGTTTCGGAAACGCCGCTTCAGCTATTGAGCGGGTATAATTCTAAAAGCCGAAACTTCTGTTCTAATGGGAATTTCAAGGGAACAATTATATCAAAATATTCAGAAAAGATAGGAGTTTAACATCTAAAAAAATTAAAATTTCTTAAATTTTGAAGCTTTAAGAGTCCTGCGACCACTTAATCCTTTCCGGCACAGAGTAATTCTATTTATAAACTTATGAAATAATGTACTGACACCAGAATTTATAAACGAGTTTATTAGAAAATGCGAACTTGCTTATTTTCACGTACATGATAAAAGGAAAATTTTAATTAAATATTCTTGGTGCAGTTTGTCTGTTTTGGAATTAAAATTAGGTTTCCGTTTTTTAAGGGCAACGCCCTCGAAAGATTTAATTAGAATGAATCGCATAAATACTGTGGGTTTCGCGATAGTTTGCATTGATTGTATCTCTCAATACGCCTCGAGTGACTTTATAAGTTAATTAAACACCTATCTGGAAAAACAACTTTGAACAAATGTTTTGTTTTAGCTACACTGTAGAAATAAAGGTTATTTCTACGCTGAATTTATATTCATGAAATGCCAAATGAAGTTTAACTATGCGCTGCTTTTATTGTCAGTACCGAATTAAGTTCATCATAAACAGATTAGGATAATATTAAAAAAAGAGTTATACAAATAGCTATATTTGATATTATTTAAGTTCCATATCTGTTTGAACTTTCATGATATGCCCATTTACACTTTTTTAATATATACAGCTATACCCAACCCTACGTTGTATAGTTTTTTACAAAATCTTAGTATTCTTTTAGCAACGTTTTTTTTTTTTTAATAATACAATTAGAAATACATATATTTATTCTACGGAACCCTCTGTACGCTAGTAATTCTCGTACTTGACCGTTTATTTTATATTATGGTGTTGGTGTTATTTATGACGGCCAATTATCCACACGAGGGATATGGGCCAGAAGGGGGCGATGCCCTCCGTCTGGGGGATCTTTCTAAGGAAATCTAAATCGTATTTACTCAAGGAAATCCAAGGTTCGAAGAAAACCACGAATACTCCGAATGATATGGACGACGGGCGCGATTGGTTCGAACCCAGCACCTCCCGTCTACCCGCTTTGATAGCAGAACTTCTCGGCCACTGGTGGGGATTTTTTATATTATGAAATATGTAAATATATATAGATATATATTTAATCGTATACTTTTATATCGTGACTCTCCAGAATTAGAATATTTAATTTTATATGTAATTTTTCTGTATGCTTGAATATTTTAGATCATCATATACACTATATGGCCAAATGTGACCGGCCACTTGCGACTTTAGACGTTTTGTTAAATATCTAGAAAAATGCATGGGGAAGTAACCTGAAACTCCAGGTGTGTAAACAGAATAGTACAGGTCATATATTTCTGTGAAGATTTTTTATCCGAAACCTCATAGGGGACCGCCAACAAATTGAAAAAGAACGAATATCTTTTGGATAATCCTGTCAAAACTAATGCAGCAAAAGCGTTCAAACTCTAGATTATGATTAAGTGGCTTATTATAATAATTTGTGTTCATGTTTATGAGGATAGTATGCATACTAGAAGTGAAATTCAGGTTTTCAGAAGAAAAAAAAGTCTCAAATTTTGCCAAGATTTTTGCTTATAATTTGCAGAGTTTTTAATATAGAAAAAAAGTTCTTTTCAGAAAATATGACAAACAACATTGTACACAATATCCTGCAATCAGAATTAAAATATAGTAAAAATTGTATGAAAAATGAGCAGGTTTACTAAATAATGTTTCACTGCGCATGCCCGAATGCAATCAAAATGTAATGTACATAATATGTTAGCTAAATGTATAGAGCAACTTTTCTAAAAGTATCAAAAACATAGACTGAAAATTCTGAAAATTATCGTTGATAGAATAAGCTCAAAATTCGCTGTTCCCAAAATGAAGCAAAAAGATGAGGGGCTGTATCCATATATCGATTGATTAGTGCCAATATAGCATCCATAATATTGCACGTACTATTGTATTTGGATACAACCCCTCATCTTTTTGCTTCCTTTTGGGAATAACGGATTTTGAGCTTATTCTATCAACGATAATTTTCAGACTTTTCAAACTATGTTTTTGAGACTTTCGCAAAAGTTACTCTATACATTTAGCTAACAAATTATGCAAGTTATATTTTGATTGCATTCGCGCATGCGCAGTGAATCCTTTTTTAGTAAACCTGCTCATTTTTTACACAATTTTTTATTATTTTTTAATTCTGATTGCAGGGTATTGTGTACAATGTTGTTTGTCATATTTTCTGAAAATAACTTTTTTTCTATATTA
Organism: Maratus speciosus; assembly: GCA_963932465.1. Classification (NCBI taxonomy): domain Eukaryota; kingdom Metazoa; phylum Arthropoda; class Arachnida; order Araneae; family Salticidae; genus Maratus; species Maratus speciosus. The sequence continues at coordinate 154,989,444 of OZ010787.1, read as the reverse complement.
AGAACTCTGCAAATTATAAGCAAAAAAATTGGCAAAATTTGAGACTTTTTTTTCTTCTGCAAACCTGAATTTCACTTCTAGTATGCATACTATCCTCATAAACATGAACACAAATTATTACAATAAGCCACTAAATCATAATCTAGAGTTTGAACGCTTTTGATACATTAGTTTTGATAGGGTTATTCAAAAGATATTCGTTCTTTTTCAATTATTTTGACAGTCCCCTACGTGTTTTCGGAAAAACATCTTCACGGAAATATATGACCTATAGTATTCTGTTTACACACCTGGAGTTTCAGGTTAATTCCTCATGTATTTTTCTAGATAGTTAACAAAACGTCCAAAATCGCAAGTGGCGGGTCACCTTTGGCCATATAGTGTATAATGACCAAATTTTATGGAAAATTGTTTGCAATGTACAGACATATATATTTTCTTAATAATTAAGAATCATATAAAAACCCATGTTTTGAAAAAAAATATCGATATGAGTTGATTGCCTGTTATTGGCAAAAAAGCTTGCTTATTTTGTTGATATTATGAAACATGCATATATCCTTTTAATTGTATCAGATAGTTTTATACATGTGTGTCCAGAGTTAGAGAGTTAATTTTATATGTAATTTTGTTATTTTTCTACATGCCTGAATATTTCAGATCAACACATATAATGGCCAAATTTATTGAAAATTGTTTGCAATGTACATATATCTATATTTTTTAATTACTTAAAAATCGTCAAAAATAATTAACGTTCTGAAAAATATTTCATTTTAAGTTGATTGCCGGATACTATCTAACTTGCTTATTCTCTTAATATTGTCTAAATATTTTTTATTATATTTTTTATACTATGATTGTCTAGAATTCAAATATTTGATTTCATAATTTCCCCTGTTTTTTATTTTTTCTAAAAATGATAGAAATGTATAATTATTATTATTTTTCTATTTCCTTGTACACTTCATTTTCAGTACCTCTAATGTTTGCAATTATCCAAAGTTAACTGCAATCAACTTTATATACCTATATTTTACATCAGAAGTTTGTTGCAAAAAATAATTAAATGGTTTAAAAAGTTATCCTGATTTGAGTAGAATTTGGTTTTTTGAAAAAGTTTTGGTTAATTTTCTTAATATTTTTAAACTAGTAAATATTATTTTTAAAAAGTTTTACTGTATATTTTACGGTCAATTCTCAATGTTTCAAGCAATTAATAATTTAAAAGTAATTAAATGCAGAAATTTGCTTATAATCTTCGTTTACTGTGTTATAGTAGCGTGTTAATATAATTTTAATTGTTTATGCTTAAAGCATTGTATTTATTTAATTTATCTCCAAATCCTTCAGTTTTGCTGTTTGCAATACAAAAAAATCCGAGGAAAAATATACGTATATTATATAGATCTTTTATAACCCATATACAGAGACGTTTTTCGTAATTTTAGGGCGTTTCGTATGAAATACTACCTATTGGGATCTCCTCTATATTGGAATTTCGGAAAAAAATTTGCAGCCGTCCGGAGAAAAGCATTTCCGGAAAACTTCGGTACATTTTCATTATTAATGAGGGCCCCGCAGACTACCCCAAAATTCCCCACCTTTTCAAATGTTTATAACACGTAATAAACGCGGAAAGGGTTCATCATCAGTTGTAGTTTCCAAAAAATATATCACAAAACAAATTAATGATCTTCAAAGAAATTACTTAGAGAATTATAACTGGTTGTTAATTCGAAAAAACATCTTTGCTATTAAAAAGAAACAGCTTGTACAACATTTAAATGTCTTTCTAAGTAAATCTTTCTCTAAACATTTCTCTGATATTTACTTTGACTTAATTATGAGTAGGGTTAATCTTTTAAATATTAATTTACAAAAAAAAAAAACATAAAATTCAGAACATGAATACTCAAATGATAATTATTTTTTCAAATCACATATTTAATAAAATTAATATCAATTCTATAATTAATGATAAAAATTGTTTTTTTCCTATCAATAATCTTCATATATCAAAAACCTTTAAATATCCGAATACAATTGGAAGAAAGATTTTTAACTACAATACATTTTCAAAAAATACATCTGCTGCAAGTAATTTTCCGTGTAACTGCAAAAACCCCACTCTAAAAAAATACATAAACAATGATCATGGACATATAATCACTGGAAATCTTGATATTGTTCATGATCTTAAATTGAAACAACTAATGGGTTATGGTACTAAATATAGACTTCCATCTAAATTTAATGTTAAATCTATTATCAAACAGTTTACATATGATATTGATATTTTTATTTATAAAATTTCTATCTCTTATAATAAGCCTATTGAATATTTTAATCAATGGAAAATATTAGTAATTGAAAAATTAACTATGGCTTTCAAAAATAATATTGCTGATTTGGTTTCTATTAATACAAAGCATTATTTCCAACAAATTACTAAATTACAAAAAAACTACGTTATTACATATGTAGACAAATCTCCTAACAATTATGCTATTATATGTAAATCATATTATCACCAACTTCTTACAAATTGTATTTCTTCTAATAAGTCATTTCAAAAAACTAATGAAAATGTAATTGTAAATAATCGTAAAATTCGAAGTTATTATAAACTATTAAATATTTTGTCTACTAATTTTAATTATCCATATTTAGTTCTTATTCCCAAATTTCATAAAACTCCTATTAAATTTAGGACTGTTACTATTGGTTGCAATACATATAATAATAAAGCCAATACACTTCTCTTAAAAATTCTTAATCAATTATATGTACTTACTACAAACAATGATAATACACATTGTATAAAAAATAGCTATCAACTTGTCAATATTTAAAAAAATCTTCATTGTGTTTATAATATAACGACATTTGACTTCAAAGATCTTTTTAATAATATAGACCTATTTGATTTACATAAAATTATAAATGCATTATTTAAAAAGTATTATAAAAAACTGGAATTACCATCTAATATAGATATTGCATATTTTAAATCTTTAACTAACTTCATTATCTATAATAATTATATATTGCAAGATAATACTTTATATTTACAGCATGTCGGTATACCACAAGGCGGTTGTACTTCCAGTTTACTCTCAGACTTATACTTATATCATTATGAACGTAATTTTACTAATAATAATCTACATTTATATCGTTATATTGATGACATCATTTTAATTGATACTGATCAATCTGCAATTACTCGATTTCCAGTTGATTATCCCACTAATTTGGAATTAACGGAAAACCTTTTATCTAACAATACAATTAACTTCTTAGATCTTAAAATTACAATAAAAGACAACAAAACAATCACAGATTTATATGACAAACGTAAAGAATTTAAATTCACAGTTAATATATTTACAAATTTTAAATCTTGTCTACATCATTCTGTATTTCGGAATATAATACTTAATCATTTATATAGAATAAAATGTTTATGTTCTTCTCCTCTAATTAACAATAATATTAAAAAACTAATTTATGATGCATTAAATCATGGTTTTCCAAAAAAATTCATATATTCATTAATATACAATTAGTACTTTTCTTACATGATCTTTTAAAACAAATTAACACATGCGTAAACAAAATTACAAAAAAATATAAAATTAAAAAATATCTATAAAAAATTAAAAATTGTAAAATAATATAAAAAAATTATTATAGGTTGGTTGGGTGGGTAGATGTTAGAGTACGGAGGAGGGTGGTGTTGTCTGGATAATACGCAATGGTTAATTATTTTAAAAAAAAATGGGGCTTTTGTATTATTACTATATTTTTGATATGTATTTTATATGGATGTTAATTTGATATTTTATATGTAATTGGAGAATTTCATTAATATTATAATTAGCTTAATTATTGATTAATCTAATTTACAATTATTTGTTATTAAATTTTAATTTACTAAGGAGAATATCATATTAATTACTAATAGTATGCCATTCTTATAGTGATTAATATACATATAAGTATGTTTAATATAAATATAGTTATACTGTATGCATTAAAATTGGGTAATTATTTTTATTATTATTCCTCTATTCTTTTTAATATTTATTATCGGTTTAATGTTTTTGAATGTCCCACATTCATACTATTTGGATTTTTATGGTTGTCTGAAAATGATCCACACTCTATATTTGTGCTTTTTAAGTAATGGGAATTTAAGTATCATTTAACCTTCTATATACTTCCACATGTTTTTTATTTCCTGTTCATTTTATAAATATCTTATATATAATTGATTGAAAAATATTTTTTATATTATTTTTAATAATTATTTATATTAATTATTATTGAATTTAATTTATTTTGTTTTATAGCATATAGCTATATGCTATATATTATCAAAGTTCTGGAATTATTTAAATTCTTAGTTTAGTTTAAATAAGTTAGCTAATAGAATATATTGTATGCTTTTAAATTTTATTAACAATAGTTTTTTAAATACATTGTGGGGTTTATATTAGGTTTATAATTCTCTATATATAAGGATATGTTTGGTTTTGCTGTTTAAACAGTTATTTACATTCAAATGCTTACAAATATTTATCTTGCGACAGTTGTTTAATAAAAGTAATACTAGATGGCAGCACCAAATTTTGTCTCTTTAAGATAGCTCTTAATTTTAATTTTTCTAGCTCCATTTCAGTTATAATTTAATACACCAGGGGTATTTTTAGCTAAATTTTGACGATATTGTTAAACAGTTATTAATTAATTTAAAAGTGCATTTTAAATAATGTAATTACTATCTATTTATTTTTTTATTATATTAAATGTGTTTAACAAGGTATTTCAAATTTTATTTCAAAATGTATTAACTGCATCCTTTGGTATCATTTACTGTGATTTCTTAACTGTTTTATTCACCTTAATCTTTATGATATTCTGGTAGCCCTGTGCGCGTGGATATTTGTAAAATACTGAAATATTTATCGGTATGGTGTTTATTATTTATATTTTATATCCTATAAATATTTAAATACGTTTTATTGATTCTTCCATTTCATATTATTTGTTTCTATTCTGCTTTCATTTTTAATCAATTCACTTGATTTTAATGGTTGTCTGGGCACAGGGGAAAATAATTTTTAGCTTTAGCTTATTTTTCCCACAGCAAACAACCATTTTGCTTATATCATTGAATTCTGTGCCCTTGATAACGTAATTCAATGTATAAGCTTTTCAATTTTTGTCGGTGTCCACTTTTTTCTTTTTCTTCCATAATAATTCTTATAACATATATATATATTTTAATACTTACAGCTTTAATTCATAATAATTGACGGTGGTAGGTTATGTTTAATTAATGGTTATATATATATATATATATATATATATATATATATATATATATATATACATACAAGGTGGTAATAAAAAAAACTTTCCCGATACATGAACCCCTAGCGGCCTAACCGCTCAACCAATTGAAAAGAAATTTTATATATACTTATTTGAAGGTATGCGCTCGAGATCGTGATGATTTAAAACAATAGATCTCGCACGGTTACGGTTACAGTGAAAACATTTCGAAATTTTCGAATGACAACACCCTTTTTTCATGCGCAAATTCATCAGCGCATTGAAAAAACCATAAACGTTGGAGATATACACGTACGATGAAAATTGCCAGCGTAAAACACTTGAAGAGCTAAGTGGAAAAACATGTTAAGTAACAAAAATTACATTTGAAGAAATTTGAAGTGAAAGCTTTTGCTGTAAATTTTAATGATTTATTTTCTGTTTGATACCATGTGTTTAAAATATTAATAGGTGTGGTTCTAAACTCTCTCAGAAAAACTTATTCATATTTAATTTTCAAATATTGAAATTTATTAGTATTATTGACGTTATTAAATATTAAAATATTAAATATTAATGAATAATGTCTTAAATCTTCAAGACTAAATAGAATCTTAGTATTTTAGTTTCACCATGTGATAGGATACCTCATAACGCTTTCATCCAAACGATAAAAATTTTTTTTTAGAAAATGTAGGTTAACATGTTCATCCACTCAGCTCTTCAAATGACAACACAAGAAAGAAGAGAGAAAAAAAAACAATATTTATTTGAGTTAGCAGATTTCAACCTGCACAGCTTTGCAGATAATAACGCAATGCATGCATGAGATTGTTGACAACAATGCCAAACGTAACATTGCAGAAGGAATCTGTACAACTTCACGTTTTATGACATCTTTCAATTCTGACAAATTTCTTGGACTTGATGTGAACACCTTTGATTTCAGATAATCCCAGAACCAGAAATTCATTAAAGTGAGGTCAGGGGATCGAAATGGTCGGGGGATGTTGACCACGAAACTGCAAAGTTACGAGTGATGATTCTATCATCAAAGTGCTGTTGCAGTATTTGTCGAACAGACGTGGCGACGTGTGGAGGAGCACCATCTTGCATCCATACAATATCATTAACGCCATTTCGCTGCTACAATTCTGGAATTACGTAATTCTGTAACGTTGTTGTATACAGAACACTTGTGATGGAGCACGTTTTTATACCTGTGGAAGTGACCTCCTCGAAAAAGTGCGGACCAAGAACGAAGGTGTTTGCGATGCCGCACCTCATAGTCACTTTAGCTTCGTGTAAAGGTGTTGGTGTCACATCGTCAAGATTTTCATCAGCACAGTGAGAGCAGTTCTTGGAGTTTACATTCCCAGTTAAAGAGAAATGTGCCTCATCCGTCCATAATACCCGCAATGGCCAGCTGTTGTCTTCATCATACCTGATGAGAAAATAATTTGAAAAGTCCAAACGCTGTTGCTCGTCTCCAAGTTGCAACATCTGGACGCGCTCGAATCGAAAGGGAAATATCCGCAGAACAGAGCGTAGAATCTTGAGGACTGTTGTTTTCGGTATATCCAAACTGTATGCAGCACTCTTGCAGTATGCAATGGATCGGCAGTAATCCTGTTATGCATTTCCGCAACAACTTCAACAAGAACATATGGTCGTCCGGATCGTGGTCGATCACATGTGCATCCAGTTTCTTCAGGTTTTTGGCCCAAATCACGTACAGTTTTTACGGAACATGGACCTCGTCGTAACTTACGATTTCGAAGATAAACTCGCACTGCTTCTGCTGCATTTTTCCCGTTCAGATACAACAGCTTTATCAATTCACCTCGTTGTTTTATTGTAAGTGTCATCTTGTTGGCACGTACGAACAACTGATTGAACAAATGATCTTGTTATGTTATAAAAGCATTACATAACATTTCCCATTTCAATCTCTACTTAATAATTTTTTATTAAATAATAAATAATAATAAAATCTGGTATAAAACAATTTTAGAAAAAAGATAACGTATGGAGCCGCGATTTGGTACGACCACCTACAGAAATCTCATGGGCTTCGCTTACTGTCCTCAATACAGGCACAGTGCCTTCTTCTTGTGTCGGGCGCATATAGAACAAGTTGGAAATTGCTCGTCAAACGTGGCAAATGAGGTGCGTTCGTACTATAACTAGTTTTATAATTATTTTTTGCACCCCATATTGTACTGAATGTATATTTTTTTGCGCTTCATAAGTGCATAGTCTGTAACATCATTAAAATGCACTTACAATAATTTTTTCCCTATTCGCCGTAATGTAACGGAAAACTTTTGACTGTCCCTGTAATTAAACTATACATTCGATTTTCATAAAATTTGAAATGGCTCGACAAAATTTTGAAGCAATTATATATTTAAAATTTCAGACCATTCGGAAGGCTGTAAAATCATTAAAATGCATTTGCAATAATTTTTTCCCATTGGCCATAATGTAACGGAAAACTTTTGGATGTCCCTGTAATTAAACTATACATCCGATTTTCATAAAATTGGAAATGGCTCAACAAAATTTTGCAGCAATTATATATTAAAAATTTCAGACCATTCGGAAGGTTGTAAAATCATTAAAATGCATTTGCTATATTTTTTTCCCATTGGCCGTAATGTAACGGAAAACTTTTGGGTGTCCCTGTAATTAAACTATACATCCGATTTTCATAAAATTGGAAATGGCTCCACAAAATTTTGCAGCAATTATATATTAAAAATTTCAGACCATTCGGAAGGTTGTAAAATTATTAAAATGCATTTGCTATAATTTTTTCCCATTGGCCGTAATGTAACGGAAAACTTTTGGGTGTCCTGTAATTAAACTATACATCCGATTTTCATAAAATTGGAAATGGCTCGACAAAATTTTGCAGCAATTATATATTAAAAATTTCAGACCATTCGGAAGTCTGTAACATCATTAAAATTCACTTGCAATAATTTTTCCCATTGGCCGTAATGTAAAGAAAAACTTTGGACTGTCCCTGTAATTAAACTATACATCCGATTTTCATAAGATTGGAAATGGCTCGACAAAATTTTGCAGCAATTATATATTAAAAATTTCAGATCATTCGGTCGGGTAGTTTTTGCTCTGTTATATGCGGACGGACAGACAGACGGACGGACAGACGGACGGACAGACGGACAGACAGACGGACTGAACGACGACTATAGGTGCTACGTATTTATATAATTACGAACGCACCTAAAAACGGCTGCCCTTGCACTTTGTGCCTTAACAGGAATCGCTCCATTGCATCTCAGAGTAGTTCAGATTGCTACATCGGGAAAAGTACTAAGATTGTGGACACCAATAGAGGAATTTAGACCAGAATTCTATCAAGGCAAATCCCCAAATTCATCAGTATGTCCTTACAAAAATTACCTACACAAGGCAAATGAAAACCTCCAAATGGAAATACAAATCTACACAGACGGCTCCAAAATAGAAGAACGGACGAGGTTAGCGTTCTGTGCATACGAAAACTCAATCTTGTGCCATACTTTTCAAACAAAATTAAGGATAAAAAAACACCGTATTCCAGGCGGAAATGCTAGCGATACTTCGAGCAGTGGATTGGTTGGAAAAAAAGCAAGTACGAAGTGCAATAATATACTCAAATAGCCTCTCGAGCATACAAGCCATTGAAGACAGCACAACAAAAATAGCACTGGTCCAGAACATAATTCAATTACTACAGAATACAAATAAAAAAGATTATACTAAAATGGATAAAAGGACATTCCGGAATAGCAGGAAACGAGGCAGCGGATCAAAAGGCAAAAGAAGCGATCATAAATCCTAACTTAGCAGAATTATTTCTACCTTTTCCACCATCTCATCTCAAACGACAACTAAAATTACAAATACAACAGGAAGGGCAGAGAATTTGGGACTCTGATCATAGAGGAAAGTTTACATATTCACTTCTACCTATTTTCTCAGAGGAGACATTACTATCACACAGAAACCTCTTCTTGTTTGCAACAAATCACGGGCCTTTTCCAGATTATTTGGTAAAGTTCGGAAAAGCTGACTCGGGCTACTGCACGGGTGGAAAAGGAGGAACCTCGCTGCACTACGTAACGGAATGCACACTAACACCCATATACCACCTCAGAATCTCCAGAACGATGAGTTTTTCTGCATGGTTCAAAATAATCAGAAAACAACCAGCACTATTACAAAAAATTATAAACTGCATAACACTGATTGAAAACAATAAAGGACTTTTCCAAATGCCTCCACAGGACCTATTATATGATAATGATGATGAGCTATGGAACTAATCGAACAAACTTTTACTTAAAAACAGTTATAGAAATAGTGTTATTGTTAAAGAAAAATTATGTGTTATACGTCTGTAAAGCACTCAGCTTGTCTAATTTACTATTGTTACCCATACTTATTTCATTATCTCAATTACTTTTTATTACCTACCATTATTTTATTACTCTATAATTGTTCTGTAATTTGTTTTAATAAACATTGCTGGGTAGGGCTAGTTGAGCTCAAACCAATTGGTAGGCCTCCCCACCTGGCTGAATCTGGCTCTCGCGTCGAGAGCGTAAATCTCAGACTTCGGAGTTCGTTTGAAAGTGATTACAGTTCGTTATTTTTGCGAGAGCAAGAAGCATAAATTTTTCTGCTCGTGAAGTTTCTTTTCGCCGTTGGGCCATGGTGCCTAATAGGGCGTTTCCCCGCTACAACAAATGTTCGAATGAATTCTTCATAAATGTTACTTTATAAAGTATTAAATTAAAGTTACCAAACTATCGTTAAATAGTCATGTCCTGTGTGTTCTCCGGGAATTACGTCATATAGTACTTAACTTAATTTCAATCTTCAAACTGCTTAAATAATTTACGATTCCTATGCGAACTGTCTCCAGCCATTTGATTTTGGCGATATCCTTTAAAGATGATTTCTAACAAACGACATTATCATCCATATCTTGAAAGTTCGTCAGTGCTTTTCCACCGTTTCTTGGGAATTCGTATATATTGATTATTCGCTTATAACCAGCCTTTGGATTGGAAAAGATTCATATCCAGAAAGTGATCTTGTAAAATCCAGTTATCGAACTTTTTGATGCCACCTTTTTAAATTGTGATTGAGTGTTCTGCAAGTAAATATAGCCAATAACTTTCCATCAATATTTAAAATTTTTATGTCTCGAGCATGACATTCGGATTTTCTTTTTTTAACATCTGCCATCAGCGCATATTTTTTATGTTCCTATCATCATTTTAGAGACTCTACTTGAAAACAACAACTATTTACATTAAAAAGGATATTTTCTAACGTGATTAAATATTCATCGAAAGTAAAATTCAAATCAATAAAAAATAATAAAATATTTTTTTTCTTCAACAAATCTGTACTTCTTCATAATGTAAAATAATATTTTATGGTTTTCACAAAAATGCTTCTACATCCCGGATCCGGTATTAGTATGATAGAAGTGTTTAATAAATATGTTTTATTGTGAATTTTGGTTCTGATCATTTCATATGTGAATTTGTTTCCTCTGTGATTTTCAGCGAAAAGGGGTGAGTAGTAAAATTTTACATTTGACATTACAGTAAAACCCGGATATAACGCTCTTCCGTGGGACCGGGCTAGAAGAGCGTTAAAAGCGGGAAAGCGTTAAATGCGGGAGAAGGTTTTCGGAATTTTAAAATTGAGAATAACAGATTATCTGGTTTAAATAATGCGGGGAATCATTTTTGTGTATTATTTAAAGTAGAAACTCCACAGCATAGGTAAAAAACGTTTCCTTCATTTAAAATATCACAAATTTACATAGTCATAGTGTTTACAAAGTGTATTATTATTTCAAATCAGAACAAGCAAAAGAATTGTTAGTATTAAAACAAAAGCTACAAAATATATTTAACATTTCTAATAGGAACCTGTATCCTGACATTTAACATAAAATAAAATTATGAACGAAACTAATAATAATATTTTGTAAAAAAAAAAATGTAACATTTGTATTCTTGAGCACCACTATGAGGACTATAAACTTTCACTTACTGTTTATTCTGTTTTAGAGAAAAACTCTTCGAGTTTCGTCTGACGGGTGGGCGAACGGCCACATAAAAGAGCGTTTTCTGCTTTGTTTCTGTGTCTTACTATATCTTCATGTGAAGCGGCGGTATCTACTGAAGCGGTGTATGGGCGGATAGTTCTAAAACCTTCCATTACTTCAGCTATCGTTGGGATGTGCCCTTGAACATCGCCATCAGCAACTTCCTCAGGGCCATCTTCTTCTGCGGCATCCTGTACAGTGTCCCCTATAATGTCGCCAATGCTCCTAACGTTGCTTGTGATAACATCTTTATCAATGTTAATCTCTTCGTTCCCTGGCTCCACATATATGGACCTTCGTTTTGCCCCGTTTTATTAATGATACCCGAAGATAATTACAATTTCGAAATCAGAATGACATGTTTCGAAGTCTAAGGCTCGAACTATTGCAAATAAATTAAAAATTTCGATCTGAAGTCAAATGAGAGAAGAAATAACTCAGTAATAATCAACACTATTGCATTAATACTCAGTACGAAGTGGTTACGATAGTTCTGAAGGCTGTGTGCGTTTTATGCAAGATGCTCGCAAACAGCTTGCCGTCCTCGTCGTCTATAGGATCTGAACCCTCTTCAGTCGCATCCATATCATCGTCGGCGTCCGTTATGACGCCTGCCTTTTTAAAGCAATTTTGAATTATTTTAGGTTCGAGAGCATCCCAAGCAGCGCTAGGGATGTTCTTGGCATTGAGGAGAGTTACAGAAGATCGTCTACTTTTAATTTCCATTTCATGTAGAAATTGTTTTGCTATACGTTTGCGATAATCACCAGAAGCTTGGGTTTGTCGCTCCCATCGGCGTTGGAACAAACAAGCACAGTCGCACATTCTTTACTGAGCTTCCCTTCATGGCACTGCTCATCTTTTAACGTTAAGGAGTTATCATGCATCGCTTTAAAAAATAAGCCAAATTCGTCAGTGTTATAAATATCACAACTGGCACAGTTTTCGATCAGCATTGGAACACTGTTCTTTTTCCAAAATTCTGCATTTTCTATGTTCACTGCAGCGGATTCTGCACAAATCTTTTTGCACACAATGCCGTTGTGGGTTCAAAATCGGTCTAACCTCCCAGTAGATGGGGTAAAATGTTCCATTATTAGCTTTTGGGCTACTTCTGTAGCTTTTTCTTTAACTATAGATCCGCTGATAGGTATGTTACAGTGTCTTGACTCAAGAATCCACTTGTACATAACTTTTTCTAAATCTTCATATTTTCCTGTTTTCACTCTCTTTTTCCTTGAGCCACCAATTGAAGCATTTTTTCAATATCTTTTCTGTTTTGAAGAAGAGTCCGAAGAGACGATGCGACGGCGAGATATTCATAGATAACGCAAAATCTTTCTGGCTCACAGTAGGTGATTTTTTGTCATAATTTTTTAGAATTTCTAATTTTTTCAAAAGTGTCAGCGTCTTTCTTTTCGTACTCTTAGCTTCCATGTTGCACCTAATTGTAGTCGGCAGCGATGCTACGTACTTATGTGTAAATGAAAAAAGCGAAAACAATTTGTGTGAAGAAAGAGACAGACAGGTGCTGCTGAGATGGGCGGCATAAATTCTTTTGTTCTCTGATCCAATGAGAAAAGACCGCCGCGCCGGCTGAATTTTTTTTCATAGTTTTTGGGCGTTGGCTGGCTGCCAATTCCACGTATCCTCTCTTTTTCTCTTTGTAAGGGCGAGAAAATGAGAAGTCCGGGTGTAAACCAAAGTACCAAAGCGTAATATACGGGATTTCTTTGTTCAAAGGACCAATAAATAGCGCGTTAAAAGCGGGAAAGCGTTAAAAACGAGGACTTTTTACATTGGTCTTATGGGTATGGTTGAAGGGACCGGGACAAATGAGCGTAATAGGCGGGAAAGCGTTTTAAGCGGTGAGCGTTATATCCGAGTTTTACTGTATTTGAAAGTTAATAATTTTTAAAGTTAATTTACTTTGACGTAGATGTAACGGCCACTATACACAATCGGCTGTAGCGTGATTCTGGGTTTGTGAATTGGAAATATTTTAATTCAATTTGAATTTTTCATTTTGATTTCACACTCCAATTTACTTGACCCAGGGTCACATTACAAATCTTCCCACGCTGTTTATTAAAAAAAATTCTACACGCAATGATTTGCATATGGTGTTCTGTGATTGGTGCTTCTACTATCTATTCCTGTGAATTATGCAAAGTGCGTTAGTTCACCTCGTCTTTGTATTCTCAATCGTCCTTTACAATGCTCTCTTTTGCAAATGTTTTATGCCGGTGTAACGACCCTAAATATCGCTTGGAATGAGGAGATTTTTCGTAAGATGCGAAACCCCAAATAAATTCTGTATACACCATAAGATACGAAAACAGAACTTTCTCCTGAATTGGAGTCCTTTTAACTTGCGACTGGCTGACTTCGCTTTCGTACCGAAGGAGTACGTTTTCGATATGCGAGGAGCGAAGGAGAGGCTAGAAGACATGTTTTTCAGTAGCCGATTTTTTTTCACTTGTGAACTAAGTAGTGTTGTAAGATTTGTTTTAAAATGTGTTTTTGAGTTGTGCTTGTGTACACATAGTGAAAATAAAAATGTAATGCAAATGTAGTGCTGAATATTACGTTACATAGGAACTGATTTGGATTGAGTGACACGATATTACACCGGCAATTTTAGTCATACGTGTATCGTTCCAACGCCGTTTAGGGTTTTTCAATGCACTGATGAATTGGTTAGAAAAAGAGTGTTGCCATTCGAAAATTTCGAAAATTTTACTGTAACCGAAACCGTGAGAGATCTATTGTTTTAAATTATCACGATCTCCAGCGCATACCTTCAAATAACTAAATTTCAAATTTCTTTTCGGATTGGTTGAGCAGTTAGGTCGTTAAGGGTACATATATCGGGAAGTTCTTTATGACCACCCTGTATATATGTATATACATATATGAACCAGTAAAATATTATATTTAGCCTGAACTAGCGCACCACCCTCACAGAACAAGAAGAATATAACTGTTTGTAAAAAATAAAAATTTCAACAAAAACTAGAAAAAAAAACACGCTGCGGCCTCCTCGGCAGTGGGTTATATTTCAAAAGCAGCCGAGCATTCAAAAAATGTATATAAAATATGTATTAGTGGCAGTGGGTTTCGGCCAGAACAGTGAATAGCAAAATCAAATGTTAAACATTCGATGGCTATTATCACATGTTCCCCCACCGATACGTTATCTCAAGACGGCAGTTTTTTTTTTCCTCGCTATCGCCGACTGGAAATGCCGTTCAAACACGAACTTTCACAGCATTTTCTAAAAAATATTTTGCCTTTACCAAAAAATGGAACAAATTGTTCAATTAAATAGTTTTTCAACAATTTAATTTTGTTCAATTTATATTCGCATGTACAAAAATTATGTTTAACATGAAAAGATGTATAAAAATTTATTCGTTGATGCTTTTTTATTCACATCTCTGATAAATTCAAAATATGAGCTTTAAAATATATGATATCAAAATTTAAATGTCTCCTTGGTGTGGCTTTAAAAGGTTTGCTTTAAAATTCAATTTAAGTTATTTTTGGTTTGGCTAAAATGTATTTACGCATCTAAGCAAAACTCTTAATTTTCTAACATGCTGTTAAATATTCAACTTTCATTGAACCAATATTATGCATTGAAATGTATTTATTTCAATAAATTGATTTATCTTTTGTACCACGCTATCCAAAATTGTAAGTAAAATTTATGTAAATGGTTTCTTTGTGTCAGTGTATCCAAACTAAGTGAAAAGTATGCAAATGGATAGTATGACAGAAAGAAACCATTTACATAAATTTTACTTACCAATTTGGATAGCGTGGCACAAAAGATAGATCTTTTAAAAGACGTCGAAATGACTTGGTATTTTCTAATTTTGTGTTGTTAAAGGTGGGGAATGCGAATCTGTAGTCAAAATTGGCTCGTATTATTACATGCTGCATGACAGGAACTTTTTAAAGTAAAACTCACCAGAGTACCCTATATTAACGAGGATTTTTAGACCATTTATTTAAACACGATTGCGGACTTACCGAACCCGGGAGAATCGCGGCGGATGTAATTATTATGAATTTCTCTTCCCCAATACTTAAGGAAAAAGAGAAAAAAGTCCGTTTTCCGGAACAATTCGAAATTTTTTTTAATCGCTGTCTTTGTTACATTTAAAAAACATTCATTTTTAACAATAAATTATAAAAGCTAAAAGAAAAATCACATTTTAGAACTAAATTGTGTTTGATTGAATAAAGTAGAACACACACACACACACACACAAATGTTATTTTTAAAAAGGGAAATATCAATTGCCATTTCCAACTAAAGATTTGGAAAACCTCAAAATTATGCAGAGTTACACAAAATGAACAGGTTTATTGAAGGTAAATTTTGTATTTTTGTCCCGTTCACTGATTTCTCATAAACTCTGGAATGTATACAACACAGTAATTAAGTTTTTTTGAGTCTTATATATTTTTAAAACTTTGGCCAATGTCGTGGAATTTGGCCGTTTCGTCCTACTGTGTGGCGCGGCCTGCGTCACGAACAGTATGCGACAACTGGGGACGGAACTGGATCAGGAAAACTTATTTTGTGGATAATCGACCGTGGCCAGGGATGAGATTTCAGACTTTTTGCATACCAGTATAATTTTAGAGAAAATGTTATTTTATTTAATCGGAACATTCTTGCGATTTAACAGAACAACGTTTTCTCTAAGATTTTACTGGTATGCAAAAAGTCGGAAATCTCATCCCTGACCGTGGCTCAAATGTTCCAATGCGTTTTTGCGAAGGAATCAGACTATTTCGTCTCGAGTAGCTCAGAATTTAACAATAAGAGCTATATCATTGAAGACAAACTATTGAAATGGCAGGAGGAGGACCACAGCTAATTTTAAAAAATGACCTTTACTCGATACTTGAAGATTCAGGAAGAGTGTTCAACGCTGACGAGACAGCATTTTTTTGAAATCTTAAAGTCAAAAAAGTTAAAAAGCGGACAAAACATTTTACTTAAGTTTACTATTTCCGAATAGTAATCTTCTCCTTATTTAATTGCAGCAAAAAGGCGAAAATTAATATTCGAAAATAGTGGTAGCTAAATTAAGAGACTGTTCGAATGCTGAAAAAAATCTGTTTGCGACAACTGCCGTTTTACGGGTCGGTGCGTTAGACTTAGTATTCAGGGTGCTGTGTCTAGGTGAGGCCTTTTTATTGTTATTACGCAATACAGTAAATAAAATTACATTTACGTATTAAGTCTTAATTGCAACAAACTGCTGTGGCTAAAGCGCTGTTATTGAAATGTACCATGCTAGAAAGTGTAATTTATTAAACTTTTTTTCAGTTTTTGAAACAAGTTTGTTATTCTTTTCATTGTATTAACTCACTAATGTAAGAACAAATATTTTTTTTATTTATAAAGCGTATATTTCTAGCCGTTTCGTCTTTTATTAGATGTTTTACGCAAGAATTCCACTGTGTCCATTACTGAGATAAACAGGTGTCCTCTACCGGATTTTACGTGTCCGATATTTACACATTTTAAGCTCTCCAAATAATAAAAAGCAAACAAAGAAAACAGTAATTATGTGCAGAAAAATATTTAAAACTGCAAAATTTTTGGAACAGCCGTGTGTAGAAAGAGTTAATTAAGATATCAAATTCTCGTTTTAGTCGTAGTCACTAAAACTGAAAACGGTATACTAAAACTAGGATAAAAAATCCTAAAGTGTCCACTACTGGTACAGTTATCTTACTAAATGAGCAGTTAAAAGGCTGTTTACGCCATGTGAAAATACATACAGATGAATGATTCTGACAAACCAGTAAATGGAAATCTTTAATTAAATATTTTTCAAAACAAAATGTCAGATTTTATGATTGGTAGGTTGGTTGATTGGGTTTTAATAGCACAAATCCCTTTTAGAGACATGCTGCTTCATATTTTTGCACTACATTTTCGACGATATCTCTGGAGATACAATACCTAAAATTAAATGAAATGTATTTTTGAGTTCAGCGTTACGAAAGCTTTCACGCGATATTCAAAGAAAAGATTTTTTTTTCAAGTAACTGAATTAGCCTTTCTACATTTTCCTAAAAATAATTGTAAATGGTTAATAATCCGTAAATATATGGGTCAATAGTCTTTATTACTTCCCCCAATTTGAGCTTTCCACGTTCGATAATTTACGAGTAAAATGGCTGTGACAGATAGATAGACACAGGAGTGATCTTATACTGGTTCCGTTTTTACTTTTTAAGTACGGAACCCTAAAAAATAATGTGATGGCACGTGTAATTAAAACCATTTAATGAAGTCGAAATATGATAGGTAAAAGACGCAAAGTAAATAGAATTAAAATCTTTAAAGTCTGTAAAAAAGGAAGAGTAACAAAAATAACAAAATCAAAGTATAAATTATTATAAAAATACGTCTTCAAACACAGTATTTTCTTCATCTGCACTCGAGGCATAATTATATGAATCAAATTACATAGCCTTTTCCGCATAGTGAAGCAGCAGTTTGGAATCCCTTATATTATCAAGTTCTGAGCCAGGACATAATTTCTTGTACTTTATCGCAACAGTTTTTACTGTGAAGGGTCTTGAGTTGAAGATTTCTTTCTCTCTCTGTGTACGGGATTTTTGGTTTAGTTTCTGAGTTGGACTAATATCAGGTTTCTGCAATTTGCTTTCAGATAAAACAGAAGTTTGCTCAATCTGATGTTCGGGTGACTTTTTGGATTGACCTGAAGATTTTTGTGACCGACTGAGATGGTACTCTCTTTTTATAGGCTCTGATGATAGTGGCCAAAGTTCTAATTTTGGGCTAAGTATTGAACTAGTGGTAGAGTAAACATCATGGGTTTTTTCTTTAACCCCTCGAGGGGCGTTGGGATATATTATATCCCACCTACGATTAATGAAGTTTAGCACCAGAAAAGTTGTATTAAATTTTACTTTTCTAACTTTCGGGGAATATGGTCGTAAAATTGCTTTTAGTTATTTTGAAATAAATTTTTTTGAAGATTCTAGTAGGAGTTAGACATTACAGAAACACAATTACTTCCCCCCTAAAAGGGTTAAAGAGCTGGAGAGTAATGTCATAGGTGAATTACTTGGTAGAAAAGGGAATTCAGTTTGGATGCTTATGTGTCTTACAAGTACTAATTGTTGCTTGAGTAAACTGGAGTAAGAAACATCGAAAGGTCGGGTTCCGGACTCAACAAGCTTGCGAGCTTCAGGGTAACAAAGTTTTTGAGTAATTTAATCCGCAAAAATTTCTTTTTCACGGACTCAGTTTGGACTAGAGCGAGAGTATGCTGTAAGGTCAACCTTATAGTTTGCCAGCGACTCAACAAGCTTGAGAGCTTCAGGGTAACAAAGTTTTTGAGTAATTTAATCCGCAAAAATTTATTTTTCACGGACTCAATTTGGACTAGAGCGAGAGTATGCTGTAAGGTCAACCTTATAGTTTGCCAGCGACTCAACAAGCTTGAGAGCTTCAGGGTAACAAAGTTTTTGAGTAATTTAATCCGCAAAAAATTATTTTTCACGGACTCAATTTGGACTAGAGAGAGACTATGCTGTAAGGTCAACCTTATACTTTGCCAGCGTTCAGAGTTTTTGCAAGATTTATCATCATGGCTGACTTCTGTACAACGTGCACAGGTAACGTAACCACAGCAGCTATATGTAGTGTAGCCATATTGCTGGCATTTAAAACAACGAGGAGGGATAAGAATATAAGGCCGGACAGGACAGTTTAGTTAGGCAACTTTAATTCCAGTTGGAAGAGTAGGGTTATTGAAAGTGAGAATAATGTGCTTCGTAGGAAGCACTTGCCCATTCCGACGATTAGTAATACGACGCATATATATGACATTTTGATCTTTTAAATTTTGTAGGAGTTCTTCCTTTGTAGAAAGTAAAAGTTCTGGTTTGGATATTACACCAAGGCTTATATTCAGAGTTTGATGTACCTAGACAGAAACAGAAAATGAACCTATTGTTGTGAAATTTGACAGAAATTGCGAATAACTATCTGAAGAAACCTCAACCATCAAATCCCCAGACTGCAATTTTTTGAGCGAATGACCGTCTCCGAAAACAGACTGGAATGGTTTTGCAATAAGGAAAAGTGAATTTCTCTTAAAAGAACTATCAGACAGACTATCAGTGCAGTGATGACAAAGAAGCGAGCGAATGAAATGTTCTGTATAGTTTGTTGCACTCCACATGGGAGAGAAATAGAAGAAAGTGAAGTACTTCCATCCACAGTAGAAATAAATACAATTCAAATCTCGGACGCACCACCCACTACCGAGCCCAACAAGGGGATTCACATACGTGCAACAGGCCATAAGTTCCAAACCAGGACCCATACGTTCACATGGCACCCCTATGCCCGACTCCACCCTTAACGAAATGGCTAGTAAGTGCCCACTCGTTTGATCCCTAGCCACTGATTAGTCTGCTGACCAGCCGATTGATGAATATGTGATCAATATGCACCTCCTGTCTACCTGAAACAGAGGGCAATGCAGAGTGTTGTTTTCCCTCAACTTCCAGGATCCCCTTTCCAGGGACACGGGTCGCCACGCATGGCAAACACGTGGGTAGTGTACGATTCTCCATAAATCGAAATAGACTGGATGATATCGGCCTATGGAGAATTGCCCTCACCTCCAAAAAAGGAAACCACAGTGAGAGGGAAACAAAGAGAAAAGAATAGACAGGTGAAAATAGATGAAAAATGAAATAGAGAAAAATCGCTCAGGAGCCCGGGGTTGTGAACGCCGTGAATACTTAAAGAAGGTACCTCCCTGAGAGGGGGGGTAAGATTTTATGAATTATCTGAATGTAAAACTCATGAAAATAAAAAGTACTTACAAAACTTGGGAAAAAAGTAAATACAAAATTAAAAAAATATTCTAATTAAATTTAAATCTGAATTCTGAAATCTATATTATCTAAACTACCGTTTGATAAATGTTGAGAAAGAATTGCCTTATGCTGTTGTGAATTTCCTGCTCCGTATTATACAACCATTATACTGTATGATTAAGAAAGTTTTGAGCAAAACTTAATCCTGTTTTGTGAGCTAAATTGATCTGTTTATAAAGCTATTATTGATGGTAAAGAAAATGAAACAAG
This sequence comes from Maratus speciosus, assembly GCA_963932465.1. Lineage (NCBI taxonomy): Eukaryota > Metazoa > Arthropoda > Arachnida > Araneae > Salticidae > Maratus > Maratus speciosus. Next base: position 154,968,791 of record OZ010787.1, on the reverse strand, counting down.
CATGAAGGCTGCAGGCGCAAGAAATAAAAAGATTCTTTCTAAGCTTTGTCGTTTGACTTACAACATGAATTCTCTTTTTCATTGCATGGTCTAATTTTCAAGTTCTACTTTCTCCGGATCTTCGTAGCTTCAAGGGTTCTGATCTTCCTTCTTTACCTACAGTGGCGGTCAAAAGTTTCCGGCCAGTTAGTTTTTTTGATTTGTTTGACAGAACATTTTAGCGAAGAAAAAGTTCAATTGCTCCAAAAGTTAGGAGTAAGCAAATTACCTCTGACCACGTGATCATTTTGATTGGTTACTTAAGATACTTGATGCAAAGGGGAGGAATTCAAAATTCACGCGTGCAAAAGTTTCCGGCCATTCGTCATTCATTAGTTTTTGCTATCGCTAAAGTGTTTGTTTGGCCATGTTTGTTAATTAATCAAGGTGAATAATGTATTTGAAATTCAAAAATCGAAAGTTTAACAATTTATTGTTCCTAAATGAGGGATTTGTTTGTCGCTAAAGGGACAATCCTCTCGTGAGATTGCGGCAAATTTGTCGATCGGAAAATTTGCTGTAAACGATATTTAAAAAAAATATAAAGATGGTCATGGCCTTCGGAACTTGCCACGGTCCGGGGAACCCCGGAAAACGACTATTCTTGTGGACAGAATTATCAGAAGAAAAGCAGTTAATGACACGCGTAAAAATGCCGCTGCAATTCTACGCCATTTATGGTGTTAAAAGCGATTTATGGTGTTATGGTTATTACTGAAACAAGTCTAGCTACAGTGTTAAGACGCTTATGTGACGTAGAACTTTATGGAACAGTCGGTGTTAAAAAACCTTTCATAAGTAAAAAAATTCAGAGGGCCCGACTGGCGTTTGCCACGGAATACAAAGACTGGACAAGTGAAAACTGGAAAAAAGTACTATTTTCAGATGAATCGACATTCAATCTTTTTGTGAGTGATAAAAACCATTACAATCGACGACCTAAAAACAAAAGTTAAGGTGCGAGATATATTATTCCTACAATGAAGCACGGCGGAGGACACGTTATGCTGTGGGAAGCATTTTCTGGAAAATGCGCCAGTCCGTTATTTGAAATCCGCGGCAAGATGAATAGTGCAATGCATAAGGATATCTTGCAAGATCATTTGCTGCCTTATTGGAAGAAAAATTGTGGTCGAAACTATTTGTTTCATTATGATAACGACCAAAAGCATACATCCAAGCTCGTCAAGCAGTGGCTTTCGCACAAAAAACTTCGCTTTTGAAATGGACAGCCCAATCATCCGATCTGAATATAATAGAAAATCTTTGAAACTAACTTGAAAACGTGTGTGGAATTATAAATATTCCAATTTAGCAGCATTTTCACAAAAATTGCAAGAACCGTCGACAAAACTTAACATTGATGGTCTACAACTGTTCATTTAATCGATGCCACGTTGCTGCGCCGTAGTACTTATTGCTAAATGTATGAATACAAAATACTAATTGTAAATGTTTTTGATCACTGTTATTTTCTTTTATAACACGATTTTTTTCCAAACTTGCCAAGGTGGCCGGAAACTTTTGAGAACATGCGTTTTCTTTTGCAATTAATTTTGTCAATTAAATTTATTAATATTTAATTTTTATTCCATAAGTAACTTCTTAACTGTTATGACAATAAAGTGTATAAGTATCACTTTGAGATCCCACTTCATATGGGTATACTTACAAATTAACCAAAAAATTTAGTCTGGCCGGAAACTTTTGACCGCCACTGTACGTACAATGGAATCTTGCGTGATGGACGACTGATTTCACTTTTCTTTCTCAAAAATGATCCGAATTTCTATCTAGGATCTAACGAAAGATTTGAAACGAGTTAAACATAAAAGCCTGATAGCAGAAACATTCTCCAAACCAAGGTTCTTCATATGATAAATATCGACAAGTTGTAAACACACATATTAAGAAAAATGAAATGTAAACACTAGAAGAATGAGCTATTTTAGAAGTTATAGGCTGTCTTCGAGGTGGGCTAAAAAATATGCATTAGAATGCCGTTTTATATATATATATCTATGTATAACTTGTTGAATGCAGCATAACGTTTTATTTGAATGAAAATATTAGAATGAAAGTATTTTTTTTTTTTTTTTTACCGCCGCGGCGAGTGGCCCATCTCCGTCGCAGCCCTTTTTTCTACTACTTATTCTGACTCTTTTGCGGAAGCCAGGCTCATAGGCCCCCAACCACGTTCCGAGTATAAGAGACTCTAGCGAAAGCAAGGATGGAAAAAAAATTCAAAAATTGAAACCGGACAAATTTAAGAGTGAAATTACACAAATTAAAGACATCGAAAAGCGGGAAGGGAGTGCTCGGGGCCCTGAGCCTACCGACCAACTACTGCTACGATCGAGCTTATTATTAGTATTATTATACTTAAAATCAAGATAGATTGGGAGAGTATATATACTGCATAAATCGATACCTTACTGGGTTAATCAAAAAGTTTGGACAATCTTTGCGTGGCAATATTACATACCAAACAAAAACATTTTTGTGTGGGAATCAGGATCATTCTCCATTTCTTCACTCAAAAATACGGGTGTCAAATAAAACTGTCTTTCGCAACTTTAACTAAAATAAAAAATATATGAAATCAATTTTCAATTTTCAACCTTGCTTTGTGTGAAATGTAATTATATCACGAAAATGATGGAAGTGAAGTGTACAGCAATTCGATAATTGAAACTGTATGAAACGTTAATTAGATCCGAAAATATAGAGCGTCTAGTTCACGCTATTTAGATAAAGATGATATCACTTTTGCCATTTCTCCTGATATCCTTTCATTTCGCACAAAACAAGATCAATCTGTTTAAAATTTTGTTAAAATATGTTCGTTATTGTTAAAGTTATGAACAAAAATATAAATGAGGATTCGGTTGAAAGACCGGCTGAATAGTCCCCCCCCCCCCCATACAACAATTGATTGTTGTAATGCGCATTACACACACCTCACAGTTCGTCCAATCTTTTTAATCACTCCGTATAAAAATGTTAAATATAAAGTTCATTAGAATTTTAGTTTTAAAAATATTTCTGAAAAAAATATATTCTCATATCTCTAACAAAATCAATATTTCTTTTAAAAAATCGTACTAGAAATAAAATTCTCTCTAACAGACTTGAAAAGTGTTTAATTGTGGAAATTACAGATATTATAAAGAATTGAGCAAAGGAAAAAATGGCTTATATAACGTGTTCTCTTAGGGAATCTTCTTAACACATTCGATCACGTACACGGTTAAAAATTTCGGTTCAACGTTTCACCATCCTTTGGTGCTTTGTTTGAACCATAGTTTGGTTATAGGTTGAACCATGGTTTGATAATAAGTTGAACCATAAACTGAATTTTGGTTGAGCCATACATTGAAAATAGCTTGAATCATAAATTCAATTTATGGCAATGCTCATACAATTTTATGGAGACAATATGAAGCATTTTCTTTGAAACTAAACTAAAATAAATTATATATTTTTTGAAAATTAATGATAACATTCATATCATTGTATAAAAAAAAATTAAATTTTCTGCAAACACTAATCTAATTTCAAACAATCTATTTAATGCATTTTGACTGCAGACAATTTAACTATTTATACACACCTTATAATTTCACAATTACGAATATAAACAATATATATATATATATATATATGTGTGGGTTGAATTTCAAAATAAATGCTTTAAATTTTCTTCCACCAAAATGTATGAACATTGCTTAATGCTTATAATGTATGCCTTACTTAAAATGTAGTGTTTCAAACTTAAGTGATTAATTGCTAAGGTTAGTTGGGGCAACTGAACCCACGAGGTAACTGGGCCATAGGCTATTTTATAAATAAAAAAGAAAAGTGCCCAGCTAAACTGATGGCATTGAGCTCACAGACTATGCACACTAATTGTATATTATACTCTTATTTTAAAGAATAATGCCACTCAAAAAAATAAGTGAAGGGGAATTAGCCCCCGTTTCCCCCTTTATACTTAACCAGTGAACCTTTAAATCTAATCAGGAAAGCTCCTTATCATAATAAACCGGTATACCAAATTTGGAGCAAATCGAATAATCTTGCAAAAAAAAAAAAAAAAAAAAAAAAAACATTTATCTAAATTAAGGTGGTGGACTAACCCTTTATCCTTAACCAATGAATCGCCAAAACGAATCAGGGAAGCTCCTTAACATAATAAACCGGTATACCAACTTCGGAGCAAATCGAATCATTCTGCATGAAAAACCCATTTATCTAAATTAAGAAGGGCGGGCTAACCTCCCTTTTCCCCCTTTACCCTTAACCAATGAACCCCAAAACTAATCAGGGAAGTTCCTTAACATAATAAACCGGTATACCAAATTCGGAGCAAATCGAATCATTCTGCATGAAAAACACATTTATCTGAATTAAGGCGGGTGGACTAACTCTGTTTTTCCCCCCCTTTATCCTTAACCAATGAACCCCCAAAACTAATCAGGGAAGTTCCTTAACATAATAAACCGGTATACCAAATTCGGAGCAAATCGAATCATTCTGCATGAAAAACACATTTATCTGAATTAAGGGGGGTGGACTAACCCCGTTTTTCCCCTTTTATCCCTAACCAATGAACCCCCAAAACTAATCAGGGAAAATCCTTAACTTAATAAACCGGTATACCAAATTCGGAGCAAATCGAATCATTCTGCATGAAAAACACATTTATCTGAATTAAGGGGGTGGATTAACCCCGTTTTCCCCCTTTATCCTTAACCAATGAACTCCCAAAACTAATGAGGGAAGTTCCTTAACATAATAAACCGGTATACAAATTCGGAGCAAATCGAATCATTCTGCATGAAAAACCCATTTATCTGAATTAAGGGGGAGTGGACTAACCCCGTTTTCCCCCCTTTATCCTTAACCAATGAACTCCCAAAACTAATCAGGGAAGTTCCTTAACATAATAAACCGGTATACCAAATTCGGAGCAAATCGAATGATTCTGCATGAAAAACCCATTTATCTGAATTAAGGGGGAGGACTAACCCCCCTTTTCCTCCTTTATCCTTAACCAATGAACCCCCAAAACTAATCAGGGAAGTTCCTTAACATAATAAACCGGTATACCAAATTCGGAGCAAATTGAATGATTCTGCATGAAAAACCCATTTATCTGAATTAAGGGGGGTGGACTAACCCCGTTTTTCCGCCTTTACCCTTAACCAATGAACCCCCAAAACTAATCAGGGAAGTTCCTTAACATAATAAACCGCTATACCAAATTCGGAACAAATCGAATCATTATGCATGAAAAACACATTTATCTGAATTAAGGGGGGTGGACTAACCCCGTTTTTCCCTCTTTATCCTTAACCAATGAACTCCCAAAACTAATCAGGGAAGTTCCTTAACATAATAAACCGGTATACCAAATTCGGAGCAAATCGAATCATTCTGCATGAAAAACACATTTAACTGAATTAAGGGGGTGGGGTGTGGACTAACCCCGTTTTTCCCCCTTTATCCTTAATCAATGAACTCCCAAAACTAATCAGGGAAGTTCTTTAACATAATAAACCGGTATACCAAATTCGGAGCAAATCGAATGATTCTGCATGAAAAACCCATTTATCTGAATTAAGGGGGTGGACTAACCCCCCTTTTCCCCCTTTATCCTTAACCAATGAACCCCCAAAACTAATCAGGGAAGTTCCTTAACATAATAAACCGGTATACCAAATTCGGAGCAAATTGAATGATTCTGCATGAAAAACCCATTTATCTGAATTAAGGGGGGTGGACTAACCCCGTTTTTCCCCCTTTACCCTTAACCAATGAACCCCCAAAACTAATCAGGGAAGTTCCTTAACATAATAAACCGCTATACCAAATTCGGAGCAAATCGAATCATTCTGCATGAAAAACACATTTTTCGGAATTAAGGGGGGTGGACTAACCCCGTTTTTCCCTCTTTATCCTTAACCAATGAACTCCCAAAACTAATCAGGGAAGTTCCTTAACATAATAAACCAGTATACCAAATTCTGAGCAAATCGAATCATTCTGCATGAAAAACCAATTTAACTGAATTAAGGGGGTAGTGTGTGGACTAACCCCGTTTTTCCCCCTTTATCCTTAACCAATGAACTCCCAAAACTAATCAGGGAAGCGCCTTATCACAGTGAACCCAAAACTAATCAGGTAAGTTCCTTAACATAATAAACCGGTATACCAAATTCGGAGCAAATCGAATGATTCTGCATGAAAAACCCATTTATCTGAATTAAGGGGGTAGACTAACCTCCCTTTTCCCCCTTTATCCTTAACCAATGAACCCCCAAAACTAATCAGGGAAGCGCCTTATCACAGTGAACCCAAAACTAATCAGGTAAGTTCCTTAACATAATAAACCGGTATACCAAATTCGGTGCAAATTGAATGATTCTGCATGAAAAACCCATTTATCTGAATTAAGGGGGGTGGACTAACCCCGTTTTTCCGCCTTTACCCTTAACCAATGAACCCCCAAAACTAATCAGGGAAGTTCCTTAACATAATAAACCGCTATACCAAATTCGGAGCAAATCGAATCATTCTGCATGAAAAACACATTTATCGGAATTAAGGGGGGTGGACTAACCCCGTTTTTCCCTCTTTATCCTTAACCAATGAACTCCCAAAACTAATCAGGGAAGTTCCTTAACATAATAAACCGGTATACCAAATTCGGAGCAAATCGAATCATTCTGCATGAAAAACCCATTTAACTGAATTAAGGGGGTAGTGTGTGGGCTAACCCCGTTTTTCCCCCTTTATCCTTAACCAATGAACTCCCAAAACTAATCAGGGAAGTGCCTTATCACAGTGAACCCAAAACTAATCAGGTAAGTTCCTTAACATAATAAACCGGTATACCAAATTCGGAGCAAATCGAATGATTCTGCATGAAAAACCCATTTATCTGAATTAAGGGGGTAGACTAACCTCCCTTTTCCCCCTTTATCCTTAACCAATGAACCCCCAAAACTAATCAGGGAAGTTCCTTAACATAATAAACCGGTATACCAAATTCGGAGCAAATTGAATGATTCTGCATGAAAAACCCATTTATCTGAATTAAGGGGGGTGGACTAACCCCGTTTTTCCCCCTTTACCCTTAACCAATGAACCCCCAAAACTAATCAGGGAAGTTCCTTAACATAATAAACCGCTATACCAAATTCGGAGCAAATCGAATCATTCTGCATGAAAAACACATTTATCGGAATTAAGGGGGGGTGGACTAACCCCGTTTTTCCCTCTTTATCCTTAACCAATGTACTGCCAAAACTAATCAGGGAAGTTCCTTAACATAATAAACCGGTATACCAAATTCGGTGCAAATCGAATCATTCTGCGTGAAAAACCCATTTAACTGAATTAAGGGGGTAGTGTGTGGACTAACCCCGTTTTTCCCCCTTTATCCTTAACCAATGAACTCCCAAAACTAATCAGTGAAGCGCCTTATCACAGTGAACCTAGGAAAAAAATTTGAAGCAAATCGGATGTTTCTATCAAGAGTTATCGCGTTACGTACATACGTACGTACGTACATACATACATACATACATACATACATACATACAGAACGGGCGGGCACATTAGCTCTCAGGTTTTGATAGCCTGTGAGCTAAAAACTGTTGATGTTTTTTAAGTTTTAGCTTTGTGAACAATGCACCTTAATCTCTACTTCCTAAAACAATGTGTGTCAACTCAATCATAACTCTCACTTTGCTGTGATAGGTTGTCAAAAATTTGCGTTTCTTTTTTAAAAACAACGTCAGTATGGTTGAACTTCCTCGGCTTTTTATTAAAATATGTAAGTACTTTTATTAAACAATCTTTTTTTAAAGATTAGGCATATAACTACATTAATATCATTAGGTATCTATACATATTTACTTCATATTTCAAATGTAAACTCGGTGTCCCAGTTACCCTATAATTTTTTCAAGAATGGGGTAACTGGTCCATGTATCCGGGGTAACTGGACCATGCTGAATTCAGTTACCCCAATAGTTATAAATAATTTTTTTAAGTTTCTCTTACTACGGGAAATAAATTTCTCCATTGTTTTTTGCTCACAATAAAGAAAATTATAGAATACCTTATTAAAATTACGTAATAAAATTTAAAAGAAGGAATTGAGTGGTATCAAACGAAATTTCTTGAACCCTTGAGAGGCGGTGATGCCATTGGGGCATCACATAATTTTAATCCCTAATTGCCACATAGGCACCGGAATTTTATAATGAAAATTCCACCTTTATTAAGTACGCGAAAGTATATTTCTACTTGTTTACAAATAGATTCTCTTGTAAGTACTGGTGTCATTAAATTATTTCAACATTTTACGAATGCAAGTACCCTGAAAGCGAGATAGCCAAACCTTGAAATTGTACGATATTTATACAGATAACGTACTTAAATACTTACGTAGCCGTTTATTCATAGATTTATCTTGCTATTTCTTCCCTTACCTATGTGATTTTTATACTTATTACCTATACTAAAGTACATAAATACTTACTTAATTTTAATGTTTTTGGTATAAATAAATCTAATATTTTCACTTTTAGTGCTATTTTTAGACACATTGATATCAAAGGTTTCCCTTACAACGCTCTTTAGTTAATATATAATTTACATGATCTGCCTGGTTTAAATTTTTTAAGTTGTTTACACTTTTTCAAACAGGATCTGATATTCCATATGAAAAAAAAAATAAACGCGTGTGGAACATAAACGCTCCTGGTCCATTTACCTCATTTTTATGGGGCAACGGGACCCATGAGGAAAGAAAGATGAAAGATGCATATTTTTATATTTTTAAATATTAAAATGTAATTGTGAGTATTTTTGTCTGACAGAGGGAACTTAACTGAACACATTTACAGAAGTTCAGACTTTAATTCAAATGAACATTAGCTTTTTGAAGCTGAATTGTCCGAACTTCCAGAGTCACATTGTAAAATCATGGCCCAGTTGCCCCAACTAACCTTATATGACTCACAAGTAGTAATGTTTTTGTACACCATTTAAAAAATACTTATCAAATTTAAATATTATACTGTTTAGTGATATACGTTTGTGCATTTTTATTACTAGCATTCTTGAAACATTTTCAAGACTGTGAATAATGAATATTTATTTTTTAAGCTTTAAGACCCAGCGTGTTTGATCGAACAAATTTATTTTGCATACCGAAATTATTATTTAATAAGATACTAGAAATTCAGTACTCAAACTTGGGCTGAGAAATAAATTTATGACATTTCTAATGCAGTAAATCAAGTATTATGTAAGCACTTATCTGACTCCCTACCCTTAACAATTTTCAAAGGCTATACACAATATTTTCAATACTTTTTTCATCTTTCTGTGCTGACGTAAGCATTGCTCAGATCCCCGCACTCACTTCCATCAAAAATAAGAAAATCTTGAACCTCTCTTTGAATGCTTACGTAATACTTGAACGCTAAAAAACTATCGTATTGACTTTGATAAAAGTTTAAAATCATTTTCATTAGTATGTTTTGCTTGTATTAATTTAGTTTACGCTAGAGATGAGCGAATAACTCTTTTGTGTAATTTCAATATTAAATAGCTAACATACATTGGATCAAACAATACGCTTATATAATACATTTCAAATACACGTTAAAATTTAAACAGTATTCAAATTCTTGATGAATCCAACTCATAACCTGATAATAACTTTAAGCTCAGCTACTTAGCAAAGCTTAATTCACAATATCAGTTCCTAATCCAGAATATACATGTTAAAATTAATATATGATACGGAAGATATAAGAAATGAAAATCCAACCGCATATCCACATATTACTCAACTAGGCCTAATACATACAGACACATTGTAAAATTACATTTTATCAGCATTACACAAAAATGAAATGTAGTTAAATATTAATAAGGAAGTATACATTATTCACAAATTATAATTAAGATACTTATATATCGTTAAGATTAAATGAAAAAAAAAATAAAAATGCCTTATGATCACCGTTATCCTACACGTACACGGCAGATTCAGTTGCGGACGATCTGTGATTGACTGCAACGTTTTGCCATAGGATGGTCAAAGGTTCAACCATACTCCAAGATTCACAAAAACAGAATTTTTGAAATAGAAATTGAACCAACTTTTGGTACTTTTTTCTGACTTTGAACCATATGATGGTTCAAGATTGAACGGAAATTTTTAATATTGTAGTTTCATTTTTCGAATACCACTAAAAATAAAAAGCCGAATACGACAAGCGTGTCGTATTCGGCTTTTTATCTTTGAATATCACTGCTCACGAGTAGTGCGTTATGTAGTCGGAAAAATTCTGCGATTTAATAAGACGAAATGTACCATTTACGTACTATTCGTAAATAGTGGTACTCAGCAATTAGGACCGCATGCACTCTACATGGTGCGCATACGTGGCACTGATTTCGAATGGGTTAACGCATTTAACAATGCATATAAAGATTAACAGTATATACAAATATTATACAGACATATATACAATAATACAATAAACCAAACTGGAGTGAAAAATTAGCCAGAGCCAGGAATCGAACCCAGGACCACAACATTCCAGGCTGTCGCTCTGACCACTGAGATACTCCGGCCGATACCTGGGTCTGCAATTTTTCACTATTAAACCATCTTGGGGAGGTCACCAGCCATTTATACGAAAGCCTTGGATAATCGGACAACGATGAATAGATTTTACTACTACATCGATCTATTAAAATCTATTCATCATTATCCTGTCATCTACTGCTTTCGTATAGATGGCTGGTGGTTTATTAAACTTGGTTTATTAGTGAAAAATTGCAGATCAGGTATCGGCCGGAGTAGCTCAGTGGTTAGAGCGGCAGCCTGGAATGCTGTGGTCCCGGGTTCGATTCTTGGCTCTGGCTAATTTTTCACTCTAGTTGGGTTTATTGTATTTATTGTATGTATGCCTGTATAATATTTGTATATACTGTTAACCTTCTCACCGCCGCGAACTGATATATCCGTTCTTTAAGCTGTAGGCTTCACTACGGTAGAAGCATTACTTCAATTAATATAGTTCTAAAGAGATAATCAATTTTAAAAAAAAACTAAGTTATGATTAATAATCTGAAGGCTGATATGCCTAATACATAATTTAAAAAATTATATCATGTTGGAAAAATCATCTATTGTTTGCTTTGAAAAAATTGCAGAGAAAACAATAATACAATTTTGCCCTTTTACTCGGCGGTCAGGGGGTTAACCGTTGAATGCAGCGTTGTTTGTGTGTGTTTTATTATATATTGTAGTATGTGTGTTTCATCATATAAAGATTATTTGTTGTTGAATTTAAAGTAACTTTGAAAATGAGTAAAATGGCCAGAGTGTAAAATTTCAAATAGAAAAATAGCTCTAGATAGGGATGGGCATTATTTAACGTATTAGGATAAAAAACCCTGTTACTATGCTGGAACCTAATATTGTATTAATATGTTACCGAAAAGTCCCTGTTAATTAAATAACATATGGTTTTAAATGGCAGCTTCTTTATTCTTTGCCTTAATCAAGAAATCAATTTCGTGCCTTTAAAATAGAACAATATTCACAAAAAACGTCCTCCATCGTTTCTTTTCTGACGTGCGCCCCTAGTTTGGCCCATCTTCCCCCTCTAGTTATGGGCAACTCTGTTAGGTGTGTGGTGCTAAAAATTTATTGTGCATTTCATCAATCTTTAATGCATGAATAGTAATGACTTCCAGCACTAATTAAACGCTTTTTTCGGCTTGGTGCTTGGTGCTGGGTCATCAGCATCATCACATACTTTCACCAATTCTGATTGCGCAAAGTAGAGCATAAACCAAACACTGGCACAAATAGTAAATCAGGAAAACATCTGAAAATTTCTAAGAAAAAAGTTCATGCTTGACATGTTTTGTACCCATGAATCGTATATATTGTCTTCATTTAGCATTTCCATACCAAAAAGTCAAATTTGACTTATAAAACCCAGCAAAGTTTTGTCTAATTTTTGATCTGAACAATTTCTTTTCAACTAAAAATATATTTTCGTGTTTTTTTTTCTTTTTTTGAATTTTCAACGAGTGATTTTTGTTGAATTTTGCAATATATTTCATTTATGTTATGTAAATGAAAAAAAAAGCATTGATTTCCCTCCCCCCTCCTTTAAAAAAGTGCGACAAAGCAGGACTTCAGGTTCCTTAAATTTATAAAAAGTACCTTTTTGCAACATTTAAGTAAAATACATTTATTTACAATTTTATCTCCTTAAAAATTTTAATTCTCGATTTTGAATAGAAAATCTATTTCCAAAAATAACAAAACATTGTTTAGCTATATTCAAATAAAATCCATGAATTTATAATGTTTTAACTGATTAGCGCATTTAAAACGGGTACATTAAAACTTCAATTGATTTTAACTGAAAGCAGCTGAAATGTGTTGGAAACCAACCGCAGATAATTCCTTAATTCATTCTGAATCACGCCATCAGTAAATGTGTTCTTAACATATAAAATTATCTTTTTATCGCTTGGTACGCTTGTGAATAAAGACAGATAAAAGAACATCTTTGCAATTATATATCTGTTAAAATTTTCTGTGGTAAATATAACATTTGCTTATTTCGAAACATTTGGTACAACAATCTTTTAAATTAAAAAATACGCTGAAGGATAAATTTATCTGAATGGCAGTTTTATCCGAGTGAAATGACTTTTGATTAAGAATGATTTATTTATTCTTCCTATTTTTGTAAGGAATCGTTTTGCGTTGGCGGTTTATTTGAATATTTAAAAGGCTTTTTACTGCGTACTCATGGAGTTTTTTTTCTTTTAGGAGAGGGGCGAGGGGGATTCTGCACTATAAATTTTGTTTTTTGGAATTTTGTTTTATTATTTTTGTTTTGTCATTGTTTTAATTTGCAGAAAAAGAGAAAGAAAATAGCCTCCTATAATTTGTGAGAAAACTTAATTTTAGTACAGTTGTAATTAATTTGAAAAACTTATTTGTACGAACGAAATTTGTTTGGAAGAATTGCATTTGATTAAAATTATATAAATGATATTTTTGTGTTCTTGTGATATTAGTCCTCCATTTGAATATGCGTTGATAGATATATATGGTTGTTATGAAGTCGGGGATCAAATTTCTCTTTTTTAATACTTTCCAACGTAGTTGCAAAGTTTTTATGAATTCGGATTGTCTGTCTGCCCTTGCTTTAACTCGCGTAAATATTAGTCCAACTGCCATGAAATGGATATGTCGTATTTGGGTTTAGTATGGTATGTTCGGTATTGTAAAGGAAGTGTGTATAACATATTTGGTTCATTTATAGGGTCACTCAAAAGGATTCCGTTACATTACGGTATATGGAGAAAATCGCTTGCTGTGTATTTTAATGCTATTACAATATTTAAGACATATTGAAATTGATATAAATCACTGAGGTGTATTGCAAGGTTATTACTATAGACTAGGGCGTGCATAGAACTTATCGTTTATTTACAGGAACACACAAAAGTATTTTGATGTAGAAGAAAATGAGCAATAATTGAATTTTTGAAGCCACGAAACAATAATTGCTGGAAGAACGTTTTCAGTTGTGGTATGCGTTTTTAAATTTAACTATTTTTTAAATATTACTTGGTGTGTATCAATTCAAAATCATATACAAGGTCGAACAACAGTTCTCAACAACATTCGTTTATTGGTTGAAATTGCTGAGCGGAAGTTTTAAAATGTATTATGCGTTTAATACATTTTGTATACTATGTAGTATGCATACGTATCTGTATATCATATACAGGGCTGCAAAAAAATCGTATATTTTAACGACTATTCATGGTAATGGCAGAAATCGTGTTTTCAAATGCATTATGCGTTTTCCGAATTGTTCATTGAAGACGTCATCTTCCACCTTTGTCAATTGTGATTTTTTGTTATGGTATTCTGAATGTGTTGGAAAGTGTTTCATAATCTATACTGTATGTATGATTCTCTTTTTTTTGTGGGGGGGGGGGGGCGAGGGGATTAGAAATCGCGTTGTTAAAACTGTGTTAATTATTATACAGGGTATCTCTTATCGTTTACCAATAACTAATTTGTTAACCGTTAGTTTTAAATGTATAGTTCCAATTGCAAAAATGTTTCAAATTTTGTTCTGCATCACACAAAAATCGATTTACATTACAATAATTACTTTTTAAATAGATAAGAAATTACAAATTTTATACAATGCCTCTGTCCTATAAGTTTTATTTAGAAAATGTTTTTCCGTGTTCTAACAAGTAAAACAGCAGAAATTTATTCTTTTATGGTCAAAACTTACTGAGTTATGATACTTAGAATTTTATGAATTTTCAATGTTTTAATCACCATAAATGCAAAAACACGTTTTTAGCGTCAGAAAACGCTAAAAATGCATGAAATTCAAAGTATCATTACTAGGTAAGTTTTTGTCTTGCAAAAATTAAGTTTTTATTCCAAACTAATTCATCTCAATAGAAAACAGCATTTATAATTATGTCAAAAAAATATTCCAAACATTTTGTTTAAAAGGCCTTCTAATTAAAACATCCGTTGACCGCATGCACAGCGATTAGTTATATGTTATACAAATAACAGGTTGTTGGAACCTGTTACCTGTACAAGTGAGCAACGATGTAACCTCTTAACCAAAAGTAACTATATTTCCCTTCTCTAGCTCTAGATCACAGGAGTTAACTACTTTAGGTCAGACCAAAGAAATCCAAAACTTCATGAAATTGGACTGGTAATACTGAAAATGATATTCATTCGGATTTACTTACTTTAGAAACTTTACATTGTTTATTACTGGAACTCAAAATTAGAAAATTAATGAAATTCTGAAAAGTTTTGCTTTAATAAAGTCTTTTTTTAACTATTATTAAACAGTTTTATAAATTATGGAGCAGCAGGATAACTGCATATCATGAACTATTTATTTTCCCGAGCTCCAATGAATTGCAATGAGAACCTGATGTTACGTTGTTTTTTTTTTATTTTGAATATTTAAACAAAGAAAGAATAAAAGTAAAGAAAGGAAGTCTAAAGATTTGAATACAAATTAAGAATCCTGCGAACGCGCAAGCGGAGTTCAAACGTGCTTCGAAAATCATAACGAATTAAAAAAGTTCCCGATCATATTTTAATTCAAGGAATATTTGTTTGTTTAATTACAGATATTACAATTATTAATGGGAGTGTAAAAGTGAGAATAATTATTTATATAGCCAACGCTAAAGTAGCTTGTGAGACTCTGACATTTTTTCGAAGTATATCATTGATTGTGCTTTTTTGCTCTCGTGGATAACTTATGCAATACAGAGTAAAATAACGCGCCGCAATTAATGGACATTAAAGCTATTGATTTTGAAACTTTTACGAAACATTTATCAGAATATTTTGTTTATGCTTGGATTGTTTTTCCCCGTATGTTCACTTATTCTGCAATCTGAATTTTTCTTACCTGTTCAAATGCAAGACTAAATAATTCATATGCATAATTTGTCTTTTTACTTTAATTAGGCTCTTGATTTAACTTTTATTTTTATTGCATTTAGTTTACGCTTTATATTTTAATAATTAACGTTTTTAATCGATGAAAAAAAATAATGTATTAAAATAATCTAACAACTCACAAAGAGGTAGGTTTTTCATATAGGGGAGATGGGGGACACATGTCAACAGTTCGCATAAATTTAGCTTTTTCTCATAACTGAATTAATTTCTATAAACAAAAACTACTTAATATAGTAAACAGAACTTTCTTTTACACATGGTATTTTTTTTTAAATCGCTTGTATAGTTCTTCTTACATTTTTTAATAGTTTTATAAATTCAAAAAATTGTTCACATGTGCCCCATCAGTGGGGTAGTTGTGAACACACGTGGGGCACATGTGACCACAAGGAAAAAATATCCTTTAACATGCTTTTTATTCTGTTATTCATTTGTCATCGTAATTGTTAGTTATATTACCTTTTAAATTCCCCATAAAGAAAATATATGTATATATACATATATATATTTCTCTAGTTTCTGGGTGATATGATTAAGCAAAAGATTATAAAATGAAAATAAGTAGATTTGGGGGGGGGGGGAGGCTTAGATGATTCATTAAGTATTGTTGCAATAATACAAAAAAATATAAAGAAGCAATTTTAAAAAAGAAATTGAAACTTTTAAATTTTGGTTAAGGATTTTTGTTTGGGGGAAATTTTAGGGAGGTGGAATTTCATACTATTAATTGGAAATCTGTCGAAATACCAAAGATTCTCACTCCTGTATTTGCCTTATTTACTTGTAAATTATAGATACAGAAGGGTTTTTTAATGATTAAAAAAAATCTTGGCTATAACCCCCCCCCCCCCCCCCTTCCCAACTTCTTTTGCTTTTGAAAGTTGGGGCGGGTACAATCGGGATTTTACTGTAGTTATCAGTTTAAAATTTTTACTCTCTTAAAATATTACTGGCATCTATCTCCATTCAAAGCATCAGATACATAACTCTTTTAGAGATGGAAGTAAGCCATCATTGCAAGGTTAAAATAAATGTGTTAAGATGTAATATGGAACTCTTTAAAAAAACTTTGACTATGATAATACTGAATTTTAAGCTTGTAATAATCAAAAGACTGTTGAGGAAAAGTTTATATGGAGTAAGAGTTCACATCAAGCTGACAACGTGATCGTATTAGTGGTGGTTCGTGATTCACCATCATTTTAAAGAATAAATCAAAACTACTACCTGTAGAACTTGACATGGGTATGTTGGAAACAGAGAAAACGAATAATTTAGCTGGAACATGTTTTTATTTCAGGATGTGCAGATCTTTATATGGAGAGTGCATGGCTTGAAAACTAGAGGAACTTCTGATAAAATTGTAGACGCGATATTTAGTAAAAAGAACATGCCTTAATGAAAGGGATGCTGATCTGGTGTATATTTAAACGTTACTTAAAAGAAAAGTGGAACATGAGTGCCTTCCATGGCACACAATAAATCTTGGCACTGAGACCACACGTGGTCCGTGCAACATAATGAGTCCACGTACTGCGTAAAAACACAACTATACCCTACGAAGCGAATCCACAGACTGACTTTTCCCGTGCGAGCGTTTTCAAAATCGCCGCGGAAAAAGTACGCCAAGCAAGGCCAAAACGATACTGCGCCAAAAATGGAACTCACGGTAAACCTGCTTTCGCCAAGGAGTGACCAGGGGGAGAAAGAGCGCTCGCAATGATGAGAAACCTGATCATTCAGAAAACGGAACGTACGCTTGCAAAGAGCTGGCATTTCGCCAAAACGGTACTATTGATAAAAAGAGGATGCTTTATGACTAAATTTCCGAAATTAAAACTATAAAAGCTGATAAAAAGTTGATCGATTGATCAAAACATAAGATAATGAATTTTTAAAAGGAAAAACTTAAAATGGATTAAATAAGATACATTAAAATTAAAGATTAAATAATTAAGACTAAGGATTAAAGATATTAAAATTTAGAGATATTGAATTGGGAAGAATAAGAGACAATATATCAACATGATATATTACTCCGCCAACAATAGGAGAAAAACTTGAAAGAACCATAGAAGAACAAAATAAAAACTTATAACACACCGATAAACCAGGAATTCTAAAATAAAATTACGAAAATTAACAAAAATGACTGATCAATCGAAAACAGATGTGAATTAAGAACACTCACTATAATTATATAACACCATATGTCGATTGAAAACAAAATAAGGAAATTAAAAAAAAATGAATGAGAAAATCAAAGATTAAACGAGAATACAAAACGTTGATCAAGAGTACCAAATATGTATGAAAAAACACTAAAATTGATCTAAGATTCTCATATTAAAAAAATACTAAAGGCTGAGAAAAAAAATGAATGAAAAGAGTAACTTAAAACTTACATACCGAATGAGATACTATGATGTTGATCAAAAACATCACTACGATATTGAATCTAAAAGAAAAAACTGACATCACTTGAATGCCTCAAAAAGAGAACTCTCACACTTATCCGGATGCTAAAAAATGAAGAAAAAGGTCCAAAAGTCAATCAAGCCAGCACGGAAATACATGGGGTTGACAAAGACATACCCTACAGGTGGGTACCTGAAGTTTGTATACCATATTGTAAAATACACCTTGTACAGTTGAAATAAAGTTACAGAATACATGAACACATATTACAAAAGTTATAAACTTACAACAAAACCCTAAAAAAGTTAAACCCAAAATAAAATTAAGAACAAAAAATTAAAAAAAAATGGGGAAAAGTAAAAAAGTGTGGTACCAGAAAAAAAAAATAGGACAAAAATAAAAAATATGTATTGTAACTCTGCAACATTATATAAACATACTTACTGCACAAAATAAATTGTTCCAAAAATTTACATGTATAAACACAAAATAAGAAAACATGATCATGAAAAATATTTTTTTTAAAATTGGCGTGGCATGCATGCACTATATTACCAACAACAACAGCAGCTGACAGCTATATTTATACTTTCATATGTATGCTTATTGCATACCTTATATTTATATATATCCTTAATAATTATCCATAACCAAGGATATAAGGTATGAAAAAAAATTGTTAAAGGTTAACGGATATATTAGTTTTGTTGACGTACACAATACTTAAAGTTTTACCAAAATTTTCAAAGGAGTACAGTGCAAAAAAAAAAAAAAAAAAAAAAAAAACCATATATTTTGAAATATGTCAACAAAAATTACACATTACCAAACATATTCAACTATTAGTTATCCACATAAAACTTTGAAATTGAGAAACTGTTGTATTTTTTGATGATTTCAAATTTGAAAATTGTAAATGCTTATAATTAAAACAATAGAAAAAGTTATGAAAGCAAAATCTATCATAATGTAAAAACAATCGTTTAAAGTCTGAAGGGACTGAAATGTGAACTAAATCACAACTAGGATAAAGTACAAATTCATTGCTTAAAATTTTAAAGTTAAGTAGTAAAAGGAAAAAAAAAATATAACTCTAATAATAAATGACAATAATCCCAATATTACCCGTCCACAGCATAAAGATAATGGAAAAATTAGATGAAGCTTGATACCTAAACAACTTTTCAAAACAAACGAATTGTTGAAAAATTTAGGTTAGAAAAAAAAACTTAAAAGTTTAAATTTAATCGGGGAAAAAAACTTTAAATGCACCACATGCTTTAAAGCATGAGATTGTAATTTATAAAAGAATACAGTAAAAAAAAAAAAAAAAAAAAAATATATGATGCAATTGAAACAAAATTGCAAAAGGTAAATGAAGAAATTAATCTAAGTAACTACTGAGCATAATTTTAAAATATTACATGTTGCAAACCATATTGGGAGAAAAAAACAACACTATAATCTTGCAGAAACATGAAATAATAGTTATGCATAAAAAATTAAAAAAAAAAATGAAAATTAGTTCCTTTTGCTAAAAAGTAATGTACAGTTTTCACAAGTATAAGAAACAAAATTATAGCTGAAAAGGAAAACATTGTATGTAATGACATAAAAGGTAAAAAAATTACGGTTATTACTATTGTTATTGAAATGTATGAAATTTTGCATCTGTTGGACAAGAGTTAACCCGTTAAACACCAACGCTCCCGTTGCGGGAACAACTTTTTATTAATTTTTTTCTCAAAATATTTTTAAACTATTTAAAAAATACATTTTCTATTTAAAAGTTAATAGTATGGAGTCTAATATATATTTTTTTCAGGATGATATATATATTTTTTCAATTTTTTGCAGATTTTTTAAAAAAGAGAATTTTTAGGTTTTCGACTATCTCAAGTAAAAGCAGTGAAATGAAATAAAAAAAAATTCTTTATTTATTACAAGTACAGTGAATATTTAAAGTCAACATTTCAACTAATAAGCCATTCCTAACCCAAAGTAAATATACCCATTTAAAGTTATATTAGACAGGTTTCTTTGGAATGTTCCCACAAAGGGAGCTTTGGCGGCTTGTGCTTACACTTCCCCTTTTATCTGCAAGCGCGCTTCCATAAAGAAAGAATGTGTTTCTAGGCAGTAAAGCTGCGTACACACTATCCTTCTAACTGTAATCAGAGTCGGCTTCGTTTGTTCTTGCCACGCGGTGTCTTTGATTTTTAACGACTTTAGCAGGAAAGGGACTGATGTCCAGCAAAAGAGGAACCTTTCCTTCAAGTAGAGTCGAGCTCCTTATCTCCTGACCCATTGTTGATTCCCCTCATTCTTTTGTCAATAAACCGCAGATGGGTTCAGAATAAAAGCTTTTCCAAGAATACTGGACAAGCAGGCAAAATACGCGTGAGTACGCAGCCTAAGTGAAAAGAAATCTGTTAACTGTTCTAAGAAAAATAGGTGATTTATAGACCATATGACTATTAGGTATAGTGATTATAAATTGTGTTCAAGGGCATTTTGTATTCATTCTTATGAACAGCAATATATTTCAGTTTGCATGAGAATGGACGTGTAATATTATATGAAAAAAAAAAAAAAAAAAAAACAGAGCCCTTTTGAATCAGATTAGATTTAATAAAAAGCATCACTAACATCTTACAACAATAAAAGTTATATTTATAATGTTTATCCGTTTTAGAAAAAAAGAAAAGGAAAAAAAAGATGTAAAATAAAAAAGAGAAAAAAAATACAGGATTGCGTTATGAGTGATTGTAAATTATTACTAAAACATTAAAAAAAGAATTTTTTCCAATTTTATGTAACAAGAAATTTGAACATAAATAAAGGTATAATAAAGTAGAACATAGCAGCTAATTTTGAAATAGACTTCCATAGGCAGATTCATATACGAAATACAAAAAGAAAAATTCCGAAAATTCCCAATTGTTTCATTTTATATTAATTTTACTAACGGCGATAATTTTGTAGATAAATTTTTCAATACCCGCATGCCTCTTATTGCAGAAGTAATAAAAATAATGTATTTTATTAAATAATTTGAATAGCGTAGGGCGGTAATAGTAGCGTGAAAACATTTTTTTTTTTTTTTTTTTTTTTTTTTTAATGAAAGATGTCTTAATTTCCATTTATAAAACAATTGCTTTATTTGAAACAAATAAAAGAGAAAATTTAATACATCATTTAGAAATAATATATAATTATAATTAACAGGCAACGAGTCGATGTAATAAACTATTTCAATATAAGTACATAGAGTAAACCTAAATTTAAACATATATATATATATATATGTGTGTGTGTGTGTGTGTTTGCAGTGTGTCTATGTAGTGTATAATGCAATATAATGTCACATCAGAGTTTTCCTTGAAGGTCTGTAGAAAATGTATCGGAAAATAATAAAACAAGTGGGTAAGTGTGATCACAGATCGCACAGAGGGTTTCGTTTAATATTCCTTTCAAAACACTTTATCTTTTTGAAAAATCTATTACTTCCACATTTCGCAACCAGGGGGCGCACTCGATTCTAAACAAACATCTATCCGAACGAAATCCCGTTTTACATACTATCCTCAGATATATTAGTCGAGGGGATTGGGCCCATAGCACCTGAGATCAGTAGGCGCACCTGGCGGTAAAAAATGGAACTAAAATATGTAAGGCTATGGTGCACAATATGAAAGAAGGGTCAAAGGGGTGTCGGCAAAAGTTGGAAAATTTCTCCCCTGGTTAAAAGGGCGGATGTTAGAAAAATTACTTAAAACACACCAGCTATAGCCCGGAGAAGTAAACAATATAAGATTTTTTGAAGATTTTATGATTTGTCGTGTGGTCTGAGGTATTCAGCTATACGTATGCAAAATTTCATGTCTCCAACTTAATTAGGGGCTCTCTTAGAAAGAATTGCTTCAAATACATATGTGGTAGCTCAAAGGGTTAAACGTAAGACATTTTCAAGATTTTATGATTTGTCGCTTGGCCTCGGGTGTTCTGCTATAAGTATGCAAAATTTAAAATCTCCAATTTAATTAGGGGCTCAGTTAGAAAGAATTGCTTAAAATACACGAGCTGGAGTTGAAAGGGTTAAACATAAAACTTTTTCAAAATTTATTATTTTACGTGTAATCTGGGATGTTGAGCTATAAGTATGCAAAATTTCACGCCTCCAACCTAAATAGGGGCTCACTTAGAAAGAATTGTTTAAAATACACATGTGGGAGCCCAAAGGGTTAAACGTACGACATTTTCAAAATTTTATGATTTGTCGTTTGATGTGAGGTGTTCAGCTATAAGAATGCAAAATTTCACGCTTCCAACTTAATTAGAGGCTCACTTAGAAATAATTGTTTAAAATACACATGCAGGAGCCCAAAGGGTTAAATGTACGACTTTTTCAAAATTTTATCATTTGTCGTATGATGTGTGGTGTTCAGCTATAAGTATGCAGAATTTCACGCCTCCAAACTAATTAGGAGCACACCTTAGAAAGAGTTGTTTAAAATACACATGCGGGACGCCAAAGGGTTAAACGTACGACATTTTCAAAATTTTATGATTTGTCGTTTGTTGTGAGGGGTTCAGCTATAAGTATGCAAAATTTCACGCCTCCAAACTAATTAGGAGCACACCTTAGAAAGAGTTGTTTAAAATACACATGCGGGACGCCAAAGGGTTAAACGTACGACATTTTCAAAATTTTATCATTTGTCGTATGATGTGTGGTGTTCAGCTATAAGTATGCAGAATTTCACGCCTCCAAACTAATTAGGAGCACACCTTAGAAAGAGTTGTTTAAAATACACATGCGGGACGCCAAAGGGTTAAACGTACGACATTTTCAAAATTTTATGATTTGTCGTTTGATGTGAGGGGTTCAGCTATAAGTATGCAAAATTTCACGCCTCCAAACTAATTAGGAGCTCACTTAGAAAGAATTGTTTAAAATACACATGTGGGAACCCAAAGGGTTAAATGTACGACTTTTTCCAAAATTTTATCACTTGTTGTTTGATGTGAGGTGTCCAGCTATAAGTACCCGAAATTTCATGTCTCCAACATAATTAGGGGCTCACTTAGAAAGAATTGTTTAAAATACACATGTGGGAGTTACCGACATTTATTCTTCTGCGAGTTAAACCGATTAATTAAATAATAATTAATATTTCAGCTTGTAATTAAGATAGGACTTAGAAATAGGTATCAATAAAATCAGCGAGAAATTTGACATCGAGATGCCATAAAATTTAATCAAAAAATTTAATATTTAAAAAGTTAAAATTCCGTATTAAAATATGCTATTAAGAAAAACCGCAGCGTCGTCATGTCTACCTGCTTTGAAATCTTTTGAATTGAAATCTTTTTTCCTTGTCTTTCCAATTAAAGAAAATAAATTTTTATCGATCGATTTTTAGTGGATATTTTAACTTATACACATCACAGAAATGTGAACTTTATACCAAATGAAAGTAGATTTTTTTCTGCGTCTGTCTATTCCATTTACAAATTTCTCGGACCAATATGTTCTGATATGCGATTTCGATTTAAAATGCCCACTTCATTTTTCGGCTTAATTTCTTCCGTGGTAACCATGCATCGGCTGATTTTACTGGCAACCCTTAGGAGAAACACGGATGATTTTGAGAAAGTTCATTTGAATCTGCGTTAAAAAGGTGGATTGGTTAATTTTAGAAGTTAATTAGCCCGTAATTCAGTTAATTACCAACTTTTTCAAAATTTTATGATTTGTTGTTTGATGTGAGGTGTTCAGCTATAAGTACCCAAAATTTCAAATCTCTAACATGTATAGTTTCTGAGAACGGGCTCTGTGACGGACGGACAGACAGACAGACAGACAGACATAGGAGTGAGACGAATAGGGTTTCGTCAGATGAACGAAACCCTAAAAATAGTAAGAGTAGCTTTATATTTCTGATACTTTGACTACTCGTTCAAAAAAAATTAATAAAAGTGTTTTTCAGATATTAATATTAAATGTTTAATGTATGTATTTTTAGTAATTATTTATATGTTTGTATAAAATTGTTTGCAGATTGCCAAAAAATGATGTTTTTATTAATTTTTTCTAACCGCAATTGCATTGGGGCAGGAGAAAATAACGTGCGGCTCCTTACGATTCGGAGAGAGGTTCAACCCCCATTAGATGCCAACGCTCCCGCTACGGGAACATGTTATATATTCTAAACGGTTACAGTTATTAAAAAAATTTCAACTGCTTTATCATATTGGCATCTTATGTATGTAAAATATATATATAAACTTTATTTAGTTAACGCGCTTAATATAGCGGCGCTTAATGTGTTAATGAAGTGTCAAATAGTTTGACAGTACCGCTCCATTGGGTACTACATATAACTCTGCCAACAAAATACAAATACACATTAGAAAAAAATTACTTATAGAAATAAAAAAATAAATTATGGTAAATGTATCAGCTTCAAACAAAATGTTAAGAAATTTTGTAGTTGAGTTTAAGCCTCAACTTTAAAATGTTGTATTTTCTAGACTCACAGTCTTTCGAAAATGTTGGGTGGTGTGGATCAAAATTGCGTCCGTTAGAGTTATTATATGCACAATTGCTACAATAAGCATTTTTGTGACAGTGTCCTTCTTCATGGTTTTCACCACACCATACACATAAACGTGGATTTGAACAGTGTTTTGCTGTGTGATTAAACGAATTGCAGTTAAAACACCTAATGATTCGAATGAAACGTTTAGCTGGATAAAGGGTATCACTAATACATAGAGATCTACGTTTTAAAATCAGGTGAGCAATGTCACCAGGGACGTCGATCACATGATTGTATCTATTACCATCCTTACTTCTAAATTTCTTCATTAAGGTGACTGCTGGAAAGTCAGTATTAACAGTATTTCCTATGGCCTGGATTATTTCATGATCATTAATATTATTAGGAATGTTGTAGACTATTACTTTAATTTTCTTGAGTTTTCTTGAATTATCAGATATGTTTGAGAGATTAATTTGATCATTAGAGATAGATGTATTAGCTATTGAATTATCAAAAACGGATGTGTTGAAGGATTCATTTGCAGGAATGACGGGATCTTCGAAATCTGTTTGCGTGTCTGCATCACACGTTGAAATTCTTACTTTTCTGTAGATGTACTCTGTTTTAATTTTTCGAGGATTTTCTTATTAACTTCTTTTAGATTTTCAGTGTCCTGAATGGCTTCTTTAAATTTATTCTCTATGAAAAGTTCATGCATCTCAATTAAATTATTTGCTTCAAATTGAAAAGTTTTAATTATCATACTTATTGCTGCATCATCTATTGAAAATTTACTATTGTTGGATTCAAGTAAGTTTTTTTATGGTTCCAGGAATAGATATGTGAAAATCCTGCAAAGCAATGCTAAAAAATTGAGCACTGTTCATCTTCTGATCCATAATTGATTTAAATTAAATACTGAGTATACTTAAAAAAGGTAAAGAAAAAACTTATGTATGGATCTATTCAAAACTTCAGAGAAAAAAATACAATTCTTCAAAATACACATTTAAAATTTTCTTATATACATATCCACTTGAATTTGAAATCTTCTGTATTTTATTCTAAAGAATTAGTATTTCTTCAAATTTTATTTAAAAAAAATGCACATTCATTATACTTATTAACTATTGATATGAAAACTTAGAACATAGAGAAAATTTATAAAAAAAAATACCATGTGCAACCATATTCCAGAAAAGAGCAACACTTGTAATCTAATTTCATCTTGAATTATTTTCATCAAAAATGACTAAATTTTGCTTAAAATGGATTATCATCCTCATATTTTAAGTAAAAGTCACTTATTGTGATAAAATACTGTATATGAAAAGTTCAAAACAAAAAAAACTTGACGGCGAACCAATGCACTGTTTGTGCACTGGCACGTGCACCATTTGTTAAGATGTAATATGGAACTCTTTAAAAAATTTTTGACTATGATAATACTGAATTTTAAGCTTGTAATAATCAAAAGACGGTTGAGGAAAAGTTTATATGGAGTAAGAGTTCACATCAAGCTGACAACGTGATCGTATTAGTGGTGGTACGTGATTCACCATCATTTTAAAGAATAAATCAAAACTACTACCTGTAGAACTTGACATGGGTATGTTGGAGACAGAGAAAACAAATAATTTAGCTGGAACATGTTTTTATTTCAGGATGTGCAGATCTTTATATGGAGAGTGCATGGCTTGAAAACTGTAGGAACTTCTGATAAAATTGTAGACGCGATATTTAGTAAAAAGAACATGTCTTAATGAAAGGGATGCTGATCTGGTGTATATTTAAACGTTACTTAAAAGAAAAGTGGAACATGAGTGCCTTCCATGGCACACAATAAATCTTGGCACTGAGACCACACGTGGTCCGTGCAACATAATGAGTCCGCGTGCTGCGTAAAAACACAACTATACCCTACGAAGCGAATCCACAGACTGACTTTTCCCGTGCGAGCGTTTTCAAAATCGCCGCGGAAAAAGTACGCCAAGCAAGGCCAAAACGATACTGCGCCAAAAATGGAACTCACGGCAAACCTGCTTTCGCCAAGGAGTGACCAGGGGGAGAAAGAGCTCTCGCAATGATGAGAAACCTGATTCAGAAAACGGAACGTAAGCTTGCAAAGAGCTTGCATTTCGCCAAAACGGTACTATTGATAAAAAGAGGATGCGTTATGACTAAATTTCCGAAATTAAAACTATAAAAGCTGATAAAAAGTTGATCGATTGATCAAAACATAAGATAATGAATTTTTAAAAGGAAAAACTTAAAATGGATTAAATAAGATACATTAAAATTACAGATTAAATAATTAAGACTAAGGATTAAAGATATTAAAAATTAGAGATATTGAATTGGGAAGAATAAGAGACAATCTACTAAAAAACAACTTTTCAAAAGTAAAAAATAAGCCAAGCACAAAAAAAAAAAAAAAAAAAAAAAAGGTGAAAGTTGTGGCTAAAAAATAGTGTGATATCAAATTTCCAAGCTTATATTGCGGTACTTATTTAACATTTTTTGATAAAAATTTACCATATGTAAGTCGAGTACCTAAGTATGCGTTGATAGAAAGCCTTTTCTCCTTTACTAAATACATCATAACGTGTTTCTGAAAATTAAATTTTTTTAAATTATGCATGATGGGCTTGGCGGCCATCTTTCCATATTTTACACAAATTTCTAAGCACACAAGTTCATTGTTAAGATTGAAAGTTTGAAATTGTTACTAAAGCAAACATTTTATTCTTTTAATTTATGGAAATGAGTGCCTAAAAATTTGTGTCTAAAAATAAAGCTGAAGTAACTTCAGGTTTCATCTTATGATTCTCTTTTTTCGGAGGGGGGTTAATTAATTAGTTAAAGCAGTAAAAATCAATTTGTTTTTTCAAAATAAAAAACTTTCTTAATTTATCTGTCTGTAGCGAAAACTATAAGTTCGAAATTCTTAATAATGCAAATATGTTACGAGCTTGAGTGCTTAGAAATTTGTGTAAAATATGGGAAGATGGCCGCCAAGCCCATCATGCATAATTAAAAAAAAATTAATTTTCAGAAACACGTTATGATGTATTTAGTAAAGGAGAAAAGGCTTTCTATCAACGCATACTTAGGTACTCGACTTACATATGGTAAATTTTTATCAAAAAATGTTAAATAAGTACCCCAATATAAGCTTGGAAATTTGATATCACACTATTTTTTAGCCACAACTTTCACCTTTTTTTTTTTTTTTTTTTTTTTTTTTGCTTGGCTTATTTTTTACTTTTGAAAAGTTGTTTTTTAGTAGATATCAGCTCTTTTTTTAAAACAAATGATATATAACTGAAATAATTCTACTAGCTCAAATTAAAATTAGTCCTTGTATAGCCTTTATAAGCAGGGAGCAAACACAATATTATACATTTTGTTTACCTATCATTCATTTTTTATAGTGATTAATAATTTAAAAGTAAGGAAAGTCAATTTCTTCTTTCAAAGTATCAGTCTTTCTCAATTTATATCTTCTTAAAATTTTC
Source organism: Maratus speciosus (assembly GCA_963932465.1). Classification (NCBI taxonomy): domain Eukaryota; kingdom Metazoa; phylum Arthropoda; class Arachnida; order Araneae; family Salticidae; genus Maratus; species Maratus speciosus. The sequence continues at coordinate 154,940,670 of OZ010787.1, read as the reverse complement.
TACGAAAGATGAAAATTTAGTAAAAAACAGAGTCGAAATAAAATATATATTTACAGTTAGTCTGTCAGTTAATTGTTTTTTCTAACTTTTTTTGCTGACGGTTTTGCAAAATAAATTTACCTTTACAAATACCTACGGTTAATCCGAGAATGAAAACCCGCAGGCATCTAAAGAATCGAATATCTGTAAATCTAGCAATTCTAGACGTAATAAAGGAACATTTTTGATAAAATAAAAAAAATCAAAAAATTTAAAGATATAAACTGTACATATAACTTCATCTTCATTTAGATCGTGTTATAGAGAAGAAAGAATAAATATGTAATTTTACTCAAGTGTGTTTATCGATACTTATTTGCATAAATGTGAGGATATTAATTTACTATAAAATTTCCCCTAAATTGATTATCTTTAATAGTCTATTATTAAAGCCGCATATACATTAGAATTAAATATTTTTCGGTTAAAAATTGCCTGAAATCTATAGTCTTATCGTTCGTTAAATTTGTTTTTTTTTTATGCCCAGACTCTTTTTCTGAACTCTGACAAAAGATCACAGACATATTGAAGCTATCCAAATTCTTATATCTTTCTATCGTATTTCCTTTTTTGAGGGGGGTGTGAGGAAGAGCCTTAAGAACTTCGTTTTGCTCTCAGAATTCTGAATTATTCATTCAAAAGATCTACCTACATAAGTCTTGTTGCAGAATTTTCATTAGTTAAGAGTTGCATCAAGTTATACATCATGCGAATCTATTAAATTAATTTTGTGAAATACTAGATGGGTGCCATTGATATTTCCAGACCATTTGCCTACATTTTAAACTTGAGTCATTTACTACTATTCATTAATTTTCTATACGAATTAAAGAAGTCGTTGTTTCCATGCCAACTGTACCTTTCACTATTGCTTGCTTGTTTGTTTGTTTGATTTATTGAACACATACATCATATCACATGCGGATCACGGCGGGATTCGAATCTGCTTCCACCTACGCTCTCAAGCGATTAGCGGCATTGTGTCTTATCCACTCAACCACAGTGGGCCACTATTGCTTTCTCTAATGCCCAGATACTCAAATTTAACCAACTGCACTTAGAATCATGGTCATAACACAGAACATTTATATGTTAGAGCAGTGTTGCCAGTGGGCTACTTTTTTTTAATTCAGATTTCTTGATTGCCAGCACTTATTATAAACGGTAAAATTCCCATTGTTTTCGCCTTAATTAATATGTCATTAAATAAGGCACATTTTACAATTTCAAAAAAGTGGTGCCAATCAAGTATCTCAGTCAAAAAAAAGTAGCCCATCTGGCAACACTGTGTTAGAGGGGTGACATATGCACAAGTCGTGTACTCATATTCAATTTTTTGTCCAAAGTACGGTAACTTAGTTTTCAGTAATAGACGAGGAAGATTTCAATTAAACTAACCAGAAAAGTTAACAAACATTGGCTTCCTGATTTGATTTTATTCAAAATTGTTTTAACCAACCAAAGTTAATGTCTGGGATCCAGAAAAATTTTTCTCTGTTAGTAAAATTACATTGACCAATCAGTAGCCTTTATCCTTGCAGGCTTTTCGGTGTTTACTGCAAACATAAAAAAGTTCGGAAAAATGCAAACGTCTGATTGATCAATCCCATCCCGCTAATAGCGAAATATCTATCTTGATCCCGGCCTATTCAACGCCCTTTAAATATTGGAGAAAGCCTTGACACGTGTCAGAAAAACGTCACACAAAGCAGGCAAAACAAAGAAGAAAAATCATTCATTGGCTCGTTCATATTCACGAGCCGATGAATGATTTTGTTTCTTTGCTTTGCCTGCTTTGTGTGATGTTTTCGTGACGCGAGTCAAGACTTTCTCAGATATTTAGGATGCTTTGGCGTATTTCACCACCATGAAGTTATGAAAAGAGAGGAACAGACATGTCAATCTTCCCGTGTGAAAAACTAGTTACCAAAAAAACCGAGTTATTTCCATCTCTTCTGCCCTTTTCTCTCTTGATTTTGACCGATAGCAGCCCATTTAGCAGTCTCCAGTACAAGATGCCGCTATATACGGTGGACGCAGGAGGGAGGGTGTTAGCGCGACCAATGACATAATAGGCCAGTTCATGATGTTTAAAAGTCACACGCAGTTGGATCGAGGCTAACGAAAAAGACAGGCTACCGCGGTGGGTCCGATTCTTCTTTTTTTACAAACAGCTGGAGTCACGTGATGCTCTTTTCACGCACCTTCTTTGGTGCATTCGAGCATCACGTGACTCTAGCGGTCTGTAAAAAAAGAAGAATCGGACCCACCGCGGTAGCCTGTCTTTTTCGTTAGTCTCAGAGTTGGATCATTTTTACACGATGATTAGTACAAAGCTGCGAGCCGATTTTTTTTTGTGTCCATTGCCGTGTATAGATAATCAACTCCGTGTGATGTTATGTACTGACCTTATATGTTAAAATAATAAAACTTTGTAAAAAATCACCATAAAATTAAAACAAAACACAGGACGCGTTACGAGCTAAAAACATAACAGCTCGTCATCAGCTACAGCATACACGTGTCCGTAAACGAACAAGCTCAAAAATGAACTTGTTCGTTTTTGAACTTGTTCAGTTCATTTTTGAACTTGTTTGTTTACGGACACGTGTATGCTGTAGCTGATGACGAGCTGTTATGTTTTTAGCTCGTAACGCGTCCTGTGTTTTGTTTTAATTTTATGGTGATTTTTTACAAAGTTTTATTATTTTAATTGTTTCATATCGCCAGTTTTCGGTGCTGTTTCGCTGGCCTTATATGTTGTTGGCCACACTTTAGGAATAGCTACAAATGACTTCATCTATATCTACTCCGAGGTAAACGAAAAAGACAGGTTACCGCGATGCTACAGCGCCTAGAATATATAGTGTGGAAATCGGCTATCCCAGTAATACTTTAAAATGTGCGAAAATATTTGATTTCTTAAATTTCAAATGATGCTGTAATCCAATGAGTCGATCACAGCGATATCTGTAGGATATTTCCTAAAACTTCATGACAATTTGGTAACAGCGTCTAGAATACCTAGTGTGGAAATATTTTATTAAACAACGCTAAAAATTTGTATCCCAAAAATGATCGGCGATACTGCTAAAATTCCAAGTGTCGATCGCAGCGAAATCTGCGGGATTTTCGTATTACATTGTATAGACTAGCAATATCTTTCAGTTATAGAAAATATCCTGCAGATGTCGCTGCGATTTGTATATTTCAGCAGCATCGTTGCACATTTAAGGATACAATATTTTACCACTTTTTTAAGTATTACAGGGATAGCCAATTTCCACACTATATATTCTAGGCGCTATAATTTGGTTTAGACGCTGTAGCGTTTTTTTTTTTTTTTTTTTTTTACATTATACACTGCTCAAAACAATTAAAGGATATTTGAAGTTTTATATAAAATAAATATATAAACGAAATTTTTTTTTGCCGAAAATAGAAGAAGAGAATCACAAATGCAAATTTTTCTGGTTTTCAAACTGTGGAGTATGCAAATTTTGAGTTCGACGTCAAAAACGTCGCTTCAGCGGCAGCGAATGAAATTTGACTTTCAACTGGATAAAAGAGAATGAAGACAAGGATGATCGGCATTCAATGATTGCTTTGTTTCGATGAGTATGATGTCTCAGCGAAGTCATTTGACAGATTCAGAAGCTTTGAGAATAGTTGGTAGGTTAGAAGGGGGCCAAACTCAAGCCGAAGTAGCGCAAGCCATTGGAGTGTCACAAAGTGTCATTTGCAGGATCTGGAACCGTTTTTTGGAGAGTGGATGTGCAGGCCGAAGACCAGGGCAAGGTCGTAGACGGAAACAACGCCCAATGAAGATCGGTATTTAGCGTTAACAGCTCGGAGACACCGAACCATGAACGCTACTCTTCTCCAACAACACCTTCGCTCGGCTACAGGCACCACGATTTCAACTCAGAAAGTCCGAAACCGGCTCCATGCTGTAGGTCTGTATGCTCGCCGACCGATGGTATGTGTTAGATTAACATCAAGGCATCGTCGCGACCGCAGGGAGTGGGCAACCGAGCATGTCAACTGGAGGAGAAATGAATGGAGCAATATTCTGTTTTCTGACGAGTCCCGTTTTTCTGTGCATCCGGATAATAGGCGTATTTTCATCTGGAGGGACCGTGGCAGTAGGAATAATCCTGCGTTCGTGCACGAAAGTGTCAAATTTGGCGGTGGAGGAGTGTTCGTGTATGGTGGCATCTCCATTGACGGGCGCACTGACCTCTACATCATTCGAGATGGAGCTCCTCTGACTGGTCGCCGATATAGGGATGAGATCCTCAGACCTATTGTAGCCCCTTACACTGCAGCAATCGGAGATAACTTCATTTTAATGGACGGTAACTGCAGGCCACATCGTACAAACCTGGTGTAGGATTTCCTTTTCGAGGAAGGAATCGTTCGAATGAATGGCCAGCGTGTTCTCCAGGCATGAATCCAATCGAGCACGTTTGGGACGCTCTAGGAAGACGAGTTTCTGGCCGCCAACAACCCCCACAAACTCTCCAAGAACTGGAAAGAGCTCTTCTGGAAGAGTGGGGCAGAATACCCCAACTCGTCATTAATAGCCTCATTGAGTCCATGCCTCAAAGGTGTTCAACGTTGCTGGCCGCCCGTGGAAACCATACCCCCTACTGAAGATGATTTTCTTTGAAGAAAACACCCTTTCTTATTCTTTTTTTCTCATATGCACAAATTGTGTTTTTTTCCTTTAGTACACAAATGCGCAATAAAATGCATTTTTTTCTGCCAAACATATGTAATTTATTCACATATAACCTACTATGTCTGTCGGCCATGTATCAATCAGCTAAACAGTTTACCAGATACAAAATCCACCTAAAACTGCAATATCCTTTAATTGTTATGAGCAGTGTATTAACATACATCTGACCTGTGTGCTTGGCGTCAAGCCCGCTGTAATAATACGATGTATACTTTGAAAGTTTATCACAGATGTCGCTGCGATCAGCTCCCTGGATTTCAGCGTCAGTGCACATTTAAGGGATACAACTTTTTAGCGCTGCTTGGATAGCAAAATTCCACAGTATGTATTCTAGACGCTATACCAGTGACTGAGAGGTTCTGCTCTCGAAACTGGTAGACAGGAAGTGCTGGGTTCGATCCCAATCGCGCCCGTCGGCCTAATCGTTCGGAGTTTTCGCGGTTTTCTTCGAACCGTGGATTTCCATGCGTTAATACGGATTAGGTTCCCTTAGAAAGACCTCCACGGAAGGCACTCCCCCTCGGGCCCATATCCCTCGTGTAGATAATTGGCCGTCAACAATCAACCCAAACCTAGACGCTATAGCGGTGCATTACACGTGTCTCTTTCTTCTTTAAAAAATATCCTGCAGATGTCGCTGTAAATGACTGTTTGGAATTCAACATCGTTGTACATTTAAGGGATTCACTATTTCTGCGCTTTTTTAAGTATTGCTGGGATAGTCGATTTCTACAACATATAATCTAGGCCTATAACGGAGCTATAGTACAGCGCCTAGAAGATACAGTGTGGAAAACGGCTATTCCTATAATGCTTTAAAAAGTGCTAAAAACTTGTATCCCATAAATCTCCAACAATGCTCAGCGGCAATACGCTGATACGAGCGCCATCTCGTAACTCTTTTCAATATAAACACTGAATTTTCAAAAATTATAGAATGTTAAATATCGGAAACTATAAATATAAGATATTTTGCTCTGTTATAAGCTAATTTATTTAAGGAATGACGTGAAATACGTTAAAGAGTCTCTTTTAGAATGACTATCGTTTTTAAATCACTACGATGGCGCTACTATCGACATCTTGTTATTCAGCATCGTTGTACATTTATGGGATTCAATTTTTAGCACTATTTTGTAGCCGTTTTCCACACTGTATCTTCTAGGCGCTGTATATATAGTGTGGAAATTGGCTATCCCTGTAATACTTTAAAAAGTGCTAAAATATTGTATCCCTTAACTGTGCAATGATGCTGCTGAAATATACAGATCACAGCGACATCTGCAGGATATTTTCTCAAACTGCAATATATTGCCAGTCTATACAATGTAATACTAAATCCCGCAGATGTCGCTGTGATCGATACTTGGGATTTTAGCAGTATCGTCGCACATTTAAGGGATACAAATTTTTAGCGTTGTTTGGATAGCATATTTCCACACAAGGTATTCTAGACGCTGTAGCCATACTTTCGGCAAAAACTTGAAATGAGCATGCTTCCTGTGCATATATCACCACTCTTATGTATGAAGGCTCTCTGTTATGGTGTTGATTCTGAGCGCTCTTTGTTAAATTTCTATATTTGTGTTTTAGAGAAAGCAATAGAGAAAAGTACTGTTACTATGGAAACAACAACTTCTTTAATATTGAAAGGTATAGCAAAGGAGTTCAGAATCAGTTCCTTAAATAGTTTCGAATATGTATTGTTGTTATGACAATTAATACCCTACCTGGATGTGGAAATGCCAAATTGTGTTCAACATAATGGAGGATATTCTATCTACATATTGATCACGTGGTCAAGGTAAAAACTTCTATCGTAAAGAAGGGAAGTCTCCGTAGACGTGTAATGTAAATCCCCGCTAGCCAATGAAACGGTTCATGAGGCAAAGTAGTAGTAGCTTCCCTTCTTATCAGATAGAAGTTCCTTGGATAAATTACCGGTATCACGTGACTTTTTCAGCCTCGAACCCATATTTGGAATATCCTCCATTGTGCGCAATTTAGATAGATTTTTGGCTGTCAGAGAAACGAGATTCATCAATCAGAAGCCTGCATTTTTATGAATTTTTCGCTGTTTGCAGAAATGCAGGCTATTGATTGGCGATTCTCGTTTCGCTAACAGCGAAAAATCTATCTGGATCCTAGCCTACGTTTCTACAAACATTGCACTTCATTCACGGCACTAAAAAAAATGACTCAAAACTCTCATGACATAGGCCGGGATCCACAAACAGCAAATATTCTCAAACATGCAGGCTTCTGATTGGTCAAACTCATTTCGCTAACAGCGAAAAATCTATCTGAATCTCAGCCATAGTTATCTTCGATGAAATCAATGCAAAAGGATAATATAAAAGAAAAGTATAAGATTTCTAAAATGTTTTGGCGGGTTTATCGCTATTTGGAATAATTTGTAAACTTTAGAACTAATTAACAGTTTTTCGCTAATTATGAATAGAAAATTAATGTTTTTAAAGCTGAATTTTATAAAAGCACGTAGATTGAGTAAATATCTATCCAAAAATTCAATCCTTACTTTTTTCTGCCCATTATTTAAGTCTCTACCTCGATTTAAACATAAGTTGTGACGAAGAAAATAAATCTGTCATTTTCAGTATCTCGACGTTATTTTAAAAAATCTATATCTCTGTTTATAATTAATTTATGAGGATGCATTTGATCTCAAATTGTAGATCTTCTTTATTAGGTCCTTCTAGTGTTGGTTTTATTTTTGTGCGATGATTGCTTCTTTTGATATGGGAAATTTTACGCTGGCATATTTCGTTCATTTAACATGGAGAAGTTGTCATCAGTATAATAAGCAGTTACGGTGTCTTGCCTTATTCTTGGCGTTTGTTTGTTTGGCGGGTTTAGCGTTTTTTTTTCAGCTTGGCTTGGCAGAACGACCGTCCTGCTTGATATATCAACATGATAAAATGTAATAGAAAATTTTGCAAAGTTGTTCAAGGTAATACTTTTGTATTAACAATGCATAAAAAATATTGTTGTAAACCATTTAGTAAAATAATATATAAACTTATTGCATTTTAGAAAACGTTAAATGTATTTAAAGTGCAATTGAACGTAAACTAGCTTGTTGCTCTTTGTGTATTTGCTGAAAGATGTGTTTGTGGAAGTTTCAATACAAAATCAAATTTGTGTGAGGAAAATATCTTCTATTTCAGGAAAATTGTAGATAATGGAACTGACATTATTTCTCATTAAGTTAACTGAAAGAAACAGAATCACAGAATAATTATTGGGTCACTTATGAACTGTTCATATCTGCCCCCAACTAGTCTGTTCACAAGTGCCCCACATTGCTGCTTCTGTTAAATTGATAAATCATTAACATTTCTCAATTTTAGAAGAAAAAGAACTTTATCAAAAATATTTATTATTATTCATAGTATATGTTCAAACACTCAAATTCAAATAAATGAATAAATAAATAAAGTTATTCGCTTATCAACTTGGAACAAAGATTTTACTTTTGAGATCTAAAAACAGTGTTTTGGCTATAGAGGACAAGCAAAATGTCATAGAGCTTCAAAAATTTTTTACCATATGTCTACAGGTGCATCTTTAGTAATTTTTTTCAAATAAAAAAATTTATAACAACTATCGAAAAATTGCGATGTTCACATGTGCCCCATCTCACCTAAATCAATCTTTTATAATTCACTTTGAAGAAAAGCCTTCTTTTCAGTTATTTCGTTATGCGTATATATAATCGCAATGTCTTAAATGAATTAGGTAGCTACAGTTACCACAGTAGTTACTACAGTTAGTAGTTACAGATTATAACTATACGGGATAGGTTGCAGAACAACATTAAGCAAAAACGAAATAAAAATTTATTTTTTTTATTTATATCTTAGGCTATTTATGTTTCTATCTATATATTCAAATCCTTATTTTACTTTTCTTTTTACAGCGGTATGGCTCTTAAAGAAAAATACCTCAGAACACGAGTAAGTTCTATTATTAAAATATTGTATGAGGTAACTATTTAATTGTGAAACATTTTATGAAAGAACAGGTACTTCATTGGACTATTTATGACATTTTTCAAGCGTTTTGCCTGCGCACGCGAACATCGTCCTGAAAAAGTCTCAAAAAATCTTAAATTTTAAGAAAATTGCTGCATTGAAAAAATATATTGACCACAAGGACAAAATTTTTGAGAGACAAGCTGCGAGAAAGGAGGCAATGATTAATCACGTTAAATATCAATTGCAGAAAGAAGATCTTATTTCCCAAAGAAATTAAACAAAGCAATTAGCTTCAAAAACAATTTGAACTTTCTGTACCTCAAATACTGAAAATTTTCTGGATTGTCGTCGATGAATCAATCCTTTTTTCTCTTTCAAACTCACCAATATGTACTAATAATCGTTTTAGGTAGCTTTCTTTACAAAAAAGCTACCTATTGCAGCCGTTCGGAGGAAAGCGATTTCAAAAAATGTTGGTATATTTTCATCGATCATGACCCCCAGACCCCGAAACCACCCTCCGTTCAAAATTGATATATATATATATATATATATATATATATCAATATATATATATATATATATATATATATATATATATGACCTATGTCATACTGTAACTCTCGTATTTATGAACCGATTTGGATGTAATTCAGTGTGTACATAGTACATACCAATGTCTCGACCGAGTTCGTTGGCCAGCTTCATCCGCCATTTTGTTTCAAAATGGCGGCCATTTAAAATTTTTAAAAAAAATTAAAATTTGAAATGTGGTACCAAAAAATTGAAAATGGAAAAATATTTTTTTCTTATGTATTTGACCTTTATACAAAGACTCCGTAGCAGTTTTTGTTTCGTCTATATCTTAAAAAATGGCTGCGTTATAGCATTTTGAATTTCTAGCGAAGCTGACACTTTGAAACGTCCTGAATTTTGTCACGCCATAAAAAGCGTATTTATGAACCGATTTGGATGTAACTTCGTTTATACATAGTACAGACCAATGTTTCGACCGAGTTCGTTGGCCAGCTTCATCCGCCATTTTGTTTAAAAATGGCGGCCATTTAAAATTTTAAGAAAAATTTAAATTGGAAATGTGGTACCAAAAAATTGAAAATTGAAAAAATATTTTTTTCTTATGTGTTTGACCTTGATAAAAAGATTCGGGAGCAGTTTCTGTTTCGTTTATATCTTAAAAAATGGCTGAGTTATAGCATTTTGAATTTCTAGCGCGGCTGACATTTTGAAACGCCCTGATTTTTGCCACGTGATAACAGACGTATTTATGAACCGATTTGGATGTACCTTGGTATGTACGTAGTACATGCAAATAACTCAACGGAGTTCGTTGTCCAGCTTCATCTCCATCTTGTTTCAAAATGGCGGCCATTTAAAAAATTTAAAAAAAATTTAAATTTAAAATGAGATGCTAAAAATTTGGAAAATGAAAAAGATTTTTTCGTATGTGTTTGACCTTAATACAAAGATTCCGGAACAGGTTTTGTTTCGTCTATATCTAAAAAAATGGCTGAGTTATAACATTTTGAATTTCTATTGTGGCTGACATTTTAAAACGACCTGATTTTTGTCTTTCGATAACAGGCGTATTTATGAACCGATTTGGATATTACTTGGTCTGTACATAGTGCATACCAATATCTCGACCGAGTTCGTTGGCCAGCTTCATTCGCCATCTTGTTTCAAAAAGGTTGCGATTTTTTTTTAAATGTATTTTAAAATTTAAAATGAGGTATTAAAAAATTGGAAAAAGAAAAAGATTTTTTTATGTGTTTGGCCTTGATACAAAGATTCGGAGCAGTTTTTGTTTCTGAAAATTTGTTCTTTTGTTCATATCTTAAAAAGTGGTTGAATTATAGCACTTTGAATTTCTATCATGGCTAACACTTTGAAACGATCTTGTATTTGTCACGCGATACCACACGTATTCACCTATTTCGATGGAAGAAGGCATGTGGATAGTATACATCAATATCTCGACCAAGTTCGCTGGCCAGCTTCATCAGCCATCTTGTTTCAAAATGGCGGCCATAAAATTTAAAAAAATTATATTTAAAGTGAGGTGCAAAAAAATTGGAAATTGAAAAAGGTTTCTTTCTTAAGTATTTGACCTTGATATAAGGATTCAGGAGCATTTTTTGTTTGCCTTTATCTTAAAAAATGGCTCAGATATAGTAGTTTCAATTCCTAACGTGGGTGACATTTTGAAAAATCTGATTTTTTGCCTGCGACAGCACTCGTATATATCAACCGATTCCGATGTGAGTGAGCATGTGCACAGCAATTACTAAGGTCTCGACCAAGTTCACTGGTTAGCCTCATCCACCATGTTGTCTTAAAATGGCAGGCACTTTAAGAAATCGCCAAATTTGGCAGCCAAATATAAGTTACTTTAATTAAAAGCAGCTTGGATAAAGCTGACTGATTTCGCGAAATTCTCATTCATAATGATTTAGTATTGATAAAAATTGGTATTGCATCTCCTACATTCGGTTTCCACTAAATTGAGCTTCGTGTGTTTGAATAATATAAGTTGGCTTTTTTAAAATAAGGAATATGAAAGCTACCTCTTCCTCCCGGCACTGGCCGGAAGGACTTTTTATTTCTGAAATACCTCGCATATAAAGTACAAAAAAGCTGAAGATTTAAGGAAAAATTGAAGGCAAAGTTCTTGTTCTGATCGGGATGCGGCCAAAATAAATAAGTTAACCTTACAGGTGGAAGTAAAATTTAGCTGTAAAGTAGAATGTCTATCTTCATGAATGCATTAAGAAATGTTTAATTCCTTAATTTTAATGCAAATTATCGAGGAAATACTATTTTTTTTGTCCAGATTTAGCAAATTCACATTATGTGAAAAAAGAAAATTAACTTAAAAAAAAGATCGTTAATTTAGCTAACGTTGTGGAAGCAAGATCCATTGAGGAATTTTGGCAATTTTAACGAGAAAATTTATGGAAAATACTGGAAGGCCGAGAATATTCAAAAGCTCATTAATGAAATTAAATATTGCCTATATTATTATTTATTTGTGTTGTTTATTCTATTTTTATATTTAATAAAAATATAAAGAAGTTTTTCTTTTGCTGATTTTTATTGATCATCCGTTATTACTTTTATATACTTTTTATACACATTATTATAGAAAGTTGAAGATTTGTTTAATGGAATTTATTCATAGATAGTTTCCTTTGCTCGTGTGCTTCTTTCAAACTTAAAAAAATTGTATCGAAAAAAATTGAAATATACACATTAATATATGTTTTTATGCAAAACGTTCATTACCATGTTTTATATCACTAAAGAAATAAAAATATGCCTCTTTTTAATAAATGTTTTGAGAGATCATGTAGAAAAATAATTTTTTGGGTTTCTTTTAAAACTTGTACTGACCTTTGAAATTATAAAATGCAACGTCTTACTTTTAAAATGTTATTTAAACAGAAGGGAATTATATATTTATATAAATCGTTATTATAAAATTTAAAGAGCTAATTTTGTTTTATTTAAATATTAAAATATATTCGGTATTAAAATATATTTCTATGTATTGTGATGAGTATTGTTGAAAAACTGATACAAAATACGTAGTGTGATTGCAAAGCTTTCAGAATGCATTTAGAAATGTTACAATCCTCTGATCAAATAAATTCTCTTAACGAGGAAATTCACTTATGATGGGAGGACAAATATGCACACCAAAAGAAGAGTAATTTATGTTTTATTGAATATAATTTCTCGCTCTAAGTATAGGTTTACATTCATTTCATGCACTTTTGGATCGCACCAAGTAAATGCACTTTTTTCGAACCTTCAAAAAGATATCATGTTATGTTAAATGGCATGGAATTATTGTCCCGATAAATTAAATGACACGAAACTTAAGAATAATTTTAAAGAGGCACATTGGTAATTTTGCACTGTAAAAGGATTTAAATTCTAGATCAATCAATTTTAGAGGAAAAAAAACCGAAAACATATTTCAATGCGCTTTTTGTGCTAAATCACAAAAGTTATATGTCTAAGCTTGTTAAAAAAAAGAATTCAGATTTCATTAAACATATTTTTCTTATGCGTCTTACGCTTTTAAAAATTGATGGCTATGTGTATGGTTCTGAATGTTCAGTTATCTTGGCAGCACTTAAAAAAAATCTGAGATTCATGCCTTTTTACTGACTAATGGGATCAAGTAAAATTTGATTGTTACACCACTTATGCACACAATTTGCTCAGTCGTATTTTATTTATTAGAAAAATGTCATTTAGGTTTATATGAAGATAATATATCTTCTTAGTTTTATTGAACAATCTAACATGACAATCTATACAAAGCTATCATTCCGTGGTCAACTTCTTTTTCAGTGAAAGAACATACATGAAAACTCATCAATGCTATAAATATAATACGGAATGGCGTAGCAGAATTCAGATTTCATTAAACATATTTTTCTTATGCGTCTAACGCTTTTAAAAATTGATGACTATGTGTATGTGTCTAAATGTTCAGTTATCTTGGCAGTTTCTAACCAGGATATCATGACTCCAAATGATTGGTCAACATCCTACTGACGACATTCAAATTTCCTGGTCAGATAACGAAATTTACCTGAAGTAGCATGAATTTTCTCTTGCTTGCTCTTTTTTTAGCTTTCCAAAATAAATACAAATTAAAATAAAAAACATATTTAGAAAAATATAAAAATAAAAATGGGAGACCTCCTTTATAATTCCTTTTAGGGTCCCTCTTAAATTCTACGCAAGAAGCTTATGTTTCCCGTTTCTATTTAGTAATCAGGCCCTATACCTAACAAAGGCTAACGGACATTTTGAAAACTCATTTTTTATATATTTTTTTCAGTTCATTCATACTGTTTCGCTAACTTCTTGATTAAGGGTGTTAGTCAGTGAGATCTTAAATTCCCCTCGCTAAAGTTAAACCTGTGGGCATGGAATGCATTTTTATTTTAAAAATATCTCATCAGGAAATTAATGTTGATAGGAGTGACCTCTTAACCATCATATGTTCTAATATATCACTTTTTCAAAGTTAGAACAGAAAGAGATAAGGAATTTGGCTTACCTCAAAATGTCGCAGGGTCCGCCCCGATCCTTGGATGAAAGTCATCAGTTGAATCTTGAACATATCTCACAAGAAAAATTACCTAAAGTGTACAAATAGAAAATTGGCCGTGTATTACTTAATATTTTTCCTTTCGAATAGATAACGTACAAGCTTGAGCACCAGAACTGATTTTCTTTCCATTAAAAAAAATTTAATGATGCTTTTAGGTTAAATAATAACACAGAATGGAGAAAGAGGAAAAAGCACCTCTTCTCTTCCGTAAGAAAACATGACAGAGAGAGAAAAAAGGATGCGCGAAAAACCGATACATATACAGTTGGCAAAGTCCAACGTCAACCGCAGATATGCTGGGTTGGGCAGAAACACGTACATATGTGACCGTGAAAAGAAAGTAACAGAAAATGTATTAAAATAAGTCATTAACAGTCTGCGATATTATAAGAGTTTTTTTGTTTCAAGGATTCTGGCACATAACACCCCCGCTGAATCGCCGGAACAAAAAAAGTTTTACAGGTTTAATAAGGTTTTCCTATGAAGCACGAATCGAGCTTGGGCAGGGGTTTCGTCAGAAGATCGGCAGTCATTGCTGCAGTTTCAAGGCAAGTCATAGTTATTACCCCTTCCTCGACAAGGTTTCTCAGCAGATGATACCGAAGGGATATACGCTTGGTTCTTTGATGATGCTTGTCGCTTTCCGCAAGTTTAATGGAGGACTGGGTGTCCTCAAACAGTTGTATAGGTAGTTCTTGCTCGAGGTCCAGTTCCTTCAGAAGTTGTAGAATCCAAATTGTCTCTCGTGCTGCACAAGCGGCAGTCACGTACTCTGACTCAGCTGACGACATGGCAATGCAAGCCTGCTTTTTTGATGTCCACAGAACTGGGTTATTTCCAATCATGAGTAGATTTCCTGATACTAACTTTCTGTCAGTAGAATCATTCGCCCAGTCTGAATAAGAATATGCCCTCAAGACAGGTTTTTCTAAATTAGTGTATGTTAATTTTAAGTCAATTGTGGTTTTAAGATATCTGATTGTTCGCTTAACAGCTTTCCAATCCTTAGCCCTTGGACGCTCGTTTCTGCGACTCAAAACATTTACGGCGGCACTAATATCTGGCCTAGATATAGTCGCGATGTATAGTAAAGCTCCTACGGCTTGTCTGTAATTCGTATTATTCGGAAGGAGATTTTCATTATCCGCTAATTTAACGTATCCTAGTTCCATTGGTATATTAGTTGGTTTCGAGTTTTCTAAGTCGAATTTGACTGTCAAATCATTAATTTTATTAATTTGATCAAGCGTCATGGTATTTCTGTCAGGCCGATTTATATTTATCCCCAGATAATATTTTGCTTCACCTAAGTCAGTTACAGGGTATTCTTTGTTTAATTCGTTTACAAGTTTATTAATGTTCTCATCTTCCCCAGCTATGAGGAGATCATCTACATAAACGATTATGTAAGTCGTTGTTTTATTGGTTGTTTGTTTATATAAACATTTATCGATCCTACTTTGGTGAAAACCTAATTTAGATAATGATTTATGTAATGTCAGGTTCCACGCTCTGGCGGCCTGCTTCAAACCATAAATGGCCTTTTTTAGTCTGCATACCTTATGCTCCTCTCCCGGAACTGCATAGCCTTCAGGCTGATGCATATACACATTTTCTTGCAATTCCCCGTGAAGGAAAGCGGTCTTTATATCTACATGTCTTAAGTTCAGATCCTTATACAATGCCATTGCTAAAAAACTTCTAATTGTCGTATGAGACGCGACTGGTGCAAAGGTCTCATCATAATCTACCCCATATTTTTGGGAAAAACCATTTGCGACCAGCCTAGCCTTAAACTTTTCCAGCAAACCCTGGCTATTGTATTTAGATTTGAACGCCCACTTGCAGTCGATCACTTTCGTTCCTGGTGGGACTTCGACCAATTCCCATGTATCATTTTCGCGAAGAGAATTCATTTCTTCTAAAGTCGCTTCAATCCACTTTTCCTTTTCAATCGGGTTTTGCATATTTTTTATATCATCCCAACTTTTCGGATCTTCTACTTTAACGTTATTTGTTAAGAATGCAAACCTATCGGGAGGAACTCCCCTGTTCGGTCTGTTTGATCTACGCGGGACGTTTTGCGTTGTATCCGAATTTGCATTTTGATTTTGCGTTGTATCTTCGGCGCTGTCAATATTATCCTCGATTAATTGTAATTTCGAAACCGGATTTTCAGAATTTGGTATTTCATTGGTTTTATTTGATTTGCTATCCTCAGTTATGTTTTTACTTTTAGTCTCCAGAAATTTTACGGTTCTACTTATTACGATTTTCTTACCGTCCGTACAAATTCTGTAGCCCTTGCTCCTATTGTCGTAGCCTACGAATATCCCCTCTATGGCTGTATTATCCAATTTTCTTCTATGAGTCTTTTCCACATAAGCAAAGGCGCGACAGCCGAAGGTTTTAATATTTGAAAGATCTGGTTTGCGACCAGTCCATTTTTCGTAGGGAGTGCAGTCGTTGGACGAAGTCGGGAGGCGATTTTGTATGTAAGTTGCGGTGCAGACGGCTTCGCCCCAGAATGAGTTAGGTAAACCGCTGTCTTTAAGTAGGCAGCGGGCCATCTCCATCAAGGTACGGTTCTTACGCTCCGCAACCCCATTTTGGGGTGCGGAATACGGAACAGTAAGTTGATGGTTAATTCCCTCATTTTTTAGATAATTTTCAATTTCCTTCCCTGTGTATTCCCCTCCGTTGTCGGTACGGATAGCACGCACCTTCCTGCCAAATTTATTCGCGGTCATTGTAACATATTCTTTAAATTTTGGGAAAACTTCATATTTGGTTCTCAGTAAGTACGTTATGGTAAACCGGCTAAAATCATCAACAAAAGTAAAAAAATAGTATTTTCCGCCAACCGTCGCTGTTTGCATAGGTCTACATAAATCGAAGTGCACTAATTCTGTGGGCTTTGTAGCTCGAAAACTAGCGGCTTTGGCGTATGGATCACTAGTGAGTTTAGAAATTATGCATGTTTCGCATGTATCACCATTTTTACATTTGTCAATTTTAATTCCTAACTCCATATCATTATTTACTAATTCCTTAATATGATTATCGTTTCTGTGGCCTAATCTCCTATGCCACTTGTGTAGACAATTTTTATTTTCGCATTCATTTATAATATTTACATTGTGAGACATATTTTGTTCTATTTTACATTCATATAAATTATTGTTTACATAGCCCTCGAGGTACGTAACACCTTCGTGAGTTATCTTGCAAGATTGTGTTTCAAATATGGCTTTACAGCCATTTTCAGTAGCCCTTTTTATAGAAATTAAATTTGTTTCAATTTCGGGTACATACAATACATTATTTAGTGTTATCGTTCTGTGTGCATTATCCGACATTAATGTATTTAATTTTATAGTCCCGTAACCCTCAGAGAAAAGCTCTTGACCGTTTGCGATTGTTACGCTAGAAGCACTGCTATGAAAATCATTAAACTTGTTTTTGATATTACAAATATGAGTTGAAGACCCTGAATCAATCACCCAGAGATCTTTTTCATTATCCCCAACAAAAAATGTAACATTTCTATCATTAGGTGTTTCTTTTTCAAAATTCCTATTTTTGTTAGTATTCGCATATGCGCTGCCTTGAGAGCATATAGCCGATTTTTGTGACTGGTTGGGAAAACGATTAGGGTATTGGTACTGCTTAGGATTATTTTTATTTTTATTTTTCAAGGTCCAACAATCATCAATATTGTGAGAATTCTTCTTGCAGTATCGGCAGAATTTATTTTGTTTGTATTTATGGAATTTCACCACCTTTAATGCGGTGTGATTGTTATCACTTTCGCTGTTATTTTCAATTATTTTTGAGTATTCGTCTATTAATTGTGTTCGAATAAAACTAGCACTAAGGTCACGCTCATCCCTCGCCTCCAAAGCGGTAATGAGACCGTCATAACTGGAAGGGAGGGAGCAGAGCATTAAAGCAGCAAGGTGTTGATCACTTATATTTTCTCCAATAGCTTGCAGCTTATCGCGAGTTTCATAAATTTTGGTAAGGTGATCAACCATGATACCACCTTCGTTTAATTTTGTGGAATACAGTTTTCTTAGAAGAAATAGTTTACTACTTAGATTAGAACGTTCATGAACTTCCTTTAAAGCAAGCCAACACTCTCGCGCGCTTTCTAAATTCTTCACATTAATAATCTGATCGTCATCGATCAACAAATTTATAATGGCACGCGCTTTCCTATCTTTGTTTCTAAAATCATCTGTCATTGGATCGGGCGGGTCCTGACTGATAACACTATAGAGCTTCTCCTTCTGTAAATACATCTCTAATCTGAACTTCCAAATATTATAATTGCTTGCTTTCAGTTTTTCTATCACAGTATCCTTTAAGATACTCATTTTTCATATATAGACTACGATCTTATATATATATAAATATTATGTCAATATTCAAATTATATGAGTAAAAAAGGTTTTAAATAATAATGTTTCAATAGTATCGTTAAGTTGCTTATGTTTTTTTAGGCATAGCAAAAATACTTATTATAAAAAAATTTCTAACGCTTCATATGATATCAAATTCTATATTTTAAACATTTTCAGATACTATTCCTAAAGAATAAAGTAGCAATAAAGCAATAATTTTCAATTTTCCTCTGTAGCAATGCGACAAATCAGTCTCATAATCTGTTGTTAAGAGTGACCTCTTAACCATCATATGTTCTAATATATCAATTTTTCAAAGTTAGAACAGTAAGAGATAAGGAATTTGGCTTACCTCAAAATGTCGCAGGGTCCGCTCCGATCCTTGGATGAAAGTCATCAGTTGAATCTTGAACATATCTCACAAGCAAAATTACCTAAAGTGTACAAATAGAAAATTGGCTGTGTGTTACTTAATATTTTTCCTTTCGAATAGATAACGTACACGCTTGAGCATCAAAACTGATTTTCTTTCCATTTAAAAAAATTTAATGATGCTTCTAGGTTAAATAATAACACAGAATGGAGAGAGAGGAAAAAGCACCTCTTCTCTTCCGTAAGAAAACATGACAGAGAGAGAAAAAAGGATGCGCGAAAAACCGATACATATACAGTTGGCAAAGTCCAACGTCAACCGCAGATATGCTGGGTTGGGCAGAAACACGTACATATGTGACCCTGAAAAGAAAGTAACAGAAAATGTATTAAAATAAGTCATTAACAGTCTGCGATATTGTAAGAGTTTTTTCGTTTCAGGGATTCTGGTACATAACAATTAATACTTTTAACTTCTTTTTTTATGTGCACTCACTCTTCTTAAAGAATGTCTCTCTCTCTTTATTTTTAGATTATAACATATTTCTAAAGTACATACTTAATTTTATTTCAAGTGTTGAAATCCTACTCACAGCACGTCAGCTTTTAACACATAAAATATTAAATTAATTGTATAGTTAAAAAATAATTTTGCAACTAAAAAAAGAAAAAAAAACTTTTCTTGAGAGGAAGATACAGAAAAAATAAGTTAAAAATATTAATTTTCTAAGGAAATATTTAAAAAATAACAATGCATCCCACGCCCAGAAGTTTAATATTAGCGAGCGGAATTTGAGACCACACTGACCAACACCTTTAATTGGAAACAAGAATGTCTATTCGCCTTCGTTTGATAGAGGGTGTCTTGAAATAGACTAAACAATTAAAAAAGTGAATAAAAAGTTAATCTGGCAGCTATTCAAGTTATTATTGCAGGAGATTAATGTGTGAAGTCCGAAATTCTTTACTACGCTTCCTTGTTTTAATTCAAAATATCACCGATAGATGGCGCTGCTTGGTTTCAAACAGTTAGAACGAATGAATCACGTATTAAAAGGAATCAAAATTCATCCAGCCTTTAACTTTCATTCTGTTGTGCTGTTGAAATTCCCCCTCCCCCTCTTCTCAAAAAATGCTTTGCGTTTTGAGAAATTGCAAAATTAATTTGAGCAGTATTACAGTTTGAGAGAGTGCAGCACCATATATCGGTGATATTTGAAACTAATACAAGAAAGCGTATTAAAAAAAGATCAACTGAAAGAATAACAGCAATAGCTGTCATTGTTTACTTATTATTGAAATTTGAAATACCAAACGTTTCCTTAACATGTGCGTGAATAACGTAAATCTTAACTTTTTTTTTTCTAAGAAAGTTAATTATTATTCTTTAAAAATATATTTTCAACATGCGAGCTGCCAAGCGTTGTGAATACCAGATATATTGTGTATACTAGATCATGGCAAAAAAATTTGAATTCATGCATACAATATAACCATACAATGAAACAAATTCGTGAAAAGATACGTGGTAATCCAGAAAAGAGTTAAAAGGAAACAATCATATAGCCACGTATAAAAACTTTATAAACAAGAAAAATGCATAAGGAATAATTGCATCATTAAATGATATGCAATAAAAATATGAACTAATTTTGTTTTTCTTTTTAAAAAATAGTGTATGTATTTAAAGAACTTCGTTTCGAGATGTTCTTTAAAGCCTTTTTTTAACTATAATGATCTGATTATAATAATTTTATAACAATTTGAAACCATTATGTGAATTACAGTAAATTAAATACATATGAGTGAATGAATGCGGCTGTTAAATAAGTCGCCTTATGGCAGTAAAATTCAGCATTGCTTCACTTAAATTATGAATTAATCAGATTTTCATAAGAGTTAAATAAAACGTAACTTAAATAATTGTAAGCAGATGATTGTGATTGCTTCATGTTTATTCCACTACAATTATGATTGAATCGTGGTTTGTCTTGTTTCACTAGTTCATTCAACCATAAAATCACAGCCATTAAAATATAACAAATCAGATGGCGTTACAGAACGCTATGATTAAGCTATTTTATTTTCTTGAAGTTATTATTATATGCGAGAAAAAAAAAGCTATTCTTTCTTTTAAAATTAGCCCAATGAATAATAATAATAATAATAATAACAAGGAACTAAAGCAAACGTTTAGTTTTCGTTGAAAGAATTAACTTTTTACTGAAGAGTGCTATATTTAACCAACAAAGAAGGATATACAATTTACTTGTGTATATATACCGGGTTTTTCAAAAGTTCGGTGCGAAAGTAAAACGCAATAAAAAATATCTATGGGTCGGAAAGACATGCGGTTTGCAGATAAATATTTAGCGTGGTACGAGATTTTGTATGACAACAACAAAAAATTAGTTCAAAATTTGGACAATAGAGGGCGCTATTGCAGATAATTCGACGGAATAATTCCATATTGCTCACATAACGCAAGATTTGGATGCAAAAAAGTATACATGCAGTATTTTCTAATGTTTTTGCATCCAAATCTTGCGTTCTTGAGTAATATGGTAATACCTTGGTTACACAGTAGGCTTCATGTAGAGATATTTCCGTAAGAGAATAAAAAAGTTTTATGAGACATTCAGAGAAATGTCACAAATAATTCATACTGATTTGATAAACTAAACTGCAATTCGGGATTATCTCATTTTGGAGCGCGATTATGCATCAGTTTTTTTTTTTTTTAATGACATCCAGTAATTTTATTTTAAATAACCTTAAAGGAACTGTTACAGTCGACATTATTTCCAGTATTATAGGCTTTTAGCATGGATAATTGCGTTCCTAAAAATTGTACACTATCTGGTCAAAAGTCAGAAATACTTTGCGAAATGTAATTGAAATTTGGAAGAGTAAAGAACATGTTTGACATCATATTTTTCTGTGAAGATTTAATCAGTGTTCTGGCAAACTCAAAAAAGAGCTAATTCAAACTCGAATTTATCTTCTAAAAAATGAGTTGAAGTTAGTCTCAAATTCAAAAATTATAAAACGAATCCACTCTATTCAAACTTAATTTTCAAAAAGAACGAAACTCACTAAGGATTCTTAAGGAAAAAAAAAAGAAAATAATTTCAAAATGTAAAAAGTTATTTTACTATAGTGATTTCAAAATCTCTTTAATTAATTTAGAATTGGAACATCACTCAAAATACTCTGGTGTAATTTAAATATTGTAATTAATATAAT
The DNA here is from genome assembly GCA_963932465.1 of Maratus speciosus. Lineage (NCBI taxonomy): Eukaryota > Metazoa > Arthropoda > Arachnida > Araneae > Salticidae > Maratus > Maratus speciosus. Next base: position 154,918,713 of record OZ010787.1, on the reverse strand, counting down.
TAATTTCTATCAATTATTCTTAAATTCTAAAAATTACTTGAGTCGTTTTTAGTATTAAATTCTGAGGGTAATTTTCTGTGCAAAATGTGACTTACCATTAATAACCTTAAAGAAGTATATATTTTTATTTCTTTTACTTTAATTGCTAGTATGTCTTTGTTATTTTGATATTAATAAATTTACAAAGCGACCATAAAAGAAAAAAAAATTAAAAAGTTGCATCGTGTCGCTTTTTATATAGGTCACATTGTTTTTCTTTCTAGAACAAACATTAATAATACTATTTACAGATTTCATACCGCTAAAGATTCCAGTTTTGTTATTTTTTGTGAGATGTTAGAATTAGTATTAAGTTTCATCATTAATTAACGCATACCAAAATTTGGGTTAGAAATCACACTCGAGTTACATTAGCCAAATTCCGAAAAAACAACGACTTTTTTTAAAATGCTATGAATATTTTAATTTAATCATTTTTAAGTTACATTAATTACGCAAAACGATAAAAAAAATCTTCAGGTATGATTTTTAAATATTATCAATTAAACTTGAAAAAGAAATAATTTAGAAATGCTATATTAAAATTACCTAACAAATCACATTCTTAATATTTGATGAAAAGTAGGAATAGGAAATAGAAAGCCAGACAATCGGTCTGTGACACAACATTATGATAACTTATCTTCTTGTATTTATCTTTATAACAAAAATATATTAGCAAATATACACTGGTGTGCAAAAATTAAGTACGGAACTTTTTTAAACGTCGTACATAAATTCTGCAAATCGATGCAAATTGAACCGTAATATCCTAGATGTATAAGAATTTGGAAAAAGTAAACAGAATTTAAAAAAAAAAAAAATGATGAATATCCGTTCTGCCTTTTCGTGCCGCTGCTATGTTAATTTCTCTATTTCATCCTTAAATTTGTACATCAGTGTATGATTTGTTATAGCAAACGTGAAGAAAAGTGGGAATGAGCAAGATTTTTCACCTTCCTTGAATTTGCTTTAACACCGTTTTATTTGCAGAATCTATTTTCAACGCGGTTCTGCAGGCAAATACAGTCGTGGAAGAAAAGGTAAAGACCCCCTACTAACTCTGCAACAAATTATTGTAGAAGAAAGTTACTGGTACCAAACAATTGGAAATAAAATCTACTTTTAAATGAAGTATATAAAATTTACTTAAAGGGCCAGCTACATATCAAAACGAACATAAACTTTGTTTTTTTTCAATAGCAATACTCAAGTTTGACACCATAAATAAATTCTACACCCTTCAATTAGCCTACAAACAAATTTTCATGAAATTCATGCGATTAGTTTCAGAGAAATTGATTATTTTAAAATGAGCATATTTTAGGGTTTGTATCCAAATTGAAGTTCGGTATTCGAAATGCTACAGAATGACTGTGTCGCTACTATTAATGTATCCGTAATGTATACTCTGTACTAATGTATTACTGTATATATACATGTAATGTATACTCTTGCCAATATTACAATTTCACTCGCTTAATACGTTTCGACTTTTGCAAGCCCAAATGTTTCAATAAAATGAGTAAACTATTTTTTTTTTCAAATTACGCTTTTTCTGCACACGGCCCCTTAAACCATTACTTTGACATTTTAAAATCATAATTTAAAAACTTCTTGAAAGAAAAATTTGAAATTGAGAATTCGCATAAAGTAGGACATAATAAATATAAATCTATAAAAAAAAATGTAGTTTGCAATTCATATTTTTTTCGAATATTAATTTCATAATTCATATTATAAAAATTTTAAAATTACAAATTCAATGTATTGCTGTTTGGGTTTTTTAGTATTATAACCACGCAAAAAATTATCACATGTCGATTATAATTTCAGGCGATAATAAAAATATGAAAATTTAACATTAGATGGAGAAAATATTTAGTTAATATAGCCCCAGTGAAATGTTTGGTTGAACTGACAAAATATTGGTTGGACTAATCAAATTATTTTGTTTGTACAATAAAATTTTATTCAACTAACAAAATGATTTTGTCAGTCAAAAAATATTTGAATGGGTCAAAATTTGGTTGGCACAACAATTTTTTTTGTTGTTTTAATGAAATCGTTCTTTCCGTGAAGCTCTAAATTTTGAATATTTATAATTAAAAAACTTATCATCCAAATGACTTGAAATTTCATTTCCAGGCATAGTTTGAACCGAGGAATAGTTTTAACTGCCCATTAGGGTGTAAAAAAATCATGATTTTTTTTAAATAAAAAAATCGGATTTTTTAAATTTAAATCGGATTTTTTTTATTTAAACCGGATTTTTTTTATTAAAATCAGATTTTTATGATTTTTTTTCCCAGCATTGAAATACTGAATAGCTACCAAGAGTTTTAGGTTTCTAAAACAATTAAACCACTAATTGCTAACATAATCTATGTTTTTACACTTTAATTAATAAAATTATAATTATTAGTTAGCAATTACAGAAATTATAAAAACTGCAAATTAGTAGTTTCATTAGGCAGTATCATACAATAATGCTATATATATTGTAATAATTATGTAAAACTTTATTAAATACTAGTGATATCTAACATTTTTTAAAATTAGGTACTGCATTTAATACTAAATAGTTAACACTACTTCAAATGAATAATTATTAAACAATTAACTCTCTAATTAGGAACATATTATACATTTTTAAGCTTTAATTATTAAACTGATAATTAATAATGTAGTATTCATTTTAGAAAGAAAAAAGGGCAGGATGCTAGTTACAAAAAAGGGCACTATTTCATGAGGAAATATATTAGTAATGTGTAATGATATAAGAAAAAAAAGATAATAATTTTTAGTATGATAAATAAAGTGTCCTTAATTTTTAATAATTTTATGAATCACAAATTGAAAAATACAATTAAATAACAACAGGTTTTAATTTTAATAATATCCTGTTTTTTCTAAAGAAATAAAATTCTATTATTTTTGCAAGATCTTGGGCACACGAATCTAGAACTACTATTGAATGGGGAAATTTCTTACAAGAAATCTCTGGCTACAACTACAGGTGAATTTAACCCTTTTTTCAAAAGCAGGGTGTATTTTGTGCAGTAATCCCAGAATAAAACTGCAAATAAGTAATTTCATTAGTTAGTAACACACATAACAAACATTATTTGCAGCTCGTTTTGCATTTGTACTTAAAAAATTACTGTTAGTCACCAAAATCTGAATTTACACATGTATGTGTATGCTAACCAAAAAAATTATGAAAATGAGTTAAACCCATTCATACATAAAGAATAAATATAAGGATAGCCAGTTATATCTGACATCCCCAAAATATTTAAATAATAGCATTATATTGCCTCTCAGTGGTGATTATTAGCTGTCAATGGTTCATTTTGGTTTTATTTTTAAGAAATTTTTGCTGCCTTTTCAATACTTAATTAAAAATTTTATTTAGTATATATGAGTTACAAAATAAACTATTCAACCTATACCGAAGAAGCTCTTGCTGTGTTTAACATTTTTATACCAATTAGTTATTTTTTTCTTATGCATTCATTTACAATTTAGCTGTTGAGCAGATGTCACTCTTTCATTCTTCTTTTCAGTCGAGATAGCTAATTAATTTATTATTTCAAAAGTAGAACAAGAAACTAAGACACTGACATTCTTTTACTTACAGAAATTTATTACACTTGCTACGTTTATTTCATATAAAATAATGCATAAATTGATTTCTTAAAGGAAATATGACATTGCAAATTTTGTTAGATTTAAATATCATTTTTAAATGAAACTGTTTTATGTTGGATAAAAACACTGCTTTTCACAAACTTAACTGTTTTTAATTTTTTACAATTCTCAGAAATTAAGCTTGGAAACAATTATTTAAAGCTCTTTTTTTGTTTATTCATAAGTCAAAATACCTGTAGAAATTTTCCAATTATGTTCATCTTAGATTTTAATAATTTTTTTGACATTTTAAACATTTAGAAATTTTTTGATTTTAATCAATGATTTTTTTAAAAAAAATCGATTGATTAAAATCACAATTTAATCGCTGATTTAAATCAACTAATTAAAATCGTTGACACCCTACTGCGCATTCGCAAATTTGTCGCAAATGATAGAATTTTTTTGTCCCATAATTTAGTAGTCAACCATGTAGGTCAACTCAAAAATGCCACTTAAATATAGATAAAATTGAAGAACTTATCGGCGATGTAGTGAGTAGACTTTTAGTTATTTTCTAAATATATCTCGTTGCTAAGGATTTGTTCGCAAGCTGTAATTTATGAAATGAAATTTCTGTGATGTTTTATAAGTGTATTTAGAGAATTAATAATTTTTTATAAGTTTTATTCGTGATTTCCTTGATACGTTGCACACATCCTTATTATATTGCTGAAAAATGCGTGAGTAATTGAGTCTGTAGTTTTTTAGTTTAAATACATTATGTTTTATAGCATTAAGCTATAAATTCTATTACTGGGATGTGTTTCATTAACTTCTTTTGGCTACATACATTATTTTGAATATTTGAGGTTATAGCTGTATTTATGTACTAGGTTCTTTTTTTCATTTTTTCTAGGTTTTTTTGCTAGGTTTTGTGTATCATTGTTGCTTTTTTTAAAATTCCTCTTTTAGTATCATAAGATATAAAACTATCATCTCGACTTTTTTTTGTCTTATCTATATATATATATATATATATACAGGGTGATTCAGCTCGTCGGTGACAAACTTTAAGGATCGATAGAGCACACCTAGACGAACATTTTTGAATAGGGAATGTAGGGTCCCTGACGCGATGGTAAGGCGCTAGGCGCTTTCGAAAATTTGGGTGCCGAAATTCGAAACGTCATAAAAACTAGGGAAATGGTTAGATTTTCTTGCTTGTTGCGTCGAAATGATTCTGTTTGTTTAGACTTTCTTCAGTACCAATTTGATAAGCGTATCTCTTAAAACATGGATAGGGGGCGCTGCAGACTTTGGAGAGCTAGACAACAACTTTAAGCCCGTTATTTTGATAATTTAACACATGCTCGCCAAAGTTTATACTCTAACTTAAAGTTTGAACCCAAAAGTAGAGCCCTGCAAAAAGCGTAAGAGCCGGAATAAAATGTCAAAGTACAGGGTGGTCGAAACTCGAAGGCTCCTAAGAGATAAACAAACAGATTTCTTGACTTATGGCATGCATTTTCATGATTCTGTTTGCTGGGGCTCTCTGAAACTCAGTTGAACGGTACAAAAAGAAACATCGATAGGGGGCGCTTTGGGCAAAAAACATAATTCGTTGACATTTCGGACGCTAACTGGAAACGGGGCGCTACGATCAGTTAGTAATAATGAAAACACATTTTCTACCTCTGCTCAACACTTCTGAATAAATTTAGACCAAAAACATCAATGATACTGGAAATTTATTTACAAAAAATAACACTACAGAAGATGCTCGAAATTTCGACCTTGGGCCATGATGCAGGCTTCGCACCTCCGTCGCATTTAGGAGTGTGTGTTTCCAACAATGCCAGGAGTATCTCTGATCTGCCCTGCAGCTGCCACAATGCGCGCCACAAGTTCTTCAGCACTGCTGACAGGTGTATGGTATACCTCGGCCTTCAGGTAACCCCAAAGGAAGAAATCCAAGCAGGTGAGGTCTGGTGATCGGGCAGGCCAGTGAACTGGACCCCCACGCCCGATCCACCGCTGGCCATACCTTGCGTTTAGATGGAGACGCACGTCGTTCGTGTAATGGGCCGGAGCTCCATCGTGCTGGAACCACATCTGGCGACGCGAACCTTCGGGTACGTGCGCCTCATCCAGAAGCTGCGGCAGCACTTGATCCAGGAAAATCAGGTAATTTCCACCTGTCAGCCGTTCAGGTAACAAATAAGGGCCAATGAGGCAATCCCCCAGAATGCCGGCCCACACATTTACTGAGAAACGCTCCTGGGCTGCTCGGCTTCTGGTTTCATGTGGATTTTCATCACACCACACATGACTGTTGTGGGCGTTCCACATTCCCTCCCGGCTGAAGGTGGACTCGTCCGTAAACAAAATGCTGTTTACAAAACGGGGATCCCTGGATCTCATCGCCAAGTACCATCTTGAGAATTCCACTCGAGGGCCAAAATCCTGCTCTCTGAGCAACTGCACCCGCTGGATGTGGTAGGGGTGCAGATTCCGGGAACGTAAGATGCGCCACGCAGTTGCTTGCGAAATGCCAACATGTCTGGCGATATCTCTCGTGCTAAGACCTGGGTTGTCCTCAACCAGGTTAAGCACAGCCTCTTCGTTGTCGGGGGTGCTCACTGATCGCTCCCGTTCAGGCCTGCCTCCGTCGAAAGATCCCATTGTGGACAACCTCTGGTGTACTCGAGCGAAGAAGGCATGGCAGGGGATTTGCCTGTTGGGGTAACGCTCGGCGTACAACCGCTGAGCGGCTCGTCCATTACAACCAGCAGCGCCATACGCCAAATGCATGTCAGCCAATTCAGAGTTTGTGTACCGTTCCATCCTACTACCGATCTGCAGACAAGTAACCCGAAGCTTAAGTAGGTACCGCACGTTCAAAAGACGTGTCTGCGCATACAACTACGTCATCTCGCGTTGTCGTCTACGCATTACGTATCTTTTGCATATCGATATGGTACGATATCTTTTGCATAAATCAGCAAAAAGCACCTTATGTAAATTTTATTGCGCGCATTGTGCATGATTGAAACCAGCTATGTTTGTTAAAAAAAACAAACAAACTGCAGTTTTAATAGCTTCTTATGATAAGTAAATTACTCTCTTGTTTTGTTTCTAACTGATCGTAGCGCCCCGTTTCCAGTTAGCGTCCGAAATGTCAACGAATTATGTTTTTTGCCCAAAGCGCCCCCTATCGATGTTTCTTTTTGTACCGTTCAACTGAGTTTCAGAGAGCCCCAGCAAACAGAATCATGAAAATGCATGCCATAAGTCAAGAAATCTGTTTGTTTATCTCCTAGGAGCCTTCGAGTTTCGACCACCCTGTACTTTGACATTTTATTCCGGCTCTTACGCTTTTTGCAGGGCTCTACTTTTGGGTTCAAACTTTAAGTTAGAGTATAAACTTTGGCGAGCATGTGTTAAATTATCAAAATAACGGGCTTAAAGTTGTTGTCTAGCTCTCCAAAGTCTGCAGCGCCCCCTATCTATGTTTTAAGAGATACGCTTATCAAATTGGTACTGAAGAAAGTCTAAACAAACAGAATCATTTCGACGCAACAAGCAAGAAAATCTAACCATTTCCCTAGTTTTTATGACGTTTCGAATTTCGGCACCCAAATTTTCGAAAGCGCCTAGCGCCTTACCATCGCGTCAGGGACCCTACATTCCCTATTCAAAAATGTTCGTCTAGGTGTGCTCTATCGATCCTTAAAGTTTGTCACCGACGAGCTGAATCACCCTGTATATATATATATATTGGTTCTAGAATATTTAAATATCGCTATATATCTTTGATTATACCGCTATAACTATTCCAGTTTTATTAATATATTTCACTGGCCATATTCTTAAATTTCTTTTGTGCTCGTTGCTCGTTTTATATTTTTTCTGATTCACTTAAAAATAACAGGATGGTTATAAAATATGTATCTCTATTTAGAACTGCCTGTAGATTGAAGGAATGATCTAAATTAAAACAATATTGAGATTCTTATTATTTAAGAAGGAAAGGGGGAAATAAATAATAAAAAATAATATATAAATATTGTCGATATCAATACTGTCGAGGATACTACGGAGCCTATTACTGCAGTCGTTGTTCTATTCATAATTGCAAAATTTAAATCAAAAAGTTATCTTTTATGCCTGCAAACTGCCTCTCAGTTTATTAGATAGTGTTTTACTTTTAAAACACTTCTAGATTAAAATCTTAAACGCTGCAGGTCCTTTACGGGAATTTAGACGTGCAAATGAATTCCTAAAGCAAAAGGTCCTCTGGCGCAATATATATTGAAAGTAATTGCAGCTAAATTCGATCGTTTAATGTAAAATGATCAGATTTATTAATTACATTATTAATTAATAATGTAATTCATCGGAGTAAACCAGTCCTCATTATAACAGGCGAAATCGCTGCTGCAAATGTCGAATCATCAAGAATGCCGGAATCATGTGTTACTGCACATGGAATTTCTCGAAACTAGCATATTCCAAATTCCGAGTAAGGTAAACGAATTTTATCCTTATGAAATTTGTTTTCATCGAAAATTGTGAAAATCCATCAGATTTGGGCTGACGATTTTAGCAATAGATATGATATAGCAATAGATATATTAGCAATAGCGAATAGATATGAATGATGCCCTAACATAGAAACTTTTATGAGAAGATGAAGCTCATTTGTGTGAGAATGTGACATTAAATACGCAGAATTGTCGAATATGGACTTCAGAATCATAAAATATTGTTCAAAAAATACCCCCCCCCCCCCCACTCTCCAAAAATCGCTGTGTGGTGTGATTTTACCGCAAGTTTCGTTCTTGAACATTATTCTGTTGTAGAGTAGTGATGAGCGATTCTCGAGATTTTACCAATCGAGAAAAATCGTCATCGTAAAAAAATACAATCGATACAGTCATCGATTACTTCCCGGAATCTACAATCGAGACAATCGAGTTGTATTACAATCGATTATTGATTATTACTTTACAGGCTTATACAGTAATTTTTAAGTTTTTAGTAAATACGTGGCAACTAAAGATAGATGGAGTAAAAAAACATACCAAGAAATCGATGTAAATTTAACACTGAGATGCTCTGTAAAAAGATCCTTATCTACAATCTTCATTTGAAGCTAAATGAGAGGTTGTGAAAAAATAGAAGCAGTAATGTAGTTTGCTGCTATCTTTTTCATTAACTCTTTCATTCAACTTCAATTGATGGAGGGGCACCTGATATGAAGCCTTTAGAAAGCTGTATTCTAACATTTGTAAATAATCTTAATACAACTTGTTATGTAATACATCTTATCAGTTTTTAAGCCTTCTGAAAGAAATGTTAATCCCTAAACCTATCCCCATTTCTGTACTAATGGTTTATGACAATTAACAAATTGTTAGAAATGCGTTTAACACTAGAACGGCGGTAAATTTTAGTCAAGTTTTATAAAAAATATTTCACATCAGAATTTTTATTTCAAACTATTTTACTTATTTATTTAAGTTATTTTTGTGCAGCATATATTAATCTTATATTATAAAAAAATTTCTGGTTCGAATCGACATGTATTCATTCGTCAAGGGTCAAAATGACCCCTCGCCGCCGTTCTAGTGTTAAGAAATTAACTTTAATGTTACAACATCTCCGCTATAGTATTTATCTTTCAAATATTATGTGCCATTCTATATTTTAATACAGGCCAATAAACTCTAAATGATTAATATCTTTAAGATATGTTCCGTATAAATTTCTTTAATGAAGTGTGCATACTAATGTTTCGATAAAACACTGTAAAATATTTTAATTTTGTAATGTTTGTGCATATTAATAATAAGTATCATGGATTTTCATATCAAATTTTATTTTATGTATGACAATGTGTATTATGTATGACAATGTGTATTATGTATGCAAGTCTAGTAAATTGAGAGTACTACAGATGAACCAGATGCCAGCAAAATGAGTTGAACACGGTAACCCCAACCCCTCAGAATTTTTCAAAACACTCTTTTCAAACAAGTTTTTCAAATATAAGATCAATGTGTTATCAAGAAATATGTTCAAAGTAATGATAAGAACAACGCTATTTTGGAACGCTAAATAACTCAAGAAAATACTTTCAGTTCATTTATCTACTTTTAAAAACATTATTTAAATTTTTTCAAGGATTGTAATATCTTTTTGCTAATTTTGTTTTGGAATAAGTTCCCTTTTATTTTTTATGAAAGTGCGATGTCTAAATCGCGTAATTATGGCGCATTCGATAGAATTGAATAGCTTTTTCACATTTTCGATAAAGGCAAAAATTTGATACAAGTTAAAGTTCCCCTAAATATCTAATGCTGTAAGATTTCCCGTTGATCGAAAAAAAAGAGCTTTATCGAAAAAGGGGAAGGAAACCCAGACAAATATACTTGCTAAAAAGGGAACCTGTCTAAACCGGAAACTGCTTACCACTCCCTATCGATGCCAAAATGATTCTTTACATTTGCATTCCAATTAAAAATAGTTACTTTCTGACACATTAACGAACTTATTTTTATTCTCAAGCGTATTAGCCAGAATCGAATTTTTCCTTTTTCGCTAAAGGCAAATGTTTGATAATTTTCGTAATTTCGTTCAAATTTTTGTAAATGCGAGCCTAATATTGGAAAATTTCACCATTAATCGAAAACAAAAAGAACTTTACCGAAAAACAGAAGGATAACCGGACTCATATACCAGCTAAGTGGAAACCTATCTAAAACGGAAACCGGTTTCCACTCCCTAATGAATCCAAAATGATTTTTTCTGTTTGTACTTGTACTCAAATCCAAAGTAGTTATTTTTTGATTAATTTAAAAACTCAATTTTATTCTCAAGTACATTGTATCCAAAAATGGAAGGATAACCGCATAAAGATACCAGCTAAGAGGGAAACTGTCTAAAACGGAATTGTTCTTTGGTCCCTAGCGATTGAAACATAACTCTTCGTTGTCTGTACCCAAATCTAAAGTAGCGCCTTTCTAACTCACTTTTATTCTTAGGTGCATTAACTAGAATCGATTTCCATTTTCACATTTTCGATAAAAGTAAAAGGTTTGATAGAGGAAAAGTTCCTAAATGTCTAAATGTCTAATTCTGTGGAATTTTCTAGTTGGTCAAAAGAAAAAGAGCTTTATCAAAAAATTGGAGGATAACTAGACAAACCAGCTGAGACGGAATCTGTCTAAAACGGAATTGATTTCCAGTCCCTAAATGGGCCCCTAACATGACTGTTGCCCATCTGTACCTAAATCCAAAGTAGCTACTTTGTGAGGCATTCACGAACTCATTAGAATCGAATAGCATTTTTCCTTTTTCCGGTAAAGGCAAACGATTTAATACAGATCAAAGTTCCCCTAAATGTCTAATGCTGTAGAATTTCAAAGTTGATCGAAAACAAAAGAGCTTTATCAGAAATGGAATCAGACAAATATATTTCCTAAGAGTGAACCTGTCTAACAAGGAATTGGTTCCAATCTCTTGCAATAGCTAATGAAGTTTGATTAAATTCCGTGCATTAGTTTTTGAAATATAGCAGCGTTACCTGTTGGGCTATTTGCACAACAAACAAATCAACACTAATTTACATCTAGGTCTAACTGAATATGAAGTATTTTTAAATTTTGCGTATTACCTCTTGAGATAGAGCGTTATCAAAATTTTTGTTACATAAAAGACAGATATTTTCTAAAAACTGACAAATTTTTCATGAATCCAATACTTCCTTCTTGTAAAGATAGATGAAAGTAAAAAAGGAAAAATGCCCCACATAAACTAAATTAAACCCTTTTCAACTTAAGTATATGTAACAAAATCACACGCCTCCTAATCTGTATCCTTCTTTGAGAAACTATGACTTAAACCAAAAACGCACCAAGTGTCAATCTGACTGTGAAAGCTAAATAAATACCCAAAGAACTTCTAACTCACAAGAAAGGGCTCCATTAGTGTTTTTCTAGCTGGGATTTACATCACATTCATTTCAGTGACTTCCCTCCTTTACGCTAAAAGTTCCTAGCCAACCCAGACTACGTAATCATGACGTAGATGGAATATGCTCATTCATTTTTCTCTCTCTCTCTCTCTCTCGCACCTCGACAAAAGTCTGCTCGATGCAAACCTTTCGTTTACCTCGAGAGATACCTCTCCTCGATGAAAACCTCTCGCTTACCTCGAGATATGTCTTCTCGGTTCTAACTAAGGCCGAGAGTGAGAAATCAGTTTTCTTCCATTCTCGACATGTTACTCTCGATGATTGTCAAGAAAACTGATTTCTCGTTCTCGGTCAAGAAGGGCCGAGGGCCGAGAAGAGATATCGAGGGAAGAGCTGGAAAGAGAGATAGGTATGACAATGAGCAGTGAAATGATGGAGCCTTCCGATAAATATTATGTATTAAATAAAAAAGAAATCAAAGACAGAGATTGGTGAGTTTCGGGGGGCGCAAGAGTGGACCCACGGGGGGGGGGGGGGGGATGGGATTTTAAAATTTTTACCGAATACGTCATGTGATCCATCATCGGAATTTGACAACCCTTTCATATTATGAACCTTTCTCCCATCCACAGTTGAATTTCAGGATGCGGGGGGTGGGGGTGTGCGCGGACAAATCTTTAAAACTGTAGCGGTATCTAGAATAATTATCATTTAAATGGGCTTTTCGTCGGAGCCCTCAGAAAAATAATACTTATTAAATATAAAAATGTTAAGAGTTGGGGAATTCCGGGAGTATTCAAGGGGCGTGAGAGTGGACCCACAGGGTGCAATTTTCAAACTTTTATGAAACCCCTCATGTGATGTATCTTCGGAAATCTTTCTGACTACTCTTTCATATTATGAACCTTTCTTCCCCCAAAATTCAATTTTGGGGGTGGGGAGGGGCGAACAAATTTTTAAAACCGTAGCGATTTCTATAATAAATAGCATTTTAGATGTGGATTTTTTTATGGAGTCTTCCGGTATTTATTATTTATTAAACATAAAAATTTTGAAAGTGGGGGCTGCGTGAATTCCGGGGCGAAAGAGTGGACCCACTGGGGAGAGGGGTCGGGGAAGCAATTTTCAAACATTTTTGAACCCATCATGTGACATATCATCGGAAAGCTCTTGGATAACTCTTTCATATTATGAGACTTTCGTCCCCCCCTCCCCAATTTTGCTCCCACTGTGTGGGGGGGGGGGGGTAGTTTTCAAACTTTTTTACAGTTTCATCATTTTAGGGATTTTTTTACGGAGCCACCCGGTATTATTTATAATATATGAAATTTCAAAAAGTTGGGTTGTATTCCGGGAGTGGGGTAGTTCGCCCCTTGGGGGGGGGGAGCACTTTCCTAACTTTTATTGACACTCTTCATGTGATATATCATTAGAAAATCCACTTATTCATATTAAGCACCTACCTGCCCCTTTCCCCACTTTGCCACCGGAGCATTTTTCCAAATTTTGCTGACACTCCTCATGTTACATACTGGAAAGGCCTGTGACCACTTATTCATGTTATGCACATCCCAATTTGCCCCCCCCCCCTTACGGGGATACTTTTCTAAATTTAGCCAAGACCCCTCATGTGACATATCGTTGGAAAGGTCTGTGACTACTTATTGATATTATGCACCTCCGGTGTCCGCCCCCCCCTTTGCCCCCACGGGGGTACTTTTCTATATTTAGCCAAGACCCCTCATTTGACATATCGTTGAAAAGGTCTGTGACTACTTATTTATGTTATGCACCTCCGGTGTCCGCCCCCCCCACCCACTTTGCCCCCACGCGGTACTTTTCTAAATTTAGCCGAGATCCCTCATGTGACATATTGTTGGAAAGGTCTGTGACCACTTACTCATTTTATGCACCTCCCGCGGCCCTCACCCCCAACTCTGGCCCACGGGGGCCATTTTTATAAATTTAGCCGGGAACTTTCATGTGACTTTTCTAAATTTACCCGAGACCCCTTGTGATATATTGTCGGCAAGGCCTGCGACCACTTACCCACGTTATGCATCTCCCGAGCCCCTCCCCCTACTTTGCCCCCCCTGGGAGGGCATTTTTATAAATTCAGATCGAGAGCCCTCATGTGACATGTGTTTCATAGTTGGAAAGGCCTAATGCCCCATGACGACTTATTCCTATTATGCAGTCGCTGTGCTCCTCCTCTCACCTTGACCCCTCCCCCCCAGGGATCCGGTCCGAGGTTCGTCCGGTTCGAGATTATTTTTTCACAAGATTTTATAGTGCGTGCACACCACGCCTGCTATACGGTGCCTTATATAGCGGAAAGCCAGTTCGACATGTCATATTACAAGATTACGTATAAATTTGAGGCCCCGACTAAAGGAAGGGCCCGCTAGCGGGCGAAGCCACTTAGTCCTTATTAACACCGACTCATTTCAGTTCACCTGCAGACGATTCTTGATAAATTTATGAATTATAAAAGCAATTGGCAAACTGGAGTCATCGAGAAAATATTTACACAATCGAAAACTATCGAGATGTCCATACAATCGAGAAAATCGAGAAAAACATCTCGTTATCGCCCATCACTATTGTAGAGTATACGCACAATAGAGCCATTTAAGATGTTCGGTTAATGCAAAAGATATCTTCTCATGGGGGTTGAAAACTTTCGTAATTTCCCAACTGCAACAAAGACAATACTTTTCTGGCACATTTTTATTTTTAATTCAAGATGGAGCACTATTAATATTGTGTGACTAGTACAACAGCTCCTACGAAAACATTTTGTGAGAAGACAGAATAATAAACTAATGTTTTCCTTCGTCGTGGCTATCTTTTTGTTTTTACTCTTAGGTTTCGCGCAGCCTGTCCGATGTGGGACCTTGTGTAATTAACTCTCTTTCAACCAAACATACTAAGTCGTGATTCTCAAGGGAAATCATTCATAGTCATTTTACACCTAATAGGAACAAGTTTTCTACAAAATTCGGATTTTGTAGAATTTTCTTCCTCAGAAAACTTATCGTCTTAATTTCATGTTGTTTTTCGTAAATTCATAATAAAACTTTTGCATAGTTCCATCAAAATGAGACATTGCACACAAGACTGCAATTAAAATTCAAACAGATAAAACTTACATTCCATTTCGATAACTTCGATAAAATATGAATTTTTAAACGTGAAAAGTGTCTTGAGAAGTTTCTATGTATAATTAAATTATTGTAAATTAATATACAGGGTGCACTTAAAGTCCCGTTACCATTACAAAACGTTACAGCTAATTATTTGATATAGGTGGCTGCTGTTTTTTTTTTTTTTTTGCTAAGTTTTTTTCTGTATCTGAAGTTTGTGCATCAGCACTTATAACACTTCAACATATGCTCATTCAGTGCTCCAGGAGCTCAAAGCTGTGTTCTGCAATACACGATCTAGCATGTCAAGCATTACTAGAGTGCGTCTATGTGACAGTTGTGACATACACACAAGGTGCATGTTCAGACTGTGTTCAAACAAATGTTTTTGTTCAAACTGTGGCAAATCTATATTTCACATCTTGACGATACTCGGTAAGACGAGTTCGATTAGATGAGTGAGACAAGTTAACAAACATATTGGCGATAAAGGCAAACTCACCGAGATGCTTGGTGATTCGTTTTTGTCCAATATCGTTTCAATCCAGTGGTGTACCCAGGATTTTATTTCGTGGGGGTGGGGGCTGACTTAAATTTCATAATGTTCTAAATCTTACGAAACACGTTGAATTGTGTTGTAAACAGAAATCATTTTTGACAATAAGGCCGTAGCCAGAGGGGGGGGGGGAGAGGCAGGGATGATTTTGTTCCGACTTTTCGGAAAATTTAAGGCATGAGGTTCAAAAATTTTAAAAATTCGGTCATCAGTCCGAAAATTCGGACTTAAAAAAAATCGCAATTTTTGACAAATGTTCGCCGAAAAAAATCAATTTCGTCAACCATTGCAGAAAAAAATCTCCAATTTCGTTAAAGGATCGAGGAAAAAGACCGAATTTTATCAAAGGGCTGAGAATAAAATGCGGATTTTGTCAAAGGGTCGTGAAAAAAATTAATTTCATCAAATAATCGCGGAGAAAATGCGAATTCCGTTAAATGATCGTGGAGGAAGAGCGAGTTTCGTCAAATGATCCCGGAGCAAAAGCGAATTCCGTCAAATGATCCTGGAGGAAACGCGAATTTCGTCAAATAAGCACAGAAAACGACCCGAATTTTGTCAAATTGCAGCAGAGAAAACGCGAATTTCATCAAAAGGCCGCGGAAAAACGCGAATTTCGAAAAACGATCGCTAAAAAACGCGCACTCCGTCAAAGGGCTACAAGAAACGCGAATTTCGTTAAGGAATTGAAAAAAACGCGAATTTCGTTAAGGGATTGCAAAAAAACGCGAATTTCGTCAAAGGAACACTAAAAACATGAATTTCGTCAAAAGGCCGCAGAAAAACGCAAGTTACGTCAAAAACACGAGAAAAAAGCGCGAATTTTATGAAAAAGCAGCGGAAAAAATGCAAATTTCGACGAAGGATTGCGAAAAAAACGCGAATTTCGACAAACTTGCATTCCATCAAAGGGAAGCGGAAAAAATGCGAATTTCGTCAAAGGATCGCAAAAAATCCCGCAAATTTCGGGAAAGGGTCACAAGAAAAAACGTGAGTTTCGTCAAAAGACTGCGGAAAAAAGAGAATTACGACAAAAGCCGGGAAAAATAGGTTAATTTCGTCAAAACCCGCGAAAAAAAAGCAAATGATAAAAAAACGCGAATTTCATCAAAGGGTCGCAGAAAAAACGCGAGTTTCATCAAAGAGCCGAAGAAAAAACGCAAATTTCGTCACAGCGCCGTGCAAAAATGCAAATTTCGACAAAAAAGCCGCAACAAAACTGAAATTTCGACAAAGGATCTCAAAAAAATGAATATTCCGTCAAAGAGACGCAGAAAAACGCGAATTTCGACAAAAGATCGAAAAAACCGCAAATTTCGTGAAAGGACCTCAGAAAAAAACGCGAATTTCGTCGAAGGGCCGAAGAAAAAACGCAAATTTCGTCAAAGCGCCGTGCAAAAAATGCAAATTTCGACAAAAAAGCCGCAACAAAACTGAAATTTCGACAAAGAATCTTAAAAAACGCATATTCCGTCAAAGAGCCGCAGAAAAACGAGCATTTCGTCAAAGGATCGCAAAAAACCGCAAATTTCGTGAAAGTACCTTAGAAAAAACGCGAATTTCGTCAAAGGGCCTCAAAAAAACGTGAATTTCGCCAAAGATCCGCGTAAAGAACGCGAATTTCGTCAAAGGGCAGCGTAAAAAAGTTAATTTCGTCAAAAGGTCGCGGGGAAAATACGAATTTCGTCAAAACGTCTTGATAAAAATCTGAATTACATCAAAGCGTCGTGGAAAGAACGCATACAAACATCTATGTTCATTATTATAACTATAGTTTTTAAACTGAAATAATATGCTGAACTAACTTTTTTAAAATCTGGTTAATCCGATTCCGAACACAACTTGCAGGAATCTACACTCAGCCTAATATTGACCTGAAATGGAAACAGAGTTAACCCATCTAGCAACAAAAATAATTTGCGCCGGGAAGGGATTTCCTCCCCATCACCCCTCTGCTGTAACCTTTCAGAAAATTTGCTGTGAATTTCAGAATTTTTTTTATATTTTTGACTCAGAATCAACCATGGGGGGGGGGGGGGAAGCATGGATCCAATCCTGAGGCAGTCCGACGTAGAAATAAGTTGAAAGTGTTACTGGATTTTTTATATAATTTCATTTAAAAGAAAGTCATTGTAGCTTAAAATCTATAAAATTGTTCTTCACAACCCCGAAACTAAATTCTGGCTAAGATTCTTGTTTAACTGTAAATTAATGTTATAACAAACATAAAATATATTTTGTATACACATAATATTTTTATACACATATATAAAATAACGACTCTTTATTATAATGACTTTAAACTGTTCCAGATGAAAAATACTAGCTGCAAATTTAGGACGGAATAGGAAGTGGGTGGGGCTTTTTCGCGATTATTTGACAAAATTCGCATTTTTCCGCGATCACTCGACGAAATTTGCGATTATTTTACGAAATTCACGGTCTTTTGTCGAAATTTGCGCTTTTTTACGATCCTTTGACGAAATTTGCGTTTTGTCCGCGATCCTTGATGAAATTCGCAGGTTTTTTTGTTTACGAAACACGCATTTTTTCGCGGCATTTTGGCGAAATTCACGTTTTTCCCGCGATCCTTTGACGGAATTTGTGTTTTTTCGCTATCCTTCGAAGAAATTGGTGTTTTTTCGCTATCCTTCGAAGAAATTGGTATTTTTCAGCGGATTTATGACAAAATTAGTGTATTTCCACGGCTCTTTGAGGAAATTCGTGCTTTTTTCTGCGGTCCATTGACCAAATCCGCATTTTATCCGCAATACTTTAGCGTTTTCTGCGAACAAGTGACGAAATTGATTTTTAACGGCGACCATTGTCAAAATTCGCGACTTTTTTGTGTCCGAATTTTCGGACTGATGAAATTTTCGGTAAATTCGAAACAGAATTACTCCTACTTTTAATTCTGCGCGAGCAGTAAATAAATCGTACATAAATTGGGGAATAGTTTTAATTTTTTGGTATCTAAAAAAAAGTGTTACAAAAACAAAAATTATGTTTTTCTTTTCTAAAACTTTTTCCTCAAAATTCCGAATTTTGCGGAAAATTTTCCACGCATGGCGTTTGCGTATGCGTCTATATTTTGCAACTCTGCTTGTAGGTCGCTTGAATTGAGCATATACCGGGTGTCCCAAAAATGACTGATGGATTTTAAAATTCAGTAATTTGCAAACGGTGACAAATATTAAAAAAATTCTTGCAGGAGTGTTATGTAAGATTTCAGGAGTTTTTATGCTGAGATTCTCAGTTTTAGTTAAGAATAGCATCGATAGATGGCGCTGCAAGGAATAAGGGCTAAATCCGGGCTCGGTTTTTCGGCCTCTCTCTTTTTCTATGCGAAAAAAGGAGATTAAAATGTTTTGAATGGTTCCCGAAGTACCAAAAATCGTTTCTGGACAGAGCACCTATTGTTCTCAGCGCCAACTACTGTTTGAAATTCGAACTAAAATCAAGAATCACAGTAAAGAAACTCCTGACAGCATACATAATTCTCCTACAAGAAATTTTAATATCTGTCACCGTTTGCAAGTTATTGAATTTTAAAATCCATCAGTCATTTTTGGGACACTTAGTATGTATTCATTTATCCAGTTAAAACAGGGATGGAGCTATTTTTCAGTCATTTCAAAGTATATTTTGTGGTCTCAAGTAAATTTTGTCGTAGAACGGAGGAGATTATTGGATTAACGAAAAAGACAAATTCGTGGCATGCCAGAAAATAAAACAAATTTATCTCAAAAAGAAAGAAACAATATTAGCCTTTTTTTCCCTTTCACTGAGATCTCTTCGGGGTGGGGGGAAGGAATGGAGCTGTAACCTCATAACCCCCGTCCCCATCGGCTTCTTTGGGTATTGTATGCTGGTGCATCACTGTACACTAATATATGGGACTAACTAGAATAGCTGCATGGCAGAAAAAATACAAATTTATCTTAAAAGAAAGAAAAAGAATCAGCAGTTTTTTTTTTCATTTCATTTTTGATTATTTCGAAAGGGGACCTGTAGCCCCATCAGCCATCTTACCCTCGTTGTGTATACTGGGGTGTAACTGTGCACTGATATGAGACTAACCAGAATGGCTAGTTCGTTGTATTGCAGAAAACAAAGTTAAAATATTTATCTTAAACAAAAGGAAAAAGATCAGCATTCTTTTTCATTTCATTTTCGACTATTTTGGGAGGGGGCTGTAACCCCATTACCCCCTTTCCACTTCTTTGGGTATAATGTGGTGTCACTGTGCACTAATATGGGACTAAAGAGAAGAGAGCGACTAGTCTGTTGAATAATAGGAGAAAAAAGCGCAAATTTATTTCCAAAAAAAATGCAATATTTTTCATTTTATTTTCGACTATTTCGTGAGGAGGGGGCTGTAATCACATCCGCCGTCTCCCCTTCTTTCGGTATGCTGTGATGTCAATGTGGACTAATATGGGGTTAATGAGAATGGTTATTTCGCTGTATGGCAGACGAAAAATTACAGATTTATCTAAAAAAATAAGGATTGCAGAAAACAAAATTACAAATTTAGCTCAAACAAGAAGAAAAAATAATCAGCATTTTTTACATTTCATTTTAGACTATTTTAGGAGGAGGCACCCTATTAACCCCTTTCACCTCTTTGGGTATAATGTGGTGTCACTGTGCACTATAATGGAACTAAAGAGAAGAGGGCTGCTAGTCTTTTGAATGATAGGGGGAAAATACAAATTTGTCTCGAACAGAAAGAAAAAAATCAGCACTTTTTTATTTCATTTTCGACTATTTAGAGAGGAAGGGGCTCTAATTCCATCAGCCCCCTCCCCATCTTTGGGTATGCTGTGATGTCAATGTGGACTAATATGGGGTTAACGAAAATGGCTTATTTTGCTGTATGATAGAAGAGAAAATTACAGATTTATCTAAAAAAGTAAGGAAAAAATACTTTTTTCACTTAATTTTTCGACTACTTCGGGAAGAGGGAGGGGGGCTGTAACCCCATCAGCCCTCTTTCTCTTCTTTGGTGTCAATGTGGACAAATATAGACCTAAAGCGAAGGGAACAGTTAGTCTGCTTAATGATAGGGTGATTAATGCAAACTTATCTCAAACAGAAAGAAAAAAAAAAACAGCACTATTTTTTTAATTCGTTTTCGACTATTTAGAGAGCAGGGGGCTGCAATTCCACCAGCCCCCTGTCCATCTTTGGGTATGCTGTGATGTCAATGTGGACTAATAGGGTGTTAACGAGAATGGCTATTTTCCTGTATGACAGAAGAAAAAAATACAGATTAATCTAAAAAAAGTAAGGAAAAAACACTTTTTTCATTTAATTTTTCGACTATTTTGGGAGGAGAGGGAGGGCTGTAACCCCATCAGCCCCCTTTCACCTCTTTGGTGTCAATGTGGACTAATATGGGACTAATGAGAATGGCTAGTTCGCTGTATGATTGAAAAAAATGAATTTTTTTTTCAAAAAAGAAAGGAAAAAATCAGTACTTTTTCAGATCACTGTGGAAAATTTCGGGGAAGGGGGGTTCATATTTCGGGTTTTCATATCAGCCCCCCACCCCCTTCCTAGGGTACGTCCATGTTTCAATCACTCAAATTTTATATCATGTATGTCGCTACTCTTGTGTCTTATATAGATTTACCCCAGGGTTGCGCGTTCGATAGTTTATCCGATCTGTGTCTTCAGTATCCTAATACCATCAATTTTGGATGAGTACACATGATATTTAACATCAGTACAACGTAATCGGTCGTTGGGCTGTAATTGGGGATTTTCTTTCTGAAAACTACAGAACACAGTGAGTATTACGATGGTATGGTCATATTGTGTTAATCAGAGAGACACACTAGAAGGACAGAAAGTAATCATTAGATACCGTAGAGTAGAAGAATTAGCCAAACCCAGACAACCTTTTATATCAAATACTTTATGAGTTATAATGTTTTGCAATGGTAACAGAACTTTAGAGACACCCTGTATTATGTAATATAATTTATTCAGATATCAATTTTTATCATAAAATGACACTCAAAGAATTTAATTTCTTAAAGCACTCCTTTCGTTAGAAAATTGAATGCTTTAACGTGACTTTTGAAGTGGGAAGTGCTTTAAGTACGTAAAAG
Source organism: Maratus speciosus (assembly GCA_963932465.1). Lineage (NCBI taxonomy): Eukaryota > Metazoa > Arthropoda > Arachnida > Araneae > Salticidae > Maratus > Maratus speciosus. The sequence goes on along the minus strand of OZ010787.1, from coordinate 154,897,239 downwards.
TAGGAAAAAAGTAGTACTTCCAAGTTATAAAATGGATTAAAAAATAAAACACATAGGTATGAAGAACACAACAGACAAGAAGAGAAAATTTAAAGTCTCAAAGAGGTACCCAATAAACCTAATTATTTTATAGCTATGCCCCCTGCAAAACAGTTTTCTCTAGCTCACAATTAATTTGATGTACTCTTTCAACCTACTGAATATGAATTTGTCTGAAAATGGCACACCCACACATACGACGAAATTGTTAAGGGGATTCTTCGTTTACTTGAAAACACACGTTCCGTATGTTAATCCTATGGGCAGGTTATTTTCGAATTTCTCGTTTCAATTTGAATATTTTTAAACGATTTTTTTTTTTTTTTTTTTTTTTTTTTTTTTTTGCATAGGATAGCTGAGCTTAATCTTTAATATGACTCTTTTTTACTTTTTCGATTTTGGTTGCAGATTTTTTTTACAAGTACTTTCAGTTTCGAAACCGGCTTCTCTAGGATCTTAATGACGATGATAATCCTATGGAGAAATAAAAATTATTTTGTAACTGTGTCACAGCTTTGAGTTCTCGAGAGGGAAAACAATCTCTGCCCAACTTTAAACAAAACTGTAACTTTAAATACCCCTAGTGTTGATTTCAGGGGGTGGCTCGGAGGGGACAGTACCCCTGGAGCAACGAAATCCTCCCTCCCCCCCCCCCCCACCGAAAGATTTGAGATTTTGTGTTTTCAATGGTCAAAAAGTGCAATTCCCCCCCCCCCCCCTCCCCGGAACCACAGAAATCTCTACCGGAGAAAAGTGTCTGAATTCAACTCTTGCTACACCAATTCATTTTATTACTCAAAATTCAAACAAGGATTGTTGAATTTAGTTTATTATTTTGTTATTAATAAATAGAAATCTATCAATGTTTAAGTTAAAAGCTTGAATTTTTTAAAACTGTATATATCGTACGATATCTTGAGTGAAGTATTGCGTTAGAGAACATTAATAAAAAGACCTTTTTATAAGATAGAAAACATTTCATTAAAAAATGTAAGTACACTTAATAATAACGTTACTGTACATTTTTCATTTCAATAATTTGATTTATTTATGCTTGAAAATATTTTCAGTTTGAAATGAAGTGTTTGACAGTTTATGCTAATGTATGAAAGTTGTTTAAATTAAAATGCGTAAAAGAGTGTAACTTGGTTAATAATTCTTTCTGTTAACCGTTATTCAAAAAGCGCGTGAAAATTTAAAAAAGACACATACACGGAAATATAATTAATTGAATTATCTTCTTTAATTTTCTCATTTATTAATTAATTTTATATCTTTAATATAAAAAGCGTCATACAAATAATAATGCTTGGCATTTATATTTTAAACCAGTTCTTCTTTATTCTGAAACATTCCTTTAAGAATTGCAATTTTGGCAACACCGATTCCACAAATTATTGACGTTTGTAAACGTGTAATGATAAATGTGAAAAGAGTCGATGTTTACAATATTTGAAAATTACCCAAAATTTCAATGAGGCTTACAATCTTTCTTGTTTCTCATGGAAGTTCTCCATGCGAATGCATGATAGTCGCAGGTTTTGTGGAAGTAATCACTGCATGGATTCAGGAAATTCAAATTTAACTATCCACTTTGATTTCAGTCTTGACAGATAGATGTCTTTGGGTTCACAATGGACTGCATCTGCTTATGAAAAGATTGTGTGGTGACAGTTGTACAAAAAGAAGAACTAATTTTACAACTAAACAAATAACTTTACAAATACTGAGTGATGGGGTAAGAGGGAAAATCCTACAAAATGAGAAAGGCTGAAAACTGTGTTCCCTGTCGTGTTACAAAAAGAAATTGGAAATTATTTTAAACTTTATAAATGAATTTTTTCTGGGTTTTTTTTTTCATTTTTAAATGTTCAGCTAAAAGATAAGAGGAGAGCTTTCGTTACAGCCTTCTTTTTGGAAAGATAAAAAGAAAATTCGTAATTTTAACGTCATATAGATTGAGGAAGAGGCATCGGATCAATCACGTTAGAACGGACAAAAACTACCATGTCGTCTACTGCCACTGCCCGTACTGGCGCCCATTTAGTTTCAGACCTGCTGCAGGAGAAATATTATACCCAATTAGAAATGATTAAATACAGTAAACTCTGTCTAAGGCGGAATCGATCAGGACCGAGAAAAGTTTCCGTAGCAGACAATATTCCGCCTTAGACTAATTTTACTCTATGTCTATGCATTCGCAGGGACTTGAAAATCGTTCCTAGTTAGACAGATTTCCGTCTTTCACAGAGTCCGCCTTACAGTGAGTTTACTGTATATTGAATATTTGATAAAATTTGAACATTTATGTGAGATAATTCTTAACTGAGCAAGCGCGAATGATAGAACATTTTTGTCCCATCATTTAGTAGTCAACTGTGTAGGCCAACGGCCAACTTATATAAAAAGGCCAATTAAATATCGAGAAAATTCAAGAAACTATCGGGGATGTATTTAGGGATATTTTAGTTGTTTTCTAAATGTAACTAGAAATAAGGAATTGCTCACAATTGTTATACTTCATGGGGTGAAAAGTTCCGAGACTAATAATAAAAAACGTATTTTTGTCAAAAATGGATTTTATTCTTCAACATAGTTTTCTCCAAGAGCGATATACTTATTCCAACGACACTGTAAAATTTGGATATCTTTCATGCAGTGCAATTTCTAAGGGCTACAAAATATGCATCAGTTTCGCATTCGAAATCATTCTTTGACGCAAATCTCTTCCTCTGGAACCACCCCTTCAAGTTAGGAAATTAATAATAGTCGCTGCGGAATAGATCAGGAGAATACGAAAAAGAATTCATCGTTTAGTTCATGCAGTTTTGTCATCGCATTCATGGATGTGTTAGCCAGTGCGTTTTCTTGGGGAAACAGAATTTTGGTTTCGTATAAGCAGCGTTTTTATTTTGATTTATTTTATCCAACGATCCAATAATGCTGCATAATACTCTATTGTGACTTATTTCCCTTTCTCAACATAATATATAAATATTATAAATAGGATATAATAGGATAATCAGAAATATTATTGAGATGCCATTTGCTTCCAAAAATTACTAGCTAAAACCTTTGCAGGTGATTGTTGCGCTTCTGGTCACTTTGGGCGACTTTCGCTTGGTTCCAACCACTTCAGGTGATTTCTTATTGGACTCTGTGTAGTAATAGATTCATGTGTCAGCCAGTGTTACAAATCGGCGGAAAAACGCATTTGGATTACGCTGAAATTTCGCTAAATGGTGCTCTAAATCATCGACACTTGGTTGTTTTTGGTCTTTTCTTAAGTTTTTTTTTTTTGTTGTTGTTGTTTGTTTGTGTTTTTGACGGCCAATTATCAACACTAGGGATATAGGCCCTAAGGGGGAGGAGTGCCGTTCGTGGGGGTCTTTCTAAGGGAACCTAACCCGTATTAACGCTTGGAGAACCAAGGTTCGAAGAAAACCACGAAAACTCCGTCTTTTCATAAGAAAATCGGCTCTCATCCCACGCAAAGCTTTCTCATAAGCAAATATTCATGCAAAATATTCCTCACATATTCTCTCTATATCATTACGATATCAGCCATCTCCCTCACTTTCACTTTGCGGTCATTCAAAACAACATGGTGAATTTTTTTAGTGTATTCTGGAGTTGATGCCTTAATTTGTCCTCCAGAAAGTGGAGAATCGTTGGTGTTTCTATGGCTATATTTAAATTCATTAAAATATCGACATTTTCGACAGAGAAAGTGCGCTTTAGTGTTCTACAATCAATTATTGAGTTTGAACTGTATTTGCTTTTGCCAAAAAGCAATGTTTAATCAAAACACGAAATTCTGTTATGTCCATTGTTTTTACAAAAGCAAAAGTAGTGTCACTTACACAACTGAAATTTGTAAAGAAATGCCCGAAATGTCATGGAAAATTGACATTAATCTTTTGAAGACTGTTACTTCCTAGAAATCACATGTTTAATTTATTCCTTCTGCCAGTTAATAGCGAGTCCCGAGACTTTTCACTCCATGTAGTAAAATAAGTATCTCTATTTGGAGCTGTCTGTAGCTTTAAGAAAGGATCTACATGAAAACAAAATTATAGTGTCCACCGATTTTTAAATTCTGTTATGAAAATAATGCTTTTTAAGTTTTCGATACTGTTTATACTTGCTGTGGCGCGTTCTACTTCTAAAACACCAAAATTACTCTTTCCCTTTTGATATCCGATTTCTACCTAATAAAATATGAATTTCGTGTGCATAAATAGTATTTTAAGCGACCAAAAAAAAAAAAAAAATTAACCTGTCAAAGTGTAAAGTACCCCTAAAGGAAAAATGCGCGTGCGATTTCGTTAACGTTGTTGTCTGAAAAAAAGTGTAACAAAAGCAAAGGTCATACCTATTCAAAGACACTGAACATTATGAAATAAGGTAGTATTGCATAAATAAATACATTAGTAGACCTGAATATTGTTCTTTGCTGATTTTACTATGATGTCTCTTTGAAAAGAGTTCATAATAGGTTTTATACTTTTACTGTATAATTGTTATGATCTCAGATTAAGAGAATAAAATTAAGAAGAGGCAAGTAAGAAGAAAATAAAAATGGAGAAGGAATGACGTAAAATGTGGCTTTATAGATTGATTTATCTTCTTCACTCATATAAGAATCAGTCATACAGCATCAGAAATGTCCGCATAATTTCCCCAAAAATATTTCCAAAAGTGTTTAGGGGTCTTCCCAATGGTCTAATTTTTAATTGGTTTGCTTATTGTAGAGAGTTAAAAGTAAAAAAAATTCACAGCACGTAGGAAAGTTCAAATTCTTCTATGATTAGTACGGATACGTATTCAAAATACACACGGGAAATATAATTAAAATTTCGCAAACTGATATTAAAAATTTTAAAGTCAAATACTTTAACAAAATTCATTGCTTATGTGTGTTGCATTGAAATTTGTTTTTAGATAAAGTGAAAGTCACGTTTATGGAAATTAATTTACAACTGTTGACATAAAGATTTGCTCTTGACTTTAAGAGAGATTCTTTTACAAAAGATGCATCGCTTAGGTGGCTACAATTGGATCTCAATATTTTGAATTTTAACACGATGCATTCTGCTCTTAAATAATGAAGTTTGATGAGTAATGGTACATATCAGTGACAAATTTCTCCAATATTTATTAAAATAAATTATGTTATTTATGTTTCAGTATTACACAGAGCTATTCAAAATTGATGTAATGGCGATTATCACTTAAACCGTTGATGGAAAAAACATACTTTTAATTATAAAAATATACAAATCAAATATAGCTTTTAGCTTTGACATTTCCTTTGCAAGAGGCTGAATATATAGTAAAATACGAAATTTAATTTTTACACTGTTCTCTTTTCCTATAACTTATATTTAAAAAAAAAGTGTTATGCGTATAAGAAAGTCATTAAAAAAAACCCCATTCTTTCACATCCAAAACGTTTCGGGTTATGATACTTTGAATTTTACGAATTTTTAGTGGTTCCTGGCACTAAAAACTAAGTCGCATTTTTGGTGTCAAAACATTGAACATTTATGAATTTCAGTGTATCAAAACTCGGTGATTTTTGGTCGTAAAAACGGGAGTAAGGGGGGGGGGGGATTATGGAGCTAGAAGCGGGGCAGCATTTTTATTTTTCTGAGTATAAGTTATAGTAAATAGCGGAAGGTTGTATAAAAATATTACATTTCGCATTTTACTATTTATATATCCCTTTAATAAACTTGCGTTGTTCGTTTGCAGCTTCCATAAGCTATGCTTGATTTGTATACTATTCGTATCTGCAAGTAAGTTTCCAAGATCAGTTGTTTTAGAGATTATCGCCATTATTACTACATTTTGAACCATCCAGTAGAGTTTGACCCAAAATTTAGTAGATAAATTTAAATATTAATAACTATTGACTTTTTAATTTCTCTTCCTTTTAGATATAGAATCTGGATACTTTTGAGTTTTACTATGTAGCTGCGGCAGAACTTTTCTTTCCAAACCAACACTGAATTTTTGGGGTACACGACATTTCGGTCCCGACACTTCAGTCCAGCAATTTCGGTCCCGCCGTTTCGGTTCCGAGACATTTCGGTCACAAGACATTTCGGTCCCGAGACATTTCGATCCCTGGCCATTTCGGTCCCGAGTCATTTTAGTCCCTAGTCATTTTGGTTCCTAGCCATTTCGGTCCCTTCTCCAGCAAGCTGAAATTTTGTGCACTTGAAATAGGTGACATAATTTTATAGGGGACATTGTAGAGATTTTAAATGAAGGTCTTTAAATTTTAGTAACAGTCCATACAAATTTCGTATATTAATCATTTTAAAAAGCAGGGGAGGGGGAAATTGACATTTTCCATATTTTAGTGTACATAAGTATAAGGTTCTGATAAATTAAAACATTTATAGTTAAACAGCCCCGAAAACTGGCAATTTGAAGCAATTAAAATAACAAAACTTTGTAAAAAATCACCATAAAATAAAACAATACACAGGACGCGTTTCGAGATAAAAACATAACCGCTCGTCATCAGCTACAGCAAACACGTGTCCGCAAGCGAACAAGGTCAAAAATGAACTGAAGGTAAAGAATGTCGCAAAGAATGCGCAAAATTATTTCTTCCCCCGCCTCTCCCTCTCACTTGGATTTTCATGAAGCATATTTTATTTCTAAAAATTCTGCTAATCTTGTCAATGATCTCCCATCATCTCCTTTCCTATCTCGACCGTGGAAATTACTTTTGTAATTCTTTTCCATTTTCTCTTGTTTCTTTTCTTTTTACTTTGGGGGAAAAAAAGGATTTTTTGTTTTTTTCTTGTTTTATTCTTTTATATTTCTTTATTTATTATTATTATTTATATTTTTTAACTAACATCTTTTATTTTTATTTTGTTTATTTCTTTTATTTCCATTTTTTCCCTATCAATTTCTCTTCTATCCTTATGGAAACACCTTTCTCTTCTGCATGTTCCTCTTTCAGCTAGCGCCATCTGGCGCATTCTTTGCGACATTCTTTACCTTCAGTTCATTTTTGACCTTGTTCGCTTTCGGACACGTGTTTGCTGTAGCTGATGACGAGCTGTTATGTTTTTAGCTCGAAACGCGTCCTGTGTATTGTTTCATTTTATGGTGATTTTTTACAAAGTTTTGTTATTTTAATTGCTTCAAATCGCCAGTTTTCGGAGCTGTTTAAGTGTATTTAATTATTTGGGTGCTGCACCGTGTTATTGCTTTCCATGTGTTCATGGTAATTGCTTTCTTTTTTTTCTTCCTAGTTTTTAGTTTTATTTTTATTTTTATTTCATTTTAGTTTTATTATTTAGTTTTCTTCTATTTATTTATTTTTTATCTATTTATTTATTTCCTGGCCCTGTTTTCCTTTTTTCTTGTTATGGGTTCTTCACTTATTAATCGTTTCAAGCACCTTCGTTTGAAGCGCGCTAGGTTTTTGAATAGGCTTAATTTTCTTTTAAGGTGTAAATGTTCAAGGGTTATTCCTAAAGTCATTAATATTATTTTCAAGCTTCCTTTTTCCATTCGTGGTCAAAATGCCTTAACTAGGAGTAAGTTTGCTATTCTTAGAGCCATCATTCAAGATGTTCGTCACTCTCTTTCTCGCATCGAATATGAATTATATACTTTGCATTTACAGTTAAGTAAAACTGTTATTTATTTCCCTTTCCTTGAGAAACGGATTTTTGCTTACGTCGATTTCAAATCTAGATGTCACAATGCTATTTTGGAAAAAAAGTTTTCTTCTCTTCTGACTTCTAATTCTTCTGCTCCTAGTATTTCTCCTCTTGAGCAAAATTATGTTGTCAATTTATCTTCTCATTCTCTTACTGATTCTCAGCGTGATGTTCTCTCACTTGACTTGAATTTTTCGTGCATTTCTAAGCCTTCTATTCCGACCTTAATCGCTCCCATTGAACATTCTTTCAAAAACAGTAAAATTTCTTCTGGTCAATTTGATTCTCTTCGAACGTAAATAATTTTTTTGCGTCATTGTATCCAAACTAAGTGAAACGTATTCAAATGGATACTATGAAGCAAAAAAATTATTTACGTAAATCTTATTTTAAATTTTTAATAGCATTGGACAAAGGATAAATCAATTTATTCAAATAAATACATTTAAATGCATTATATAAATTCAGTGAAAGTGACATATTTAAAGTATATTGGAAAATTAAAACTATTGTTTAGATGTGTGAACATATCTCAGCCAAACCAAAAAAAATTTTAATTTAATTTTAAAACAAATCGTTTAAAGCCACATCAAAGCGTCACTAAAATTTTGATATCATATCTTTTAAAACTCATACTTGGAATTTATGAGAGATGTAAATGATAAAGCATCAATGAATAAATTTTTATACATTTTTTTTTAAAAAATTGAACATAATTTTTGCACATGCGATTATAAAAAAAAATAAAGATGAAATAAATAATATATAGAGAGATTATAATTGGTAGCATAGCGTCACTCAAAATTTGATATCACTATTTTTAAGTTCCATATTTAAAATTCTTAGAGCATAAGATAAAGTGCTGCGTCACAAACTTTTAACCCGTTAAGGGTTTTTGTATTGATATCATTACTTTTCTGAGGTTATTGAAAAAAACTAATAAAACAACAAACACGCACAAAAAAAAAGAAAAAAATTAAAGACCAATACAAAGAATTCATGGTCAGGTTTTCCATTCACCTTCAATGTCTACCCCCTCCCTCCCCGCAAAAAAGGATGACCATACTTCAATTTTAACGAGCACCGTGCTATGGGATTTTTATATGAACTCTTTGGTAAGATATGGAAGTAATGTACAACATGCATGTTTAGAGGGTATTTCTGTGGGTCTGTTTCAGAGATATAAAAAGCTATGTTAAATTTTACTATATAAAAAATTTACTTTGTTAAGAAAAATAGCAAGAAATATTACTCTTTAAACCTTTATATATATATATATATATATATATATAAGTGAGCTATGATTGTTATATATATAAGTGAGCGATGATTGTTATATATATATATATATATATATATATATACAGGGTGTTTCACTACCAGACCGACAAACTTTGGGGGGTAATAGTAGACATAAAGACAAACATTACTAAATAGGAAAGCATGGGGCGCAAACGTCTTCTGTGAGAGCTAGGGGCCATTAAAGTTTAAGGTCCAAAACTTCAAACGATGATAAAAAACGGAAAAAAGGGTCGATTCGTTTGCGGTTTTCGCTAAAATCATTCTTTATATCACGATTTTCTTAGATAAATTTTTTAAAGGTTATGTTCAAAAATTATCGATAGAGGGCGCTTTAGACTTTAGAGTAATGAACAACTACTTTTTACCGTTATTTTTTGTATGGGGTTAAAATTATTCTAAAGTTTAGACTTTAACTTAAATTTTAAGCCCAAAATCGAAAACATTGGGATGGGGTAACTAGCGAAAATTGAACTGTGAACAGAGGGGGGGGGGGGGACTTTAAACGCGCATAAACATTGAAGAAACTAATCGATTTTGTTGCGGTTTGCGTGTAGGTCATTTCCTTGGTAATTATTTTATTCAAAATGACGTACAGCTTTGATGTCCTCATTCTTTGACAGAGGGCGCTTCCGACACATCTCGGACATTTCAATGACATTACTCCTGGGTGTTTTACTACCAGACCAACATACTTCCAGGAAGTGTTAGGGATGCAAAGACGACTCGGAATCACATAGGAATGTAACGTTGGAAATGCATTTTGCGCAATGTTTTTTGCGAATTATGGTTAAAAGAAGCAGAGAAAAAAGCAACAGAAAGAAGCAGAGAAACAGCAACACGTTAATGTGACAGAAAACAGTTTATTTAAAGGTTTTACTACAAAAGGTGTTCGAAATTACGACCAGAAGTAGTTCAGTAAGCTTGAAAGCGGCGTCGCATGGAATTTCTCATTCTCTGGAAGATTCCAGGCATCTCTGATAGCTTTCTGGCAGCTACAGAAATACGAGCCGCGAAGTCTTCGCAGCGCCATCTACCGTCGCTGTCAAGCTTGCCCAACTACTTCTGGTCGTAATTTCGAATACCTTTTGTAGTAAAACCCTTAAACAAACTGTTCTCTGACACATTAACGTGTTGCTGTTTCTCTGATTCTTTCTGTTGCTTTTTCCTCTGCTTCTTTTAACCATACGTCGCAAAAAAGGCATTTCCAACGTTACAGTTCTATGTGATTCCGAGTCGACTTTGAAACCCTAACATTTCGTGGAAGTATGTTAGTCTGGTAGTAAAACACCCAGGAGTAATGTCATTGAAATGTCGGAGATGTGTCGGAAGCGCCCTCTATCAAAAAATGAGGACATCAAAGCTGTACGTCATTTTGAATAAAATAATTACCAAGGAAATGACCTACATGCAAACCGCAACAAAATCGATTAGTTTCTTCAATGTTTATGCGCGTTTAAAGTCCCCCCCCCCCCCTCTGTTCGCAGTTCAATTTTCCCTAGTTACCCCATCCCAATGTTTTCGATTTTGGGCTTAAAATTTAAGTTAAAGTCTAAACTTTAGAATAATTTTAACTCCATACAAAAAATAACGGTAAAAAGTAGTTGTTCATTACTCTAAAGTCTAAAGCGCCCTCTATCGACAATTTTTGAATGTAACCTTTAAAAAAATTATTAAAGAAAATCGTGATATAAAGAATGTTTAGCGAAAACCGCAAACGAATCGACCTTTTTTCCGCTTTTAGGTGCATTCGTAATTATATAAATACGTAGCACCTATAGTCGTTGTTCAGTCCGTCTATCTGTCCGTCCGTCCGCATATAACAGAGCAAAAACTACCCGACCGAATGATCTGAAATTTTTAATATATAATTGCTGCAAAATTTTGTCGAGCCATTTCCAATTTTATGAAAATCGGATGTATAGTTTAATTACAGGGACAGTCAAAAGTTTTTCTTTACATTACGGCCAATAGGAAAAATTATTGCAAGTGAGTTTTAATGATGTTACAGACTTCCGAATGGTCTGAAATTTGTAATAAATAATTTCTGCAAAATTTTGTCGAGTCATTTCCAATTTTATGAAAATCGGATGTATAGTTTAATTACAGGGACACCCAAAAGTTTTCCGTTACATTACGGCCAATGGGAAAAAATTATAGCAAATGCATTTTAATGATTTTACAGCCTTCCGAATGGTCTGAAATTTTAAATATATAATTGCTGCAAAATTTTGTCGAGCCATTTCAAATTTTATGAAAATCGAATGTATAGTTTAATTACAGGGACAGTCAAAATTTTTCCGTTAAATTACGGGGAATGGGGAAAAATTATTGTAAGTGCATTTTAATGATGTCAAAGACTATGCACTTATGAAGCGCAAAAAAATATACATTCAGTACAATATGGGGTGCAAAAAATAATTATAAAACTAGTTATAGTACGAACGCACCCCATTTGCCACGTTTGACGAGCAATTTCCAACTTGTTTATCATCGTTTGAAGTTTTGGACCTTAAAATTTAATGACCCCTAGCTCCCACAGAAGACGTTTGCGCCCCATGGTTTCCTATTTAATAATGTTTGTCTTTATGTCTACTATTACCCCCAAAGTTTGTCGGTCTGGTAGTGAAACACCCTGTATATATATATATATATATATATATATATATATATATATATATATATAACCATTAATTAAACATTACCGACCATCATCGAAAACTGCAATATTGTGAATGATTGACTACACGCCATAAACCAACAATATAGAACTGTATATATAAAATAAAGTACCGTATGCCTAATTACAAGAATTAACATGGAAGAAAAAAAAGAAGAATATGGATTCCGAAAAAATTGAAAAACTTATATATTGAATTACGTTTTCAAGAGTACAGAATTCAATGATATAAGCAAAGTGGTCGTTTTCTGTGGGAAAAAAGCTATAAGCTGAAATTTTTTTTCCCCCTGTACTCAAACAACCAATATAATCAAAATAATAGTTTCAAGATTAATACAGAACATTATCAAATGGCATGAAATGGAAAAAAAAACTACAACCCATTAAATATTTAATTTATAGCAATAGAAATATATATATATATATATATATAAGTGAGCGATGATTGTTATATATATATATATATATAGCAATCATTGCTCACTTATAAAAGTAATTACATATATTTATATTAAATCCAAAACTTCAAATTTCTGCTACCCCTTTTTCTCATTCCTAGAGCAAAAAAAAATTAAACATTCTAAATTCTTTAATTTTATATAAAATAATCTTTCACCATCCCTATTTAAAATTCTGTATTAACAATAATAATAAATCATATAAAATAATCCCCTGAGCTCAGAAGTTTCCACTTCTCCTTTTGCACCCACCTCTCCAGCTTACCTAAATAATAAAATCTTTCAAACATTAGTTCGAAAAAAAAATTTGCAATATTTGTTGCTCACTAACATAAATAAATAAATCAGCACTAACTTTCCTAATGTACATTTATCCTCTTTTTCCTCCCCCTACTCCCCAGCATTAAAAAAAAATAAATCTTTATTTTTATACAAAAAATTCTTCTATATAAATTACCCTCCTATTCCTCGAAATTACCACTTTCCCACTCCAGCCTAGAGATTTCAATCTTTAAAGCATTAAAAAAAAAACGAATCTGCAAAGTCTGTTGCTTAATAATAAAATAAAATACATAATTATGTACACTTTTAATTATTTTTCACACAATCAATTGATGTCATGATAATAGTTGTTCTGAGCGAATATTGTGTTGGCTGGGCTGTCATACAGATAGCTCAATTGGAAGAGTACTGGCAATTAAAGGCAAGGGTTATTAAAGTTCACTTTAATTCAAGATGCTTAACCCCTTCGCGACAAGAGCCCTTTGCTAAATTTCTAATCATTTACTACAGGTTTTTAAAAACAGAAAATTTTCTGTAATTGAATCACAGAAATGCTCCGATTAAAGAAGGTAAACTTTACAATTAAAAATAAGTGGTGAGAATAATGTAGGATTCTAAACACGTTATGTGGCCAAGTATACCGGTCACTCATCCCCAAGGGGTTAAAGATGCGTTTTTGCTATTATAGCCTCTAGGATTTACAATTAAAAAAAATCTTAATCACTTCTGAGGTAAATAAAGACAGTGAAAAAAATTAAGATGGCAATGTTTTGATTGGTAAATTCTAAGCTGAGTAATTTGTGCTACAGAATGAAAAAAAAAATATAAAGTTGTAATAATGTCCTCTTCAGAGCAGTCACAGAAACTAAATCTTTAAGGTTTTTGATGCGTGAACTACATATGAATACAGTAGAAGATCTTTATAACGCACACCTTGGTATGAGAAGTTGTGCATATTATAGAATTTTGCATTATATAGATCATATTTCATACATCATTAAATTTACTTCGTATACATGCTTTAAATAACATTCCTTGGAACCAGAAATTGCGCAAATTATAAAATTTTACATAACAGGTATAGATCACACATTATTAAATTACCTTAAAGATATTACCTTTACATATAACATCCAAATATGTCTGAGCAAAATCATTATATACAGTGGTAACTCATGACTGACAGTTTTGGGAACATTAAATGCATGGCTGGCAAATTTATTCCTTTATCACTATTTTTAATAATTAATTATTTGCCTTATTTTTAGCAGAACTTTCTTCCGTTAAATAAGGCAAAAATGTATTAAAAAAAAAAAAAAAAACTTTTGGAAGGCATACATTTTAGTGCTGCAAGAAAAACCTGTAATGAGCTGCTACTGATTATAACACTCATTCACAAAAAATTTTAATATAATAACAATGTTTTCATTACTCCAAAATAATGTGTTTAAGGTGATAATGTATCAAATTTAGTGTTCCAAGAAATAGCAATATTTGTAAAATACATGTGGGGCATTCTCACAATCTTTTGACTTTTGGGGAAAAAAATCTGGCGAAATTAAACTTGCTAAAATAACATTTTAATCTGATAGATGATCAAAATAAAGAAAAAAGGGTCAGCGGCGAAAATGTTTTTATTTAACTGAGATTTAAGTTAAATTTACGAGTTTAATTTTCCTTCCGTCTTACCTCTATAACTGTTTATTTTCTTCTAAATTTTTACTAATAATGAATTTGCATAGTACCCACAGGACATTCAAATAAGAAATAATAAAAATGTAGTGTTTTTAGTGCAAAATTTTGGTATAACATTGTCTTAAAGGGGTGTTAAAGAAGGGACGGTAATGTAAAAAAAAGGGGGATGGTATAGGAAAAAAGGGACAAAATGGGGAAAAAAGGAACAAAATGGGGAAAAAAGTGACGGTAAGGATGGAACAGCAAGAAAACTTACCACCTAGTTTAGGCAGATCATGTTAAGACTAAGTGGTAGCCAAAATGTTCATTGATTTTTAGAAACAGTTATTTACATTGGATTAAATTAAAAAAAAATAATTAATTTACCTCGAAAATTGCAGGATTTAACCTTGCGGACGGCAAGACTACCAATAAAGCCACGGTGCTTGAAACTAATATTTAAATGCTTATTTATATTCTGCAGTAAATTTCCTGTCAAAGAATTTTAGATATTCTTTCTCTAGCATACTTCTGCATGAGCAAAACTTTGAAAAAAATTCCGTCGCTGCATCTGAAGTGATTTTCTGTATCATTTTAGAAGAGGGATGGTAAAAAATCTAAAACCCAGGGACAGAGTTAAAAAAAATAATATCAACCCTAAAAATGGTTGCAGGTTAATTTTTAGCTACATATTTATATAAAACAATAGTTTCAGTTTCAGAAAAAAATTACATCGAATTATTTTTATTGAAACAATTTTATCCGGACAGCTCCAAACTTCAAAATCAGCATCAGGGACACGGGACGGTAGATTGAGTTTTCCATGTGTTTGGACCCCCAACATCGTCCAAAACTTATTTAACTCGTTAATATTGTTGTACAATCATGCATTGTGACGTTCCCAATTATATGAAATTAAAAAAAAACACAAAAAAGTGTATTAAATAAAAAATTATTATTCAGGGACATGAAAGTTAAAAGATTGTGAGAATGTCCCATGTGCTCCTTAACTGCAAAATTCATTGTTTACATCTGAGAAATACATTATATCTTCTGCATTAAAATTTTTTAGCGTCAGGCTTTTGTGATTGAACAAGGACTGCTTGCAGTGTGCTTTTAAGGATTTGACAATATAAAATTATGGCTCTTGAACTACTATTATTCAAATACAGTAATAGGGATAAAAAAAATCATTAAATAGTTTATTTTAAAAAAGTACTTGTATTTTCATCAGATATATTGATTATTACTACCATATATTATATGTAGCATATTTATTAGAAAAGGTACAACTATTTTGATGAAGTTTTAAAATGTAAACAAAATGATGCTATTTAAAGATGATAAAAAAAAAAACCTCTGGACAAATCATTATATTACTTATTTAATTTTTTTTTTAATTTAATGTTAGCAATTTTTTCATTAAAAAAATCAGAATCATGGAGATAAAGATGAAATAATGTTAGAAATTTAGCCCTCTAGAGGGTAGCAATATTTCTACAAAATAGATTGCAGGCTCTTCTTAAGTGTAAAATTCATTGTTTACATGAAAGAAGCTGTCTGTTATACAGAGAATTGTATTAAGGTCTTTTACTGCAACAATGTTTTCATTACAGAATTCCAAAATAAGGTGTTAAAGATCCAAATGTGTAAAATTTAGTGTTTTGGAAATAGCAGATATTTCAACAATATGTATGTGAAATACAGGCGATTTGTAACTGCAAAATCTATTGTTTACATCTCAGAAATAAATTATATAGATAATTGCATTATAAAGGTCTTCAGCAGTATCCCAGTATAAGCAAAATACCCAATATTGTGATTTTTTAGCACGCATAAACATTCCCGTGCAACCCAATCCAAACTAAAATAGGGCAACCTGAAAACTGAGCCGATTGGTTTACTTTTTTTATTGCTGCCCAAACTGACATTTTCTACTTATGTCATTACTTACGAATCATGGTAAATACAATATTTATAAATAATGGCATATTAGAAAACACAGGAGAGCTCATTTTTATGTGACAAGCAAAATAAAGTAAAAAAAACCAATTTCAGCATACAAGACAGTGGAAAAAATCAAGATGGCAATGTTTGGATTGGTAAATTCTAAGCTGAGTAATTTGTGCTACAGAATGAGAAAAATGTAAAGTTGTAATAATGCCTTCTTCAGAGCAGTCACAGATACTAAATCTTTAAGGTTTTTGATGTGTGAACTACATATGAATACAGCAGAAGATCTTTATAAGGCACAACTTGGTATGAGAAGTTGTGCGTATTTTATAATTTTTGCCTTATATCGATCATATTTCATACATCATTAAATTTACTTCGTATACATTCTTTAAATTACATTCCTTGGAACCAGAATTTGTGCATATTATAAAATTTTACATAATAGGTATAGATCACATATTATTAAATTACCTTAAACATATTACCTTTAAATATAACATCCAAATATGCCTGGGCAAAATCATTATAAACAGTGATAACTCATGACTGACAGTTTTGGGAACACTAAATGCATGGCTGGGAAATTTATTCCTTTTTCATTATTTTTAATAATGAAATCTTTGCCTTATTTTTAGCAGAACTTTCTTCCATTAAATAAGGCAAAAATTTATTTAAAAAAAAAGGAAAAAAACTTTTGGAAGGCATGCATTTTAGTGCTGCAAGAAAAATCAGTCATGAGCTGCTACTGATTATAACACTCATTTACAAAAAAATTTATTATAATAATAATGTTTTCATTACTCCACAATAAAGTGTTAAATGCGATAATGTATCAAATTTAGTGTTCGAAGAAATAGCAATATTTGTGAAATACATGTGCTTCTTAACTGCAAAATTCATTGTTTACATCTGAGAAATACATTACATCTTCTGCATTAAAATTTTTGAGTGACAGGCTTTTGTGATTGATAAAGGACTGCTTGCAGAGTGCTTTTAAGGATTTTACAATATAAAATTATGGCTCTTGAACTACTATTAATCAAATACATTAATAGGCATTAAAAAAATCATTAACTAGTTTATTTTTAAAAATTACTTGTATTTTCATCACATATACTATTATTACTACCATATATTATATGTAACATATTTATTAGAAAAGTTAAAACTATTTTGAAGAAGTTTTAAAATGTAAACAAAATGATGCTTTATAAACATGATCAAATATACCTCTGGACAAATCATTGTATTACTTATTTCAAAATTTTTAAATTTAACGCTAGCAATTTTTTCATTAAAAAAATCAGAATTATGGAGAAAAAGATGAAATAATGTTTGAAATTTAGCCCTGTAGAGGGTAGCAATATTTCTACAAAATAGATTGCAGGCTCTTCTTAAGTGTAAAATTCATTGTTTACATCGAAGAAGCTGTCTGTTATACAGAGAATTGCATTATAAAGGTCTTTTACTGCAAAAATGTTTTCATTACAGAATTCCAAAATAAGGTGTTAAACATCAAAATGTGTAAAATTTAGTGTTTCGGGAAACAGCAGACATTTCAACAATAGGTATGTGAAATACAGGTGATTTGTAACTGCAAAATCCATTGTTTACATCTCAGAAATAAATTATATAGATAATTGCATTATAAAGATCTTCAGCAGAATCCCAGTACAAGCGAAATACCCAATATTGTGATTTTTTTGGCACGCATCAACATTCCCATGCAACCCAAGCCAAACTAAAATAGGGTAACCTGAAAACTGAGCCGATTGGTTGACTTTTTTTATTGCTACCAGACTGACATTTTCTATTTATGTCATCATTTACGAATCATGGTAAATACAATATTTATAAATAACGGCATATTAGAAAACACAGGAGAGCTCATTTTTATGTGACAATCAAAATAAAGTAAAAAAACAAAAACAAATTTCAACATAAAAGACAGTGGAAAAAAATCAAGATGGCAATGTTTGGATTGGCAAATCCTAAGCTGAGTAATTTGAGCTACAGAATGAAAAAATTATAAAGTTGTAATAATGCCCTCTTCAGAGCAGTCACAGATACTAAATCTTTAAGGATTTGATGAGTGAACTTGAACTACATATGAATATAGTAGACGATCTTTATAACGCACACCTTGAGATGAGAAGTTGTGTGTATTATAGACTTTTGCATTATATAGATCATATTTCATACATCATTAAATTTACCTCGTATACATGCTTTAAATTACATTCCCTGGAACCAGAAATTGTGCAAATTATAAAATTTTACATAATAGGTATAGATCACACACTGACACTATTAAATTACCTTGAAGCATGATCCAAATATGCCTGGGCAAAATGATTATAAGCCGTGGTAGCTCATGACTGACAGTTTTGGGGACACTAAATGCACGCCTGGCAAATTTATTCCTTTTTCACTATTTTTAATAATAATGAAATCTTTGCCTTATTTTTGGGATAACTTTCTTCCATTAAATAAGGCAAAAATTTAGTAAAAAAAAAACTTTCGGAAGGCATGCATTTTAGTGCTGCAAGAAAAACCTGTCATGAGGTGCTACTGATT
Source organism: Maratus speciosus (assembly GCA_963932465.1). NCBI lineage: Eukaryota > Metazoa > Arthropoda > Arachnida > Araneae > Salticidae > Maratus > Maratus speciosus. The sequence goes on along the minus strand of OZ010787.1, from coordinate 154,878,580 downwards.
ATAACACTCATTTACAAAAAAAATTTAATTATAATAATAATAATAAACGATTGAAATTTTAATATAATAATTTAATAAAACTCACAATAATCAATGTTTTCATTACTCCAAAAGAATGTGTTAAAAACGATAATGTATCAAATTTAGTATTCTAAGAAATAGCAATATTTGTGAAATACATGTGCTTCTTAACTGCAAAATTCATTGTTTAGATCTGAGAAATACATTACATCTTCTGCATTAAAATTTTTTAGTGGCAGGCTTTTGTGATTGAGTAAGGACTGCTTGCAGAGTGCTTTTAATGATTTTAGAATATAAAATTATGGCTTTTGAACTACTATTAATCAAATAAAGTAATAGGGATAAAAAAATCATTACATAGTTCATTTTAAAAAAATACTTGTATTTTCATCAGATGTACTGATTATTACTACCATATGTTATATGTAACATATTTATTAGAAAAGTTACAACAATTTTGATGAAGTTTTAAAATGTAAATAAAATTATCCTTAATAAACATGATCAAAAGTACCTCTGGACAAAATCATTATATTCCTTATTTTAAATTTTTTTAATTTAATGCTAACAATTTTTTCATTTAAAAAATAAGAATTATGGAAATAATGTTTGAAATTTAGCCCTCTAGAGGGGTAGCAATATTTCTACAAAATGGATTGCAGGCTTTACTTAAGTGTAAAATTCATTGTTTACATTAAAGAAGCTGTCTGTTATACATAGAATTGCATTGTAAAGGTCTTTTACTGCAACAATGTTTTCATCACAGAATTCCAAAATAAGGGGTTAAACATAAAAATGTGTAAAATTTAGTGTTTTGGGAAATAGCAGATATTTCAACAATATGAATGTGAAATACAGGAGATTTGAAACTGCAAAATCCATTGTTTACATCTCAGAAATGAATTATATGGATAATTGCATTATAAAGATCTTCAGCAGAATCCCGGAACAAGCGAAATACCCAATATTGTGATTTTTTAGCAGGCATAAACATTCCCATGCAACCCAACCCAAACTAAAATAGGGCAACCTGAAAACTGATGTGATTGGTTCGCATTTTTTATTGCTGCCAGACTGGCGTTTTCTACTATGTCATTATTTACGAATCATGTAAATACAATGATTATAAATAACGGCGTTAGAAAGCACAGGAAAGCTCATTTTAATGTGACAGTCAAAATAAAGTAAAAAAAAGCAAAAAAAAAAACAATTTCAACATAAATTAATTGAAAAATGTTATATCTTTTAAACAACTTTTCTAAATCAGAGTAATCATTTAACGATTGAAATTCTGATTTTACAATAACTTTGAGAAAAAGTCATGTCATTTCAATCTTTAAAAGTGCCTACTTACATCAGAGTAAATAATGAACAATACAAATTCTAATTTATGTATGTATGAACACTTTGCATTTATTAAAACCACAGTAACATCATTGGATACAGCAGCTTAGTTGGAATGATTAATAATGCATGTATGGACACTGCACGTTCATGAAAACAAACAAACAACAACAACAACAACAACAAAATCACTGGATACAACAATCTGAAAAATGCACAAAACTCACAACTATCTTGTCTCGATCACTAAACGCATGCATTAAAGGGCAAAATTAGTGCTAGCCACTGGCCATAGGGACACTAAATGATATATTAAGAAATTGTCTGTCAGCGGCCACTTTCCTACAAGGACAAAAAAATTTATTTTTACCAACTATCAGGGATGCTACTTTTTTTGGTTATTAGGTATGTTTATATTAATATATTTATTTGGGCTATTCCATTTTAGATTAATACTAATAGAAATTTCAAATTTTACAACTAAAAATTCCAAAAAAAAAAAAAAAAATCTACCAAATAGTAACAATTTAAAACTTTGCCTCACCGTCACTTTAATTTTCAAATGGTACAATTAAAAACCAACACACTATACTTTATTATCAATTAAATCTTAAAAAAAGAAAAAAAAAAGTCTCCCGTCTTCTAAACTTTCCACAGTGCCAAACAACCACAGATGAGTTGCACCCTCAAATGTCAGATTTCATCATGAATGTTAATAAAACTAGATTTCCAAGTAGGGATAGCCAAGAATACAAAAAGTGAGATTACCAGAAGTAACGATTGATCAACTTTTCAAATTCAATGTCGCCAAATGTCTCTCCTGTTCTGGGATGCCAGATCTATTGTATTAAAATTTTTCACTGGCAGACTTTTGTCACATAACAAAAACACCTAACTGCTTGCAGGATACCTAAGTGATTGTACAATATAAAATTATATAACTTGAACCACTATTAATCAAATAGTAAAAGGGATAAAAAAATTTCATCAAATAAATTACTTGTATTTACATTAGATATACTGATTAGAACTAGCATTTATTATATGTAACATACTTTTATTTATTTGAAGTGTCATGACTATTTTAATAAAGTTTTAAAAGCTCTTTGACCCAATCAGTGATGATTTTTGAGAGTTCAGTGGGGTATAAGGTGACTTCGGAAGCAAATTTTGAGATCAAAATAAAGAAATCTTTTTATAAATTAGTTATTATTGCAGCATAAGGATACACAATCATTGGCTAGTTAAAAGTCAGTAACACAAACAAACTTTTGTTGCAGAGTGGGAAGAGAATCTATGTCCTATACTATTCTAAAAAAAGTAACTCATTTTGAAGGGAAAGGCATTTTAGCTCTCAGATACCCACCCCTCTTTTCCATTCCCAGTCAAGTCAATATACCCAATTAGGTTCACAAGACTATATCAACAGTTTAGTTTTTATATAAAATAAACATATCTAGCTCATTTGTTTTCTTTCAAAGAGTGAAAATACATTTTGACTTTAAATGAAGGAGTTAATTCAGCAGTACTGAAGGTACAAAAAGATAAGTAAGAAAGTGGCCAGTGTCAAAACAAAGGTGGGTGAGGGACACATAATACAAACTAATCAATCATGTATTACATGACTCTATAATTCGCAAAAGCCTATAATCTGCAATGCATTTCAGATGTAAATAAACAATTAAATAATAAAACTTTGTAAAAATCACCAGTTGTTGGTGCTGTTTCTTCTAAATATAAACAAACAGTTAAGTATTTTTCTAAGTGAGATAATGCAGATTTCGACTGTAATAAAAATTAGATGATTGAATTTATAAAGAAGATTTTATGGCATTTCTGCAGTCATTAAAAGGAAATGTTTTGTTTATCTTTTAAATAACCATTAGACTGCTATATTCTGAACACATTCATTGGCTAACATGGTCGTAGAAAACAAACTTTGAAACAGAGTATGAAAAAAACCAGTTTATTTTGATTTAAATCATATAATATTTTTAAATTTAAATTAACCTACAAGATTATTTTAAACTTTGAAGGAATGCATTTTTCAATAGTTTTAAAAATGCAACTAATATTAGTGTTGACTCTAAAAAGAAGGGCCGCCAGGCAGGAATTTTTCAAAAAGGATACACTATTCTAAAAAAAGGGGTACATTTTTCAAAAAGGGAACACTATTCTAAGGGCACATTTTTTTCAAAAAAAGCACACTTGTACCTTGTTCACAAAAAATATTTTGAACTGGTTTGTTTAGAGTCCCTAGAATTTGTGATATTTTCCCGGGATCAATTGAATAGCCACGGGGCGCATAGGAAGTGTTAAAAAGGGCAGCTGGGTGCATTAGGAAGGGTTTAAAAGAGCCGCCGGGTGCAAAAAAGAAATAAAAAGGGCTGCCGGGCGCTGTGCTCTGCTAAAGCGGCTTAGAGTCAACACTAAATATAGAGGCTTGAATATACTATATACATTTTTTAATGTATAAATATTTATACTTCTATGAAATGATTACATCACTTACCTTAAAACTAAGATGTGTTAACAACATTAAAAGTACCAGTCATTGCCTTGCTGCTCCAACTCACAAAGGAACCCCACCATTATTACATATTACTCTAATGGACAAAGTATCAAGATAACAGTTATTTATTAAATTTAAATCATGAAATTTTTAGCTAAGGCAAATTTAACGCTTTGTGATGAAAAACTCATTTAACTGCTTTGACTAAAACTGTTGCAATTTCTATAAAATGGAGCCTTATGGGATTATTAAAATCATTAAAAGAAACCACGGTCAATGAAGATTCCCATGCATGTCCGGGCGGGAGTTTTTAAAAAAGTGCACAGTATTTTCATAAAGAGTTTGTACCTCATAACCACTTTGCACCTTGTTTAAAAAACTTATTTTGAACTGGTTTGTTGTTTGTTTAGAGTTCCTTTTATTAGTAGAATTTTGGGATATTTTCTAACAGCTGGTATCATTTTGCAATTTTCACCCATCGACTGACAAAATTTATAATTTTTTCATGTGACTGACCAATGAATTTGAAGATAATTTCCTTCTAACAATTGGCAAATTTTGAGACTTTTTCTGCAACCAATTGGTGAAAATCATGTGTTTTTTACAGTGACCGATAGATGAATTTCATTTCACCCCCCGCAACCAACTCAAGAATTTTGTGAATTTTTCGCACGATTGACTGACGAATATCATGTTTTTTTTTTTTTTTTTTTTTTTTTTTGTGCGATGGATTTACAAATTTCACAACATTTGAAAGTCCTCCACTGAAGAATTGCAAGATTTTTCTCAACGATCGACTGGCAAATTTCATGATTTTTTGCCACGAATGAATGCTAATTTTCAACACCTTTTCCCACAACTTATTGATGAATTTAACAATACATTGAACTTTTAACTCTTTGTGAATTCTGCGTTTATTTTTTATGACCGATTGGTGAAATTCACAGGTATTTTTATATCTTTGATGGATGAATTTCACAGATTTTCCCTTCACAAAATTCGCATTTTTTTCGCGATCCTTTGATGAAATTAGTGATTTATTTTGCAATTTGTTGACAAAATTAGTGTTTTTTCCACAGACTTTTGACAAATTTCACATTTTTCTTGTGATTCTTTGACAAAATTTGCATTTTTTACAAAATCCTATGATGAAATTTGCATTTTTGCATCCTTTTGATGAAATTTACATTTTTTTCTGCAATCCTCAGATAAAATTCATGATTTTTCTGCGATTATTTAACAAATTCACATTTTTTCTGCAATCCTCAGATAAAATTCATGATTTTTCTGCGATTATTGAACAAATTTACATTTTCCACGATCCTGTGACGAAATGTGCATTTGTTACGCAATCCATTCATGAAATATGTGTTTTTCCATGATCGTTTGACAAAATTCGTGTTTTTTCAAGGCCTTTTGATGAAATTCGCAATTTTTTTTTTTTTTTTTTTTTTTTTTTTTTTTTCAATCCTTTGACGAAACCAGTGACTTTTTTGCAATTCGTTGACACCATTTTACGAAATTCTCATTTTTTTCTGCAATACTTTGATGAAATTAGTGTTTTTTCATGGCCTGTTTCACGAACCCAGTAGCAGAAACTGTCCAGCATGGCAGCGGGCACTGCAGATTATTTTAAACCTTGCAGATTAATCCACTAGCTTAAAAAGAAAGGCTGGGCTTAGAAAAAAGCTGAAATTTACTTTTAAGTCTCTAGATTTATGGTATTTGTTTCATAATTTCATTATATTTTCTTTATAAAGGCAAATTTTTCTTACTTTATGGGATATTGTTGTTAGGTTTAGTCTAGCACTATTGGGTCGCAGATAAATTTTAGTACTGCTGCAGACAGACACAGAAAATTCTGCTTCTGGGTTCATGAAATTCGCATTTTTCCCGCGATCCTTTGACAAAATTAATGGTTTTTTTTGCAAACTTTTGACAAATTTCACATGGTGAAATGTGCGTTTTTGTAGCCTTTTGATGAAATTAGCATTTGTTTCTGCAATCGCCTGATAAAATTAATGATTTTTCTGCGATTATTTAACGAAAATCACATTTTCCGCGATTCTTTGACGAAATGTGCATTTTTTCCACAATCCATTCATTAAATATGCATTTTCCCATGATCGTTTGACAAAATTTGCGTTTTTTTTCGCGCCGTCTTGATGAATTTCGCATTTTTCTTGTGATTTTTTGACAAAATAACCATTTTTTCCATGGCCCTTTGATGAATTTTGCATTTTTCTCGCGATTCTTTGACACAATTAGTGATTTTTTTTGCAATTTGTTGACAAAATTAGCAGTTTTTTTCCCAGGCTTTTGGCAAATTTCACATGATGAAATGTGCGTTTTTGTAGCCTTTTGATGAAATTAGCATTTTTTCTGCAATCGTCTGATAAAATTAATGATTTTTCCGCGATTATTTAGCGAAATCCACATTTTCCATGATTCTGTGACGAAGTGTGCATTTTTTCCACATTCCATTCATGAAATATGCGTTTTCCCATGATCGTTTAACAAAATTTGCATTTTTTATCGCGCCGTCTTGATGAATTTCGCATATTTCTGGTGCTTTTTGACAAAATTAGCATTTTTTCAATTGCCCTTTGATGAATTTCGAATTTTTCTCGCGATTCTTTGACAAAATTAGTGATTTTTTTTGCAATTTATTGACAAAATTTGTGGTTTTTTTCACAGACTTTTGACAAATTTCACATGATGAAAATGTGCGTTTTTGTAGCCTTTTGATGAAATTAGCATTTTTTCTGCAATCGTCTGATAAAATTAATGATTTTTCCGCGATTATTTAACGAAATTCACATTTTCCACCATTCTGTGACGAAATGTGCATTTTTTTCCACAATCCATTCATGAAATATGCGTTTTCCCATGATCGTTTGACAAAATTAGCGTTTTTTTTCACGCCGTCTTGACGAATTTCGCATTTTTCTCGCGATTCTTTGACAAAATTTGCATTTTTTCAGGATCCTATGATAAAAATTTGCAGCTTTTAGAGGAAATTCATGTTTTCTGCGATCTTTTGACGAAAAGGGCATTTTTCCACAATCTTTTCCCGAATTATATGTTTTCCCGTGATCGTCTGAATAAGTCTATTGAATAAGTCTTAACTCTAAATATAATGATATTTTTAAATATAATTTAAGTACAACTAAAAACAATTTCATAATCAAGTAAAGCACAATTTTACGCAGAATTTGTAACAAAAATAAATTTCATAGCCCTTACGCCTTTGGTTGATAATGCATTTTTAATACATTATTATTATTATTTATTTTTTCTTACAAATTTGATTTCAAAGATTAATTTTTCTGACACACTTAAAATGTTTTAAATGGAACAGTAACTTTATTTTTCATAATCTATGTACGTTATTTATAATGCATAAATTATTTGAAGATGATTTGTTGATTAGATCTTGAAATATTACTTTATTTATGACACACTACCTCTGAAAATCGAACAGTCAAGAATTCCAACTCATGGCAATTTTCCAATACTTTAATAATTTTTTTTCTTAAAAACTATTTCATCTGGGGGCAAAAAAAAAAAAAAAAAAAAAAAAAAACATACTGGTGGTTAAATCTTAACAAAAAAAATGAACTAACTCACCTTGTTTTATTAAAATCTCTGATGGTGGGTTACATATGGATTTTTTACTTCCTGCTTTGATTTGAAATGCCCCAGGGACAAATCAAAAATTTTAATATGCGACTGTCTACTGTGTTAATTGGGCACTGGAGCAATAATTCCTTGACAATTTTCCTACATGACTTTTAAAGTTGTTATACTGACGATAAATGTAAAAAAATGTCGGTACTAATTGTTTACAAGTTATGTTAAACAAAACACAAAACAGGCAATTTCTAAGTATAGAGAGTCAAATTGGCACAAAGAAGTTTGTAAAATTATAAACAACATCTTGTTAGAACCAGGGCTGCGGATTTGGAGCCATTTTTCAGTGAAGGAGTGAGAGTAGGATCTGTTAAAATTCCCGGAGTAGGAGTCGGAGTCGGAGTCTCCCATTTTGCAAGCAGGGCTGCGTTGTCGGAGTCGGAGTCAGGCCATTTTTGAGCGAAAGAGTCGGAGTTGGATCTGTTAAAATTCCCGGAGTCGGAGTCGTCCATTTTTCCCGCCGACTCCGCAGCCCTGGTTATAACAGCAAGTTTTAATTAAATGTCAACACCTTCCTTAATTCCCCAATACGCCAGCTGATAGGCTTGAACTTGCATTTTTGAAAATTACTGAGCAGCAAAAAAGAGGCGCTCCCTAGATGGTGCACTGGGATCTGGAATGTTAAACTTTATAATCAAAAGTGTGGTGTTATGTATTTGAGAGTTATTGTAGTAGGTTTCTTTTTGGAGCATCTTAATCCTCTCGCTGCGCTGCGCAACCCGAGAGTTTCTCGGGCAACGTAAAAGTATCAAAATTTGCGCAACCCGAGATTTCATTGAGGATGCATTTTCTCCGTCTAATTAACCCGCCTTGATCGTTCCCACCAGTTACTTTTTATTGTAAATTTTACCTTCTCTAATCGGAGCCTTTTCTCGATTAAATCAGACGAAAATTTTTGTTTTAAAAAACCGGTGGCAAAAGAATAAAAATTCTTAAAAGACACTCGTCGCGAAGGAATAAGGTACGCAATTTTTGAAGCTATTTTGATAAAACAATTACGCAGCGAGAGGGTTAAGTTACGAAAAATTGTCAGCAGCTTCTATTTTCCCCTTTAAAGGAAACAAGATGTTTAGAGCTGGAGAAATATTTATTTTAGAATCGCCGTAATTTCAATCTTTGTCATATTTTATTTAAACCTGTAGAATATGAAGCAGGATTGATTTTCTATATATATTTTTTACTTTCTTGCGTCATAATTTGGATCAATATCAATATCGTATTATATTTTAAATCATTGTTTGAACGTAAAATAAAACTTTTTATATGCTGCTCCTAAAAGCAGATACTATTGTCCCAATTTCTATTTTGTTATTTATAGACTTCTTTTAATGCATATCCAGTTAACACATTTATTATTAATTTCAGAATGTATCATAAAATCAATTAACTGTTTTGAATAGATATTGCCGTAATACAGTTCAGTATATTCGATAATGAAAGTGTAACAAAAGTAGTTTTGTTTCTATCACACGTGAATGAGTAAAAGTGTCCGCTGAATAATAATAGTTGAAAATCTGGTTTCTTCGAGGACATTAAACGGACTGAATACTGACATCTTCATTAGTTCTTAAACCTTGGAATAAAACAATGAATGCTTTTGAATCAAGTCTAAAAATCCAAAAGGAATAAATAGGAAAAAAAGCGAACGCTCTTTTTCTGAAAATAAGTGCTTTTGAAGATAAGAATTGGAAATTCCTTAATTCTAGGAGGCAAATATAGAGCTCTGTAATTTCATGTTAATTATCGACTAATGTTGAAGGATTTCAAGTTTTGATTTTTGATTTTTAAATTTAGTTGAAATTTATGAAATGGAAATTTAAAAACAAGTAGACGAAGGCAGTTTGATAAAACATCTCACTTCTGTTATCATCATTTTTTATTTTAATGAATTCCAGATACGTTTAATACGAAAACTAGTTTCACACAGAACATTTTTATTTTTATTTTTTATTATTTTAATTCCTCTTCAGCTAAAACTATGTTTTGGGCTTTCTATTATTAGAGATATTTTGTATTATACTGATTTATTATTATTAGTGATATTTTGTATTAATGGTAAGATTTTTTTTCAGCATTTTATATTTCTCCAATAGTCGCTCCAAACTGGGAAATTTTATATTTCACTTTTTTCAGATGTCTAAATTAATATGTGTAAAAAGTCATGGTACTGTTATTAAAAATGATCAATTTTAATATCCTCGCAGACAGTCTTTCTGAAAACAAATAGATAGTTAAGCTAATGTTAAAAGTTGTTTTTTTGTTTTCTCACATGTATTAACTCTTTTAGGGGCAAAGGACTTTTATTCGTAAGATGTTGAAATGATTGAATGACAGCAGAATTTGCGAAGAAATTTGTTTCAAAATAAGTAAAATGTTTTCTTCGCGTACTTGAACATCCAACTGGAGAACCAACCCGCAAGTTTACGGCTAAGTCCTCCAGCTGAAACCTCTCGTATGCTACTCAGTAAGACCACAGCCGCAAGAACGAGCCGCAGAACACGAGCGAATATTTAATCAAACAATAACAGAGAGTTATCCACTCCCGAAACCACAATATATGCAAAATAGATATAGGGTAACTCCAGGAGAGTCGCCGCATCTGGGATAGATGCCGCACCCCTTGTATTTCTTGTAATTATCAGTAGATGGTCATCAAACGCACAGTATAGGTGCGCAATGAGATTATTTTAACCAGTGTATAGCGTGAATCCCATTTCTATGTTTACTCGTAGAAGTACAGCCCTTATTTTGACGTAAGTGCACGATTTCACTGTCGAAACTTTTAAACACGTTATGTTTAAATACTTTTCATACACTAATTACTAAATGCATGTATGATTTCGAAGTCAAAACTAAGTGTAGCGTTTGTATAGATTACTGTGTGTATGGTTATGCCCCCCTTTTCTCCTTAGCGATGGCATGTAACTGTGATGGCCGACGTCTGCACCTTGCAAAATGGGATAAATGCCGCACTGCAATTCCGATATACATGCCGCAGTTTCTTTTCTACGGGATGATTAAGTGTTATTAAATTTTCCTCTTCTTTTTTCACAGACTAATCATGTTAGACATATCATCAAGTTTACTAAAACCAAAGAAGAAAAAGGGAAAAATAAAAAGTAAGAAGTAAGAAGGGCAAGAAAGATTTAAGTCAAAATGGTAATGATGAAAAATTGGATTACGCGTAATGCAGACTTTCTTTGCAAGGAATGTTTAGAAAACTACTCCAAAAAAGAGGAAGTGTAATTGGCTTCGTTGCATCATGTGTCAAATGTAGTTACATAAAGACTGTACTTTTTCGAGACTTTTCCTGTAGATTGTAGTCGAAAAAAACAGGTCTCTCAACCCATTCTGGACCATAGGTGGATATAAGCACCTTCATAAAGAGCATACAAAATTTGTTTCTGGCACCAGTAAAAAAGAAAAGTAACATTTGCTTTCTTTAATTAGAGCATTTCCATGTTTAATTAAGAAAGTTAACTTCTTTTAAAAAAGTGGTGCCATCCGAATAAAATTTGAATAAAAGCCACCGATCTCGAAAGGGTTAACAAATAAATTATGTAAACACAAATTTACTTTTCTTCTTTTCCCTCTCTAATACATTGATGTTACGTTGTTACTGAAATAACAATTAAAATTTAATGTAAAAAAATAAGTCGATAATTTTAATATTGCCAGATTTAATTTGGCAAATAATTATTAATTTGAATCTACTAATACGTTTCATTGTACTCATTTAGTTTCATTTTGCTATTACATCGTTAATTATAGTCCAGATATGAATATTTTTTGAATATTTTTACTTATAATTTCATTCTGTTCTTATTAGAAGTGCGGCATAAATACAGCACAAGTGCGGCGACTCAGCCTGAATATACGGATGACGCGCCGCAGTGTAATGTTTTAGAAATTTTTTAAAAAAAATATTAATTATTTGTTTTGAATTTTTTGTCACAGTACACGCGTTGCATATTTAACATTAAATAGCACAGCATGTTCTTTTTTTTTTATTTTATGTCCACCGTGGGACTTTATACATAAATTTTTAAAAAATGTACGGCATAAATCCCGGAATTACTCTAATACATTTTTGCAGCAGATTGGCGAACAAACAAAATAAAATAATAGTCAAACAGACACAACCATCATGTCAGAGATTCTGGAATCAAAAATCTAAGTAAATATAAAGCCTATTAAGTGTCCAAAAGTCATATATGATTCTAAGTCTTACGAATGTTCAAACTCATATCATACCAAATTTTTACAGTGATCAAAATGATATGGTTAATAGTCATAGAATTCCAGAAGGTCAATTGTCTAAAACCTAGTAATCGGATAAATCACAAATAAGGTCATAGTACCAAAATGTGATGACCCCTAAATAAGGCAATGTTCTGGTACTTAAAATCTTAACGCAAGAATCGTATATAAATGATCGTATATAAATGGTATATAATGAGACATCCAAACTTGAGGAACAAAACGCAAAACATTCATCTTCATTTAAAACGCTTTCTTTAAAACAAATTCGTTCATTAAAATGCAACCCCATATTTCCTAAATTCGACGAAATTTCCCGGAAATGGTTTGACGGTTTTTCTTTTTTAACTTTGATGATCAAAGAACCTCCTGGACGTCAAGAGCTACCACCTCTGTTTCACTTTCCTGAAGTGTAAGCTCGGGAAAGGGCGGGAAGTTTTCAGATTAGAGTTTTAAAATATTCTACGCATTTTGGTGACTGGCTTTCTTCAGAGACCTATTAGCGAATGCCTTAAATGCAGAGAGACTTTTAAGAGATTAACTGAGGTAAGTTTATATGGTATCTTTAAGTATAGTTTTAAAATGATGTTTAAATCAGATATTGTGTAAAATCAAACGCCATCAAATAACGCCATTTTCACTTCAATTAGGTACCTCGGTGCGTATATGACATCTGCGCCTAATATTTTTCTTTTTGTTTCGTTTAAAAAAAAAGAAAGAAGTGAAAGCCATTATTTTTAAATGTTTCAGTTTTAAATGAAAGTTTTGTATTAAATAAAATGATAACGAAATACAAAAAAAGCATTGTTCTTAGCATAGATTTAAGGGAGGCTAAACTGGTCGCCAAATTAGTTTAAAATATTAACCTTTTCTGAAATATGAAAAATAATATCTGTTATGATTAAAATATGAGTTGCCATCATTAGAAAAAAACATTTAAAATTAGAAAAAAATTAATATTTTGAAAACTATTTCGAATTTAAAAATTCTAATACCAGTTTTGAGATCTGAAGATCATTACGGATTTTTGGTGTTAATTTCACCGCAAAGTATTCCATACTTTACGAGAAATCGCCGTGAAACATAATCAGTTGTATGTGCAACATTTTACAAAATATAGTAATATTTGTCACCTAATAAAAATATTCTGAGGCAAGAGAGCATCCCTTTGGCCGTGAACTTTATGTATCTCCGTTCTTGATTTTAAAGGTAAGAATCATTTATTTAATAAAAATAAGGTTGTTATTCGTATGTAAAGCTTTTTTGGAGATATTTATCTTAAGTTTCATATCCTACACTAAATAAGACTAGTATTATGAAGCAAAACAATGTGTATTTGTATATTCCGTTACAATATTACTAAGGATATTACCCCCCGCCCCCCCCCCAAAAAAAAAACGTCCTTTTAAAATAAATTAGGCAACAAATATAAAAAAAAAAGGCTATACGACAACCTACATACAAGTTAATAGAGAGGCTAAAGAAGTTTTTTGGTTAAAAATTTTCGATAAACTGTTTAATTAACATAATAATATTCGTGAAGGTGACAGTATTGAGTAGAAAAATATATATTATGCAAGAAGCTAATAGAAAATGGGTAACTATTTTCATAACAACTTTGAAATTAAAAGTTTTAATTGATAACAGAGGAAAACTGGATTTCCAGACGTATCATTTTTCACAAAAAATGAGTTTTCTCTTTTAATTGTTTATTAAAACAAGTTCCACACTTATTCATATATTGACATAACTCAAAATTGTAAGTTTTCTAGAAAACACAAAAAATAAAATAAAACTTTACGACTTGGTCAAACATTAACGGGTTATAACGGTATTTATGAATGTAATACAGTATAAGGAGGAATTAACAAACATAATTTTTGATGGTTTATTGACAAGATCTCTGAAAACTGACCATTGTATGTAACGTTTTAAATGTTCATTTAAGTAAAATAGCAAATAATTATTTTGAGATGTGACAGTTTTGTTCTACATCATTTCGGTGAAACTCTTTTATTTAACATATGTTTCCCTATTTTGATATATGTTTCCCTGTATGCGCTCCAATATTTTTAGTTTATATGCTTAAATTCAAACATTTGCATTAAACGATTCAAATGAAAACCAAATTAAAAATAAAAATGTTGCATTGTCCAAATAATGGTTTTTAAATTATTTGTTTATCAAAAATACAAAAGCTTTAGCGAAAACTTTTCTCAAAATATCATTACAATGCCGTCTTTAGGCCCTTGAAGGGCGCTGGTATATTATATCTACTAAAAAAACAACTTTTCAAAAGTAAAAAATAAGCCAAGCAAAAAAAAAAAAAAAAAAAAAAGGCGAAAGTTGTGGCTAAAAAATAGTGTGATATCAAATTTCCAAGCTTATATTGCGGTACTTATTTAACATTTTTTGATAAAAATTTACCATATGTAAGTCGAGTACCTAAGTGTGCGTTGATAGAAAGCCTTTTCTCCTTTACTAAATACATCATAACGTGTTTCTGAAAATTAATTTTTTTTTAATTATGCATGATGGGCTTGGCGGCCATCTTTCAATATTTTACACAAATTTCTAAGCACACAAGTTCATTGTTAAGATTGGAAGTTCGAAATTGTTACTAAAGCAAACATTTTATTCTTTTAATTTATGGAAATGAGTGCCTAAAAATTTGTGTCTAAAAATAAAGCTGAAGTAACTTCAGGTTTCATCTTATGATTCTCTTTTTTCGGAGGGGGGTTAATTAATTAGTTAAAGCAGTAAAAATCAATTTGTTTTTTCAAAATAAAAAACTTTCTTAATTTATCTGTCTGTAGCTAAAACTATAAGTTCGAAATTCTTAATAATGCAAATATGTTACGAGCTTGAGTGCTTAGAAATTTGTGTAAAATATGGAAAGATGGCCGCCAAGCCCATCATGCATAATTAAAAAAAATTAATTTTCAGAAACACGTTATGATGTATTTAGTAAAGGAGAAAAGGCTTTCTATCAACGCACACTTAGGTACTCGACTTACATATGGTAAATTTTTATCAAAAAATGTTAAATAAGTACCCCAATATAAGCTTGGAAATTTGATATCACACTATTTTTTAGCCACAACTTTCGCCTTTTTTTTTTTTTTTTTTTTTTTTTTGCTTGGCTTATTTTTTACTTTTGAAAAGTTGTTTTTTAGTAGATATCAGCTCTTTTTTTAAAACAAATGATATATAACTGAAATAATTCTACTAGCTCAAATTAAAATTAGTCCTTGTATAGCCTTTATAAGCAGGGAGCAAACACAATATTATACATTTTGTTTACCTATCATTCATTTTTTATAGTGATTAATAATTTAAAAGTAAGGAAAGTCAATTTCTTCTTTCAAAGTATCAGTCTTTCTCAATTTATATCTTCTTAAAATTTTCTACGAAAGATGAAAATTTAGTAAAAAACAGAGTCGAAATAAAATATATATTTACAGTTAGTCTGTCAGTTAATTGTTTTTTCTAACTTTTTTTGCTGACGGCTTTGCAAAATAAATTTACCTTTACAAATACCTACGGTTAATCCGAGAATGAAAACCCGCAGGCATCTAAAGCGTCGAAGATCTGCAAATCTAGCAATTCTAGACATAATAAAGGAACATTTTTGATAAAAGAAAATCTAAAAATTTAAAGATATAAACTGTACATATAACTTCATCTTCATTTAGATCATGTTATAGAGAAGAAAGAATAAATATGTAATTTTACTCAAGTCTGTTTATCCATACCTATTTGCATAAATGTGAGGATATTAATTTACTATAAAATTTCCCCTAAATTGATTATCTTTAATAGTCTATTATTAAAGCCGCATATACATTAGAATTAAATATTTTTCGGTTAAAAATTGTCTGAAATCTATAGTCTTATCGTTCGTTAATTTTTTTATTATTATTATTATTTTTTTTTATGCCCAGACTCTTTTTCTGAACTCTGACAAAAGATCACAGACATATTGAAGCTATCCAAATTCTTATATCTTTCTATCGTATTTCCTTTTTTGAGGGGGGTGTGAGGAAGAGCCTTAAGAACTTCGTTTTGTTCTCAGAATTCTGAATTATTCATTCAAAAGATCTACCTACATAAGTCTTGTTGCAAAATTTTCATTAGTTAAGAGTTGCATCAAGTTATACATCATGTGAATCTATTAAATTAATTTTGTGAAATACTAGATGGGAGCCATTGATATTTCCAGACCATTTGCCTACATTTTAAACTTGAGTCATTTACTACTATTCATTAATTTTCTATACGAATTAAAGAAGTCGTTGTTTCCATGCCAACTGTACCTTTCACTATTGCTTGCTTGTTTGTTTGTTTGATTTATTGAACACATACATCATATCACATGCGGATCACGGCGGGATTCGAATCTGCTTCCACCTACGCTCTCAAGCGATTAGCGGCATTGTGTCTTATCCACTCAGCCACAGTGGGCCACTATTGCTTTCTCTAATGTCCAGATACTCAAATTTAAACCAACTGCACTTAGAATCATGGTCATAACACAGAACATTTATATGTTAGAGCAGTGTTGCCAGTGGGCTACTTTATTTTAATTCAGATTTCTTGATTGCCAGCACTTATTATAAACGGTAAAATTCCCATTGTTTTCACCTTAATTAATATGTCATTAAATAAGGCACATTTTACAATTTCAAAAAAGTGGTGCCAATCAAGTATCTGAGTTAAAAAGTAGCCCATCTGGCAACACTGTGTTAGAGTGGTGACATATGCACAAGTCGTGTACTCATATTCAATTTTTTGTCCAAAGTACGGTAACTCAGTTTTCAGTAATAGACGAGGAAGATTTCAATTAAACTAACCAGAAAAGTTAACAAACATTGGCTTCCTGATTTGATTTTATTCAAAATTGTTTTAACCAACCAAAGTTAATTTCCGGGATCCAGATAAATTTTTCTCTTTTAGTAAAATTACATTGACCAATCAGTAGCCTTTATCCTGGCAGGCTTTTCGGTGTTTACTGCAAACATCAAAAAGTTCGGAAAAATGCAGACGTCTGATTGATCAATCCCATCCCGCTAATAGCGAAATATCTATCTTGATCCCGGCCTATTCAACGCCCTTTAAATATTGGAGAAAGCCTTGACACGTGTCAGAAAAACGTCACACAAAGCAGGCAAAACAAAGAAGAAAAATCATTCATTGGCTCGTTCATATTCACGAGCCGATGAATGATTTTGTTTCTTTGCTTTGCCTGCTTTGTGTGATGTTTTCGTGACGCGAGTCAAGACTTTCTCAGATATTTAGGATGCTTTGGCGTATTTCACCACCATGAAGTTATGAAAGGAGAGGAACAGACATGTCAATCTTCCCGTGTGAAAAACTAGTTACCAAAAAAAACGAGTTATTTCCCTCTCTTCTGCCCTTTTCTCTCTTGATTTTGACCGATAGCAGCCCATTTAGCAGTCTCCAGTACAAGATGCCGCTATATACGGTCGACGCAGGAGGGAGGGTGTTAGCGCGACCAATGACATAATAGGCCAGTTCATGATGTTTAAAAGTCACACGCAATTGGATCGAGGCTAACGAAAAAGACAGGCTACCGCGGTGGGTCCGATTCTACTTTTTTTACAAACCACTGGAGTCACGTGATGCTCTTTTCACGCACCTTCTTTGGTGCATTCGAGCATCACGTGACTCCAGCGGTCTGTAAAAAAAGAAGAATCGGACCCACCGCGGTAGCCTGTCTTTTTCGTTAGTCTCAGAGTTGGATCATTTTTACACGATGATTAGTACAAAGCTGCGAGCCGATTTTTTTTGTGTCCATTGCCGTGTACAGATAATCAACTCCGTGTGACGTTATGAACTGGCCTTATATGTTGTTGGCCACAGTTTAGGAACAGCTACAAATGACTTCATCTATATCTACTCCGAGGTAAACGAAAAAGACAGGCTACCGCGGTGCTACAGCGCCTGGAATATATAGTGTGGAAATCGGCTATCCCAGTAATACTTTAAAAAGTGCTAATATATTGGATCTCTTAAATTTCAAATGATGCTGAAATCCAATGAGTCGATCACAGCGATATCTGCAGGATATTTCCTAAAACTTCATGACGATTTGGTAACAGCGTCTAGAATACCTAGTGTGGAAATATTTTATTAAACAACGCTAAAAATTTGTATCCCGTAAATGATCGACGATATTGTTAAAGTTCCAAGTGTCGATCGCAGCGAAATCTGCGGGATTTTCGTACTACATTGTATAGACTAGCAATATCTTTCAGTTATAGAAAATAACCTGCAGATGTCGCTGCGATTTGTATATTTCAGCAGCATCGTTGCACATTTAAGGATACAATATTTTACCACTTTTTTAAGGGATAGCCAATTTCCACACTATATATTCTAGGCGCTATAATTTGGTCTAGACGCTGTAGCGTTTTTTTTTTTACATTTTATTAACATACATCTGACCTGTGTGCTTGGCGTCAAGCCCGCTGTAATAATACGATGTTTACTTTGAAAGTTTATCACAGATGTCGCTGCGATCAGCTCCCTGGATTTCAGCGTCAGTGCACATTTCATGGATACAACTTTTTAGCGCTGCTTGGATAGCAAAATTCCACAGTATGTATTCTAGACGCTATACCAGTGGCTGAGAGGTTCTGCTCTCGAAACTGGTAGACGGGAAGTGCTGGGTTCGATCCCAATCGCACCCGTCGGCCTAATCGTTCGGAGTTTTCGCGGTTTTCTTCGAGCCGTGGATTTCCATGCGTTAATACGGATTAGGTTCCCTTAGAAAGACCTCCACGGAAGGCACTCCCCTCGGGCCCATATCCCTCGTGTAGATAATTGGCCGTCAACAATCAACCCAAACCTAGACGCTATAGCGGTGCATTACACGTGTCTCTTTCTTCTTTAAAAAATATCCTGCAGATGTCCCTGTAAATTACTGTTTGGAATTCAACATCGTTGTATATTTAAGGGATTCACTATTTCCGCGCTTTTTTAAGTATTGTTGGGATAGTCGATTTCTACAACATATAATCTAGGCCTATAACGGAGCTATAGTACAGCGCCTAGAAGATACAGTGTGGAAAACGGCTATTCCTATAATGCTTTAAAAAGTGCTAAAATCTTATATCCCATAAATCTCCAACAATGCTCAGCGGCAATATGCTGATACGAGCGCCATCTCGTAACTCTTTTCAATATAAATACTGAGTTTTAAAAAATTATAGAATGTTAAATATCGGAAACTATAAATATAAGATATTTTGGTCTGTTATAAGCTAATTTAGTTAAGGAATGACGTGAAATAGGTTAAAGAGTCTCTTTTAGAATGACTATCGTTTTTAAATCACTACGATGGCGCTACTATCGACATCTTGTTATTCAGCATCGTTGTACATTTATGGGATTCAATTTTTTAGCACTATTTTGTAGCCGTTTTCCACACTGTATCTTCTAGGCGCTGTAGCTACAGTATCTAGAAGATATAGTTTAAAAATCGGCTTATTAAAAAGGTGCTAAAAAATTGTATCCCATAAATGTTGAACGAGGCTGAACGATGAATATCGATCACTGCGACATATGGTAATTCCAACGTAACTATTTCAAAAGACATCAAATGAGAAAACGTTTCGCTCAGAGAAGATCTAGAAAATGTTGCTGCTATCGACATTTGTCATTCAGTATTTTTCAATATTTATGGGATTCAATTTTTAGCAATTTTTAAAGTATTACAGGAATAGCCGGTTTCCACACAATGACCATGATCTAGGTAGATTTTTCTTTGTTATCGCAACGAGATTGACCAATCAGAAGCCAGAATTATTGCTAACTTTTCACTGTTTGCAAAAATGTACCTGGATCTCGGCCTATATTTCTAGATGTTATAACTGAGCTCAGGAATAGTACAGAAAGCAAACTCCGTATTTTCATACATTAAGGCCGGGATCCAATTAGGACCAAGTGTGTCGCTATAACGAAGTAGCGACATATGGCCAATAAAGGTTTATTGGTAGAAGTGATAAAAACAAATCGTTAAAGGTCTCTGTGAGCGTGTCATTATCGTCAGGCTAATGCATATTGAATTATTTCCCTAGTCTAATAAAACTCGTCCATGCGCGTATCGTCTAATGGAGGATATTCCAAATATGGGTTCAAGGCTGAAAAAGTCACGTGCTACCGGCAATTTACCTAAAGAACTTCTAACTGATGACAAGGGAAACAGGAAACTACTACTGCTTTCTCCCGTGAACTGTTTCATTGGCTAGCGGGGATTTACATTACGTCGACGGAGCCTTCCTTCTTTACGTTAGACGTTTTTGCCTTGACCACGTGATCATAACGTAGATAGAATAGCTTCTATTCTAGAAAGTGGATTGCCGTACTATAGCACCTAGAATATATAGTACAGCGTCTAGAAGATACAGTGTGGAAAACGGCATTTCCTATAATGCTTTAAAAAGTGCTAAAAACTTGTATCCCATAAATCTCCAACAATGCTCAGCGGCAATATGCTGATACGAGCGCCATCTCGTAACTCTTTTCAATATAAACACTGAGTTTTCAAAAATTATAGAATGTTAAATATCGGAAACTATAAATATAAGATATTTTGGTCTGTTATAAGCTAATTTAGTTAAGGAATGACGTGAAATAGGTTAAAGAGTCTCTTTTAGAATGACTATCGTTTTTAAAGCACTACGATGGCGCTACTATCGACATCTTGTTATTCAGCATCGTTGTACATTTATGGGATTCAATTTTTTAGAACTATTTTGTAGCCGTTTTCCACACTGTATCTTCTAGGCGCTGTATATATAGTGTGGAAATTGGCTATCCCTGTAATACTTTAAAAAGTGCTAAAATATTGTATCCCTTAACTGTGCAATGATGCTGCTGAAATATACAGATCACAGCGACATCTGCAGGATATTTTCTCAAACTGCAAGATATTGCTAGTCTATACAATGTAATACTAAATTCCGCAGATGTCGCTGTGATCGATACTTGGGATTTTAGCAGTATCGTCGCACATTTAAGGGATACAAATTTTTAGCGTTGTTTGGATAGCATATTTCCACACAAGGTATTCTAGACGCTGTAGCCATACTTTCGGCAAAAACTTGAAATGAGCATGCTTCCTTTGCATATATCACCACTCTTATGTATGAAGGCTCTCTGTTATGGTGTTGATTCTGAGCGCTCTTTGTTAAATTTCTAAATTTGTGTTTTAGAGAAAGCAATACAGAAAAATACTGTTACTATGGAAACAACAACTTCTTTAATATTGAAAGGTATAGCAAAGGAGTTCAGAATCAGTGCCTTAAATAGTTTCGAATATGTATTGTTGTTATGACAATTAATACCTTACCTGGATGTGGAAATGCAAAATTGTGTTCAACATAATGGAGGATATTCCATCTACATTTTGATCACGTGGTCAAGGTAAAAACTTCTATCGTAAAGAAGGGAAGGCTCCGTAGACGTGTAATGTAAATCCCCGCTAGCCAATGAAACAGTTCATGAGGCAAAGTAGTAGTATCTTCCCTTCTTATCAGATAGAAGTTCCTTGGATAAATTACCGGTATCACGTGACTTTTTCAGCCTCGAACCCATATTTGGAATATCCTCCATTGTGCGCAATCTAGATAGATTTTTGGCTGTCAGAGAAACGAGATTCATCAATCAGAAGCCTGCATTTTTGTGAACTTTTCGCTGTTTGCAGAAATGCAGGCTATTGATTGGCGATTCTCGTTTCGCTAACAGCGAAAAATCTATCTGGATCCTAGCCTACATTTCTACAAACATTGCACTTCATCCACGGCACTCAAAAAAATGACTCAAAAGTTTCATGACATAGGCCGGGATCCACAAACAGCAAATATTCTCAAACATGCAGGCTTCTGATTGGTCAAACTCATTTCGCTAACAGCGAAAAATCTATCTGAATCTCAGCCATAGTTATCTTCGATGAAATCAATGCAAAAGGATAATATAAAAGAAAAGTATAAGATTTCTAAAATATTTTGGCGGGTTTATCGCTATTTGGCATAATTTGTAAACTTTAGAACTAATTAACAGTTTTTCGCTAATTATGAATAGAAAATTAATGTTTTTAAATCTGAATTTTATAAAAGCACGCAGATTGGGTAAATATCTATCCAAAAATTCAATCCTTTCTTTTTTCTGTCCATTATTTAAGTCTCTACCTCGATTGAAACATAAGTTGTGACGAAGAAAATAAATCTGTCATTTTCAGTATCTCGACGTTATTTTAAAAAATCTATATCTCTGTTTATAATTAATTTATGAGGATGCATTTGATCTCAAATTGAAGATCTTCTTTATTAGGTCCTTCTAGTGTTGGTTTTATTTTTCTGCGATGATTGCTTCTTTTGATATGGGAAATTTTACGCTGGCATATTTCGTTCATTTAACATGGAGAAGTTGTCATCAGTATAATAAGCAGTTACGGTGTCTTGCCTTATTCTTGGCGTTTGTTTGTTTGGCGGGGTTAGCATTTTTTTTTCAGCTTGGCTTGGCAGAACGACCGTCCTGCTTGATATACCACTTAACTTTAATCCCGAAATGCCGCAATGACACTGGAATTTAGGCATAAAATTTTGCATTTATAATCTACATGAAGCTTTTACTTATTTTCAAATAAATTTGTTCGTAAATCCCGGTGTCATTCAATCTGTTCAATATTTTAGCAACATAAGTACTTTGCCCATGAAAGGGTTAATACAATGATCCTTCGGCTAAAAAGTCCGTTTACTAATGAATGTTGCGGCTAACGAAAATTTTTGTGTTTGATTTTTTTTTTACTATGCTAACGAATACAGATTCGATTAATTAATATTTTATTGAATGTGCGCATTAACATAATGCAGCCTTGTTGCATATTATTGGATGTGTATTTCCGTTTCAGTTAGCGAAACTTATACGGAAACGAATTCTTTCTCAGCTGAGGTAACAATATATGAACGGAGAAAACTTTAAAAAGATTGTGATGAAACTTTATCAATAATAAATTAGAGATAAAAGTAAAGGTTGAATTTTTATTTTAAAAAAATCCACACAATAACAGAATAATCCACAAAATAATAAATGAAACTGCTTTACATAATCCTGTATTTTTTCTTTGTCATTTTCAGCATGGAATTTTATTGTTAAATAATGATAATAAGCCTGTTGCTGTAAAGTAGAATAAATCACCTCTTTTAGAAGTACCCGTGTATAACATTGTGCATAAAAAATAAAAAAAAAAAAAACAAAAAAAAACACACATTACGTTTTCATATAATGCTTTATTTAATCATTTATATATCAGAAATTCAAAATTGATACCAATATATATATATGAATATGTATATATATAAATATAATTACAAAGCGTACTCATACAAGCGAGAAGAGCCTTTAAAAAGGAATTATAATAAGACTACCGTTAAACGGGGTGAATAGGAACAGCGGGGTGAACAGGAACGAAACTTTTCGGTCATACAAATAAATTCAAAATAAATATACGAGAGAATATTTTTAGGTGCTAATTTTTTTTTAAAGAAGGTAATATCATGAAGTGTTAGGAAATTCAGTTTTGTCATGTTGTCACCACTACTGGGTTATATAAAAAAATCCCTGCCGGCCCGGCCTACAGGCAGAGGTAGATTTCGAAGTTAAGTATACTAATTTCACCAACAAAAACTAAATTATTATTAGATATAAATCCACTTTAACAGTTTTATCCGTCTGCTTTTGATGAGTTTTTATTTCCTTTTTATAAAATAGATAGTTTTATCAGAATCATGTTAAGGCGATATTAAAAAAAATATTTTTCCATACTCAACAACACGAAATTTTCTGGCACATTTTCAGATTAATTTTTAATAAAATATATATATATATATGAAACATGCTGACGTGATTTTTGAAAAGATTTATAAGCGACCTGTGTTTTTGTTTTTCTTTCAATTAATTAAAACTTGATTAATAAACAATTATTTTCTCAGTAGGGCAATATTTTTCGTTTCTAACACAATCGGTTCGGGAAATTCTGTTCAAAATGCCCATTTTGACATCATTTTTTGAAATATATTCTACCTCGATCAAAAAATCGATCATTACTGTACATTATATAGTTTCTGAATAAGAGAATCTAGCAATTGGATGCGCTTGAGAGCAAAAATGGATTTAAAAATGAGTAAGAAAATAGACAGTTTGGACTTGAATACACCCTTACTTAGATTATTTCTTTTTTCAACCGCTATGTATTTTTAATTTGTTTTTTCTGTAAGAATTGGTCCTATCCAAAACTTGTCTATCTAGATGTTGTAGACAATATTAAGAAGATATATGATAAATTTATGTTGATTTTATATCTTTTGAATTGACGGAGTTATGAATTTTTTACTTCTTCAATCCCTCATTTTGTTTTCGTTTTTAATTTTTTTTGCGGTACGAATTGGTCCTATCAAAAACTTGTGAATATAAAAGTTGTAGATAATATTAAGGAAATTTATAATAAAATTAATTGGAATTGATATCTTGAGAATTGACGAAGTAAGGCATTTTTTTCTCCCCAAAACCCTATTTTTTGCGCCCCTTGAGCCTATTTTAAATTTTATCAAAAATCTGTGATGCATGAATTTTTGGCGCTATTTTTAGAAGTAATAAAAACTTTAAACTGATTTGATATGTACAAAAATTAAGAAGTTATGGGGTTTTTTTTGTTTTCACAAAACCCCTCCCTATTTCCATCCCCTTTGTCCGATTTTGCCCATTAACGAACTTGACCGAGATTTTATGTCCCTTGATTTTACGTATCAGTTTGGAAGAGATTTGTGCAGAATTGCGGAAGTTATAGTGTCCAGAAGAAAGTGATAACACAATTGCTTCGGGAAATTCCATTCAAAATGCCCACTTTGACATAATTTTTTGAAATATATTCTGCCTCTATCAAAAAATCTATCATTGCCGTACATTATATAATTTCTGAATAAACGAATCTACCAATTAAATGCGTTTGAGAGCAAAAATGAATTTAAAAATGAGTCAGAAAATAAGCAGTTTGGATTTGAGTGCATCCTTAATGCAATGATTTTTCCAACACAATCCGCTTCGGGAAATTCAGTTCAAAATGCCCACTTTAACAGCATTTTTAAAAATATATTCTGCCTCTATCAAAACATCGACCCTTACGGTACATTATATAGTTTCTGAGTAAGAAAACGTACCAATTGGAAGCCTTTGAGAGCAAAAATGAATTGTAAAATGAGTCAGAAAATACGCAGTTTGGATTTCAATACACCCTTACTTAGATGATTTTTTTTCTTCAACCGCTATGTATTTTTAATTTGTTTTTGCTGTAAGAATTGGTCCTATCCAAAACTTGTCTATATAGATGTTGTAGACAATATTCAGAAGATATATGATAAATTCATAGGGATTTTATATCTTTTGAATTGACGGAGTTATGGATTTTTTACTTCTTCAAACCCCCTTTTTGTTTTCGTTTTTAATTTTTTTGCGGTACGAATTGGTCCTATCAAAAACATGTGAATATAAAAGTTGTAGATAATATTATGGAGATTTATAATAAAATTAATTGGAATTCATATCTTGAGAATTGACGAAGTTATGAATTTTTTTCTCCCAAAAACCCTATTTTTTGCGCCCCTTGAGCCCATTTTTAACTTTATCAAAAATCTGTGATACATAAAATTTTGGCCCTATTTTTAGAAGTAATAAAAACTTTAAACTGATTTGATATGTACAAAAATTAAGAAGTTATGGGGGATTTTCTGTTTTCACAAAACCCCTCCCTATTTCCATCCCCTTGGTCCGATTTTGCCCATTAACGAACTTGACCGAGATTTTATGCCCTTTGATTTTATGTATCAGTTTGGAAGAGATTGGTGCAGAATTACGAAAGTTATCGTGTCCAGAAGAAAGTGATATATATATATATATATATATATATATATATATATATATATATATATATATATATATATATATATATAGATAGATAGATAGATAGATAGATAGATAAATAGATAGATAGATAGATAGATAAAGTTTTTTACTGAGGGTGGTTTTGGGTTCTAGGAGGCCGGTGTAGATCTGCAAAAAATTTTCAGAAATTCCAACATAGGAACGATCCCAATAGGTAGTATTTCATACGAAATCTACCTAAAAAGCTGCAAGTGGATCCTCAAAAACCTCCTATTTTCAACATCTGCAAAACTTTGTATGCAACTACAAACGTTTTCGTATTCCAAACCTAAGAGTAGTGTTTTTTTTATTAGGGATAGACCTATAAACGATATCCTGTATTAGATTTTATGTATTTCTGAAACTACATAGTGTTAAAGTGGAAAATATCTTATAACATATAGGTTTAAGATTTACGGGGTGAATCGGAACACATTTTTTTTTGTCATGGTTTATTCTTTCATACAGTAATATTTTCATGTCATATCGTATTGTAACAATATTTTGTTTGTTCCAGTTACTTGAAGAGTTTAAAGATACCAAGAAATTACTTAACTGAACAAAAAATACTAACCCCCAATCCAAGAGACATAGAACAGGCAGTAGAAAAATAAAAAACTTCAAATCCCTAATAAAAGCTGCAGAGAAATATTCCCTGTCAACCACAACATTACACAGACATCTCTAAATGGGAAACCAATTTAAAAAGACAGGAAGGCAAACAGTACTAAGTGAAGAGGAAGAGGCCGTACTAGTAGATTGTATTAAAACATGCAGCGATTTAAAAGGACAAAAAAAGCAAACGAAAGAAACTATCCTGAATATCATCGTCTCAAGATACAAATTCCAATTATTCTGTTCAAGACAGTGATAAAGCGTTCATATTGCCTACTACTTCAGAAGAAGACCCAAATTTTGGAATCCCAGAAAATCACCAACTTTCGGACAAATTTGCTCCAGAAAACTTCCTTCTCGTTAAAGTGCATGGAAATAAGTCATATAGACTCTAGACCACAGTCCTGTACCCAGAAGATGAAGGTTATGTGGGGCAATTTTATAAAAGGGTCTCTCATACCTGGAGATTTCAAGAAATGGCGGAAGAGGAGGCAGCATTTCTTCCAGAAGATGTCATAAAGAAACTTCAGTTAAAGGACATCATTCAAACATTCGCTCTTTTCAAGGATATGATAATTTTTGTGAACGACATGACTGACGTGAATTTATATTAAATTCTATTTTTCTCAATTCAAATACATTTTCTTAGAATAAATTTTAATCTTTCTTGAGTTCAAAGTTGCTTTCTAATTTTTGAAAAGTCACACCTTTACTTGCATAGAAAATAAAGGATTTGTTTGATAGTAACTACGTTCTCCTATTCATCCCTTATCATTATTACCTATTTTTATTAACCCTATTAAAGTCTGAATCGGAACAAATCATGGACTAATCATGTTTATAGTCAAGATTGTAACATTTGTTCCGATTCACCCCTACCTCGGGGTGAATAGGAACACCATTGAAAAAGTAAAATATATACATAAAAACTGTAAAAAATGTTTCGTTTTGGCTTAAAATTTCAAGAACAAAACAAGACCGAAGTTTCTAGTCAAAAAATAAAAGAATAAAAAAATCGGTAGTTGCCTTTTTTGTGTGTTAAAGTTGAAAAGTGTTCCGATTAACCCCATTTTACGGTATCAGTAATAAATCAAGAATACAAATACTGCTTACATAAAATAATTTCCAACAATATTGATTCACATAACAATAATAATAATAAAAACAAATTGCACCTCAAAAAATTTATAGCAAACTAACGTAAGTGAAAAATAATTTTAAAAAATGAATTGTAAATAAGATTTTTGTATTAATTTTTATTATGTTCTTGTATGCTTTATTTTTGTCTAGAAACTGTTTATTAAATCTAAATAGATTATAGGTTTTAGACTAAATTTTGCAAAGCAATTTTTGCCGTTTTATTTTTCTAAATATAACATACTTTGTTTACAAAGAAACAGTTAAAAATTTCTATTTTTCTTATTGATTATATATAATACCAAATTTTTATGTAAGTTTTGGTAACAATGTGAATTTTGGAGTAAAAGGGAATGTATATAAAACGTGCTTCCATAGTATTTTCATGAAAAATGTTCATTTGATAAAAAATAATAATAATAATAATAATAAAAACTCCAAATATAATGAAAAAAATTCATTAAACATAATAAATATCAGAATTTAAACAATATAACATTCATTGTCATGTGACGAAAAATGCTCTATAACAATAAAGCCATTTTGTCTACAATAAAAGACAATATATTAAGTTAATCTATGCAAAACGACATATTACAAAAGGAAATAAAATCAGTCTTCAAAAGTGGCGCAATTCAAAATCCTGCAAAGTCTTTATAACTACCTAACCAACTGAAATCTAACTAAAGTGTCTCTAAATAAAACGATTTTCTGCTATATGTGTATCAACAAAACTAACTCTCTTTACTGCTTCCGATTTTATAAAAAAAAAAAAAAAAAAAAAAAAAAAAAAAAAGTGACGCAACTGTAAATGTAACACATTTGGTATTTGATTTCAGACATAATCTTTCATTGTTTGCAAGATGTAAAGTAATACATAATACGATTTGTGAGTTGAAATGTGGTTATAATGAATAATTTGAAAGTTAAAATTGAATCAAACAACAGAATGCAGCAAATTGAAAATAATTTTACGAAAATATCTGCTCAAGTTACTTCCTTCAGCTGAAATACAAAAATTCACATGCGAAACAAATGTTTCTTGTAACTTATTCGATTTTTTTTTCACAGATCTGCATGTTACGAAAATGAAAATGCAATTTATCTATTTCATTCTACTTGTGGATTCTATTCCTATATTTATTTTTTAAGAAACCCCCCCAAAAATGATCTAAGTCAGACATAATTCAGGGGACCATTCACCAGAAACGAGAAACTTAGCACTTAATATTTTTATTTCCAAATGCATTGATCAGGATGTCAGGAAAATACATGGTGCAGCTTGCAGTGGAGGCATACGACATTCGCAAGATTATGTTAAATTCATGAAAAAGTTATCCTCAGATTTATAGATTGCATTTCAAAATTTCTAAATAATTCTTTTTGCATGGGATATCTAAAGAATCCTGAGAATGAATCTGCAACAGAAGCTGAAAAACTACAAAACTCCAAAATTATCTTTCGTCTTTAGATATCCTATGCGGAAAGAATCATTTAACCCCTTAATTCTCGCTCCCGTCATATTCACGGGCTGTGTCTTTTACTCAGATTGTTTGATTCCCACCAGTTTTATAAAATAGTGAAATTGGCCATATTTTAGTATCGTTTTACCTGTCATTAATTAAGGTGAATATTTCTTTTTCATAAAAGTGGTGCCAATAAGCAATTTGAATTTTTAAACCGTAATTTAATTCGAGCGTTAAGGGGTTAAATATAATGAAATGTAAACGAGAAATTTGTAGAGCTTGCGACTTTATAGCTTGTGAATGTCGTATGTTCCTATTGTTGGCTTTTCAGGTGACGGAAAATTAAAAAAAGAATTTTTTCTTTATTTATGTTATTCCAACTATCCAACGAGAAATTCTTCAAAAAAGTGTTTTGAGTAAAATAAATATAACAAATATTTAAATAAAAAATCAATATACTAAAAAGTGAAAACAAATTAAATTTAATAATTAGATTTTTTAACATCCAGTTTTCAGAATATTTTCTCCATTGGATTAGATCTTTATTAAAAACATTTTGCATTTATTTTTTAATTTGAAAAAGCGTTAACAATAAAAAAAAAACTTGCAAGAAATCTAATTTTTATTAAAAATTCACTTTAGAATATACTTTATTGCTAATTAGATTACCAATGTTCTAACATGAATTTACATACCAAAACAGAAACACAGAATTGTTTTAATCTATGAAGATTATCACTCAGACTTATTGAGGATTTTGAACAAAAAAATAAACGCATGGAATATTTCAAACATGTATAGACTACGAAAAGTTTGGTTTGGGAAAAATGCATTTGAAATGCATTATGATGTATTAATAACCCCTTTTACCCATAAGAAGTATGAAAACACACTTTCTGTCAGGCATATAGCAACATATTTTAAATTTTAATAACACAAAAACAAAAAGCTCTTATATTTTGTTGATTTTCGCTCCCTATTAGATTTAAGGGCTAGCACACCATCGTACTGAAACTAGAAATGTGACAAACCACTTAATGAAACAAACTTCTCCAAATAATCTGATGGTCCGGATAACATATTCGTATATGTTCAGAAGTTAAAGCATTATACATAAGTTGACCAAACGTCCTTGAAATTTGAAGCCGTCCTCAAAATTTGGGAGTGTAGTTTCCCCAGTTGTTTTCGATTTAAAATACTCATTGCATTTTAAGAAGGTGGTAAAATTGTGGAACTTTTTTTAAGGTTATTATTTTCAAAGTTATAAAAGCTTTATAAAATATTCTTTATGAAACAGCTACAATTTTTTTTTTTCATTCTAATCTTAGACGAAGAATGAATGGAACAAATAAAGCACTTCCATATCTTATACTAACATTCACAGAAAATCACACATAATGCCTATTTGGTAGTATAATATTTTCTATAGACCACTAGTGACTATTATGTGCATAAGCACTTAACAGTGGTTTAACCATTTGGTTGAATCTAAAACTCAAACAAGCTATGATGTAATGATTTCTGGATGCACACGATGACAATTTGTCAACCAGACGATTTTTTTTCCATAACAGACTAATTAATAAAGTTTGAACATTTAAATCTGTGTTTTATTTCTTCAAAATTTTTAATGTGATTTAATTAATGTATTTTTTCACCATCTATTTAAATAGAAAATAATTTTTCTTTTAAATTTTGATAATAAATTGACGTAGATAAAAATAGAATATTCCCTATTGTTTCCCTTTCTCTTTTTTATCCGCAACAATGGAGTAATCTGCTACTATTGCAGAAATGTCTTTCGTAATTATACAAGATGCAATATGTTATCTATCGCCGACCTTTAATTTCTAAACCGTTCGTCGTAGACATATAGTTCCAATTACAAAAACGTTTCAAATGAGGTAAATATTCATGTTGTGGCATTATTTAAAGTAAAAAATCAATTTTACAAAAATTACGAAATCTAACTTTTTATACGGTCCCCCAAGTCCCTATAGTTATATTTAGTAAAAGTTTACACACATCATAACAGATATAACACAAAACGTTTGATATCTGTACTATAAAAATTGACGCAGTTATTAAATTTCAAAGTTTGAGATTTTTGCGTACGATTTTGTCTTTCATTGAGGGATCAGTTAAAAGATGAATTGAAGTAATCCGAGATCAAAATCAGGATGCAATGTCCTTTTTACGAAGAAACCACCTTTAGCCGGTATCGCCAAATCGGGGAATCAACAAAGAGGGTTATTTCATCTAAAACTTTGAGCTGGCTTTTAGGGGTCGTATACAAAGCTAAGAATGAAATATTGAAATGAAACAGAAAAATAAATATCAATTTATTATAATATCAGAAAACGGTCTACTATAAAAAATGAATACACCAAACGCCGGAATCTACTACAGATACTGCTCAATGTGTTCTCCATTGGTGGCAATGCACAATTGAATGCGCGACAGTACTGAGTCCTGGACACGTTAGATCATAGCAGGTGTGCAAACTGTGCGAGAATCAAGGATGATACGCTGCTTCAGATAAACCAGAGAATTGGCCTCAGTCACATAGACTTATGCCTTGATGTAACCCCAGAGGTAGAAATGCATGGGAATCAAGTCCGGAGAACGCAGTGACCACTGTACCGGACCACCATATCCAACAATCTGTTGGCCGAATTCGGTAACCAGACACGCACGGACGTTTGATGCTTTATGTTAAGAAGAATAAATCAATCTATCGACAGGTCTGTTTACAGAAAAAGCATGGCTGACCAGGCTACCATACGAAATAATGCGTGTTCTCCATTTACATATAAAATTTTTTACAGATTTTTCATAAGACGGGCTTTTCTGATATATACTGAAAATAATTTGAATGATGAATTAGATAATATTCGTAGTATTACTTATAATAATGGTTTTAAAGTTCAATATATTAATAAATTAATCGTGAATATTACCAATAATAAGAAGCCTGAACATAAATTTGATTCGCAGAAATACAAACTTTATCCTATTCAATATTATCCAAGTTTTCTTGAGAAATTAAAATACAGTCTTAAGCGGTTCAACATCTGCTTAGTGGCGAAACCATCTCCGAAATTGAAGAATATTAATTGCACTAAAATTTATCCAATTAATTCTGAGAATTATTCAGGAATACGAAATACCATTAATTAGAGCAAACGGATAAAATAATTACTATATTGGAATGACTAGCAGGAAATTTAAATACGGAAAAAAGGAGCATGTAACTGATATTAAATATAATAGGAAAGCCACAGCCTTGGCAAGATTACATCAAAAAGAAATTATTCATATAAATTTCAACGAAAGTAAGATAATTTTCCCTCCAACCAATATTATCCATCCATTATAAGAGAAACAATAGAGATTCTAACACGTAAAACTAACATATGTAATGATAGAGCATCATTCAACTTACCAAAACTGTGGCTAGATGTACTGAAGGGTTTAGAAAATAGAAATAAACATCCAACTAAAATAAAAAAGTAACACTTGTTTTCTTCCTGTATTTTGAGAAATTTTTTTCGCCTCTTCTCTCATGGCTTCGCGTTCCTCCATAATGCACTCAGTACATTCTTCTTCCAAAAATGTTTTGATGTCTTGTATGCCACTGTCCTTCATTTTAACTCATGTCATTAACTCAAAGGTACTATGCTTGGTGCTTCGTGTTATTCTGCTATTGGTAATTCTTTGTAGTTTCGACACATACTTATACCACTTGGATTCGTCATCTCTAGATAATTTGGACAACACAGGTATAATTTTTCTGTGCATTCTTTCCACCTGTCCATTTCCTCTTGGCATCCCAGTTGTTATCTTTAGATTTTTAAGTCCTTGCTTTGTACAATTTTCCATGAACTCGCTTGCACTAAAAGCTGTTCCTTTATCGGATATAATTATAGTTCAATTCCCAAAAGTTGTTTGTTGTAGTTCCAATTTGTCTATCACTTCCTTGACAGACGTTGATTTCACTGGATAAAACTATGTGCACTTCGTAAATGCATCTACTACTATGCCACTTTGCAAAAGCTTTATCGTAAAAGTAAAAAGGCGGTCATCGACCGAATTTTTAGCTCCAACAGTTTTTCGGATGAGCTTCGTGCTCATTCAGTTTTTGATTTTTGGACCTCCTTCTTTGAAACTGAGTCCCCTGTCTCTGGTTTCCTTCCGGACAATTGTCCGAGAATTGAACCTGAATCCTTTGCAGATCTTCTGTCTTTTGTAACTGTGGAAGAAGTTTTTAACTCCTTTCCGCCTCGTAAATCTGCTGTTGGGCTCGACGGGATCGGTGTGGCTCGTCTGCGCCGTATCCCTGTTCGAGCTCTTGCCAAGTTGTACACTCTGTGGATCAAGTTGGGATGGGTTCCCCAACTCTTCCTTGACTCCAGAACCATTTTCCTTCCAAAGGCTGAAAATACAAACTCTCCAGAGAAGTTACGTCCGATCTCTTTTCCATCTGCCTTCCTAAGGCAATTTCACAAAATATTAAATGGTCGACTTATAAATATTATTCCAATCTATGACCAGCAGTTTGGTTTCCGTTCAATGGACGGCATTGCCCGTGCCATTGACCAGCTTGATGCCATTTTCCATAACTTTAAAACCTTTCATAACTCTTGCTCTGCCGCATTCATTGACCTCAGAAAGGCTTTTGACTCCATCTCTTTTGATGCAATCTATATGGCGTTGCAGCATCTTGGAGTCCCTCAGTCATTTATTAATTATATTCAATTTGTACATAGTAATGCTCGTACATTTTTGTTTTATAAAGGCATGTTTTCCAGATCTGTTTCGCCGAAGAGGGGTGTTCGCCAAGGTGACCCCCTCTCGTCGACTTTATTCCTTATTGTTTTTGACTTTGTTCTTCGGGCTCTCCCTGACCGCCTTGGTGCAGTCTTGCGAGAGTCTGTTAGAATTTGTCACATTTCTTACGCTGATGATCTTTTACTTCTGGCTAGGGACGCCAGATGTCTTGAAGACTTGTTGAATATTCTTTTCCATCTCTTACCCACCACAGGTCTGTGTATAAACAGTGAAAAGTCTTTCACGTTTTCATGGATTGCCTACAAGAGACAAAAGAAAATAATTTATGATTACGATGCGAGGTTTTGTGTGGGGTCTTGCCAGCTGAGACCGCTCGCTTTTGATGAGTGTTTTACCTAGCTTGGTATCTCTTTGACCCCGAATGGTAGGATTTTCAAACCACCTCCGGTTGGCTCTGATCTCAAGACGTTGCAGTCTGCTTATTTAAAGCCGCAGCAGAAAATGTACCTTCTCCGCCATATGCTCCTGCCGAGATATTATCACCAGCTTGTGCTTGGTAAGCTGTATGCGGGAAACCTCAAGAAGATCGACCTGAAGGTGCGCAGGTTTGTTCGGGAGGTTCTCCACCTTCCGCATGATGTCCCATCGAGTGCTTTTCACGCTCGCGTGAAAGATGGCGGAATGGGACTGCCATGAATGAGGTGGATTGTTCCTGTATTGGCCCTGCGACGTCTCTCCGCAGATCGGGAGAGAATCCTTTGGCTCATGACTGCCCCTGATGGCAGTCGCTTAACATCTAGAGCAAGGGTTGATTCCCTCTTTAAGAGGGACCTGCATAACCGATGCGATGGGACTGGCCTACAGCAATGTGGTGCCGTCCCTGCCGTGTCGGCTTGGCTTTATGACGGCACTTCCGTCATGTCCGGTAGGGACTATATTGCTGCGATTCATGTCCGGTACAATTGTTTATACACAAGAGCTAGGGCGGCCGTGGACGCGATGCTGAGAAGCTTTGCTCACGTGGCTGCCGCGTACCCGAAACCCTGAATCATGTTTCTCAGCAATGCTTTTCAACACATGGTCTAAGAATACAGCGCCATGATGCTCTGTCAAACTACCTGGCACGTTCTCTTGAACAGCGTGGCTACTCTGTCCACCGAGAGCCCCTGTTCCGTACCAATGGTAGGAAGTGGAAGTCTGACCTTGTGGCCTACTGCATCGATCATTTTCTTGTAATTGATTCACAAATAACTAATGACCAATTTTCTCTTGCTGAGGCCCATTTCCAAAAAGTTCAAAGATACGAAGTCCTAAGGCCACAGCTTCAAAATCTTAAACCGAATGGTGTCTTTTTTGGCCCTCTGACGTTTTCTTGTCGAGGTCTCATGTCCCTAGATTCTGCCAAGTTTCTCTCAGCTTTCCATCTGCTGCGTCCGGTCGATATAAAGATCCTAGCTGTTCGAACCCTTTCGTGGACCCAGCGACTTTGGAGTGCTCACCAGAGGATGACTTTGCAGCTGCAGAAGAGGTCCTGTGTCGCCAATAGACGAGTCCCATAACTTTATGTTTGTGTTGTCGGGTTGAGCACTACCTTTAAGTGTGCGCATGTATTTTTCGATGTATGCATCGCGATCTTGTTCTGTATATATTGAATAAATATTTTTAATATATCGGTATTTTTTATTTGTGAGAGACAATAAACCTATGTGATCGATGCTGATAGGTTTCTTAAGGTTTGTTTTCTTTTACTATAGGGTTTAGAAAACCTTCATCTTTTTCTTGCTTCCTATTATACAAGATACGAGTACATAGTTTGCAATACCTGTTTCTACTTTCTTCCTTAATCCAATTATGTAAAATTCTTGACTCACTAATTCTTCCGTCTTTGATATAGCGAAGTATCCTCGTTCATGAATTTTTGGTATAATTTCTCGTTGCATCTTTTCTGGCATTACCAACATTTATTTTCCATTCTCGAATCTGTACAATACGTCATCCTTTACAACGTAATTATTGGATGATACATCTTTAACTAGCGACGTGATCGCTTTTATGGACCCAGGTAGCCTTTGCGCTATTGCTATTATTTTCGTTACTTGTCCTTGCGATCTAGTTATAATCAGTACTGATTGTGTTATTGAGACATTTCGGCTTAATGCGCCTACATGTTTCATTCGTGTTGCCACTCGATGTTCTATCAATTAGTCATATTCTTCAGTGAGTAATGTCCATCTTGCAACTCTAGGTGCTAAATCTTTTTATTTAAAGTTTTCTGGAATGCAACACAATCTGTTGCAATTTTGAATTATATTTCCCATTAAGTAATTCCTGAATTTCTTTTAGTGCTTCTATTATGGATAGTACTTCAAGTTCATAACTAGAATATTTCTACTATTGTGGTGAAGTTTTCTTGCTCATGCATTCCAATGGGAGAAATTTTCCATCATTTCAGTTTTGTAATACAACTGCGCCATATCCGTATATTCAAATCCTACACACACACACACACACACACATATATGTATAGCAATAATAATATTTCGGAAACGAATTTAAATTTCAAAATTTCGAGTGTTATTATGATGACATTTTCGGATAATTATCGGTGTTCTTTTCAACGCATAATCTATCCTATACTCAGAGAAGTCGGTGTGAAATAAAAATGCGCTGTCAGATCTTAATGTAATTGATTCTACAGGTATATTGAAGATATTATTTTTCTATATCTAAATGGTCATGTTTTCAATTCTCTTCCAGTGAAATCTCCTCCTAATATAAAAAACATGAAACCAGTGTCATAAGTAATGAAATTTAGTTTCTAGACCTTAAAATTAAAAGAAATTAATCTACAGATACTTTTGGTAAACGCTTTGAAATACTTATTAATATTTTCAATGTACACCAAATATTTGAAAACTACTGTTTATTAGTTCGCGTTTTGACTGACGAGCTTATCTATACCGTTTTTTCCTGTAGACGAGCCATTGAAGTAAATTGCTTTTGTATATACCTTATTCGTCAATAGGCTAAATTTAATCGTTATCTTCATTCTTTCACAAGTTCTATACTAAATCTACAGTATGCTATTCAAGCTTTAGAGTTTAAACAAGAAAATATTACACATACTAGAGAAGGTTGGATTTGAGGTTGTGTGGCTTGCTTTATTCGAAAGGATCTTTGCAAATTTCTAAATATTTTTATACACTAAAAAGTGTTTTCCCGGCATCCATATTTTATACTCCCTGTTGATGAATTTATTTGAAAGTAATCATATATGCAGTTATAATTTTATTATATTAAAAAAATTATAAAATCCTACCAGAATTTATAAATAAATTGATAAATAATAATGGTATTTTTAAATAAAAATTGACTTTTTTCTCTTTATGAAATTATTTATGACATTACTAATAATTCAAAATTTTCCGTTTACTGGTATATTTTAAATTGAATTAAAACTTCAGTGCTTAAAAAAAAGATAATAGTTGGCAGCGCATACTTAAACTTTATGAATTCATGTCAAAATCTTATGTTTATCAATGGTAATGAAAATTAGGGATGTTCAAGATTTATCAGTAATTTAAGAATGATATTTTTTAGATCTTATATAATCATTATTATATTTGTTAGTTTTTTACGGTACGTTTATTATAATATTTATTGATTCAGTTAATTGTTCTTTTAAACGTAAGCTGTCTATTCTTATTTTTAACTGTTAACCATACAACGTATGGACGATATGTGGACAAATATTAATTTTTGGATCTAAGAAGGGTCAAATGATTTTTTTTTCTTTTTTAAAAGACATTTTGATTTTATGATTAAATTTAGGATCTACATTTAGTGGTTCTGTCATTGATTGTTATCTGAAGGTTATTAAAAGATGATATATGGGATCTGAATTTTAATTAAATTTGACATTTAAAAAAATAAATTTATCCTTTTTTCAACCACATTTAAATCTGATATACGGGACCTGAATACTGATGTATTTTGATATTGAAATAAACGGTCAAGTGCGAGCATTACTCGCGCACAGAGGGTTCCGTAGAATAAATATATGAATTTGTAATTGTATTATTAAAAAAAAATTATTATAATAATAAAAAAACGTTACTAAAACAATACTAAGACTTTGTAAAAAACTATAAAACGTAGGGTTGGGTATAACTGTATATATTAGAAAGTGTAAATGGGTATACCATGAAAGTTCAAAGAGATATGGAAACTAAATAATATCAAATATAGCTATTCGTATAACTGTTTTTTTAATATTATCCTAATCTGTTTATGATGAACTTAATTCGATACTGATAATAAAAGCAGTGCATAGTTAAACTTCATTTGGCATTTCATGAAACTAAATTCAGCGTAGTAATAACCTCTATTTCTACAGTGTAGCTAAAAGAAAACCTTTGTTCAAAGTTTAAATTTGGCATTGTGCTAAGCGCGCTTCGAATTGAGGTCTCAATGTTGCAACGACGCCTTGGTCAGTGCTGCGTTTCTCCAGATAGGTGTTTAATTAACTTTTAAAGTCACTCGAGGCCTACTGAGAGATGCAATCAATGCAAACAATCGCGAATCCCACAGTATTTATGCGATTCATTCTAATTAAATCTTTCGAGGGCGATGCCCTTAAAAAACGGACACCTAATTTTAATTCCAAAATTGACAAACGACACCAAAAATATTTAATTAAAATTTTCCTTTTATCATGTACATGAAAATAAGCAAGTTCGCATTTTCTAATAAATTCGTTTATAAATTCTGGTGTCAGTTCAATATTTCATAAATTTATAAATAGAATTACTCCGTGTTGGGAAGGATTAAGTGGTCGCAGGACTGTTAAAGCTTCAAAATTTAAGAAATTTTAATTTTTTTAGATGTTAAACTCCTATCTTTTCTGAATATTTTGATATAATTTTTTCCTTGAAATTCCCATTAGAACAGAAGTTTTGGATTTTAGAGTTATACCCGCTCAATAGCTGAAGCGGCGTTTCCGAAACTTTAAAGTCATTATTTTCCAAATGGCGTTTTTGGGGCATAACGCGCAGGATACCTCAAAAACTTCTGAATATTTTTTCCTGAAATTTTCAAAGCATATATTTCATGTTATTCTGTATAAACTGAACCTAAAATTTTCTTTTTATTGTTCAAAAAAATATTTTTTTAGGTGATTTTACTGTTGAAATTTTCAAAATTTTGTATTAGCTAAATGCAACATTGCATTAAAAATATATAAATGATTTAAATACAAATTTATTTAAGTTCAGTGAAATTATTACAATCTGAAATATAAGTAAGCACCAAAATTTTCATTCTAGTTGCAATATTTATTTTGTAGTTTAGGAACCTCCGATCTTCAACTGCGTGATGGAGATATCTTAACAGCCGCACCTGGCTTTAGCTTTTCTGTGCTTCAGAATATGTCCCGAAGCCGTCGACCCGTGAGAGATTTCCACTCTGCATGGCCAGAAACACCTTGAAGTCTCAACTTCAACAGAAGGGAAAATTAAGCTCCCGAGAATGCTCTTGCATCCTCTATTATCAGTTTCGTTTTTCCGTCTAGGACCAAAGCCACTCCCATTAGCCACTCACCATCCGTGGCCCATGATCTCATAGACCAGCCCTTTCTCTATAGGCTGCAGTCAGGAACTTTGGCGTCCGGTTTAATATCTGGTTTCACTTTCTACTTTCCCACGGGAACAAGACCCTCGTGAACATCAAAAAATATTTCTCTCGCTAGATAAAAGAGTTCCTTTCACCCTAGTGTCCTCTGCGAAGATTGATTGAAATTGAAGTATTTGTTTCACCTTTAGCGACATTTTCTAGGACTCTGAAGAAATTTGGAGGCTAGGTGAAAATACATTAGTTTCCCTATGCTGGCTTCTACCTTGTAAATTGAGAGTTTCAATGTGAGATATCGTCGAATTCTCACAGTATGTTTTTAACAATTTGACGTTTATTGCTTTTATACTGTTGCTGGACATTACATTACACATATATATCATTAAAAGTTGTTAACTAGGCATAGAGTACGCCGCCCCTGTCCTTTTGTATGTCCAAACTGACCGTACATTTAAGGGTTAATATCTCGGCTAATTACCGATAACTTTTTTCGAAAATCATTATCAACAATCCTTTTATTCTTCTGCAACGATGGGTATATTCAGCGATGCTCAACAATTTTTCTGAATGACCGTAAATCGAAATTTGTGTATAACAGAAAAATGCTAATTACTCAAAAACTATGTGACCGAGGGTAATCGCTATAATTTTCCGGCAAGGTTTACATTAACGTCTACTACCTCTATTTTTTTCATAATTTTAGTTTCAGTAGATTCGGAATTAGATGAGGGGGGAACATATTTTTGCGCTACATTTTCAGTAATATCTTTGAAAATATAATACCTAAAATTAAAAGGAATGTATTTTTGAGTTCAGCGTTACAAAAGCTTTCACAGGATACCCCACATGATGTGCAAAGAAAAGATTTTTTTTCAAGTGGCATAATTAGCCCCTCCACTTTTTTACTAAATATATTTATGAATGTTTATTAATCTGAAAATATGTGGGTCAATGTTCTTTATTACTTCCCCGAATTTGAACTTTCCACGTTCCATAGTTTACGAGTAAAATGGCTTTGACAGACAGACAGACAGACACAGGAGTGATCTTATAATGGTTCTGTTTTTACTTTTTAAGTACGGAACCCTAAAAAATAAATTTATCTTTTTTTCAACCACTTTAAATGGAAAAGGTGAAGTGAAGTTTCTTCACCAAAACATTGCCGCTAGCAGCAGAAACTCACACCAATAAAAGCTAGCTCAAATTGTTCAATGTACACCAACTATTTCAAAACAACTATTTTTACTTTTTCCCGTTTTGACCGACGGGCTTATCTATACCCTTTTTATTCCTGTAGGCAAGCCAGTGAAGTAAAAGGCTTTTGTATAACCAATGGCATTCGACGTCGATAGGAAAATCTTGCTTTTCTCATACTAAGGCAGATATTTGCTGATATTTACTGCCTGCAACCCCTGACGCGGCACAGAGATATTTTCATATTTTGTTTCTTGTAAAATGAATAGCTTAGACTCATTAGACAAAGCAAATCTGTTTTCTTAAACACTCCTTAAGCCAAGAAGCTTATCATACAGTTTAAATGAAAATTTTACAAAAAAAATGATTTACTATGCAACATTAGTTTGAAATTCTATGGTATGAATAGATTAGTAGAGAAACTTTTTTTCAAATTACAAATATTACGCTGTATGATCCTAATAATTTATTGGGGATTTTCATACCATTAACTTTGATTTGTCATATTAAAACCTGTCAGCCGTTTTACCGTTGCATATATAATTCAAATAACTAGAAATACGAAAAGAATATTTTATGATGATTAGAAATTTTAAACTTTGTATCCCAAGATAAGATATGTAAAAACAGTCTTTATTTTTTTTAATATTTATACATTTAAATTATATATTTGCTAATAGAGTAATGGTTTTATGAATGCTTCTTTAGTAATAAAAAAAATTAAACTGCTTTTACTTTTCATTTTATTTTTGGTTTTATTGATATACTTTGTTCTTTACAGAAAAGACATTTCTTTAATATAGTCGTTACATGTAAGAAGATTAATACAAACTTCATTTTCATATTGTTTTACAATTAGTAAAATAAAATAATTTCTGTTTTAAAACCTTGTAGTCTGTTCTGATACAAAGTTCTAAAAGAAAATTTAAATTATCAAAATTCCATATTAACACCCCACCCCACCCCCTTTTTTCAGAATACATAAAGGGCAATATCTCTAAAATTGAAGCGTCGTTAAATAATAGTACAGCCGAACTTGTTCATAACGAAAATGAAGGGACCACATCATTTGAATGTTTCAACAGAATTGTCAAAATACGTTTAAGTTCTTGGATTATAAAACATAACAAAATATATATCCCCTCATAGCATGCATGGTCACAGTGACGTCATTGGGACGTCACTGTAAGTCACTGTGGTCGCGTCACATCTGTGACCAAAATGCCACCACCCAGTGATGTCACATTGTGACTGAGTTGTGAATTTCTTCGAAAACTTAAAAAAAAAAAAAAAATTCTTCAAAACATATTATTTACTGTAAAAAACATTTATCTGGCAATTAAACAAAATTGTATCACCACTGTTATGTCACTGCATGTAACGCACGTCACGTCACATATATGACAAAAAAAACCGCCATATTGTATAGTCACAGTGCGATAAAGTCACAGTGTGAATTACAAAAATCTTTGAAAAAGAAGTGATATGTTTTATACAAGCCGTCTTAGTGCATTTGGGAGCTTGGATCCGATTAATTTTGTACTATACTTTATTATAATAAATAAAATCACTTTTATACTTTCAATAATATTTTCCTTTTCTGTTAATGTTCAACTAGTTTAAGTGACTCTTTTAAAATAAATGATGTTATTTATTTCTGATTTTTTGAATAAATTTAACATTTTCTCAATATACAATAAAATATACAAAATATATGCAAAACGCATGACATATTTATTCCTTTTTTCATTTTTTCCCAGAAATTTCTTAAAAAAATGGTTATTTTGCAAACTGTTTTATTCTACAGGAAATTAAAGAAAAAAAATAAATGATTATAAAGAAAAACTTTTCTTTCCCCGATAATCATTTTTTTATTTTTTAGGAACATGTTTTGTATTTATTACATGTGGTAC
The DNA here is from genome assembly GCA_963932465.1 of Maratus speciosus. NCBI lineage: Eukaryota > Metazoa > Arthropoda > Arachnida > Araneae > Salticidae > Maratus > Maratus speciosus. The sequence continues at coordinate 154,836,005 of OZ010787.1, read as the reverse complement.
AAACTTTTTTTTTTAAAAAGGCCTTGCATTATTGTCCAAATTGATTTTATATACGCTAAAAAATTATATAATGTTTTATTTCATATCCCCTAGGTATGACTAATATTATTTTTATAATTTACAAAAAAAAAAAAAAAAAAACCTTTACAACCCATTTTATCTTAAATTATTTTAAAACTGATTGAAAGCAAAAAAAAAAAAAAAAAAAAAAAAAAAATAGAAAAGTTTAATTAGAGATACTTTCAGAAATGTATTACGCATTTAACTTACAAATCTACGGGGACAAATAAAATAAAACATCTGTCGATCAAATATAATAAAATAAAACATTATCGTCTGCGGCGACCAGAAGAGGAAACAGTGTATTTATTCTTTCAAATTGAGGTGACAGCTGGAGAATAGTAGCCTGTGATATGAATGTCTACATTTGGTACGGAATTTTATAATTTTACATAAGTTATACAGGATTGTGGCCAGGAGATATTTTGCATAAAATACCAGCCCGAAAAATTACAGTGCCGGTGGCGTTAGTTAAAAAAAGCTCGCCAATGTCATTGTACTGGATTCGGACATAATTCGTCGAAAACTTTCCCTATTATCAAAATGGAGTTACAAAGGACGATGTAGAATATCGATACGACGAATATAGATATAGGACGATAAGAAATAGGTAAGAAAAAATTATTTTCCTGCTTTCTTTTATAACGATTTTAGTTAATTTCATATAAAAACGTGTTATAAAAGCAATAAATGTTATCAATTTAACTGTTATCAGTTCAATAAACTTAATAAATTCAATAAATTTACTGTTTATTTTGTTAAACTAAATCAAAATATGTCAACGATTTTATTCAGATGGTTAATATCATTCATTTAAATTGCATTTTAATCACATTTGTTTTCCTTTTTAAAACCATCTGGTTAAAATCACATTTTCGTAATACAATTTTGCGTTAGAAAAACTGACAATATTATGAGAAGTTTGTAATTTTCTGTTTATTGCAAACATAAATAATACCTTATAGCCAATATTTTTTATTACGTAATGTTTGTTTTTATATGCTTAAAATGATGTATTTGAACATCTCAGTAATTTCAACATTAAATAGAGCTTAAAATAATTCTTGGATTTAAAACGATTTAAAATTTACGTGCATAACTTTTTATAATGTATATGACGAAATTTTAGTCATGTGAAATATATATGTGACAGGTGTGTAAGGCATATATGAAGTACATCACATAATAAAACGTATGCATATTATATAGGATAGGTGTGCAATTAATGGACACCCTTCCAGTAATGGACACCCTGAATGTTTTTGGTTTATAAAAAAATATAAAAAGATTTAGCTTTTATTATTTTTTTATAACTCCCTGTTTTATAATCTGCGTTATTGTTAACGTCTTAATCAAAGCAATCAGGAAACTGGAAATCTTAGTGAACATGTTAAAAGCGTAATTCACTTAATAAATTTATATATTCTTCCTTTTGTTGCAAAATTTCCATATTTCTGTTTTGGTAGTAATAGAAAACTTTGAATATTATATACTAATGGCCATTTAGAAATTTCATTTATTTTTAAGGTTTTAAGACCCGTGTCCATTACTGAAACGCTTACTCAGTTTCCAGCAATGGACATCCCGTATGGACATTGCTAAAAATGCAATTTCAGTAATGTTCACGACATTAAATTTAATATGTATGGTGTTGCTAGAATGTAATTATACCGTTTGTTTTTTATAAATAGCTGTTTTTAATTAATTTTGTGTGGTTAGTAAAATTTTCAATATTTTAATGACATTATTTTTTTGTAACTCAGCCTTGCATATCTTATGATCTAGAAATCAATAAAATAAATCAGGAATTAGAGAATTTTGCTTAAGGGCATAGGGAAAAGAGGGGTTCATAGGGTTCATCCCTCTCAATTACAAAAAAAAAAAGTTACAGAAGTTGTTAAAAATAAATCTGTTAGTTCCTGCCTTAAATGTTTCTTAATCATCTCTGACCCTCCCCCCCCCCAAAAAAAAAATAAACCTAATATAAGAAATTAAATTTATATTTATAGCAGTAGTGAAACTAGTAAATCTGCAGATCAGTGGCCTCAAACGTCAGTTCTGCGCTTCTATTTTGAAATTATTTTATTTATTATGTAGAACTTTCAACCTACTGAATTATTTCTTTCAGAATTGTCACATATATTTTATTAAGTATTGATATTCTAACTGTTAAATTTATTTGAAAAAAAACAAACTATTTTGTTTCAATAGTATGCGTTCATTAAATTCTGGTTCTAAATACAGTCATAAAAGCAATTATATGTGCTACTTTTTTGGGGTGTTCATTACTGGAACAGAGAGAGAGTCCCATTACTGGAAGAGAGAGTGTCCATTACTGGAACTGAGGATGGCCATTACTGGAATTTTGGGTGTTTTGATATATTTTTGTTATTTACAATAAAATTTTTGATTAATATTTGGAAATGAGACTATGAGAATAGTTAAATATTATTGATAGATTAATACTGAAAAAACTTGAATATAATAATTATAATTATTAATTAAAAAGTAGTTTTTAAAGAAATTCTTTAAGGATATCCATTAATGGCATATCTACTCTATATGAGATGTACAACATATATAAGACCTATACATTAGATTATATATATATATATATAGGTATGTAAGTTTAACTACGACTGTGGCAAAATTGCAACTTAAAGCTTGGGGTAATCATACATGCACAGGCCACTATAAGAAGGAAGTACCAAAGCGTAATGCCAGAAGTTGTTGCATCTCTTTCATTTATACTGAAGATTTTCAGATGAAATCAGTATATTACAAATATTATACGCATAAACTGCACGTGGTTTTATCAAACGATAATTCTATATTAACTTTAATAGAATGATTTTAATTGGTAAATTAATCAAACGAGTTTTAATTTTCCTAACTGAAGGAAAACTGTTTAGGTCAGGAATTGAACCAGAGACCCTTTAGGTATGCTGCCAGTGTTCTGCGAACTGAGCTATCACGGTTAAAGTTGCGAACACAATCCTCCCAGGGAACTATTATTATATACTCATACAAGTAGTATCTGTTATTCATACAAGTAGTATGAAAAATAATTAAAGTATTATTATATATGGTTTTATAATAATGATAAGTATAGATTAACATTCACTGGATGAATTGTGTCCGTCACATTTATACAGGATAGCTCAGTTGACAGAGCATTGGCAGTTTGCGCCAAAGGTCCCTAGTTCGAATCCTGACCTGGGCACTTTTTCACTCAGTTGTAAAAATTACAACAAAAGATAATTTTGCTTGAACATCTGCATTATTGGTCAGAAATATGGGCAAGCTGTACAGTTTTACATATATACTGATGCCTTTGGATACTAAAGTGAGTAAAAGCTTTTAAAGAAAGCGCAAAAATACTCAAAGATAAAAAGTTTCAATAAGCTACTGCAAAATGCGAGAAATAAATCAGCTTTTTCTTCTTTTCGCCTGGCTCACCACTGCAGCAGAAAATAGTCCTTGTGTGTCAGTTATAAATAAAATAATTGCTGTGCAATTTTCAGCATGTAAGGGAAATATATATAAATATTTTAAAAAGGGGGTATTCTTCAAATATTGAAAAGAACACAATCTGTTACAGTTGTAAGGCGTGTGAGGGAAATTGAAATATTAACTTTAATTTAGAAGAAAGTCTGTATACTATAAGAGGCTATTTATACATATTATACAGTATTTGTTCATAAATTGTGAGTATACGATTTTAAGACCCAAACCAATTCTAACAGAAATATGGCATGCTGTAATTATAATTTCAGACGATCCTGTTTCTTTTAAATTGTTAGAGAATCGTCAAGAAATCGTCACAAAATTATCAGTGTTAATGAAAATGTCGTTACAAATGACACATACGTAGGTGTTTCAATAATTATTGTCCCTAGTGTATATAAAATATTAGTACTGCGATGGTTGTTGTGATATCGAAGCCTAATGTCTTAGATGCCTATATGCTCAATTTCAGAAACGTTGCTGCTATATTCACATAGTTTTGGAGGGAGAAGTGAAAGTAGGGGAGGGGGGGTGAACGGCTGATTTTTAGCTCATGGGGCTATATTTGTGACAGTGGATCAGACGTAATTACTGTCGTTTGGACTCGGGATCACAGTTATGTAGCCACATCTCATCGATTGTCACAAATGTAGTTTCATAATCTCCAAACCAGCATTTCACCCTCACCCCTCTCCTTAAAAACTCCCTCAAAAATTGGTCATTAAAACTTCACCCCTCTCTCCAAAACTATGTTAATATAGCAGCTACGGTTCTGAAATTGAGCAAATAGGCATTTAAGACATTAGGCTTCGATATTCCACATCAACCATCGCAGTACAAATATTTTATATACGCTAGGGACAATAATTATTGAACCCCAAACATATTTCAAAAATTGGTCACAATGTGACTTCAAAGCATTGTCACATTCGTCACAAGTACGTCACAAAGTTATTGTCTAAATAGTCACAAATGACACATTTCTCATAAATTTGTCACACCGTGACTTCACAAAGTGGTCACAAAGTCACGTAACAAACGGGCTCTAAAACGGCCATAACGACTTCACATTCTAGACACTATGACATCACATCGACGGTCACAAAGTCACAGTGTGACTTCACAACGACGTCGACGTGACGTCACCATGCCTTACGGGTCATGCTCAATTAAATTTTTAACCCTACAATTAAAAATCCCTACACTAAAAATTTACAACTTAATTTTAAACAAATTCCGTACAATTTACGCCCATATATAGTAAATACTTAAAAATTCTTTTTGTGTAATCCTGTATATGACGTATAGAATTCATGCACTACATACACATCATGTAGTATGCAAACATTTAGTTACACTTAAAAATGCATACCACAACTGAAAACGCACTTCCAGCAATTATCGCTAATAGACAGTACTGTAACCGAAATATTTTGTGTCTGTGTGCAAATGAATGGTAATCGCTATGCACATGACATTCTACAGCATGCACCTTGTAATGAACCTCAATAATGTAAATAAATGTCATTATGTTTCAAATAGTGTAACATCATTAAAATATGCTGTAAACAGTTTTCTCCGCAGACCATTATGTAACTGAATTTTCTTGTGACCCTGTAAATGAATGATAAATGCTTTTCATTCCATATTCTACAGAAAACCTATTTTAGTGCACCTCAGAAAGGCATATCAATTGTATTGTTTGAAATCGCGCAACGTCATTAAAATCACGGCAAATGATTTTTCACTAATGTGTGTGCCTGTAAATGCTACGTTCTCCACTTTCATATTTCTTTGCGATCATAATGCAGTAAATCTGAATAACATATATAAATTACATATGGCAATGTGAATATATTTACGAAAGCTAGAGCACGGGCAGTAGAGTCCTGCGCGGGTCGGATTGTACCCGACCCATATCCGCAAATTCTATTTTTAAGTCAACTCGCAACCCAACCCGAACCCGCAAAAATAATTTTTGGCAACCCGAATCCGAGGTATTTCAACCCGAACCCGCAATATTTCCACCCGAAACCCGACCGAACCCGCAATAAAAGAAAAGTAAATTATATTTTAAAACCATAATATCTGTAATGCCAATCTACATTTGTATCTCTAATACCATTTTTATATTTTTCATTGAAGAATGAACAAATCTCTACGCTTTAATATTCAACTACAGTAATATACCTCTGAATAATGGACACGTGGGGATCGCTGAATAGAGTCAAACATCGGTTGGGTTATCCCGAATTTTGTTTAATTGGCTCGGAATTAATCTAATTTTCTTTCCGTAGGTCGGGTTCACACTAGAAAGATTCTTGAGGTCATATATAAGTTTTTTGCCACTGAGATTGTAGGAATTTTCACAAAAAGTTTGAGCGCAACTATGTTTCAGATGAAAAGAAATACGTATTAGAATTAGAATCCTGCACGGGTCGGGCTGTACCAGACCCGTGCCCCGTATACAATTCAATTAAATGAATATCACAGGTGTGATAATTTATACCCGAACTTTGATAAAATGAAAACAAAGAAAGTTAAAAAAAATAATGTTTCAATCGATATGTAATGGTAAATAATTAAAAATCTAATCTTTACACCTTGTATTACACAACTGGCATTCTGCCTTATCGTAATTTAAAATACAATATGCGGCAAAACACTAAACGATCCTTCCTGTCTTACTGTATATCACACAGTAGATTTTTGTCATAACAACGCTACAAGTATAAAGATTAGAGCATTAGAATTGTAACAATTTAGCAAAAATGCTTTAAGAATGCAGCAGCATTCGTTTTATTCCTTATCTTACGAGTGGTTGAAAAAGCTTGTTTATATTAACTTCCAGAAACGAATTCTGTCAAAAAGCCAACCCGAATCCGAAACGATGAAAGCCAACACGACCCGAACATGACCCGCAACAAAAATGTTGAAGTCAATCCGACCCGCAACCGGAAAATATAGCGCCGACCAGACCCGAACCGCGGGTCAGGTCGGGTTCGGGTGAAAGCGGATAACCCGATCCGATGCAGGACTCTAACTGGTCTAGACTGCAAAGAAACAAATTGAAGTCAAAAAAATTTTTAGACTATATTGGAATCGGCAAAAAACATTAATTTTATATATGATGAAGACATAATGTATGCTTGTCAGTTCTTTTTGACAGTAGTCAGTACATACTTTAACAGAATTTAGAGAAAATACAGAGGGTGTTCATACATTTTTGTAACAATTTTGACTTTTTCTATAATTAAAAAAAAAAAAAATAACGCCATTCGGAAAAGTGCTTAATTACCGTCTGGCATTGTTTAAAATATTTTTGCTTTAAAATGTCGTTGGAAAATAAACAGTGGATCGAAGGGCTACTGTATTTGTGAGAGACTCTTAGTCGATTATTAGAAAAGGGTGTAAAAAATGCTTTTATTATTTTTACACGTAAAATAACTGACATAATTAATAAAAAGGAAAGAAACATTAGAATTTACAATTGACTTGGAAAACAGCAAAAAATGCATACCCTACAAAAGTACGTTCATCACTTGTTATATCTAGAGGCGCAACTCGTGTTTTAAAAGAAAAACCAATCACACAAAGAACTATCACAAAATATTTAAACATCTCTACAGGAACTGTAAACAAAATTATAAAATCTGACTTAGATATAATCGATATAAAAAAGTCCTTCCAGCCAGTACCGGGAGGAAGGGGTAGCTTTCATATTCCTTATTTTTTAAAAACCAGCTTATATTATTCAAACACACGAAGCTCAAGTCAGTGGAACCCGCTTATAGAAGATTCAATAGTAATTTTTGTCAATACTGAATATGAATGAGAATTTTGCGAAATTAGTCAGCTTTACCCAAGCTGGTTTTATTTAAAGTGATTTATATTTGGTCGTCAAATTCGGCGATATCTTGAAGTGCCTGTCATTTTAAAACAACGTGATGGGTGAAGCTAACCAATGAAGTTTGTCGAGACCTTAGTAATTCCTGTGCACATGCTCACTCACATCGGAATCGGTTGATATGTACGAGTGCTGTCGCAGGCAAAAAATCAGATTTTTCAAAATGTCACCCACATTAGAAATTCAAACTGCGATATCTCAGCTATTCTTTAACACAATACCAAAAATGCTCCAGAATCCTTGTATCAAGGTCAAACACATAAGAAAAAAATCTTTTTCAATTTCTAATTTTTTTTACCTGATTGTAAGTTTAAAAAAAAAAAAAAAAAAATTCAATGGCCGCCATTTTGAAATAAGACGGCGGATGAAGTTGGCCAACGAACTCGAACGAGATATTGGTATGTACTATGTACACACCAACTTACATCCACATTGGTTCATAAATACGCGTGTTATCGCGTGACAAAAATCAGATCGTTTCAAAATATCAGCCACACTAGAAATTCAAAGAGCTATAACTCAGCCATTTTTTAAGATATAGACAAAACAAAAAATGCTCTGGAATCTTTGTATCAAGCTCAAACACATAAAAAAAAATCTTTTTCAATTTCTAATTTTTTGTACTTTTTTTTAAATTTTAAATTTAATTTTTTTTTTTTTTTTAAATGGCCACCATTTTGAAACAAGATGGCGGATGAAGTTAGCCAACGAATTCGATCAAATCATTGGTATGCACTATGCATATGCCTTGTCACATCCAAATTGGTTAATAAATACGCGTATTATCGCGTGACAAATATCAGATCGTTTCAAAATGTCAGTCACACTAGAAATTCAAAGTGAAATTCAAACTCAGCCATTGTTTAAGATATAGACGAAACAAAAATCAAGTGTCAAGGTATATTTTTATCAAGGTCAAACATATAAGAAAAAAATCTTTTTCAATTTCTAATTTTTTTGTACCTCATTTAAAATTTAAAATTTTTTTTTTTTTAAATGACCGCCATCTTGAAACAGGATGGCGGATAAAGCTGGCCAACGAACTCGGTCGAGACATTAGTATGTACTATGTACACACCAAGTTACATTCAAATCGGTTGATAAATACCAGAAATATAGTGTGACAAAATCTCCGAACGGCTGCAATAGGTAGGTTTTTATATTGAAAGCTACCTAAAAATCTGGATATTCACCGTCTAATGCGAAACCAAGTTTCTCAGCGTAACACTATGCGCAGTTTGTTGTATGAAAATTATTTGGCCGCTGAAAAATGAAATATGTAATCATAGTTCATGAGGTCTGAATGCATTTATTTGATTGTAATAGAAAACGATCGATTTACTACCGAAAAAGGAGAAGAAATATACATAAAATTTTGGTTCAGAGAAAACATGGAAAGTTTTGATAAAATATTTAAGGTTATTTCGGGATTATCTTATAACAAAAAACTTAAAATAAGGAAAATGGAGGAAAATGTCAAAATTAACTCTAATTACTATCAGAAATGTTTTTCTAACTGCCGTTTTGAAAGAAGACTTTCCATCACTTTATTTAAACAATCTTCATTGCGTTGAGTTTCATCCGGATAAGGCTACCAGCCATACATCTAAATCCACTGCTATATTTTTTAGAAAAAATGAGAAATTATATCAGAATTGAGGCTATTCCATATAAATTAACCCCACCCAAGTTCCCCCAGGTGTCTCCTATATGGATTATTGTGCAATTGAATTTTTGAAACAAGCTCTTTATAAGCGGCATACCAAAACATTCTAAAATCGTATCGTATCGTATAGTAGAATTCGTAGATGGCGGAACTCATATATACAACTAACTCGACTTCAAAGAAAACGCGAAAAGCCGCCTTTCAATAACTCAGCGAATATAGCTCTTATTATTCTGATTTTTTTAGAACAGTCCTATTTCTGCAGTCTAATGTGATTCTGAAATTTTTACATTTCTACGTGGAGTATATTGTGAGATCTAAATACCCATTTTTAAAGTAAAAGAGATGTTACAAATTCCTAATGTCGATTACTTGAAAATGGCCGGGCGATTTTCTTTAAATTGATATATAATAGGAATCTGTTTTATGTGAAGGGAATAAGATAGCATTTGTTTCCGGGAAAACTCTAATTTTCTTTTTAATTCACATTTTTTCCCTCCAAAAATGATCGTAATAAAAATAATATATAATATGAATTTATTTTAGATGACCCGAATAAGACCATGTTTGTTTCCAGGAAGACTCTTATTCGTTTTATAATAAGCATGAGAAATTGGACTATATTTTTCCACCATTTATGGGAATCACACCACAGATGCGCCTACTGCATTCATGCGCTTAATTTCTTCTGATCAACGATTAGTGGCAAGTTTACGAACCTTCCATATCTCAGTCAGTTTAGTGCGGGCCTCGGAATACATAGGTTGCGAGGTCTGTCCTCTTTGAAGCAGTAAGCATTTATTTTTTTTAATCAAAGTAGTTTTATGTTTCTATAAAAATGTATTTATTTATTTTGATTTTTTTCTTTAAGAGTTTCACATATCACTATTTCGAGACAATTTTTTAGACAATAAAAATACTATAAAATCTGTCTAAGGCGGACTCTGTGTAAGCCGGAAATCTGCCTACCGCGGAAAGACTTTCAAGTCCCGGCGAATCCATCGAAAATAACGTTAATACGTGCTCCATAAGCCGGAATCTGCCTAACGCGGAAACAGAAAGGTTTTTAAGGTCCGCCGAAAGCCAATTTTTACATAAGACGGAAAAAATATTTTAAAACCGAAAAGCATTCGGTAAATGGAACTTTAAAACTGATAGATAGATCAAATACATATAATAAATAAATACATATAAAATACAAATATAAATAAAAGCCCATTTTTACGCATTCATTTGCTTACAGTGAGAGAATTTTAATTTTGAATTTTTTCAGATTTAATGATAAAGAAAAAAATACGCAGTTTGTATTTGTTTTTATTAAATTTTAAATAATATTTCTTTATATTTTTCTTAAGAAAGTAAACTGTTTACATAGTAAGTTTTCACAAAGCTTTCTATATCTGTGAAGCAAACCATAACCCCCCACATTTTGTATATTACTTCCATATCTTACTAAAAAGTTCTTTAAAAAAATCAAATAGCACAGCACTCTTTACAATTGAAGTATGAGGTATGCTTTTTGAGGGGGGGGGATTAAAAAGGTGAATAGAAATCACAATTTTGAGTTCCTGTCATTAGCCTTTAATTTTTTTTAATCATTTTATTATTAAATTAAAAAAAGTAATGATATCAATTAAAAAAACCCTTAACGGGTTAAAAGTTTGTGACGCAGCAGTTTATCTTATTGCTATAAGAATTTTAAATATGGAAATTAAAAATAATGATATCAAATTTTAACACTAGAACGGCGGCGAGGGGTCATTTTGACCCTTGACGAATGAATACATGTCGATTCGAAACAGAATTTTTTTTATAATATAAGATTAATATACGCTGCACAAAAATAACTTAAATAAATAAGTAAAATAGTTTGAAATAAAAATTCTGATGTGAAATATTTTTTATAAAACTTGACTAAAATTTACCGCCGTTCTAGTGTTAAGTGACGCTATATTATTTATTTCATCATTTTATTTTTGTTTTATTTATAATTGCATGCGTAAGAATTATGTTAAATTTAAAAGGATGTATAAAAATGTATTCATTGATGCGTTATCATTCACATTTTTCATAAATTCAAACTATGAGTTTTAAAAAATATGATATCAAAATTTAAGTGACGCCTTGATGCAGCCTTAAACAATTTATTTTAAAATTCAATTTTATTGTTTTCGGTTTGGCTAAATATATTTACACATCTAACCAAAATTTTTAATTTTTCAATACACTGTTAAAAATACCACTTTCACTGAACCTGTACAATGCACTGTAATGTATTTATATGAATAAATTGATTTATCTTTTGTGCCACGCTATCCAAAATCAAAAGTAAAATTTATGTAAGTGATTTCTTTCCGTCATTGTATCCAAGCTAAGCGAAATATATGCAAATGGATATTATGACGTAAAGAAATCATTTTCATAAATTTTATTTTTGATTTTGGATAGCGTGGCACAAAAGATAAATCAATTTATTCATATAAATACATTACAGTGCATTGCACAGGTTCAGTGAAAGTGGTATTTTTAACAGTGTATGGGAAAATTAAAAGTTTTGGTTAGATGTGTAAATATATTTAGCCATGTCGAAAACAATTAAAATTGAATTTTAAAACAAATTGTTTAAGGCTACACCAAGGCGTCACTTAAATTTTGATATCATAGCTTTTAAAACTCATGGTTTGAATTTATGAAAAATGTGAATGATAACGCATCAATGAATAAATTTTTATACATCCTTTTAAATTTAACATAATTCTTACGCATGCAATTATAAATAAAATAAAAATAAAATGATGAAATAAATAATATAGCGTCACTTAAAATTTGATATCATTATTTTTAAGTTCCATATTTAAAATTCTTATAGTAATAAGATAAAGTGCAGCGTCAGAAACTTTTAACCAGTTAAGGGGTTTTTTAATTGATAATAGTATACAAAGACTACTAATTTTTTTCGAATTTTCTTAGTGTATATTTTTATTGGAATTTATATATTTAATTAATACCTATTGTAAAGAATTGCATAATTTTAATAGTTATTGTTTAAAAACACATAAGTATTGAAAAACGGACGTATACAACTGATTTTAATGTGTTTTTCATAGCAAGTGTGATTTATTTTTTAGAATGTAATACCTATTTAATTTACCAATAGTTTCATATTTTCTAACATAATAAATGATATAATTAATTAATAATTATGTTCTTGCATGACTGTTTTACATTTTTAAGAGAAAAAAATTTGCGAATGAATGTGAATATAACTGAAAAAGTGACAAAAATTATAGAAGAAACTTTATTAACACGTTCACGCCGGCGCAGTGGGTCACACTTGACTGTCTCAGAGTTGTCAAATCTCCGGCTTTTCGCACACCACTATTATTTTAGAGAAAATGTTGTTCATTTAAATTGCTCAATTGTTCTAATTAAATAAAACAACATTTTATGTATTAAAATACTGGTATCGATGAAGCCGGAGACTTGGCAGCTCCGAGACAGTCGAGTGTGACCCACCGCGCCGGCGTGAACGTGTTAAAGTTTACATTATTTGGTTAATTTGGGTTTTATTAAAGTTTCATTTGTCGGTATTAATTATTAATGTCGTGCGTTATGAAATTTTTCAAATTTTGTGGGAGTTTTTTCTACACTAATTTTAATGCAAAAAAATTTTTAAAAGCCATTTCAGCAAAGATTTAATGATAATTTACGCCACTACACCCAGTTAATGAGCAACTGGAAAAATATTTCTCTAAATCATCGAATTTGATCCCTATTAAAATATTATTTAAAAATTAAAATATATTTTCTTCTTTAGCGATATTTGTTACGGCTTTTTCAACAACCCTTCTTCTTTAGTTTATGAAATTTTATAACTAAGCAATCGATTTTAATTTGAAATTTATTTTCTTTTAACGGATTGGTTAACACTAAAAAGACCATGAGGGGTCATTTTGACTCCTACAATATGAATATATTTCGGTTCGAACCAGAGATTTCTTTGTAAAATAAGTTTAAAAGGCTCAACGAAGAAAAATGAAATAAATATGTTAAACAGATTTAAATAAAAATTCCGGTGTAAAACATTTTTATGAGATTTGAGTAAAATTTCCGGTCTTTTTAGAGTTAAAAACGTTTTTATGTTTAATTTTTAATAAGAAAAAAAAAACTTTTGTTTTGTGAGAAATCCTTTACAAAATGATGCATTATTTTCTAAGTGTCTTTTGTACAACATTTTCCTTTCGTAGCCACAACATTCTCAATTTTCTAGAATAGTAAAAATAAATGTAGAAGGTACTCGTAAACTCTTGGGAAAGATAAGAGTGACAAAGCACGCAGCAAGAAAAGAGTACAATATTTGTCATAAAATCAAGAAGTCGAACCTGCATTTCCGTTTATTTGTGTCTTTATGTGAGAGAGAGAAATGTTATTCGATTTCTTTAGTTGCATAATCAGGGACTATTGTCTCATTGCAGTGGTTTACTTTGTACTAGCCTTAAAACAGATTTAAAGCTATATAGGGGTTTTTCTAACAAATGTTTCCAAACAATTTTAATTATACCCGACGAGTGGGACTATCTATAAAATAATGATTTGTGTTTCACGTACTCTCTTAAAACGAATGAGTGGATTTGCCTACTCAAGAATGAGCACTAATTTATTGGATCGTGAATGAGTTGATTTTTAAACGCTTCACTCAACTTGATTTAAGCTCTTATTCTTCTATTTTACTCAACGAGAGCGACCGCAAAACAGCTCAACTTGATTAGCAAGCTAGTTTCCTGCCGCTCTTTTGCGAGTCGTTCTCAGATTCGTTCGTCTCGTCTTATCGTGTCTCTGGCCTGCTTCAAGATGGACGCTGATGTGTAGATAAATATGTAAACATTCAAGAAGTTTTCTTAAAGAAGGAACGAAAGGATGTGTCTGTTTTATTCGGTAAGTTTTATAAAAGCATTTAATTTATCCTTACTTTTTAGTGGAATTGCATGTAATGATTTAAATTTATAATTTTTAATGCACGTTGTAACACATTCTCCCTCCGTCACGCAGCAGGCAGCTAATTTTAGAAATGCTTCTATATTTTAAAATTATTCTGCCTTTTTATTTTTTACTTATTTATTTTCGTTTAAAATGTCCTGTTTATTACTTTGTTGAGAAATAAATAAGCTGATCATAGCGTCATGTTAAAGCAAGGGTCGGGGGAGGTGAAAATAATAAAAGTTTACTTTTTCGTGTGACGAAACTTTTTGTCAGATATAACAGTTCTAAGTATTTTGTAAAAATAATTTTTCAGATAAATCATATCAAACAAAAATACGTTTTATAATTTGTAGTAAATAATTTTATGAAAAATTACTAGAATTCCTCCCTAAAATTTTCCAGAGAATTGTTTCTTTCTCCAAATACAGAATTTTAATTCAAGGTTGGTATTCACTTATACATTTTTTTCAATCTAATTATATTTTCAAAAGTCAATTTTATTCCTTAGAAGTACAATAGTTTATTTCTATACAATACTATTTGTGTAAAAGAATTCAAATAATTACATAAACAGTGTTCTACTGCATCCATTCACCATCACTTTTCAGCAATTCCCTTTCAATTTTCCGAGAGCTATATTTTCCAATTTACCTTCCTGACAATAGGGGTAGCCGGGGTAAAATGAGTATATATTTTATTATTATTTTACCACACAAAATTTTTTGAAAAATTAAAAGTGTGAATGAAATGGTCACATATCTGGCAATATTTAAACTTTGTAAAAACAAACTAGCAGCATACTATTTTTTTTCTTTTCTTACTGGTATGGTGAATTATTCATTTGTCCCTCATTTCAAAAGATTTAAATAAAAAATAAGATAATTTTGGTATAACCAATCACTAAATTCTTTTCACAATTATAAACATGGGTGCAAGACCTTCAGTCTCGGAAAGATTTTTGGCTGGTTGTAAATTATATTTTATATTGAAATAATAGCAATTTTACTAGCAAAAACTTTTAATTGCTCTTTTTTATTGTAAAAAATCCATTTTCAGCCATAAATCAAGACATTGAGATTGTCTAGCCCATCGCCAGTAGGTTATACCTAATATTCGGAAAAGTTTTCAGTCTTGGCTTGGAAGGACTTCTTGCACACATGATAAAATCATTTTTATTGTTGTTTTTCTGTATCTTTTTTCTCCCCCCCCCCCCAAAAAAAAAAAAAAAAAATTTATGCTGCAAAGAAAATATTTCTGTTAAAGACTGTATATATACAGGGGTCGGTGCCGGTTTTTATTCTTGGGGCCCATTTTGTGAAAAGTAAGTTAATTTTGTGAATTTTATAATATTTTTGTGAAAAATAACATTTTGCAATGAAAGTTGAAATCCAGTGAATCAAATTCGAACCAAGAATTTATGAATAAAAATATACTTTAAATCCCCTTGCTACAGTTTTTGTTTTTCGTGACCTGATCTTATTTACAAATTACACATTTTTAAAACACTTTTTATGAAAAAGAATGTTACAAAAGAGCCTATTTTATTAAAAGGAATTTTGCGAAGGGGCCTGTTTTATTAAGTTCATTTTTATGAAGAGATCCATTTTATTAAATTTATTTTTCTGAAGGGGCCCTATTTTATTAAATAGATTTTTGCAAAGGGGCCCTAAATAGGCCCCAAATTTCACCTGGATTGACCCCTGATATATAATCTATTTTTGTAAAATCTTGTTTGATTTCATTTGTTAAATGCTTTATTATTACAAAAAGTTTGTCTATCTCTATATACATATTTATTAAATAAGAAAAGCAACCAAGTATGCTAAAAATCCACATAAAAATTTGGCAATTTAGTCATAAACAAAGAAAAAAATTATAATTTAATATTTGATTAGTAAAAGAAATACTAAAACTAAAGTGTCTATCATTAAATAAAAGCGGTGCTGTATCTAGCTATACTAATAATTTTTTTTGTTGTTCTGAGCATATTTAAATATTGGTGTTTTTGACGCTTAAAATGCAGTTTAAACCTATGTCACGTCAAAAACTGGTTTTTGACGGCTTAAACCCAACCTTGATTTCTTGTCACATAGGGTAAAATAGGTATTATAGTCCATCTTTTTTATGAGAGTTTGTCAAGATATGAATGTATGAAGATGGATCAAAATTGAAAGACCTTTGAGAGCAAATTGTTATTGATCCTATGCTTAAATGTGAAATTATGCTATAAATTAGTCGCGAACATCTGTTATCTGCGCTGCATGTTGGAATGTAAGTAACATTAAAAATCGCTGTTAATTGGCAATTTCTCAAAAATCACGTTAAAGTATCATATTTTCAGCCATAAATTAAATTAAAACACATGTTCTAACTATACTAAATTATTAAATTGGGTGGATTAAAAGAGGACAAATAGTAAAAAGAATCGAAGCAACCCATGGAAGTTAAACCAAAGGTTCTTGCTGTAGTGAATCCAATGTTTGGTGGCTGGATCCTTGTGAAATTCGGTGTAAAGAAGTCTGTTCAAGAATTTACAGTTCTTATTATTGATATCCCTGATGAAGATAAATACACTGTAAAGTTTGCAACAAAGTAATCTGCCGGAATATTTTATGTCTTCCCTGAGAAAGACGACATTGCTGATGTGCAGGCATCCTGAATTGTTAGGAAGTCTCTCAACCAAGCTGCACCGGTCATTGCTGTATACATTTTGTATATAAATTTTCATTCACTTATAGCTAGTTAACTTTATAAATTGCTTTTGATTTAAAATATTTTTTAATTAATTTCTCATTTTTTCCTACAGATACTTATGCTGATATCTATCTGCTTTTGAACTGCATTAAATTAAAAAAAAAAAAAAAAAAAACTTTAAAAATGAAACACTATTAGGAACATGATTCAGAGCATGGACGTAAACTGATGTTGTGAAAATTGGGAGCAGGTTTGGGTGGGTGGGGAGGGGGCTAGGATAGGATTTGTCTGTACTTGCATCTTATTTCTATTAGTTTCATAAGTGTTTTTATTTGTAAAGAAAAAAAATGTAAACAAACTGAAAGGGACAGGTTTTTGTCTTCCTACCTCACCCCAGTTTACATATATGATTCAGAGGATGGAAGTACAAAACTCTTAAATGGTTTACACATTAATTATATTGTAATTCAACTATAACCAGCATATATCCATTTTACTCTGAAGCACGGGGTAAAATAGGTATAGGTTTTTCTCTAATATCTCATTTGCATTTTGCAATTTGTTTGCGGCATTGTATAGTTGATCTTCACAGTGTCCCTTGTTGTCTACTTTAATCTTTGATTGCAAAATTTTATTTTATTTTTTAGACAATACTTTCCCTTTTAGAACAGATTCTGAAACGTAAAAGTAATTTCTCAAAAAAATAAAAATTCTGCAATCAAAATCGAAAAAGTAAACAGGTGCCGTGAGGATCAAGCTCAGATATACAATGCGCGACCACCACCACCAAAAAAAAATTCAAAATGTCGAAATGCAAATAAGATTAGCAAAAAAAACCTTCCCATAAAAATATGAATAGCCTTAACTCGCAAGTATCTTCACATAACGGGGCAGGAAAAAAATACAGATTTTGTCAAAAGTTAAAAAGCACTAATTTTATTAAAATGTAAATATCACCAGAGAACTTAAAAAAATTTCAGTAAAGAATCATGAAAAAAAATTTTGTCAAAGGATCTCGGGGGGGGGGGGGGGGAGACGACGACATAAAGTTTTTGCAGTAAAAACAGTCCTTTTATTCTAGTCAACACTAGGGATGCACCGAATATTCGGTATCTATTCGGTATTCGGCCATGTTACCGAATATTCGGTTTGGCCGAATATTGAAATATTCGGCCAAACCGAATACTTAAGGAAAATTTTTTAAACATATTTTTAAAAACTTTATACAACTTCTACATTTAACAATCAACTTACAAAGATATTCAGAATAATTAGAAACAGAATCATATTTAAATAAAAGAGAATGTTATTACATTTATTTGCTGTTTGTTAAGTATTATGTAAGAAAATTAACCAATCACGAGGATTTTCATAGAAATTAATTATGTACAAATGCAAGTTCCTAAATTTTGTCTAGCAAATAATCTGTTTCTTGCTAAGATTTTAAGAACAATTTTTAGAATATCTGAAAATGATTGTCCACTCCAGACACCTATCTAGGATGTATTTAAAAACTTCCTTGCTTAAATTAAAGGGAGTAGAACAATTATTCTTGCTAAGTTGCCACCATATAAAATTTGAATTGATTTGTAATATTTGTTTACTTTTACTTCAGTCTCTTCCTGACAAACAAATAATATATGATACTGTACAATTTTTCTTCCAATTTTTTCACTATTAAACATTGATTTTAAAATGTTTCTTTTAGAATTTAAGAAAATTTTATTTATCTGTATTAATTCTCAGTAGAAGCCACGAAATTTAAAATTTTACTAATTTAAAAAGTTTTATAACTATCTTCTTAAATAACTCAAAGCAGATTTTTTTCAGTATAAAGTTTACTTGTAATTGTAACTCTTGTTTATTAAAATGTAAGTTTCTGTATTGAATAGTATGTAAAATTGTTTTAAAATTTAATATTTTAATGCCTTTAAACTTTGAAATATAAAAGTATTTGACAAGCCGAATATTCGGTATTCGGCTGAATAGTTACTATTCGGCCTAGCAGTTACTATTCGGCTGGCTGAATATTCGGTATTCGGTTCACCTCTAGGCCGAATATTCGGTATTCGGCCAAAATCACTATTCGGTGCATCCCTAGTCAACACTGTCTTCGCTGAAATTTTTGGTATTTTTTCATGATGAAGCCACAATCACCCCCCCCCCCCCTCCCTCCCCAGCTTATCAATTTAGCCATAATTTCATATTCTAAAAAAATTAATAAATGAAAATGATTTGAGAAATATATCATACAACAGTAAAATTTTAAAACATTTTACTTTTTCATATCATCAGGGCAGAAACTAGTTTCTTTCAGTAAGTGGCAAAAACTAATACTAATCCTGCAGTGATTCATAATTCATATATGTAGGTATTTGATATGTAAACAATTAAGCTAAAAATTAAAATTGAAGATTATGAATGTTGTTCAAAGTAGCAAGTCAGATTTAGTGATGCTCTGAATAGTGATTTTGGCCGAATACTGAATATTGAGCTAGCCGAATAGTAACTGTTTGGCCGAATACTTTTTATTTCAAGGTTTAAGGTATTAAAATGTTATTTTTTAAAACAACTTTACATAATATTTAATAAAACAATTACATTTTGATAAATAAGCTCTTTATAAGTAAATTTCATATTAGAAAAAAAACTTGCTTTGAGTTTATTTAAAGTAGGGATGCACAACCTGTGGCCCGCAGGCCAAAAGTGGCCGCGATGGGTTAACGTGTGGCCCGCGAACTTCGTCAATTTATAACTTGAAAAAATTGCAATTTTTGCCCATTGGTCGCAAGAAAAAATCGTGAATTTCATCAATTTGCGGTGGTAAAATGGAAAATTTCACCAGTCAGATAAGAATCGTGAATTTCGTTAATCGTCGCAGAAAAATCGCTAATTGTGTTGATCAGGTGCGGAAAAATAGCGAATTTCGTTGATCAGGAGGAGAAAATCACAAATTTCGTTGATCGGGTAAGGAAAATTCGCGAATTTTGTCATTCAGGCGCGGAAAAAATCGCAAATTTCCCGATCGGGCACGGAAAAATCTCGAGTTTTGTCGATCGGATTCGGAAAAATCACGAATTTTGTTGATCGGGTGCAGAAAATAGCGAATTTTGTCAATCTGGCGCTAAAAAATCGCAAATTTCGTTGATCGGGCGCAGAAAAATTGCAAATTTTGGCAGTCGGCTGTAAAAAAATCGTGAGATTCGTCAATCACGTGAAATAAATGGCGAATTTCATCAATTTACAGCGGAAAAAAATTGCAATTTTCGTCAGTCCATTAAGATTCGTGAATTTCGCCGAACGTGTGTGGAAAAATCGCTTATTTTGCAGATTAGGATCGGAAAAATCTCAAATTTTGTTGATCGCCTGCGAAAAAATCGCGTGCTTCGTCTGTTTACCGCGAGAAAAAAATCGCGAATTTCGTAAATTTGTCGTGGGAAAAAATGCAAATTTCTTCAGAGTCAGTTAAGAATCGCAAATTTCGTTGATTGGGCGCGGAAAAATCGCAAATTTCGTCGATCGGGCATGGAAAATTCGCGAGTTTTGTCGATTAGGCTCCGAAAAGTCGCGGATTTCTTTCGTCGGGCACAAAAACTCGCGAATTTTGTAGATCAGGCAAGGAAATATCGCAAATTTCGTTTATTTGGCACGAAAAGTCACGAATTTCGTCGATGATACGTGAAAGAATTTAAAATTTCGTTGATCGGCTGCGGAAAAATTGTGAGTTTAGTCAGTTTATTGCGAGAAAAAATCGCGAATTTCGTCAATTGGACGCGGCAAAAAAATTCAGATTTCGTCAGAGTTAATTAATTAAGAATTATGAATTTCTTTGATCAGGCGCGGGAAAAGCACAAATTTCGTCTATCAGGGGCAGAAAAATCGTAAACTTCGTCAATCGAGCACGGAAAAATCGCAAATTTTGTCGATCGGCTTCGGGGAAAATTTTGAATTTCTTCGATCAGGCTCGAAAAAATCGCGAATTTTGTGGATCGGACGCGGAAAAATCGCAAATTTCGTTGATCAGGCGCGGAAAAATCTCAAACTTCGTTGATTGGCCCTCCTCCCCCCTTCGTTCATAAGGTTAATTTTTTTTTCAGCACTAGCCACTTTCATACCTATGTTTGTTTTTTAGCACTTTTAATAAAATAAAATTTACTCCCCCACCCCACAGATCACCTCCCCGAAATAGAATTCCCTCTATGTTACTGATGTGGCCCTCGACAACCGAGACTTTTTTGTAAGTGGCCCTTCTCTTAAAAAGGTTGTGCACCACTAATTTAAAGGATAATAAGACTTTTTATTAATAATGAAATTTTAAATTTAATGGTTTCCTCTATGAATTAACATTTTAAAATCAAACAGTAAAAGTGGAAAAATTGGAAGAAAAATCGGTTCAGGTCGATTTGAGGCTGAGTGTGAATTCCTGCAAGTTGGGTTCAGGTTAAACCCAAATTTTCAAAAGTTAGTTTGGTATATTTTTTAAAGTTTATCCCTGTTATAATAAACGTAGATATTTGTGTATATGTTGTTTTCTAAAGAGACTTCCGTTTTTTCTGCAACCCTTTGGCAAAGTTTGTTTTTTCTGCAACCAGACTTGTATAAAACCAAAAACTTTCTACGTGCATAAATATTGGGTCAAAAACTATCTGCACATTAATTTAATGTTTAATAACGTAAAATACCGTGTTATGTTATTTTAACAATATGAATTAAAAAGAGTATTTTTAAAATAATTACCATTTAAATTAAAAATAATTAGTATTAATCAAAGAATAATTATTTTGGTAAAAAAAAAACCCCAGCTAAAAATGCATAAGAAGGGCAGAAATAATGTGACATTGCTACTGAAACAACTAAATCACCTTTTCTAGGAAGAAGTATCCATTCATAGGTATCATCATTAAAGAGACTGGTGAGTTTTTACCGCGCCCCTTTGACAAAAATCATGTTTTTTCCTTTTGTCTTTGTCGAAATTCTCGTTTTTTCTGTGATCATTTGATAAAATTCTCTTTTTTTCTCGATTCTTTCATGAAATTCACATTTTTCTTCGATTCTTTCACGAAATCAGTTTTTTCCCAATCTTTTGACGAAATTTGCATTTTCCTACGATCTTTTGACGAATTTCGTATTTTTTCATGCATTTTTAACAAAATTCTTGCTTTTTTCACAACACTTTTGACGAAATTCTCGATTTTTTGAAGAAAGTAGTTTTTTACACGATTCTTTTACGAAATTTGCATTTTTTCAGAATCTTTTGGCAAAATTTAGGGCTTTTCCGCTATGCTTTTAAAAAATTTTTTTTTTCCTGAGCCCTTTTGCCGAAATTAGCATTTTTCTGATTCTTTGACGAAATTAGCTTTTTTTCGCGATCCTTTGACGAAATTAACGTTTTTTCTGCGATATTTTTACGAAATTTGCATTTTTCCTGCGATTTTTTGACGAAATACGTGCTTTTTTCTCAGCCTTTAGCGATATTCATATTTTTCCCGTAGTCCATTGATGAAATAAGTTTTTTCTGCGATTTTTTGACGAAATTTGCGGGATTTTTTTTTCACGATCCTTTGACAAATTCGGGCTTTTTCCGCTATGCTTTTAAGAATTTTTTTTTTTTTTTTTTTTTTTTTTTTTTTTTTTTTTTTTTTTTTAACGATTTTTTGACGAAATTATAATATAGAGAATATTTTTAATTTTTTGGTATTAAAAAAAAAAAAAAAAAAGTTACAAAAATAAGTTTTTTTTTCTACAAATTTTTCTGCAAGGTTCCGAATTTTTGGAAAATCTTCTGCGCGTGTGTCTATATTATACAACTGTGTCTGCAACCCTTTGGCAAAATTTGTGTTTTTTCTCTGCAACCCTTTGGCAAAATTTGTGTTTTTTTCTGCTATCCTTTGACAAAATTTTCTTCAACCCTTTGGTAAAATTTGTTTTTTCTGCAACCCTTTGGCAAAATTAGTTTTTTTCTGCAACCCTGTTGCAAAATTAGTTTTTTTCTGCAACCCTTTGGCAAATTTTTTTTTCTGCAACCCTTTGGCAAAATTTTTTTGTTTCTGCAACCCTTTGACAAAATTTTTTTCTGTACCCCTTTGGCAAAATTTTTTTCTGTACCTCTTTGGCAAAATTTGTTTTTTTCTGCAACACTTTGGCGAATTTCCCTAAATCAATTCATGAATCAGTCGCGGAAAAAAATTGAGAATTTCTTCAAATGATCATGGAAAAATACCAGATATTTTGTCATATATCTCAGAAACAAATGGTAATTATCTTCAATTGGTTGTTGAATAAAATTGCTATTTTCGTAAAGAGTTCAGAAAGAAATTGCGAATTTCGTCAAAAGATTGCGCAAAAAATAATCGGGAATATCGATAAACTTATTTGGTGAAGAATATTACAAATTTCGTCAAAAGGTCGCGACGAATAGTGAATTTTGTTAATTAGTCACAAAAAGATATCGCGAATTTTACTGTTCGATTGCACAAAACTCAAGAGTTTTGCCGTCAAAAATCAACCCAACCCAATTTATTGCTTGGGTAAATTGCAGGGAAATGAATTTCCGTTTTTTGTATGTTTCAGGCACTTTCGTATGAACTCATCATTACGTCTGTTTTGAAATTTTAAGTTAAAATCATTTAAACGTTTTAAATCGATAACATTGTTTTTGCACATTTTCATTTTAGGAACAATACTTTGATCCTATCACTCAAGCTGCTATGGTTGAATGGAGGTTATGGCAACAATGAGGTTAAATTTAACACCAGCCCAAAAGAAGTACCAACAAAGAGGATTATCAAAGAGACACGTGATAATCCTGAAGAGGTGTATTATCAGCAAGAAAGGTATAAATTTACATATTAATCTTAAATATATTTAAGTTTTGATTTTGTCATGGAATTTCATTTTTTTTTGTGTGTGTGTGTGTGTTTAGTAATTAACACTGTATTGGGCCAGTGTGACCTTACAGATACATATGTGGAAAAAAAAAAAATCTGTTTTCATATTAGTAAACTTCATACCTAGCATCTATCTTTCCTATCCCAATAGCAGAAAATTTACTTTTAATGTTTTTAAGCATTTTACTAATTTTTATTAATAATAATCTTAAGTTTTAGTAATAAATAATAAAGAACTAAACATAATATAAAGTTGGAAAAAAATCCAATGGAAAAAAAAATCTGCGACACATGTCACCCGTCAGGAACTTTCTGCTACCAGGTTTCCTATGTGTTTGGAATGCAGTGCTATGCAGTTTTAGTTCATTTATTTAGTATCGTCTATCAGTCAGATACATTTGCCCAATAACATAAAACAGCATATAAAATTTGATTTTGTCATAACATTATGCAAGTTAGAAAAACAAGTCTGTATTTCTGAAATAGATATTCCTAACATGTATTTAATATGAAAAGCATTTTTATTAATAGTTAAAAAAAAAAAAATGCAATTGAATTTTCAAAATTCACTGTTTATAGAATATTTTTTAACGTAAATTTCAATGAAAGTAAGCCTTTCAATATTATTTTTTCATTTTCTTACATAATTATAACTTTGTTATTAAATTATGATTAAAGGTACCATTAAAAACAGTGAAAGTTTTGATTATCTTTGTGAAATCCAGAATTTTTATAAATCTAGTCTTAGTCCTGATACAGGATTTTCGAGGTTATACTGTATTAAATTAGACATATATCTCTGACACATGACATGCATTTGACTGTTGGAAGAATGCCGCCTGACTGCTTAGATTTTATAGGGTAAGGTTAAACATCATTGTTGTAATAAAACATTTCATATTTAGAATAAATTTAAATGTTGTTTCATCCCCCCCCCACCCACCCCTTCCAATGTATACATTTTGAAAATGGCAACAAAGGGGAATTTTCAACAATATTTTGTAATGTTGCTTAAGACCTTTTAAATTTGTTTTTAAAATAGAAATTTATTTTAAGATTGTATCAGAAGTAGGGTGTCAACGATTTAAATCATGATTTTAATCAAGTGATTTTTTTAAAAAAAAAATCATTGATTAAAATCAAAAATTTTTTACTGTTTAAAATGACATAAAAAAGTATTCAAATTATTGTGACTTATGAATACACAAAACAAAGCTTTAAATAATTGTTTCCAAGTATAATTCCTGAGTATTGTGAAAAATTTTAAGTACAGTAAGTTTGTAAAAACCATGTTTTTTTTTATCTAACAAACATAAAAAGCATTTAATTTAAAAATATTTAAATCTAATATAACTTTCAATGTCATAATTTCCTTTTAATAATAAAGTTATTATTTTATATACAATAAACACAGCAATAGTGTCAATGATTTTAATCAATTGATTTAAATCAGATGATAAAATCACATATTTTCTGATTTTTTAAAATGTTGTGAAAAAGCATGATAATCAATAATGAAAACGATCACTAAATCACTTGTAAAAAATGTAATATTTGTTATTGTTAATTATAACAATATTAAACTGTGTAAAAAGATGTTATTATACATTTTAAAAAATCTAACTAAATGTTAAATAGCTTTAATACATTATAATATTTAGTAGCTATTCAAATATTTTAATGTTGTGGGGAAAAATATCTGATTTAAATTTCAAAAATACAATTTTTGTACTCTATTTATAAATTATGCGTAAGTTTGCTGTATACATTGCTACAATTTTTGATCAATTTGATAGACATACGCTTTAAAACCTGTGTAAAATTACTGGCTGCTTTATGAATTTATCAAACTATTATTTATCACCTTTTTTCAACCACTTTTTCAAAAATGTAGATTGTGTTCTTAATTAAACAGTTAATTGTTTAATAATTACAAAATTTAATCTGTATCATCAATTTAAAATTAAATGCAATTTATCAATAACTTTAAAATATAAGCAGTATTTAATATTGGTTTACATAATTATTATAAAATATTAATGCACATAATGCTGTATGTTACTAAAGAAATTTTTTATTTGCAGTTTTTTGTAATTTCTATAATTACATAATTAAAATTTTATTAATTAAAGCAAAAAAACATAGATTATGTTAGTAATTGGAGGGTTATTCATTTTTGAAATGCTTAATTCTTGGTAGATGTTAATATTTTAACACGGGAAAAAAATAAAAAAAATCAGATTTAAATTAAAAAAAAATCAGATTTTTTTTTTATTTTTTTTAAAAAAATCATGATTTTTTTACACCCTAATCAGAAGTAACATGATAAACAAGTGGGTAAGTGTGATTGCACAGATGGTTTCATTTTCCATTTTATTCCCAATTAGCCGAATTTTCAGTGGTGTAACTTTATATAAAGCTAAAAGTTTTAGTGTGTGTTTTTTAAGAATATGCATGGGGAGGCGGTTTTGTGTGTGTGTAGGTTTTTATTTTTGGGGCCCATTTTGTAAAAAGTAAGTTATTTTTGTGATAAATAACATTTTGTAATGAAAGTTGAAATCATGTTACTCAAATTTAAATGAAGACTTTGACAAAACTTCTTTAAATCCCCTTGGTAAAGTTTATTTTCAGTGAGCTGGTTTTATTTACAATTTACACATTTTAAAACAGTTTGTGTGAAAAAGAATGTTACAAAGGGGCCTATTTTATTAGATTTTTGTGAAAGGGCCCTAAATTTTGCTTGGAACGACCCCTTATATATATATTCATATTTAGAATAAATTTAATTTTTAAAGTTTCATATCCCCCCCCCCCCCGCCCAATTATTGTTTAAAAAGATATGTTTGTATACATTTTGAAAATGGTAACAAAGGTGAATGTTCAACATATTTTAAGAAGTTGCTTAAGACTTTAAGAATTTATTTATATTTACTTTAATCTAAAAACTAATATTTTAAAAGATTCATAATCCTTTGCATTACAATTATTGCTATTTAACTTAATTTCAATATTTTCTTTTAACACAGGAGAATAGTGACCTCATGGAGGAATGCAATTCCGCTGCGAGGAGTGGAATTCAACAACACTATCGAATCTCTCAAGGATCTTCAGCAGAGAATAATACATATTTTCTTGTCTTGACAAGAAAATTTTAAATAAAAATATTTACATGTCCAGTTAAAGGTGTTGTCAAAACACTCCATCTGTTGTTAAAATTGCTATCAGTGCTACATTTGTTTTTTCTTTTTGTTCAATAAAATTGTTAGTAAATAATGTTGTTTCTTTCCCCAACGATATTCTAAATTCCATATTTGGCTCCTGCTTTTGGCATAAAAAGCTACAATCTTATGCCATTTTAAAGTTTTACATTTCTTTAAAAGTTAGTAGATTTAAGAAACATTGGATAAAATCAATGGTCAATTGCAACAAAACAAGATTAAAAAAGAATAACTGCAAGATAGTACCTAATAGGTTGGTATTTATCCAATCAAGACATTGTTCCTTCTAACCCAGTAGCTAAATTTTAAAGTTATACTTGAACATAATTTCAAGTTTCAACAAATGTTTTAAATGATATAAAGAATTAAGTTGATCCATTTCTAAAGTTATTTTGGTGCATAATTTATTTGTAAATATATGAACTGCTTTAAATTGACATTTAGCAAGTGCTAATTAATTAGCATAAAAAAGCTTAACAATTAATATTTCTTTAAAAGTTAGTCAATTTAAGAAGTAGTGTGAATTAAATCAAGGGATAATTACAACAAAGTATATAATGGGTTAGTGTTTATCTTTTTTGAAATATTTTGTTTTACTTATTACGGCCTAACAATAGCAGTGTGACAACACTTGTGATAATGTTAGTTCCACGGGGAAGTTATTTTCAAATATCTTGCTTGGATTTTAATATTTGTACAGGCTTCTTTTTGCATATGATAGCTGAAGACAATCTATATGCTGGCTAGTTTTTACTTTTTTAACTTAGGTTTTATATTTTATTTTAAATACTTTAATTTTCGGAACTGATTCTAAAATTGATATCTTAATACAGTAAATGCTCGATGGGACTCATATGTGTTCATAAAGTCAAAAGTTCGTAAATGGGAGTAACATTAGTTCAGCGAGATGCTGGGCGGGACCAGTACACCAGTTCGTAAAATCGTCTACTGTATTAAAAAACTAACCAAAATTGCAAAATTAAAAATAAGCCTGCATAAAGATCCTATGGCTGCCCCCCCCCAAAAAAATATATATGTATATATATATATATATATAAATCCAAACAATGTATTTGAAAATAACTTCTCCATAGGATTAACACCATCATTTCTGGGCGATTCCATGGAGAGTGTCACACACATAACACAGGCTTTAATTTGCATTTATTCAATTATTTATTAAATTTTAATGTTAATTCTGATTTTAAGTGGTATGGTAAATAAGTTACCATATTTTTAAATTTAAATGTGTGGCAATAAACCTCACAGAAGTATATTATTTAATTACATTACTCAAAATGTGCTTTTTTCCTACTTCGGAAAAAAGCACATTTTGCGTAATGAAATTTAATGATATATTTCTGGGAGTTTTATTTCCACACATTTAAACTAAAAAATATGGTTATAACTTATTTACCATACCACTTAAAATCGGAATTAGCATTAAAATTTGATAAATAAATGAAAATTAAAGCCCTCATTACATGTGACTCTCTGCACGGAATCGCCCTTCTATACTTTTTCAGCGACTAGTGTAGGATCTTAAGGCTGTTCTTAATGGCTCTGCTCAACAAGCACAAAACGTTTTGATACATTTACAAATTCATTTTTTAATGGAAAGATATAAAATTGGAAAGCCTGGTTATGAAAGCTATTTGGAATTGAATTTTCCATTTTTTTTAAATCAATAAATTACCTATTGAGTTATAAACGATTTTGTTCATGTGACAAACACGTTTTCGCCCGCTCTTGAGTGTTTTTTCTCCTTTCATGCAGAAATTAAGTTTAAAACATCCACTTTGACACTATTTTCTGAAAGATGTATTGCGTTTGCAAAAAAATGAAAAAAGCAGCTTGATTACATAGTTTCTGAACACCCAGCTAGTTTCATGCATTTTCGATCAAAAATAAATTAAAACTTATGTCAGAAAGTTGCCCTTTTGGATTTGAGAAGTCAGCTTTTAAAAGTTGTCATTGGGATTTTTCCTTTCCTTGGTGATTTCAAGTTTACATTTAGATATTTTTTCAATTTTTTTTTTATTATTATTTACGTTAAATACTTAATATTGGTTTAATTGTAATTTTTAGTTATAAATCATATTTTTTTTTTCAATCAAAAAGTAATACAATTATATAAACCAGTATGAAGGAATATAAAATTAGTTATTTATTATTTTAATTTGAAAATGTGGCAAGAATTCTGTGTTATTTTGAATTTCATTGATAAAAATCAATCACAGGTTACTGAATTTCATTTAAAATGACATGATTTTATTTAATCAGTTAATTAGAAATCGCTCAAGGTTTTTTTTTGTAATTTTGAGCGAGTTCTTATGAACGAGTTTATTAAAAATCACTCGGGATTTTGCATTTTAAGAACATCATTTAAGAGTTCATTGCATGAACTCTTAAATGAGTTGATTTAATCCATGTATGAATTGTTACAAATTGCCCAAGAACTACTGGATTAAATCTGAAATGACCTCATTTCACTCAAGTTTGAATTGATTATAAATCACAAGTGGTACTGGATTTAGGCTTAAATTATTTCATTTCACTCAAATATGAGTTGGCTACAGATCACACAAGTGTTACTGAATTTAGTCTCAAAGGGATTCCATTTCACTCAAGTACGACCAGATTTAGTCTTAAATGACTTAATTTCACTCAAGTGTGAGTTGGTTACAAATTACTCAAGTGCTACCTGATTTATTCTTAAATAACTTCATTTCACTCAAGTATGAGTTGATTACAAATCAGTCAAGTGCGACTGAATTTAGTCTTAAATGACTCAATTTCACTCAAGTATGAGTTGGTTACAAATCACTCAAGTGCTATTGGATTTTACCTTCATTGAGTTGATTTCACTCAAGTATGAGTAAAATAGAGATCACTCAATCATGAGTTGCTTAAAAACGACTCATTCACTCGAGTTGTTTCAACTCTTTATGAGAAGCTGACTTTCAAGTCATGAGATGAGTGGATTTCGGCTCAACTTGAGTTATTTTGGCTCTTTCGTTTTAAGAGTGTATGTATCCGCCATTTTTAATACTGTTTTCTAAGCATATCTTTGTTGCTTAATTTAATGCTAGATTTTTTTTTTTTTTTTTTGACGAAAGTGTTATTCTTCTGTTAGAAAACGAATTAATTGAAAGGTAAATGCCGTTTGATTAAGTATGCAAACTATACATTGTTTAGATTGTATCAATAAGATCTTTATTAACTGATTATTAGCTGAACTATGTGAACTAATGAAGGAAGGGAACATTTAGAAGAAATAAACGTAATATGTGTCTACAAACAAATGTTTTTCCAGCTGATATTTGTAACTCGCAGCCTGATTAACGCCGAGCAACATAGTTCCCACCTGTTCCTGTCATAAGTTCTGCGATTAAATAAGGGAAAAATTATTATTAAGAAATATCGGTGACTGTGTGCCCCTGCAATAACCAAGCTCTGATGTAACTATTGAATTAAAATTGTAACAATAAAATCTCAAAATTTTTTACACTTTTAACGCGTTAAATAACAGTGTTTTCAATTTTTATGTTAGATGAAAGCCACTTTGTGGCGAAGCATTTTGTGGAAACTACTTTATTTAGAAAACCGAAATAACGTCAGTGTATATATTTCATTTTTGTAATGATTTATGAAACGTTTCTTGTTTTGTGTTTTGTGAATAAATAAATGAAATATACCGCAGTATTAAAAATTTCAGGTATTTTCAATCAGGTAGAAAGGAAAAAGTGCACTTTAAAAAAATATCAATATTTCTGAATCTACGAAAATGTAACCCCGCACAATAACCCCATACAATAACCTCTTTCGAGTTACTGACGATTCCGAAAAGCCTTCTTTGTATTTAGAAACTTCAAAAACCAATATATTTTTGCGATTTAAAAAGCATTTATAAAAAACAAAGTTTGTCTTGTTGCCACAGACTTTCGGAAACGTTCCCGAGTAATTTTCATTGTGTATTAAATTTTCTGAAATTGGAATACCGGTTTTTAGAATATTA
Source organism: Maratus speciosus (assembly GCA_963932465.1). Lineage (NCBI taxonomy): Eukaryota > Metazoa > Arthropoda > Arachnida > Araneae > Salticidae > Maratus > Maratus speciosus. Next base: position 154,805,068 of record OZ010787.1, on the reverse strand, counting down.
TCAATGCTTAATTAAATATTTTAAGCGGCGTAACTGAATTTATAGATGCAAGGGTAACAAAATAATTTTAATTTTAATGTTAATGCTGTTAATTTATTAAGTTTGTCTGTGAAACATGTTTGATGAACATGAAAATGTTTAATTGTGAATTTATAGTACCCTAAAAACCGATATTCCGATTTGAGAAAACTAATTAATGCAAAAGTATTCGGAAATGTTTCCAAAAATGCGTGGCAGAAAAAAACCCCCAAAAACCCTATGTTTTTATAAATGGTTCTTTAAATTTTGAATATATATTTGTTTCTTAGCTTTCTAAAGATAAAGAACACTTTTGGAATCATGGATAACTAGTAGGCTGTTACTCTATATTTTCGTTCGTGGTTATAATACATTTTCCTACACTTTAAAAAAAGACAAATGTTTCTTAATCTACGAAAATATACTATAATCACGATCAAAAATATACCATAACCTCTTCCGAGTCATCCAGGATTGCGAAAAGCGTTCCTTTATCGTTAGAAACCCCAGAAAACAATTTATTTTCGAAATTTAACGAAGAATTTATAAAAATAAATCTTAATTAGCTGCATGTAATTTTCGGAAACGTTTCCGAGTAGCTTTTACAATGCATTAATCAGTTCTCTCTACACAGAAAATCGGTTTTTGGGATGCTATCCATTCTCTAGCAAATATTTTCATATTCAGCAAACATGCTTAACAGACAAACATGCACAATTGACAACATTAACATCATTTTGTTACAATTGCATGTACAAATTCCGTTATGCAGCTGAAAATATTTACTTGTGAATTCCGAAAAACCATTTTTTCGAATAGAGAGAACTGATTAATGCATTGGAAAAGTTTCTCAAAATTTCGGGCAGCTAATAAAAATTTGTTTTTATAAATTTTCCAATAAATTATTTTCTGAGGTTTCTAAAGATAAAAGAACGCTTTTCGAAATATCTTAGGAGACTCGAAAGAGGTTATTGTATTTTCGTTTGTGATTATAGTACATTTTCTTAGGTTAAGAAACATTTGTCTTTTTTTACAGTGTATAATTACGCTTTATGTTGTTGTTTTTTCTTTTCTTTTGTTAGATAATTTAATGAGGGTGCATATATATATATATATATGTATAACCATTATATAATTACAAATCATCATCGATTTCCAATTACTAAAATTAAATTAATAAATTTAGCTGTAATTCATAACACTGACATTATACAAAATAAAGATGGAACCTGTAACTAGTAATACAAAATCCTGCTAAATTCCACTAATTCACTAGCACATTGCGGGCGATAAATCCATATAAAACATATGAAAAATCCTCCATATTTTGATAAAATATCCTATTAAAGGCAAAAGATACAATTATCCAGCTAAATAATGTTGAACCAGAAAAAGCCGTATCACAAACATACAATAGATCAAATGGATGAATGAAGCCGGAAGCTTATATAGTATTTCATATTTTCAATGGTACATAAAATACATATATAAGCAAAAAACATAGTCGATTTCTGTAATGGAATCCAGCAATAATCAAAAATTGATTCCATTATGTACCCGATCGACTAATCACCAGTAATTATAAATCCACCGTGTAAAATAAATTGAATTTAAAATTTTTTTTATTAAACAATGTAATATCCGCAACAATGAACAACATTAAAAAATGAAACCAATTAAATCAGAGACATACCCAGCGAGAGAACAGCCTTGGCATATTGACAATGATACAAACATTTAACGGATTTTGGCATAGCAAAAATCCCGCCCTAATAACTTGCTCAGTTAAAAGCGTATCCTCACGGTTGCCATAGGAAATATTCACAATCTTAAAATATAACAATTTTACATGCTATTATAAAGATCCTGAAATATATTAATACTAAAAGTACATTAAGAAGTATTTGTTTAAAGTTAAACAATTAATAATTAAGAGACAATATCTAATATAATAGTCCATGGCAACCTTATTATATGAGAACAAAATAAATAATTATTTAATGCTGCCATCTAGCGGTCGGTACAACATGAAATTAAAATTAATTGTCTATATATGAATAAGTTCACGTCTAAAATCAGAAGTTATATTGTTTAGTGCTGCCATCTATTGTAGATTACCGAATATAACAGTAGAAAATTGCATTTTTTAAAATTGCTAATATTTGAACCTTTAATATCACTTTAAGACGGCACAACTATATCATTCTAAAAGAGCTCATCAGAATATTGATAATAATCATTTAACTTCTTTAATATAATGTGTTATAATTGGTTATAATTATTTTTATTTTTTATTATTTACATTAAAATTAAGCAAATTAATAATAATTTCGAAAAAGTTACTATATTAATAATATAAAAGTTTGTTTATATTAATCGCTTAATAAAATTACTATATCGTTGCTGATTTTTTTTTTTTGGGGGGGGGGGGGTAATATACCAATAGATTACAACATTTCTACAAACTTATACATACATATATCATAAACTGTATAAGCGTATATCATTACAAAGCAAAATATATTGAAATAAATCAATAAAAGTAAATTAAATGGATGTAAATTAATTTAATTTAAATATTTTTATACAGTACAAAGGACAGCAACCTCACAAGGACCAAAATAAGCATAGAAACACGTATATTCAATATATAGGAATGAATAAAATGAATAAAATAACATTAACATATTGACAAAAATACAGTTCCCCCCAACACACTTAACATAGATTCCAAAAATATAGTAAATAACAGCAGGAAATGAATAACTGAAATGGAATAATGGAAATTTGTAGAAGTTAGACAAAATCACCGGGTTCCAAATGCCTCAAGTTCCACAAATAAAATGTGCCATTTCATCTTCATATTAGCCGTAAATTAGCTAAAGAATATGAATTTGGGACTACCCCAGCAAAGAGGAAATTGCTGGCCAGCAGCAAGATAGGTGCTGGCATTGATGGAGAAGTGCTGGCTGATGGTCTACCACTGCATGACCACTGCTGGACAGCTTCAGTCAAGTTTGCTGTTGGAAATCATTAGATAAAATTCAGGTGGGCATCCATTTTATCTCATGCGCTGGCCCACCACTACATGGAAGTGCACGAACTTTTGCAGTATTATTGCTGGGAATCCTTACGCTAGGTGGCGCTGCGAATATCGAAGACATTGAGTATTTGAACACAAATCTGAAATGAATATCTTCACAATTTAAGCTGTGAAGCTAATTTTTTTTTTTTTTTTTGAAACTGTAAAAAATATAGCACCACTGCCACCAAAAAAATAAGTAAGTGAATGAATAAATAAATAAATTCTTTATTTCAACGAATTTTTTTTTCTCCTTAAATCTGGTTTTACTAGGTTACAAAGGATTTCGGTTTTCATAATTTACGCAGTTCAGAATCAATAATAATAAAAAAAAAGCGTATAAAATACATGGGATTTCAATACAATAGAATAATTTCTATACCAGTTTAATGACTGGGAACGTAAATCACAAAAGAAACAAACTTGAAATAGTGTGATAGGAGCTTGAAAACTACGAGCAATCGTAGCGTACGCTCAAAGCACTTGTTCATGTCCGATCACGAAAACCAAGCAGCATCGAGCGCGGTCAGTACTTGGGAGGATGACCACATGCAGTTCAAATATTTCTATAGACATTTCTATTATAGACACGTCTACAGATGTTTCTGTAGCTCTTGGTAAAACTAGCTTAGAGAAAAAAGAGCCATAATTATAATACTTTGTTTTTTTTTTTATAGAATTCTATAAGCAATTTTTGTAAAGGAAAGTGATGGGCCAGCAAAGGAATATCAGTGGGATAGGTGCTAGCACTGCAGGAAAAGTGCCGGATTGAAGTAATGTGATGGCATACCAATGCTGGCCTGCTGTTGGCCATCACTGATGGGCCAGCTGCATTCGGCTTGGACACTTTTCGACAAGTTTAAGTAATGGCACCGTTGCACTTTACCGCTGATAGCACTGCTGGCTGCCATCTTTTTTCCAGCTGATGGCCCACTGTTTCTTTCTTTGCTGGGAACACACACATAATACAGAGAAATAAGCCAATGAACACCAATTAAGTTCAATATAAAACAAGATAAAAAAGGATAGAGGAAAAATAAAAAAACAAATTACCAAATTAAACTGTCTTATCAGAAGGCATAACAAATACACTCATTAGAGATCACCAGCGCATGTTGCCAAAAAAGTTTTTTATATGATGGTGGACCAAGGATCAACATTATACAGAATAGAAAAGCAAACTCCCATTATATATAACCAGTGCACTCTATAGCTAATTTAGAATTGAGAATGAACTGCTCCATGTATTGAAATAAATCAGTGTGGTGCTGCCATCTATTGACTTATTAGTAAAATAAAAACTATTATATAGTAAAAACTATTAATAACTATTAATGGATTAAGTTTTAAAGCAAATACTGTTTAGATATAGATATATGATAATTAAATAATAATTAAAAATATGTTAATAAATATATGCAATTGTATTATAAAAATTAGTAATTGATATATTAAATCAAAATGATATGTAAAATGCTGAAAATGATGATTATTAATGTTTCACATAAATATCTGTACCTCGCAATAACATATCATAATTTAAATTCCTGTGACAACATTGCATCATTACTTAAATTAATTTATAATTAAATATAAAAATTAAAATTAAGATGCTAAGGATTTAATATTAATAATAATTAAATTTTGAAATTAATAAGTTACATTTAATGTGTCTACAAACTTTCTTAAAAATTAAATACATATAATTTAAGGGGAGAGGGAAGAATAAATAATAAATTTATTAAAACATGAATATTATTCTCATTTAAGATAGTATACTTTGTATTATAAATTAATATGATATTGTCCTGAATAGGCTAAAATTCAAATACAAGTTAATCGTTAACACTATTAAATATTAATGAATATGGATAAATTTAAAATGAATTGATAAATATATAAATATAACCAGTGTTGGGTATGAACGCGTTCATTGAACGAAAACTCACGAACTTAGCTCACTATCTGTGAACTTTGAGTTGAACTTGACTCACATTTTGATAAACGAACGTGAACTGAACGAAAGCTCAAAAAATCCGTGAGTTTGAACGAAATTTACAACTCAAACTCAATCTTTTTCATAATTTTTCTAGCCGTCAATAACATAATTTTTCCATTCCAATGCCATTTAGAAGACGACACGGACTCGGGACCGGTGATATATGAGCCTGATTATCCGATTATCTGGGTCGTGCCCGGGTCTTGCTTTCTCTGTAAGATCGGGTCGGGCCAAATCGGACTTATTTCTAAGCTTGTGCTTTATTGTTCTTCCTAGAAATCTGCACCGACCAAAATTTTCTGACCCGGTTTAAAACTCTCCTTGTATGAAAATCATTGACCTGTCCCTGTCTGACTCGTGCAAAAATCTCTTTAAAAAATTGTACATATACATTTCTGGAGGGGGTTTATACATTACTGTAAAACTTGTTATAAGAATCTGTAGCTAACGAAATTCTGTTTTAAACGGAAAAATTCCTTAATAGGTTCAAAATGGATATAATAATCCGTTTGAAAATTAATAATACATTTGCAAAATACGATAAACATGGTAAAAAAAGAATTTAACTATAACGATTTTTTCCTATCCTATGTGATTTCGTCTTAGTAGGTTTCACGATATAGAATTTTTTAGATTTTTAAGTCTCCAAGCCGTGTAACTAGATTAATGGCATCAATAATAATTCAGATATTTAATACAAATAGAGATCCATTAAAAAATCAATATAGTTTACAAGGATACTTTGAAAGAAATGTAGTAAAAACAGTGTACTTTGAAACGGGGGCTCCCTGTACTATGCAGCCTGTTACACTTTTATTTAAAATGAAAAATATAAACATGAAAAAGAGACTGTGATAATTTTTTTTTTCTCAAAACTCCTCACACAAAACAAAATTTTAAACATATCGCAGTAAAAATAAATATCTGTACGGAACAATTAACACTGTACGGGCTGCTGAATCGTTTTATGCGTCATTAATAAAAACTATCATTAAGAAATTCCAACTTCTTCCCAGAAAGTTTGAATAGTTATTTTCGATTATTATAAATATAAATATTTCGTGAATAAAATAAATGAAAATTAGTTATTTTATGGTGCGAACTTGAAATGACTTACACCTGCTAAGAAGGGAACTTGTCTATAACATTTTTTTTTTCTTTTTTACGCGATTCCGTCTTAGTAGTATGTCTCCAATACATAGAATATAGATTCATGATTCATCAAAAAAATAAATATTGCAGCCTAGGACATTGAAGATTATAAACATGAAAAAAAAAAGCTTAAGTATTTTTGGTCAGAACTCCTCGAATGAGTCAATTTGTAACCATATCGACGTGAAAATCCATGTTTTGCAGAAATTCAGTCAAACCGAGATTTTATTTTTTCCGTGCAAGGCCGGTCTAGGGCCGAACTTTTAATATTTATACCGAGCCGGGCCGATATTTTTTTTTTTTTGTACGGAGGGTCTGGTCTAGGGCCGAAGTTTTAACTTTTATGCCGGGCCGGGCTTTTTTTCTATGGGTTGGGCCCATGCAGACCTCTACTCCTCATACGAGATAAATTTTTAACCACATAGACGTAAAAATCAATGTTTTGTAGACATTCACTCGGGCCGGGCTAGGCTCGTGCCGAAATTTTAACTTTTTTTCCGGGCCGAGCCGGGCCGGTCTCAAGTCAAACTTTTAAGTTTTTTATTGGATCGGACTGGGCTGAGCCAATAATTTTTTTCTACGGGCCGGGTTCGGACCGAACTTCTAATTTTTCTATCGGGCCAGGCCTTTTTTCTATGAGTCGGGCCGGGCTCGGGCCTGGAAATTTCGTCCCATGAAGACCTCTAGTCTGCGGTGTCTGAATGGGGATTGGCGAGCGTAGATCAGAGGGTTCAGAGTTCCCTAGTACATTAAAAAAAAAAAAAAAAAAAAAAAAAAAAAAAAAAAAAAAAAAAACGAGTTTTTAGTGAACTTCGCTCACGTTCATAGATGAGTTTGAGTTGAACGAGTTCGTTTGAAAAATTTTGAATTTGAACGTGAACTTGACTCATTTTTGAGAAATTGTGTTTGATTTTAAACCAGTTCATTTTTTTTTTTTTTTTTTTTTTTTTTTTTGTTTGTTTGTGAGCGTGCCCAACACTGAATATAACTTCACCATTATACATATAAAAGTATTGAATCAACATCCATTATAAAATGTGTATTAGCAACGTAGTAATAAATCAAATGCGCCCCCCTTTTTTTAAAATAAATTAACCATTCACCACATATATATAAAACCATTAAAAAAAAATACAAATTACCACAAAGAAACATAGTAAAAAAAAAGAATTATATATATTTATTTATATATACAGGGTGATTCAGCTCGTCGGTGACAAACTTTAAGGATCGATAGAGCACACCTAGACGAACATTTTTGAATAGGGAATGTAGGGTCCCTGACGCGATGGTAAGGCGCTAGGCGCTTTCGAAAATTTGGGTGCCGAAATTCGAAACGTCATAAAAACTAGGGAAATGGTTAGATTTTCTTGCTTGTTGCGTCGAAATGATTCTGTTTGTTTAGACTTTCTTCAGTACCAATTTGATAAGCGTATCTCTTAAAACATAGATAGGGGGCGCTGCAGACTTTGGAGAGCTAGACAACAACTTTAAGCCCGTTATTTTGATAATTTAACACATGCTCGCCAAAGTTTATACTCTAACTTAAAGTTTGAACCCAAAAGTAGAGCCCTGCAAAAAGCGTAAGAGCCGGAATAAAATGTCAAAGTACAGGGTGGTCGAAACTCGAAGGCTCCTAGGAGATAAACAAACAGATTTCTTGACTTATGGCATGCATTTTCATGATTCTGTTTGCTGGGGCTCTCTGAAACTCAGTTGAACGGTACAAAAAGAAACATCGATAGGGGGCGCTTTGGGCAAAAAACATAATTCGTTGACATTTCGGACGCTAACTGGAAACGGGGCGCTACGATCAGTTAGAAACAAAACAAGAGAGTAATTTACTTATCATAAGAAGCTATTAAAACTGCAGTTTGTTTGTTTTTTTTAACAAACATAGCTGGTTTCAATCATGCACAATGCGCGCAATAAAATTTACATAAGGTGCTTTTTGCTGATTTATGCAAAAGATATCGTACCATATCGATATGCAAAAGATACGTAATGCGTAGACGACAACGCGAGATGACGTAGTTGTATGCGCAGACACGTCTTTTGAACGTGCGGTACCTACTTAAGCTTCGGGTTACTTGTCTGCAGATCGGTAGTAGGATGGAACGGTACACAAACTCTGAATTGGCTGACATGCATTTGGCGTATGGCGCTGCTGGTTGTAATGGACGAGCCGCTCAGCGGTTGTACGCCGAGCGTTACCCCAACAGGCAAATCCCCTGCCATGCCTTCTTCGCTCGAGTACACCAGAGGTTGTCCACAACGGGATCTTTCGACGGAGGCAGGCCTGAACGGGAGCGATCAGTGAGCACCCCCGACAACGAAGAGGCTGTGCTTAACCTGGTTGAGGACAACCCAGGTCTTAGCACGAGAGATATCGCCAGACATGTTGGCATTTCGCAAGCAACTGCGTGGCGCATCTTACGTTCCCGGAATCTGCACCCCTACCACATCCAGCGGGTGCAGTTGCTCAGAGAGCAGGATTTTGGCCCTCGAGTGGAATTCTCAAGATGGTACTTGGCGATGAGATCCAGGGATCCCCGTTTTGTAAACAGCATTTTGTTTACGGACGAGTCCACCTTCAGCCGGGAGGGAATGTGGAACGCCCACAACAGTCATGTGTGGTGTGATGAAAATCCACATGAAACCAGAAGCCGAGCAGCCCAGGAGCGTTTCTCAGTAAATGTGTGGGCCGGCATTCTGGGGGATTGCCTCATTGGCCCTTATTTGTTACCTGAACGGCTGACAGGTGGAAATTACCTGATTTTCCTGGATCAAGTGCTGCCGCAGCTTCTGGATGAGGCGCACGTACCCGAAGGTTCGCGTCGCCAGATGTGGTTCCAGCACGATGGAGCTCCGGCCCATTACACGAACGACGTGCGTCTCCATCTAAACGCAAGGTATGGCCAGCGGTGGATCGGGCGTGGGGGTCCAGTTCACTGGCCTGCCCGATCACCAGACCTCACCTGCTTGGATTTCTTCCTTTGGGGTTACCTGAAGGCCGAGGTATACCATACACCTGTCAGCAGTGCTGAAGAACTTGTGGCGCGCATTGTGGCAGCTGCAGGGCAGATCAGAGATACTCCTGGCATTGTTGGAAACACACACTCCTAAATGCGACGGAGGTGCGAAGCCTGCATCATGGCCCAAGGTCGAAATTTCGAGCATCTTCTGTAGTGTTATTTTTTGTAAATAAATTTCCAGTATCATTGATGTTTTTGGTCTAAATTTATTCAGAAGTGTTGAGCAGAGGTAGAAAATGTGTTTTCATTATTACTAACTGATCGTAGCGCCCCGTTTCCAGTTAGCGTCCGAAATGTCAACGAATTATGTTTTTTGCCCAAAGCGCCCCCTATCGATGTTTCTTTTTGTACCGTTCAACTGAGTTTCAGAGAGCCCCAGCAAACAGAATCATGAAAATGCATGCCATAAGTCAAGAAATCTGTTTGTTTATCTCTTAGGAGCCTTCGAGTTTCGACCACCCTGTACTTTGACATTTTATTCCGGCTCTTACGCTTTTTGCAGGGCTCTACTTTTGGGTTCAAACTTTAAGTTAGAGTATAAACTTTGGCGAGCATGTGTTAAATTATCAAAATAACGGGCTTAAAGTTGTTGTCTAGCTCTCCAAAGTCTGCAGCGCCCCCTATCCATGTTTTAAGAGATACGCTTATCAAATTGGTACTGAAGAAAGTCTAAACAAACAGAATCATTTCGACGCAACAAGCAAGAAAATCTAACCATTTCCCTAGTTTTTATGACTTTTCGAATTTCGGCACCCAAATTTTCGAAAGCGCCTAGCGCCTTACCATCGCGTCAGGGACCCTACATTCCCTATTCAAAAATGTTCGTCTAGGTGTGCTCTATCGATCCTTAAAGTTTGTCACCGACGAGCTGAATCACCCTGTATAATACTTTTTTTTAATCACTCAGGGAACACATGTGCGAATGAATTTCCACATAGAATGGATCTTGTTACCATATTACCTAACTCTCTAATTTAAAGAACTTAAAAATCAAAATAAATACAACCAGAAAAGTAAAGTAATAAAAGGGGTAACACACCTTAAAATTAATCCATAAACAATCATAAAATGAAAGGGAAATGCATATAAAAAATAAAGGCCGTAAGTCGAAATACCAAAGGTTACAAAATCCTCAATTCATTTCGCACACCATCCTTCACTTAATACTTGACCTAAATAATTATTCATAGTTATAAAATTTTAAGATACTTTTGTATTAATTTTACTTATCACTGCTAATAAACTTCTTCATTTTTAAAGATTAGATTAGTTAAACAGAAGAAAGAGAAACAAAGCAGATTATTACATTTAACATAATTTATTAAGTATTAGATCTTTTTTCTTAGTTTACTACTATTTTAATCAATATATTGTAATGGCACTTTAGTGTGTAAATATCAACTGTAAATTTAGACAACAGAACTCACAGTACAGATATTTTAGTAATTATTAATTGAACATTATTTTCATTTTTTTGCAATTGACATCTTGCAATATATCAAAGTATTAATGCAAAAATTACTTACATTACAGATGATCAGGCATGAAGGGCAGGTTTATTTTTTTTACCATTTTTCTTCCTTATAAATATATAGGTATATATATTATTTTTTTATTGTTGAGCCAGCAGTCCTTTGGTTAAAGCAGAAAATAAAAGTTGCTCTATGTGTATTTTTCCTTCGAAGATAAGGTTGTTTCATCAGGCACTGAGAATTGTGTTCTATATACGTTAATTTATTATTTTTTTTTCACATGCTAGCGACGATCAACGAAATCACTGGAGCCTCACATAAAGAAATTTTTTCACGGAAATCACTGGAGTCTCACATAAGGAAGTTTTTTTTCACGGAAATCTCTGGAGCCTCACATAAGGAAATTTTTCACGGAAATCAGTTCACAACTTAGAGGAAGGATCCCCGTCACTCTCCACAAACGACGATGGAAAATTTTGTCATTTCACCCGTAGCTTCTTCAGCGATGTACATGTGGCTTCTATACTATAGATCTTGTTAAACAAAGCCACATCTTTCCCTTTTAAACCGATGGGAAGCAAGGGACACCCGGTAATTTCACATTTTTTTATTTTTGGAGTTGAACTTCACTGCGACGACAACCATGCTTCATGTCCAATATTCTTTTTAAAGATCCCCAGACTATTTACCCGTCTTTCGTGAGTAACAGTCTTCCTTCTTCTGCGCTCTCGTCCTTTTTTTATTCCAAAATTTAAAAGAACTATCCACTGGACAGGGGGAGGGCTAAAAGAAAACCTCCTTCCCCCTGCCCCCACTTACTAAGAAAAAACCATCACATCTTCATTCTCTAATACTCCTGCCTTAACTAACTTTTCCCCCGTAGCGTGTAATAAAAAGGGTTCAACCACTTATCTAAAAGGGGGTGTAATCCACTTTCCACCTTATACATTTTTTTAATGGGCCACCCATACTTAAACACCAAGCAAACTATCTTTCCTCACGGCAGTATCCCATAAAATCTCCAAAATTGTCTGTATGACAATAGCTTTTAAAAGGAGGGTTATAAATTGCACCAAGCATTTTATCTAAAAGTCTCATAAAATTTTATTTATATGGCTGGCCACCCAAGCAGGCTTTTTAGCTGCGATAATGAACGTAACACAAAAGTGTGGGAAATCCATCAGCAAAGTTTTTCCTGTGCTCACGGCATACGAACAAAAGCGGGGTTGCTATGGTTACAGATTAGCCCGGCTGCCTCGATAAGAATTCGTATAGAAGCAATTGTGTGAAAAGAAAAACGGTGCACCTGTTTCACTTCCACTCCCTTGTTTGGTGTTGAAAAACACTACCCCCCCTTTTTTTTTCTTTTACTCTGCCCCAAAACATGAAACAAATACACAGAACAATATTATACTTTAAGAATTCAAACAAGGATATAGGGGGTGTATATAAATACAATTTGATAATATTTAGGTACTGGAATATTTTTAAATATACTATAACATGGCTCCCCTATCACAAAGAAAAAAACAAAAATTTTTTGGAAACGCCAAAAAAAAAATTTTTTTTTTTTAAAGAAACGAAAACTAAACTCCCAGCGGAGAACTCGATTTTCCCGCTCAAAGTTAGCTAATTAAGCATATTAAATTAAAAAAATGGGAGAAGCGAGAATATAAGTATGTCCATTGCAATGCTGGGGCATCACCGACATGAGCACTTGATACTCGAACAAATCAAATAGCGACTCGAAGAGTCTCGAAGCCATACATACCTGACACACCACTCTGCACAGTCCGGAATGTGCAATGAGCTGCTTACAATGAATCGACTACCTTAACACTTCCTTAACAGACAGGAACTTTAAGTTGAATAATCTAAAAAAAAGTTTAAACATTAAGCCATAAAATTAATCCACAGCCAGCTGAATCCCAATCTCAGCCTTCATACTAGCACCCAGTATCTGCACAACATAATATTTACCTATAATTTTCCCTGTTTATACTTTTGACCTAAACATATAGACAGTGAACTCTCATTTTAGTACTACTACTACTCTTACTGAATGAACACCACACCTGACCATAATTGCCATGTACACATGCAATTGAGCCTAAAAAAATTTCTAAAATAGAGAAATCTAAATTAATGTGGAGGAATAAACATGTGAAGTACTGCTGTCAACTGGTAGTTACACATATGCATAAACATCAATTAGACACAGGCTGGAGATGCAGATACATACAGGTAAAAACAAGAAATACATCAAACATTTCGTAAAATATGTGACAGTGTCTGATTCATAACTAAAAATCATTTAAACCAACATACAGTAGTAAAATGTTGCATACATGTGTATAAAGAACACCAATAATATAACAAGTTCTGTAAAAATGAAAAAATTTTACTGTGACAAATTTTATAACCCCTATCGTGAAAAATTTCATTGTCCAAAGGGTGGGGGTTTTAACTTGAAATTTACAAATGCACTTACAGACCATTTGTGCAAACAGTGTATGTCTGCAGCTCTGTACTACTAGGAATACACTAGCCATAGCTTAGAAAAATTTAGAAAAAGGCAAAAATAAACTACACAAACAATGCAAGGATGGTGATGTATTGTCTATAATCACCCAGTAAACATGCCTACCAAATTTAATCAAAGAAAAAAAAATAACAGGAAAGAATAATAATAATAAAAAAAATAAATAAGGAGAATTTATACATTTACTCACATTTACAGCTAAAGAAAATAAAACATGTAAAGCATAAAGAACATGAGCGTGTACTAGTATGGCAGTAGATAACTCACATCAAAAACACAGAGAAGTATAAACATAATACCATTCCGAAAATTTTGCAAATACCCCAAAAATTTATTATTTCAGAGAAAAAAATATATCTATGTAAAAGATATTGGATACACAATACAAAATACATTTAACTAAACGTAAGTAGACATTTAAACATATCGCTTCAGTTGCAGCACCTAATTTTCAAAACACACCTGAAAATTCCAAACTCCCCAAAATTAGCTTAAATTTTGGCTAAAATTAGCTAAAAACTTTTTAGAAACTGGTGCGGAACGGTATGCAGGCCATAATATAACACAAAACACGAGAATTTTTTCAAACAGGACATATAAAGCTCCAAAAACTGCTACTAATATTTACGGACAACAAATCAAAACAAACCCATTTGAAGCTTCAAAATTTTCGATATTGAGTTTTAAATTAAACACATTTACCTAAAAACAGATTAAAACACATATAAATACAAATTAATTAAAATATATGTACAGAAAACATAAAAAAAATTAACAAATAAAATCGTTACTCCCTATAATCTGGTCGAACACTTCTATCCCGAAACGAATATTCGGTTCGTGTAGTCGATCTGGATCGACCGACGCGTTTCGATTTCGCGACAGGTCGTATCGAATCACCCGAAGTCCCTGCATTGTTGCTATCTGAATGATCAATTTCGTCCCTGACCCTTTCAGCAACTCTAGATGCATCTGGTGAGCAACCTAAACATTCCCCTCCCGGTGCAATCTCTGGTTGCGATTCTACTCCTCCCGGAGATTCCTGCTGTTGCGGGGAAAGAGCATCAATTTCCGTTGAATCACTACGTGCGCCATCGGGAGTACTGCCTCTATTTTCATTAGTTTTGTTTTCCCTGCTGCTTTCACTCACATTACGTTGCACTACAGGGGGCGGTACCCATGCATAGCATCTCCTACGTCTACTAGTGCGGGGGTGGGTTGCTCGCTGGCTACTCTGAATCGGTTCTGTTTCATCGATGGGCGGACTGTGAATCGAATCCCCATTAGTCGTTTGTTGTTGTTGTGGATTGTTTTGGTCTGCAATCGTTCTGTTTTTGAATAAAGTGAGCCTGTCAATATGCACAACTTGAGTATTTTTCGGGTTAGCAACTAGCGCGATTTTAAAATTAACATCATTTAACTGCTCTATTATAGTGAAAGGATCATTATTTAACTTACTTAATTTTTTTGTATGACCTGGCTCAATTTTAGGTGTGTAAAGCCACACAAGATCACCCACTTTTAGATTTTTACAAACTGCTGTTTTCTCTCTGTAATTTTCATGCTTTTCAGCTACAGAAATAAGATTGTTGTGGACTTCAGCATACACTTTTTGAAGGGCGGGGATTATGAGTTCACAAAAAGATGGTGCATCGTTGTAATTGATTCTAGGTGGTTGTGAAAATAAACTATAGGGAAGGTTTAGGTTTCTTCCATACATTAAGGCTGCCGGAGTAAGTTTTGTTGAAGAGTGTACAGCAGTACGCATTGCAAGAAGGGCAAATTTAAGCTTAGTATCCCAGTCAGATTGATTTTCATTCACAATATGAGAGAGTGCATTTTTTAATGTACGATTCTGGCGTTCGATCTGGCCATTGCTAGAAGCATGATAGGAAGTTGTTCTGATATGTTTTATGCCAAACATACTGTACACATGTTCAATCGCTTCTGATATTAAGTTTTTACCATTGTCTGTTGTAATATAACACGGTGCTCCATATCGAGATATGAAATCAGCCAAAGTGTGTGCTATCACATCAGATGTGATCGAACGGACAGCATATGCTTCTGGCCACTTTGGAAACGAGTCAATGTAGGTAATTATATACTTATTTCCAGAAAAGGTTTGTGGCAAGACTCCAATTATATCTAAGTGTACTTTATTAAGAGGGAATTGGGGGGTGGGAAGACGTTGCAGTGGTGCAAGATGGTTTGCCTTATGGGCTCTTTTTTCTTGGCAGCTAATACACGATTCCACTAGGTGCTTGATATCTGACGACATCCCCGGCCAGTAAAAATGCTCTCGGATGCGGTCAATCGATTTTTGGAACCCCTGATGACAGGCAGCTAGAGAGTCGGGTGATAGAGTGAATACTTGTAAAATTAATGCTTTAGGAACAACTAATTTGATAGGATTATTTACAATTAAAGAATCTCTCGTATCTTCACATACTAGGATATCATCTCTAAAAAAAAACTTCATGTATTTAGGTGAAATTTCCAAACCTTGCTCTAATTTCTTTACAATCTCACAACACTTCTTGTCCGCTTTTTGGTATTCACTATTTTTTTCCATAAGGTTGGAGTATGGTTCAAAGGATGTTTCTTTAGCAACTTGAATATTGAAATTGCAGCTGACTGCACATGTAGGCTCGTCTACCTTAACAAAACGGGATAAAAAGTCTGCCACACTATTACATTTACCACGGACATAACTTATATTAAAGTTATAGTCTGATATAGTACAAATCCATTTTGCCATTCGTGACGTCGGGTCCTGAATCTTTAACATGAAAGTTAGTGGTGCATGATCTGTATAAATGGTGAAATGAGTGTTGGCTAGGTAGCATTTAAAATGGGCAGTGGCCCAGACAAGAGCAAGAAGCTCCCTCTCAGTGGCCGAATATCTTACCTCAGCATCTTTGAGTCTCCTGCTAGCAAAGGCAACAGGGTGTATCATCTTGTTCTGTCAAGTTGTGAAAGGACTGCCCCTAGAGATTCACTACTTGCATCTGTATATATAATGAATTCTTTGTTAAAATCTGGTAAGGTGAGACATGGTTTTGAGATAAGCGCTTGCTTAAGATCCTCAAATTCCTTTTGGGCTGCCTCATTCCAGACAAAAGGCCCAGTTTCTTTAGTTAAATCTATTAAATTAATTGCTCTTTTAGTAAAATCTGGGATAAAACGCCTGTAAAAAGAAAATGTGCCGATAAAAGATCTGACACCTTTTCGAGTAGTAGGAGGTTGCAATTTTTCAATAATTTCAATATTTTTATTAATGGGAGACACTTGGCCACCATGAATTTTAAAACCAAGATATTGAATTTTATCTGTTAAAAATTTACATTTGCTGGGTTTAAGTTTTAGGTTGTGTTGGCGAAGCCTTTCAAATACAAGATTGAGTTTCTTGATGTGGGACTCAATGTCTTTCGATGAGACCACTATATCATCGATGTAGACCAAAATACCCAAGTTTCCTAGGTCCCCAAAAATGGCATTCATAAGTCTTTGGAACGAATTACCAGAATTCGCCAATCCGAAGCAGTTGCGGGACCACTCAAATAATCCTTTATGTGTAATAATGGCTGTCTTATGCTTGTCCTCAGGTCTAATAACTTGTTGAAAAAAACCCACTCGTGAGATCAAGAGTAGAAAAGTATTTAGCACCTGACAAAGAATCGACAGAGTCTGTGATATTAGGAATAGGGTACGCATCCTTTACCAAGTTCTTGTTAAGTTTTCGAAAATCGACAGATAAACGGTAACTACCATCTGCTTTTTCCACTAGGATGACAGGAGAGGCAAATTCCGACATTAAAGGTGACAAAATATTTGCTTCTAACAAAATATTCAATTGATCCTCCATTTCCTGGCGCAGTTTGTAGGGAACTCTATAAGCTTTGCATCGAACCGGTTTATCCGAAGTTAAGTTTATTGTATGGGGAATTGTGTCACATCCAGGTAAATCTGGTACAGAGGCTGCGAACACATCTTTATTTTTATCAAGGAATTCTTGCATTTGAGTTTTTAAAGGAGGTGTTAAGTGATCCAAATTAATTTCTGAACCCTACTTTAAATCAGCGTGATCAAAATCTGCTATTGGGGTGTCAAAATTTACATTACAGGTTAGGTTACATTTATTTGGAGTTGAATTACATTTACTTGAAGTTAAATTACATTCATCATGAGTTAAATTTAAGTTATCTGTACATTTAAGAATTTTAGCTACAAACGTTCCTTTATTTAAGTGAATAATATTGTCTGAAAAATTTGCAAAAGATAAAAACAAACCATGCTCTTGTGTGCAAATGGTTCTGGAAATAAGGAGGCCTTGATGCAAACTCCTAGCAAGGGGTTCTAACATTATAGGATCATTTACGCTTACATTTAATTCTTTACTACACTTAACATTTGTCAAAATTTTAGTTTGGGGAGGGATTGTTATTTTATCACATAATGCGGGTATATCTACGATGGTTTTGTCATTACTCTCATTTTCATTAACTTTATTTTCACTTTCACAATTTTCATTGTCATCACTTAAATCCTCCTCAATATCAGCAATTTGCACCGCATAAGGTTTTTTTTTATATCCTCCTTGCTGTACCCTACCTGTGTCTTGCGAAATAAGGTTTACTTGGTGAACAGGAGTAGTTTGTGGTATATTGTGGTTATCTATGGTACTCTCAACTTTCTCTGTGACTTTCTCAGTTTGTAAGTCACTATTACTTTCCTTTAGTAATTTCTTTTGCCCTCTATTACCTAATTCTTCCTTTTCATTACTTATGGTACCCTGAACTGCCTCTATACCACTACTACAGACTACTTTTTGTTCACTATTAGCTTTGTTTACACTTTTGCACTGGTAATTGTCACAAGTACATTTTCCACAATTTGTACACATTTTTGCTATATTATATTTACATTTACAGTTACTAGAATTATTTACAACATTATTTACAAAGTTTTGACACATTTTGGTACTATTCTGACAATTTTCTACATCCTCAGTTACTGTGCTAAGACTATGGCAACCTGAATTTCCCTCAACTTTGGAATGATCCTGACCTTCGGCTGTTTGTTTACTTTGTGTTTGTTCAGAGCTTTTAAGACTGACAGTATTATTTGAACAATCAATGGTAACTCTGTATTTTTTTAAAAAAGGCATTCCTAAAATGGCAGAAAATTCATCCGCCAGTTTCCCTGGGACAACAAAAAATTTAGCAGTGCACAGAATATCATTAATTTTAAAAGTTGCTACCACACATTGATTTAGATTCATTTTCTCGCCAGTTACAGTCACAATGGGTGTGCAACACTCCTCTACGTTACTCTCCAAAAAGAAACTTAGCATAGCGCTACTCAAAAGATTTATCGCAGATCCAGAATCACATAATGCAGTGATAGTTTTATTATTCACAATCATACTCGTCACAGGGAGACTGTACACTTGTGAGGAAAAAACACTATATACTGGGGCGGAGTCGTTCGGCTTCTGGGGGATCAGTCCGACCATCTCAGATCCAGCCTTATTTAATTTAAAGGCACTATAGGAGCACCCTGTGTATTGCTGTCACTACTTGGTTGATTTACATTTACATTATTAGCTTGATCCCTATCACTATTCCCTTTATCATCAGAATTATCTGTATCCCTATTGTTATAATCATTCCTATCCCTACCACTATAATCATTTCTGCCCCTATTGTTATTTCCACTTCTACCCCTACTTCCCCTATAGTTAAAGTCCTGTCTATCCCTACCATTATAATTATAATCGTTTCTATCTCTATTTTCCCTAAAATAAGCATTATCAGGTTGGCCATGATACCCTCTATAATTGTTGCTGTAGCCCCCACGGCCCCTATAGTTACTAAACCTGCCCCTACCAAAATTGTTCTGATACCTAGCTTGCGGGATATCTCGTGCAAAGTGACCTACCTCAGAACAAATGTAACAAGAAAAATTATGCATATTTGTTCTTTCCTGGCTCTGCATCTCGCCCCGTTTATCATTACTTTGCTCCAAACTTTCAATTTTCGCTGTGAGTAATTCTACTTGTTCCCTTAGTTTATTTATTTCGTGCTGTGACTGTTTAGACTCACCTTTTGGGTGCACAGCGGCGCATGCTACATTTTGTTGCACACATTGAGGTGTAAAAGGGGTACTAACGTCACTTTGTAAATTGTAGAAAGGGTTGGCGCTCACACTCCTACATGCCTTTTCTTCTAGAAGCGCAACTCTGAGGATTTCCTCGGGGTTTGTGGGTTTTTTGTTATAACACCTCTCCTAATCTCAGGGGACAAGTTACCTAGAAGCATAGAATGCAGAATAGCATTCCTATTTTTCTCTACTACGTCACCCTGCAGCCCATCAATATCCAATGCTTTAAGCGACATATCATATGCCCTATCATAGAAATCCTGCACTGACATATGGGGGGTTTGCTTGAAACTGAAAAAATTCGAGAGTGCTACATTCGGAGTGATATGGTGGGTATATCTTTCCTTAAATTTTTTTATAATATCATCTACTGTTTTACACTTATTAAGCTTATATAATCTAGCTGCTCCCCCATTTACTCTACTAAACAAAGCAAACTTCTTTTCTTCCTCTTCCCATTTGAAAAAATTAGCCAAACTATCAAATTTTTCAAAAAATACACTGAAGGGCACTGAATTTGCCTCACCGCTAAAAGGTGGAATGGATTAAATATTTTCCATTAAGGCATTCTTTTTTTGGACCAGTGCAAAATCTTTGATGTGGTCGTCGTGAGCCATAATTAGTACAAGAAAATTTTCAAGAGGTGTACATATATTCACAGAAAAGGAAATTCATAAAAAAAATACCAAGGAAATCTCTTAAAATTACACCAGTATGGAAAAAAAATATCCTTAGCAATAATTAATCAGTAGTACAGTGCCGCACACTTACCTTTTACATACATGTATATATAAAAATGAAATACAATTTTAAAAGCAAATAACCAGGTTTACAATGTCACGCAGCATTCTTGTAGTCACGGTACCATTCTTGTTGGGTGGTTTTTCTCTTCTTCTAATTACACTCCACTTTTAATTTACTCAAATAATTTTCTCCAAAGACATTAACCTAACCTCATATTTTTAAACAAGGTGTGAGCAGTTTACCACAAAATGGATGTTGTTACAAAAGAAAAGAAATTTAAAACAATAAGCAAATATGCTTAGAGAAATACCAACTTAGTAATTTGAAATTTAGAGCAATTACTAACAAACAAAAACAGAATAGAGAGGAAATACATAAATTAACTTTAAGTATATCAGAATGTTACCATTAGAAATTGCAAGATTAAACCTTAATTCTTTTACAGTAACAACACCCTCAACCATTCACAACTTATGAAGAGAATACCACCAACACTACTGGATTTGAAAATATAAGACACTCATAATGAAAAAAGGAAAAGTAAAATTTGATTACCACAGAGCCTGAAAGGTGAAAGGCAAACTCTTGAGTCTGCACCAATTTTAAACAATATGTTTTAATAATTTAAAAGAATGGAATAATAAAATTATGACTGCACTTTATACTCTCAAATCCAGGGGCCAAATAATCGTATAGTGTGTTATTAGCATTGAAAACTATAAAATCTGATGAATTTCACTCCAGACAAAATTCTCTCTTAAGCCATTCACTTATATACCAAGATTTGTATTAATTATTCCAGAGACTACATAAATTTCAGTATTTATAATTTTTTTTATGAACAATGCTTACTCTTTTCAGAAGTTAATTACTTATATATAATACTTTTTTTTTGAATCACTCAGGGAACACATGTGCGAATGAATTTCCACCTAGAATGGATCTTGTTACCATATTACCTAACTCTCTAATTTAAAGAACTTAAAAATCAAAATAAATACAACCAGAAAAGTAAAGTAATAAAAGGGGTAACACACCTTAAAATTAATCCACAAAACAATCATAAAATGAAAGGGAAATGCATATCAAAAATAACGGCCGTAAGTCGAAATACCAAAGGTTACAAAATCCTCAATTCATTTCGCACAGCATCCTTCACTTAATACTTGACCTAAATAATTATTCATAGTTATAAAATTTTAAGATACTTTTGTATTAATTTTACTTATCACTGCTAATAAACTTCTTCATTTTTAAAGATTAGATTAGTTAAACAGAAGAAAGAGAAACAAAGCAGATTATTACATTTAACATAAATTATTAAGTATTAGATCTTTTTTTTTTAGTTTACTACTATTTTAATCAATATATTGTAATGGCACTTTGGTGTGTAAATATCAACTGTAAATTTAGACAACAGAACTCACAGTATAGATATTTTAGTAAATATTAATTGAACTTTATTTTCATTTTTTTGCAATTGACATCTTGCAATATATCGAAGTATTAATAAAAAAATTACTTACATTACAGATGATCAGGCATGAAGGGCAGGTTTATTTTTTTTTACCATTTTTCTTCCTTATAAATATATATGTATATATATTATTTTTTTATTGTTGAGCCAGCAGTCCTTTGGTTAAAGCAGAAAATAAAAGTTGCTCTATGTGTATTTTTCCTTCGAAGATAAGGTTGTTTCATCAGGCACTGAGAATTGTGTTCTATATACGTTAATTTATTATTTTTTTTCACATGCTAGCGACGATCAACGAAATCACTGGAGCCTCACATAAAGAAATTTTTTCACGGAAATCACTGGAGTCTCACATAAGGAAGTTTTTTTTTTCACGGAAATCTCTGGAGCCTCACATAAGGAAATTTTTCACGGAAATCAGTTCACAACTTAGAGGAAGGATCCCCGTCATTCTCCACAAACGACGATGGAAAATTTGGTCATTTCACCCGTAGCTTCTTTAGCGATGTACATGTGGCTTCTATACTATAAATCTTGTTAAACAAAGCCACAACTTTCTCTTTTAAACCGATGGGAAGCAAGGGACACCCGGTAATTTCACATTTTTTCTTTTTGGAGTTGAACTTCACTGCGACGACAACCATGCTTCATGTCCAATATTCTTTTTAAAGATCCCCAGACTATTTACCCGTCTTTCGTGAGTAACAGTCTTCCTTCTTCTGCGCTCTCGTCCTTTTTTTATTCCAAAATTTAAAAGAACTATCCACTGGACAGGGGGAGGGCTAAAAGAAAACCTCCTTCCCCCCTGCCCCCACTTACTAAGAAAAAACCATCACTTCTTCATTCTCTAATACTCCTGCCTTAACTAACTTTTTCCCCGTAGCGTGTAATAAAAATTCACATGTGCAATACTCTTGCTGACGTCAAACGCTCCTATTCGCTAATCTGGTAGGGTTCAACCACTTATCTAAAAGGGGGTGTAATCCACTTTCCACCTTATACATTTTTTTTAATGGGCCACCCATACTTAAACACCAAGCAAACTATCTTTCCTCACGGCAGTATCCCATAAAATTTCCAAAATTGTCTGTATGACAATAGCTTTTAAAAGGAGGGTTATAAATTGCACCAAGCATTTTATCTAAAAGGCTCATAAAATTTTATTTATATGGCTGGCCACCCAAGCAGGCTTTTTAGCTGCGATAATGAACGTAACACAAAAGTGCGGGAAATCCATCAGCAAAGTTTTTCCTGTGCTCACGGCATACGAACAAAAGCGGGGTTGCTATGGTTACAGATTAGCCCGGCTGCCTCGATAAGAATTCGTATAGAAGCAAGTGAAAAGAAAAACGGTGAACCTGTTTCACTTCCACTCCCTTGTTTGGTGTTGAAAAACACTACCCCCCTTTTTTTCTTTTACTCTGCCCCAAAACATGAAGAAAATACGCAGAACAATATTATACTTTAAGAATTCAAACAAGGATATAGGGGGTGTATATAAATACAATTTGATAATATTTAGGTACTGGAATATTTTTAAATATAGTATAACAGAATCAATAATAAAAAAAGCGTATAAATTATATAGGATTTCTATACAACACAATAATTTCTATACCAGTTTAATTATTCGGAACGTAAATCACAAAAGAACAAACTTGAAATAGTGTAATGAGAGCTTAAAAACTACGAGCGGTCATAGCATACGCTGAAAGAACTTGTTCTTGTCCGATCACGAAATCCAAACTGCATCGAGCGCGGTCAGTACTTGGGAGGGTGGCCACATGGAAACCGCCGCAAGTTCAAATATTTCTATAGACACTTCTATAGCTCTTGGTGAAACTAGCTTATAGAAAAAAAGATCCATAATACTTTGTTTTTATTATAGAATTCTATAAGAAATTTTTGTAAGGGAATGTGCTGGACCAGCAAATTAATAGCAGTGGGATAGGTGCTAGCACTGCATGAAAAGTGCCGGATTGAAATAATGTGGCGGTATACTGCTGGGCAACATATAACAATAATATGTTCCCGCACCATGTTGGTTAAATCAAAGTAAAATTGCGTAATTTGTTATTTCTGTTTGTATAAATATTTTTTTATAAAATATAATTATGAGTGTAAAATTATAATGTTTATATATTTAAGTAAAATAGGAGTGTAAGTTCATACAAAAATTATTAAGTTGATTTTAAATATTAAATATATATTTTTAAAAAAAATTGTTGTATTGTAAAATGAATGTATAATGTTGAATATAGTTCGGATCTCAGATAACAACAATAGCCAGACGCCATCGTGTCGTTTTATGACAAGCCAGTGGAAAGTGGTGTATAATTAGAAATCGTAAAATAATAAAAATGTTGGAATAAATTTATGGCTTTTCAGACCACCCAAACTTTAAGGCATATAATAATATTAAAGTATATGCAAGGGGCCATTTGCAGACTGTTAGCTAATAGGTCTATCTAAGGATAATGCAATATCTTCTCATATCCAATAAGGGAGGACTAGACAAATAGTTCCACCTACTGCAAGAGTTGGTGTGCCAGAAGAAAAAGGTTTGAAAAAGAGAGTCTGAAAAAAGATGTCGAAGACGCAGGAGCTATCCTGAAAGCCCATGCAATGAATCCAGAGAGCCCTAGTAATGCCCAGGCGAGATGGACATATCGGAGTGAGCCCAAGCAAGCCTAATTGAGGATGTCTTCCTGATGTTGAAATAAAATGGATTGTTCTACTGCGGTCCGTAGCTATGCATCCTGCCATCCCGATTTCGCCGCTATGATAAGAAGCTGAATCCGAATGACATATGGATATGATCCTTAGCAACGCGACAGCTCTGAATTTGATGAATAAAGGCCACCATCCCGTATATGATTCAAGGTATTACCTTAATCTTTTTCTTTTACCACTTTAAATTATATGAGAAATTATAAATATCCTTTTATGATATTTTATGGTAGAGAGCAATCTGAGATCCAACAAAGCCAATAATTAAATATAATTAAGGTATTTTAAAAAAATGAAAGATAATTATTTTTTTTTTTTTTTTTTTGCAAAAAGAAAATATATAATAATAAGAGTGAATGAAAACATTGTCTTTTTTTTTTTAAAGATTAAATATACATGTAATAATGAGTAGCGAACAAAAGTGTTGCTTTCTTTTTTTTGAATTAATATAATGTGTATATGTATTTAGTTGTGTTCAATGTAAATAAAATATTTAATCAAGTTTTAAAAAGTTTCTGTAATTATTTAATAGATAAATGTTTTAGGTGTGTCAACTTATTTTTACAGCTTAAATTTTAGTTTAATTCATAAGTGGAAGAGTTCGTCTAAATAATTCACAACGCAAACTCTTAATTTTATTCGTAATTAATTAAATTTAATAATTACAGTTTTACGCGGATTATAATTTAATTTTATTAATTATTCGCGTTGCTCTTCTACTAGAATTACGTAATTACGATCACTTATGTTATTTGAATTTATCTAAGGTATATAAAATTATATACCAATTTACTATGAGGTTGCTTGGATGATTTGGACCAATTAACAATTTTGGATGTAAATTAAATAGGAAATAAACAAGTGTAATTTTCTGTCCAGCACATACCAATGCTGGCCTGCTGTTGGCCATCATTGATGGGCCAGCTGCACTCCGCACGGACACTTTTGTACAGGTTTAAGTAATGGCACAATTGCACTGTACCGCTGATGGTAGTGCTGGTTGCCATCTTTTTTCCAGCTGATGGCCCACTGTTTCTTTCTTTGCTGGCATGTAACAGAAAAGGCTGGAAATTGTTTATCACTGTGGTAAATGACTATTTGTGTCCTGTTCAACTTTTGTATGCATTTGTGTAAGAATAGCACTCATATTCGTGAAGATGTTAACGTTTTTGTGAAAAATTCAAAAGTTTTTTGCTTATAGTATACAGAGTTTTCAAACAAATTTACACGACTTTCCGAAAACTTGCCAAAGAATAGTAGCAACAGTATACTGCAATTAAAGCTTGAATATATTGAATATTTGATGAGATATGGGCATTTTTATGTGATAATTTTTAACTGCGAATGCGCGGAAGATTTCAAAATTTTTATTTCATAATTTGGTAGTCAGTATTTTGGGGCAACTTCTATAAAAAGTCCAGTCAAATGTTGTGAAAACTTAGAAAGATATAGTGAGCTGATTGAAAAGTTGTGGAAATTCCTTACAATAAAACTATTTTTAGGAAGCAACTCACTATATCGACCCTATCTTTGTGAATTTTAGCGATATTTGATTGGACTTTTATATAAGTTGCCCTAAACAGCTGACTACCAAATTATATAAATAAAAATTTTAGGATCTTCCACGCATGCGCAGTTAAAAATTATTTGATACAAATGCCCATATCTCACCAAATATTCAATATATTCATGTTTTAATTGCAGTATACTGTTTCTACTGTTCTTTGTCAGGTTTTTGAAAAGTTGTGTTAAATTTGGTTGAAAACTCTGTACGCTATAAACAAAAAACTTTTGAATTTTTCACAAAAACTTTAACATCTTCGCGAATATGAGTGCTATGCTTTAGTGCTATACAAATGCATACAAACGTTGAACAGGACCCAAATAGACATTTACCACAGTGACAAACCATTTCGAGCTTTTTCTGTTACATAGGTGATCGCAAATATTATTTTATTATTAAATTTATTATTAGCCCCTTAATTGTACCCCCCCCCCCCCCCCGATAAACCTTCACCGAGAAATATAAAATCAAACATGTTTCTTACATCTTAAAAGTTCAAGAGCAATTCGCCAATAACATTGGTAGATATTCGAGAAAACGTGTGCAATCGAAAGCATTCAGTCCCTGTACCTTAACTTTTGTAGGCCAGTGTGTTTTACAATTACTTAAACAAAATTTGAAATATTATAAATTTTTTGTTCTTTTTAGTATAATATTATATGAATACTTATTAAATATTATTTAATTGAATACAATTTCTTAGAAAAATTTGAAATATTGTATTTATTTATTTTTTTTTTAGTACAATTTAAAAATATTAGATGAATACTTATATGATTGTTGGGTAGTTCTTATGTAAAAATATTATTAAATTATGTTTTTTAAATAATTTGCGACAATTACTTAGAAAATATTTGAAATATGATATTTATTTTTTTCTTTTTAGTACAATATTAGTTGAATACTTAGTAACTATTATTTAATATTTTACAATTACTTAGAATTTGAAATACGATATTTATTTTTTCTTTTTAGTAAAATATTATGTGAATACTTCGTAAATATTATGTATAAATATTATTAAATGTTTTTTAAATATTTTGCAATTACTTAAACAAAATATGAAATATATTTATTTTTTATTTTTAGTATAATATTAGTTGAATACTTAGTAACTATTATTTAATATTTTACAATTACTTAGACAAAATTTGAAATATTATATTTTTTCTTTTTAGTAATTTATGTATTTTTAAAATGTAGATGATTATTTAGTTCATTTTACTTAATTTTCATGACTTAGTAGTTCAAGTATTTAATTTAAAATTACTATTTATCGTCAAATTTAATACAAGGTAGTAATATAGTACTAAGAATTTACTGATATATTGTATGTATTTTTAAAATGCAGATGATCTGTTAGTTCGTTTTAATTAATTTTCACGGTTTAGTAGTTCAAGTATTTAATTTAGAATCACTATTTATTGTCAAATTTAATGCAGGATAGTAATATAGCACTCAGAATTTACTGCTATATTAAAGTTATTATATGTACTTTTAAAATGTAGATGACCTGTTAGCTGAATTTTATATTATTTAATATATTTTTTCTGTATGCATAAGATTTTTATAAAATTTCATTAATATTTTTATACAGTTATTTGGAATTTTAACTTGAATTGGGAGTATATATTTCAATGTACATAACATTTGTTATTGATATCCAAGGAAATCATGAGTCTATGCATGAAAGTTTTGAATAACAGTTCTAAAGTAAAATTATTTCTGTATGAATAAAGACTTTTTAATAATATCAATTGTATATAAGTTAAACATTTCTGATATAAATTTTATTAAATCAAGAATAAATTGGAAGGTTTTGAGTTTAATGAGTTTTAAAATAAACTGTTCTATACTTCACAGAGAACTGTGACGTATTCACTGCTAGTCCGCCAGCTTACGAATTCTCCTCACTAATGCTAAGTCTATGGGGATGGGATGCATTCGTATATTTAATATATCTCTTCAGAAAATTAATGTTTTTAAGCTTTTTTCTTTGTACTCTTGTTAAATGATATATCTTTTTTTCTTAGTTCTCAAAATATTTCTAAAATATCTACTTCTTTTAATATTTTATGTGTTAAAAGCTGACGTATTGAGAATAAGATTTTAACACTTCCTATAAAAATTAAGTATATATTTTAGAAATGTTTTGAGAAGTAAAGAAAAAAGAAATATTCTTTAAGAAGAGTACATAGAAAAAAGAAGTTAAAAATATTAATTTCCTTTACCGATATTTTAAATATACGAATGCATCTCATCCCCATAGACTTAACATTACTGAAGGGAAGTAGGAAACTAAGTGAAGGCAACGGTCAAATTCTGTTAAACCTCCTTCCCCCGCCCCCCCCCCCCCACACACACACAATGGGTGGAATATCTTCAGTGGAACTTTTAAAAGAAACTTGACCCAGAATTGTTGTTTACATGCAAAGAAAATTGACATTCTGAAAACATACACAGCCACACCTCTCCCTACATATGAAATCGAACCTGCGAACTTCGGTTCCAAACGTGTGGTATGGGGATATTTGAATGACAGATGTGAAAAACATTGTACATTCATGGTCGTGTTAATTAAAAAAGGGGACTTCCTTTCATCCTGTGCATATATAGGAAACAAAAAGATATGTCTTATGTTATGATTAGAGTCCGGATTATATGCACTTACAAAAATGCCAAAATATAAGCTAAAACTTTTAAAATATGCAAAAATATGCAATAATAAATTTTCATTTACTTCTATTTTCCACATGAAGAAACGCATTTCCACTTTAAAATAATGCATGAAAAGGGGAAGTAATAATTTATAACGAACAATTATTTTCCTTTATCGGGAGTAATTTTTGTTACAATATATAATTATATATTGTTCAAAATTACACAAAGTAAAATTTTGTCCAATCGTCAATGATGTTTTTAGCGAAGAAAATGTTCTTTCAACATCTGCTGATGTAATAAAAAATATTTACAGAATTTTACATTAGATGATGTGACTTCTTCTGGTAAGTCACCTCCATTCTCATTAATGAAACTATTTATCTGTTAACCCCTTCAAGGGCGCTGGCTCATTTTTGGACCAGCTAATTTTAATCCGTAAAGGCCACATAGGCACCAGAATATTGGAATGAAAAAATTCCTTTTATTCAATACGTAAACAAAAGCTTTTGCTTATTTTGAAATAAACCTGCTTGTGAATTCTGGTGTCATTCACTCATTTCAGCGTTTGCTCCTGAAAGGGTTAAAACCCAAAAAGTCGACATTTTTATTTAACCCTTTATTAAGTTTTCTTGCACTTTTTGTCCTATTACTCCTGGTACTAACGATATATGTCACTCTGACTTTTTCTATTTCTGTAACTGCAGCATTCAGAGAAATATCACGCATTTCTAATATTTGCATCATCTCGGGTAACCCTGAAAAATGATTTTCAATCACAGATAAATGATGATTAAAACTTATCTGACTAACAAGTAGACGCATCTGCTGATGGAAAAATATTCTTTGTCAAATCAGGAAATTATTTTCTACTTGAATTTTTGATAGTTTTCAATGAAAATGTACTAGTGAAATAATGTGTTTTCGAATAAAATATTTTTATTGGAAGTGTCTTTGTTTTTTATATGAACCGATAAAATAATAAAGAATTGCGTTGAATTATTTATCATTCAGGATTTTTATTTAAATAAAATGGATAAAAACTATCTGTATAATATAGTTTTAGAAAGAATAATATTAAAATGGTTGTTATAGTTAGATTATAATAATGTAGAGTTGAATCACGAATCTCATGAGAGATTACGATGGAAGATGAGGATTTCCTGAAAATTTAAGACATATGTTCGCTCTACCATAATTACAACTATCCTTACTTTAATTTTTATTTACGTAACATTCAATCTAGATGATATTTCTAGTTCATTTTAATTATTTAAAGATTGGAGCGATAAGAATTATCATCGCATACCCCCTCGTACGCCCCTGCATCCTCATCAGTATCTGTATGGAACCTTTGATGTAGTATCCGGTTTTTTTCATAAAGCATCTTTAGCTGAATCTCAAGAATGTGCCATCACGTAATAAGGGTGTTCCCTACTACCCCAGCAGAGCCCCTTGACATAAGAGTCACGGAGGTCGCATCATAGGGCAGCGACACTTCTCTGAGGAACAGTAATCGGAAAAAACAGTTCCGAACCAAAATAGAAAGCTTGCAGTGGGCAGGCGAACCGAAAAAGTGGGTCACAACATGCTCGAAACCGGTTCCCTCAATTGGGCCAGGAGTGCTGCGAACCCGCTGCTAGTGAAACTTCTCTCTCTGTCTTTCTCTCTCTCTCTCTCAGACATTTTGGCCATGACCGAGAGTGACCCATATAGGCACCACAAGTGTGTCGAACCCTGCTAGGCCCCGCACTAGTAGACCCCGGCCCACGAAAGAGGCAGCACTGCATCGCTCTCAGCTCTCTGCCGAAACGTCTTTTCACAACTGCGCGATTAGTTGGCGCGGGTCGTTGGCCCTTCGGAAAGCGACGAGCATAATTTCTGTTACCGAGGCACAACACTGACCCGTACAGAGGAGCGCTCATCTCTAACGGTGGATTAATCAGTTTCTGGATTTGCATCTTTTATCATTTTCACTGACTTTTCGGACTTTTAGCATTTAGTGACAAAATGACATAAACATTAATGCGATGGTTTTCTTTGTGCTGGAGGCCATGGAATTTTTATTGATGTCGTGTGAGTAAAATTTTTTTGGATTTATTAACATAATTTTTAGATTTTTAACTATTGATTTTAATTTTGTTTATAGTTTAACATATTTATTGCATAAAATACCACTTTCTATTAAAATTCTTCGTTTCTATTGATATCATTATTTGATTTTTATCGACTGATTTTAAATTTGTTTACAGAAAATATCCCTTATATGACAACAAATACAAATTATTCATATTTATATCCGATATTTTTAGTTTTTAGAGATTTGATATTAATATTTACTCTTAACTTAGAAGCATTTATTTACCTATTCTTTTTTTTTTTAATATTTAATTTTTGTCGACTTATTTTAAATTTGTTTACAAAAAATATTCCTTATATAACTATAAATAATTCATATTTAAATCCAATTTTTATTTTTTAGTGGTTTGATATTAATATTTACTCTTAACTTACAAACATTTGTTTAAACATTCCTTTTTTTTAAAATATATGTTTTTAAGACATAACAATATAAGGTTCTTCCGGTATTTATTTTAATAGCTGACATACTGTAATAGATTAAGAAAATATTTTATTACGATATTAGTAAACTTTATTATTAATAATAATTTAAGCTGTATGATGTAGAAACATATTAATATATGTAAATAAATAATTTCGTAACCATTTATGTCATCCCGCTTTACTCTTCTTCTTATTATGTATGTATATATTCTTAGTATTTATTTAAATATATGTAAATAAATAATTTCGTAACCGTTTCTATCATCCCGCTTTACTCTTCTAATTATTATGTATGTATATATTTTTAGTTTTTACTTCATTATATGTATATATAAATAATTTCGTAACCGTTTTTATCATCCCGTTTAACTCTTCTGATTATTATTTAACGTACGTATATATAACGTACATATATATTAACGTATGTATATATTATGAGTTTTTAGGTTATTATTTAAACTTGTAGTTGCAAAATACTCATCACTATTTACTTTATTCGAGGTGCTTCAAGTCACTCCTATTATAAGCTACTAGAATTTCTAGAATAAGTTTTAAAACTTATAATAATACATAAATATAATAAAATATACAATATTAGTTAGTTAAGTTGTAGAGATAAAACGAAAATATAAAATAAAACCACGAATATAGAAAGATTATTAAAAGTTGCACCACATCTTGTTTTTGAATAAAATATAAAATCCATTAATATATATATATATATATATATATATATATATATATATATATATATAATAAAAGGAGATTGCTTTGTGTCTAATAATAAAAGATTCTATTACTCCGGAAAACAGTTTGGTTAACAGTTACAAGATATTTTCCGAGAAAGCGAAAACAAATTTGGAAGAAGATATTAAAAGCCGCGCTTCAACTTCTATCTTGCGCTTGCGTGCTGAAGCTCATTTTGTGTTTTCTTTTATTGGAAGAGAATTTTCGAGTGCTTTACAGATGAAAAAGGGAGTTTTACGTAGGTGCGAATTTATCGTTTCTTTAGCTTAATATGATGAAACAGGGTTACATTTTTCAGTAAATAAAATTATATCTAAAACTGATATTGTTTTTTTTTTTTTTTTTTTTTATTTTTTTTTTTTAGAAATTTATAGTTTATTGTCATACAAACGGGAATATTTTATTTTCGTATAACATTATTATTATTATTATTATTATTAATTTATGCGAAGAAATTAGTATCAAATAACTAATATAAACAAGCTAAGAACAGTTTTCAGTAAACTATTTTATTTATATATTTTACATAGTATTTTTAAAACTAACATACAATGCAATAACATTTTCAAAACTTGAATATCTATTTTACAATTTATATTTTTTTTCAATAAAAACAAAACGGTATTTACGAGGTATTTAATTTTCCGTATACATGCAACGTAATTAGCGTAAGATAAATAATTAAAAAAATTAATATTCATCTGAAAAAAGTAATTTTAAAATTATGATTAATTTTATTATTTTCAAATTGATTATTTTAATATTATTAACAATAGTTTTAATATTATTTAAGCGTTAATAACCTTCCAATTAATATATAAATGTACTTTTCAAAATATTATTCAAACCTTATTTTATTGAAGAATCTTCGTTACTTATGAACTTTAAAATATATAATTTTTTTTTTAAATGTATTAATTTCTTTTTATAAAGCATTATGAAGCCTATATTTACAGTATTAATTTATGATTACTTGTAAAGAGCTATTTGTAAGCGCGCTGTTTCTTTATCATGTAGTTTATCAGTTCATACAATATTCCTATTTTCTATTTGTTTTAAATTTTGAACTTTCGCAGCGTAATGTCATTATTTTTTATTGATAAATAAACAAAAACAGCCAAAATGATAAAATAATTTATCGTGAATGGAAATACAATTATATCTTTATGCATTTTATTGTAGTAGAATTTTTGTGTGTTTTCTTTGTCAGATGTCTTGTTTTCTTAATTTAATTTTTTAGAGAAATAATATGATGCTTTTTCTAATATGAATAATTTCATTAAACTGTTTCATAGTTTTATTGTTTAGTGTAATTTTAAGGAAAATATCAACATGTAATCAATACAAAATGACAATTAGTATATATTTTTTTAATGCAGAATAGCTAATATATTTTATGCAAACCTATGCATTGTTACATTTCCTGATTAATAATAATAATTTTTTTTCTAAATGTTCTTGCACTTTGTAGGTGAACAACAGTTGCGAAATTTTGTGGAAGGCAGCCGATATTGACGTGCATTTTTTTCGGAAACTACTGAAGTGATTTAATTTTTTTTCTTGATATTATAATTAGCTATATTGTGATCATTTTGTCTATCTGGAAAAACAATTTATTTTTAGTAACATTAATTTTAAATAAAGCAAGATTTAAGATTGTGTACCTATTGCTTTTTTAAGTTTTTATTCATTGCTGAACGATAAATTTATATTTTAACTTCTGCCAAAAATATTTTTTTATGTATAAATCGCTTCAGTAGTTTCAGGGGAAAAGATACTTCAATATCAGCTATTTTCCACAGGATTTCGCAAGTGTTGTAGGCCTTAAGAAATTAAAAATTGATTTCTTTTTAAATATTACATGTCACATAAAAGTGGGAAATAATTAAATATACATTAAAACTAATTTTCTTATAATAAAAAAGGAATACAAAGTTATGACGAATTGTTGAACCCCATTTACCTTTCCCATATAGCTGAAAACTTTTTTGGAATTTACGCAACTTTTGTTTATTTCAAAAAAGTTGAAGAGATGTGAATGTTCCTAGGAACATGTCAGTGTTTTTTCCCGAAATTCCGCAATTTTCTATTTCTGCATTCATCTGAACTTCCGCTTCCTTTGAGAGCGTATGAAAAAGTTTCCCATGTTGAACTTAGCATCATACAGTTATAATTTTAATACTGAATTATTATATTTATGTAATAGTTTCACTTTTGGCTGACTGCCAAAATTAATGACAAGGATATTTATTTTAATGTCATTTAAATATAGACAAATAATTTAGCCATAAATAGTTAAGCAATTGTATATAGTATTCAAATTACTTATCTTGTTTTGAGCACGTTTTCTGTTACTTATTAACCTCAATGCCAGCAGAAAGAATCAAAGGGGGGTCGGGCAAGATTTTGTGATAAAAGCCAGTACTCTTTATTATAATAAATAAAAACTCTCCAATCATAATTTATTTTCTTTGTGTTTAATTATTTAAAATAACTCTGGAAAAGTAAACTTTATTCATTTTATTATTGTAATTAATAAAAAATAGCTGAAATTTCTAAAATTAGGGGAGGCCATGGCCCTTCCCTAACATTCCTCTCTTCCCTTGTGCTTTCTAACATCGCAGGACATGCCGAAATTTTGGGTAAAACGTACAACTTGCATTATTTAAACCACGTGTTGAATCACAAATTGACATTAATTTTTGGACTTCGGTCTCCTCCCGAGTTAGGCTGTTGATTTTTTTTTTTTTTTTTGCCTTAATGTAACTACATTAAAAATTCACTGTAAAAATAATGTGATTAAAAATATTACCAATACAATAATGGTAAATCAAAATAAAAACTTTTAAAAACAAAGAAATATGACAAACATAATAAACATTAAGCAAGGGAAGCTTAAGCTTCGAAAAGAAAAAGAAATACTTATCCTTAATCTTGACCTTGATCAGTTTACCTTTTTATGATCTGTGCATTGTGCTGGTTGATTAAACATGCTGGGGACATTAATATGACATTTGTTTAAAGCGATGTTTACTTTACTTGATTTTTTTTAAATCTTGATATGCCTATTTTAAATTATTTAAAAGAGCATATTGTAATTAGATTACTATTTAAAGTTTCAAAGTATAACAGAGAAGAAATATCGTATTTCTTAGTTTAACAATTATTTTTGTAACTTTCGTTTAAAAGCAGCTTGTGTTAAAACGCAGTTAATGCTGAGTTTTCTTATATTCACTCCATAGGGAATATGCTTGGAGGAAAAAAAAAATAGTAAAAATTTATTTAATATGAAGTATTGCATAATATAATTGATATTTAATTATATATACTTCTAATACCGTAACTTATTCACAATTTAACACTGTAATGATGGTAGAAATTTGTATACAGCGATAAAAATGCCTTGTGCCCTGTTTTTTTTTTTAAGCAAACTATATTGTACAGGTGTTTGTTGGTAATATATAATATATATGTATATATGTGTGTGTGTGTGTGTAGAAATCAAAGCTACCTGAACCTTGATAGGACATTGACCACGTCTGTCAAATAAAATTACTTTACCGCAGATTAGACCTAAACCAGAGCTAATCATATCTACAAAAGATTTCACAGAATGCTGAATTATGTTTACATTTTATCCGATGTGGTGAATTTCCGCATTCAAAGAATTCCGTTTCCTTTGCCGTAAAACTTTCTAGCTACATGATATCTCTTATGCAATCCAAGATAATGGCTCTGACGCTGGTTTTAAAACATACGGGCAATCCTAGAGTAAGTGTCAATGATCTTTAGCAAAGTAAGAAATAGTAACGCATGCTTTTGTTTTCGTTGAGGCGGGCACAGGATATTTTTCCTTCATATAATCAGTGTTGATTTTCTTTCCTATCCACAATGTCTTAGAACTATGTTTTCAAGCTGATGACCTTGAGAAATACTCAAACTTCTTGAGTCACAACGAAAATAAGTTCAACGAGTAGCGTATGCTTCATGAAAAAAATGAATGAAATATTTTAGTTGATGAGAGACACGTGATAAATGATATCACCGTCAAACGATTCCTACACCTGTAGGCACTTCTTGATTAGTTTGGGAGTTTTGTTGGACTCAAGGTCGGGAAATGAAAGTAAATGATTTTGTTATAAAAGTTATTAAAAGTTTTACTAAAAATATATTTCGTCGTTAAAGTAATTTCTTTTTTGATAGTAGGTTATTTTGTATGTTACAAATAATGGAAATGACAGATATTTTAGGACGGAAAGTGTAGCATTATCAAAGAATGACTGATGCTTTTAATTTATATTAGTCTTTTTTCCCGTTTTTGAAGTATCATATCAAACTTTTTAATATTTAAAAACATTAATATATGTTATCCCATTTGTGAAAAAATTAAACGAAAGGTAATTATTCTCACAAAATTAGAATTTCTAAAGTACAATTTAGAAAATACTCTTAATACAGAAAAATGAACTGTAAAAAGTATTTATATATTTTAAAGTCACATAAACTTATTTTATATGCAATGGAAAAAGTTTTGTACTAATATTACTGACTTTCTTTCAAAATGATGACCAGGATCTGGATGTCACACACATCAAGGCTTTGCTTTTATCCTAAATATTTACGTTAAAGTAAAAACAAATAAATGTCAGAGTGTTATCATAGTCATACTTTTTTGTTTTTACTTTGGAAGAGCTAATACTGTGATAATTCATTTCACATTTTATGCTACCTTCTCCAATTAAGTTCACTTACGAAGTTTGTTTCTACAGAATAGGTCTATGCTTTTTCTCAGTATAAAAGCAACATGAAAAGCCATTTGAATTTATTTGTACTAAAAACTGTGCACAAAATCTATTTCTAGACAAGACAATTAAAAATTAATTATAGATGTAAAGGGCTAAATATAATCTTAAAGTACCTGAAGAAAACATTTTGATAATAAGAAAAAGAAGTCAGTTAAAATGAATTTAAATTTATTTTAAAAACAACCAGGATCTGGATGTCGCACATGAGGATGTCGCATAGTTGCGCTTTTGGCCTAATTATTTACGTAACCGAAAAAGCAAATAAATTTCAGCGTATTATTTTAACCATAATTGTTTTTTAAGTTTAAAAAAGCTATTTGTGTGATAAATCTTTTCACCTACCGCCGCCAACAATTAAGGTCACTTACGAAATATACGAAAATAAGTCTATGTTTTTATTTCAGTACAAAACTAAAATGAAAACTATGTAAGTTTATTTGGACTAAAAACTGTGCATAAAATTTATGTTTACATAATACGAAAAAAAAACAAAAAAAAACAAGAATGCCAGGCTGTTATTTTAAATATCTATTTATTTTCTACCTTCCTTTTTTTCTCGACCTAAATAAAGAAAAATAGATCTAAATATTAAAGGATGCACCTAGAAAAAGATCTAAATCTGAAGTAATACACACTTTCTGCAATATTTTTTGAAAAACAAAAATGTCTGCAGCGAAAAAACTTAAGTGAAAATTTTGTTGTTATCCTTTTTGAAGGGTGGTGTTTCGTTTTTGGACCACTTAATTTTAATCTCTACATTGGCATCAGAATTTTTGAATGAAATTTTTCCTTTTATTAAATACGTGAAGAAAAGCTTTTCCTTATTTCCAAACAACTCTGTAAATTAAGGTGTCATTTAATTATTTCAGACTTTTACGAATAGTCGTACTTTGCTCCTGAAAGAGTTAAGAAAAAGTATTTACTATCTAAACATGGTGATAAGTTATATCTATTATGCTAATATGTTTTCCATTTTTACAAGAAAATAGTATTACATGAGTAACATAACAAAACATTTTCAACCATTTGGATAATATTTCGCCTACATTTATTTTGCGAGACGAACATTTTATTAAACAAATCATCTGCCTTTTATTTTATAAAGTATGTAATATTATTTCTTGACTCCTTAATAGTGAAGTATTTTCCGATGAACACTACAGGGCATTAAGCAAAGATTTTTGCGTTTGAAAATTTTGCTTTAAATTCAGTCAGGAGAATCAACTTATGTAAAAAAATTTCTTCTTTTTCTGCTCTTTTTAAAATTGGTTAATTTTTCTATTGAAATTATACAAGATTATTAATGCGAAGTTATTTATATCAATTAATCCTAGGATGCGTGAGTATCTTGATCACATATTAACCCCTTTAAGGGCGGTAGGGCATTATATATCTCGCTTAATTTTAATCCCCAAATGCCACAATGATACCAGAAATTTTGAATAAAATTTTGCTTTTATAATGTACGTGAAGAAAAGCTTTTACTTATTTTCAAAGAAATTAGTTTGTAAATATGGTTTCATTCAATCATTTGCACATTTTATCAATAGAAGTACTTTGCCTCTTGAAAGGGTTAACATACATTTGAAGCCGGCTACAAAATACTTACGTTATGCATCCTAGGGCAGCACTATAAATACCCCTGTGAAGCTACTGAAATAACAGAATTCGACTAGTAGAGAATTTACTTTCAATAAAATTGGATTAGGAGCACTTCCATAAGCATTGGGATCATTTTATGAGGAAAGTTTTAAAATTTGAAAAGGTTATTTTCATTTTAAATAATGTAAAACAGATTTAATTAATTTCCATTTCCTCTGATTACTTAGCCTTGGTTAATATTTTTGTTTAAATTAGAATCTGTTAATAGTATCTAAGCGTACAGTAACACAATGCGTGTGTCTTTTATCTGAATTTTGGAATTTCGGCAATATGCATAGAGTTAAAAAATCTAGCATGGAGATAGACCTGTATTAGAACAGTTTGCACCTCGAAGCCCATTTTTGAAACTTTTAATTAGATTTTTTTAAATTATTCTTTTAGAGTGATATATCACCAGATCTTGATAACAATGTAATTGTAACAATACTACATACGTGACAATATACTTTTAAATTATGTTTCTGATGTGTATATGAGTGTACAGAGACTAAAAGTTTGACATTGACTTACGCCTATGAAAATGAAAACAGATATTTGTTTTTGTGTTAAATGAAATCGGACAGACTGGCTAATTTAATATGGGATCATGTGTCCAAATTATATATATATATATATATTTAACCACTAAATAATAATAAGAAACTAAAATGAACCAATCATATGGATAAGGTTTACGTTTTTATTGCAAAAACTGAAACAACTGTTACTGTGTTTAGAAAATATTTACTTTTAGAGTTATTACAAGCGAAAAGAAGTCCTTTTATTGGATTTTAAGTGTCTCTTGCAAGCTCTTGTTAAACCAACGTTCAATTTTGCGTTTACATTTCAAAAATTTTAAAAGAATTTTTTTTCATTGGGTAGATGTCTAACCATGTATCTTTATACTTTTCGATTTTTGTTGCAGTTATTTTAAATATTTGGATGAGTATAAATTTAATTTCGGAACCAATTTCAAAGCTGGAAGTTTCCACAGAAGAAAAAAAGAACTGCAGCCAAAGCTGAAAATGCACATTTATACCCTGTTAGACATGACCTCAGATATTCTATGCCAGAAAAAAAAAATTAAAAATGTTAACGAGAAAAAAAAAAAAAAAGCTGTTACTGGTTCAACATTAGTCTGCGAGTATCTTCGCGTGACACAGCGTAGGCCCCTAATTCATAAAAATTTTCTAAAAGCGCCCAGTGTAGCGTAGTGAAAATTATGAAAGCGTAACATCTAAAAAACGATCTATTCTGTCTAGCAAAACAGAATTGAAAGTTTCTTTTAAATGTTTTCTTAAATATTTATTAGGATAGAAACATAATAAGAGTGAATTTTTTAGATTAAATACATCATCGTGTGTCTTTAAACATGATTTTTAGACAAATTCCAGAGGTTTAAACGTCTGTAACAGAGATAAATATTCATGCAAGTTTTAAATCAAATTTCTAAATTTCTTTCTATACCGACGATATATTATTTCGAAGTGTTCTTCATTTTTTAAATCATGCGTATATTTTCGAACCAAGTTTTCTATTTGCTATTTAACTCGTCTGAATGTTTCTGAAGAATTTATTTATACATTATATTCATTTCTAATTCCGTACACATGCTTAGTAAATTTCAGATATTTCATTATGTTTATCTGCCCAAACTGGCTACGTTTATTAGTAATAATATAATAGTTATATTAGGAAGGAGATGTATATAAAAAACACTACAAATTTGTATGAAAAAATTATAAAGTGTCTATATAGATATTTAAAAAACTGCTTCAAAAAAGTTGTTTTGAGAACTGCTGCTTTAGTTTGTGATGATCATCTGGGCAGTAAGAATAATCCGCCAATAAATAATGATAACTTAAAAAAAAAAAAATCTTTAAATTTAACTAATACAAAAAGCATTTAACTATGTTTCAATATACCTAAAAAATTAGTAATTGTTTTATGGGATACCTTTCCGTAGGACTCGCAATTGTCAGTAGAAAAGGAAAAAAGTAAATAAATCGAAATTCTTTCAAAAGTAGTACGGCAAACGGGTTTTTGTTTTGTCTCCTATGTGGTACAATTTAACGAAGCACGGGGTTGGGTAATCTTTGTTCTAATTTACGTCATGAAACTTTCCAAACTTGAACTTGAGGCAACATTTTCAGACCTTGCCCATTGGATGCGAGACCTTACTTGGGATATATAGGTCGGGTGATTTAACACTGGGCGTTCTAAATTTGTTCTTTGTTACATGACTGTTATTATTGGATAAATGAGGCTTCAGAGTTGTTTTATATTAGAGGAAATTCCCAAGATTCTCTGAAACATGTTTTATTAGGTCAACAAAGAGAGTAGATCATTAACAAATTATTTTCAAAGCTTTTTGAAAATTTTTACATATACGTAGACTGGTACGACTAAAATACTTTCATCATTAGCTGTTTTGAAACTCGAGGTGGTTCAAAAGTATATAACCGTATAATTATGACTTAATTTAAAATAATATAACGAGTCAAAATATAAATAGTCTCTCAGTGCAAAAAAGAAAATAAAAGAGATAAAGAGTGTGGATGTTGAAAACATACGCAGAGAAACATAATTTATTTCCTTTTTAAATCCTTATCTCTTTCATTAGGTATTCAAAAACAAAAAAATCAAGCAATTCCATAGGTTAATTTTTTTTGTTCTTAGATTTATGAGTGATAATTTTTATTAGACTAGAGAGCTTTATTCTGTAGATGAAAATAATGCATGTTATGACAATGTTTGTTTTAAGTCACTAAATATTTTTATTAACCTAATGAAAAGTTTTTAGAATTAAAAAAGATCGCTTTTTTAATTTTTTATTTAAAGGTGTCCTAAAATAGGATATTTTTAATATTATATATATTTTTGTTGTATTTGAAACAATTATCTTCCTATTGTGTGAAAAAATTATTTATCAGTATTTTTTTAATCATCTTTATGACTGAAAGCATGAAAAAAGCCAATTTGTGGAATAATTCAAAGTTAGGTAAAAAGAAAAACCCATTTTTAAACAGTTTCCGAAACTGCATCAGTGAACAATCGCACAACAGAATATTTCTTTTTCCCAGTTCCAACATTATCTTTTATAAAACTTTACTAGATGATAAAAGATTTTACGTCTTATAAAGAGTATGCAGGCAAATTATTGTAACATAATTCTTGTTACTTAAATAAAAATTTAAGGAACTTAGGACCTAGCCATAGTTATTTATCCATAAAAAGGGAGTTTATAAAACAAAAGAAAACCTTATTATTTTCAACTCGTAACCTATTAGTATTATTTTCTCTCTGTTGCATAAAATTGAAATATAAATATGGAAAAATTTGGTAAATTCTATAATTATCTAAATTTTGCAATTTAGTGCAGAAGGGTTTTGTGGACCATGAAGTCTCTTTTTTTTATTTTCTTTAGAATTATATTATAGAAAACTTATGGATTATCATTCTTCTATTTTAATCTTAGTAACCATTAGCAAAATATGTTTTTTCCTTATAGAAAAATATTAACTTTGACAAGAAAAAAAAAACATACATTTAAAGCATCTTAAAATATTGTGTTTACTTAAGTTAATTCATTCGTGTGTCGGCAGAAAAAAAAGCAAGGGAAAAAAAACAGTTGATTAAGAAATGAATGCAGTCGTTCAGTTCTACAATATGCATGTAAAATATCATATTAACGATCAAACATAATTTTTAATTAGGTTTTATTACGTTTCAATTTAATGTACTTAAAAGTAATTTACTTATTCGTAACTTGAAAGAGACATTTTGCAACACTTTAAAAATTATTCAGGCTTAAAAAGATTGCTTACTTCATTTTATAAATCTAGCCTAAATTATGCTAAAGATTAAAATATTTCACCCATGACTATTAAAACTAATTATGTCTACTATTATAAAAATTCTGATGCATAAGTATCAAAACTAACACAAGTTATAATTGTTTTACACTTAAATATTTATTTCAATTATACATCACTGTAAATTTTTAATGAAATATTTTTAGATAATTAAAGTTAGGAAACAACGGAAAAGAAATTCAAAATTATGGTATATGCATATCAGTTTTTCAAATAAAAACGGAGCGAAGAGAGACCTTAAAAATAAGGGAACAATAAAAATACGTTTATTCCTCATACAAACTCTTACGACGGGGAAACACGTTTTACAGGAATGTTTCTGAATGAAGAGTGAGGGAATTGAAGTTGTGAGTTCCATAGTTGGAGTTAACAGTATCGGCGCAGCGTTGCTCGGGACCTTGGCAAAACAGTTAATGGGGTCCAACGTATACTGCAATACTGGACTAATAATAATAATATATATCACAGATTATATTAGTGGTCATTTTGTACATCATAGCATAATACATAATATAGATTATATTAGTGGCCTTTTTATATATCGTAGGATAATATATAATATAGATAATAAAATGTATGAAAAATATCACTACTTTCACATTAAATGTGCATAATGATTTTAATTTTGCGCAATTTTCTATCCTTTACAATATTTTAAATATTTATCTTTTGAGTTCACGGTTACTTTCAGGGTAATCAAATAGGCATTCCACAACAATTATATCAACTTTGCCAGTAAGAAATAAATTTAGAACTATTTTTTTTAAGCGAAGGAACATTTGAAAGCAAATATAGAATAAAAACATTATTATTTTATATAAAAAAATGTTATTTCGAATTGTGCAGAGAGACTCGGGGCCCCTAACAAGACGACATTTGGCGAGGGGCCCTGGGCTACCGTCCCGTTTGCCCCATCATTGAGCTGGTAGTGGGTGTTTACAAAGAATTCATGTCGAGTCATAAGTAACTTGAGGACAACGGAAAATCTTAAATCTACTTTGTTTATCCCGTGAGGTAACTTTTAAGATGGCGAAACAGAACAGGGTTTTACATAAATGTTTCTTCATAAAGTGTAATTTGCGGTATGTCCAGTATCAAGAGAGTTTCATCTACCGAAAATAAATAAATAAAAGTGAATTCGTACCGTGTAATAAATAGCTTAATGACAACGGAAAATATCTCATATGTTTTGTTTATTTTGCGAAGGTACTCTTAAGGCGTTTGAAATATTTGAAAGGAATGTTTCTTAATGAAAGTATTTTTTGTGGTAGGTCCAGTGGTAAGACAGATACATGGATTGAAAAAAAAAATTCAACAATGAATTAACAGGGTGCAACAGATAGCTAAATAATAATGAAATATCTAATATATGTTTTATTTATTTCACGAAGTAATTCTTAGGACGGCGAAATACGTTTTACAGAAACAATTCTAGGGGATTTTTTTGCAGAAAATATTGACAAGCGAATTACTTTCGTCGAGAAAACAATATCTGTGAACCACTAATTTGTAACGAGCAATTGACTGAGTCACCCAATGCCCCTATAACAAAGCCCTGTGAAGAATCCAATGGGATTCACAAAAAAAGGTCCCATATATTTTCAAATGAGAACTCTAGATAGGAAAAGCAATGTATAAGCATAACAGCTCAAAATATTTCTAAGTCTCAAGGTTCTGCCGGAAATGATAAAAAGAATCAATCCATCTAAACCAATCTTAAAGGTTGACGGAAAAGTAGAACGGCATGAAAAAAAAGAGGAGTTATGGAATCCCTTTTAAGTTGCAAGTTTGCCGATATTTTCCCAGGACAATTTAAAAATGAAACTAGATGCGAAATTTTCTCACGCTAGCAGAGAGGGTCTCTCTTGGCCAATGATATCGAAGTTTGTTAGTGATATCATTCAACCTAGGCTCTGAGTGGGCCGACAGATAGCCTTTGTTTAAGGAAGATGAATTTGAACGAACGAAGAAAAGAGGGAGATGCGTTTTTGAATCCCGAGGAGAGGGCTGCTCGCTGAGTTGGGACTGCGATTTCGGAGAGGTCCGAAGGGATAGAAGTAGTCTGCCGATTCAGGCAGGATAATATTTCTCCGGTCGAGGCCGCGAGGTAAAAAGGAGTTGACAACGGATTGTTGTGCACGAGAAGCAGCGTCAGCAGTTTTCGTTACGAATTAAGGTAAAAGGACTAAACTTTTTTTGATAAAGAATCCATTAGAAGATTGGATGCCTACCTCATGCTTTGTTGAACTTATGCTTTTAAATGAACAGTGTCGTCAGCTGTAACGTACCCAGAAAATATAAAATAGTTGTAATTCAAGTATAACCAAGAAATTAATTTATCTTATGTCTTTTCAATAAATTGTTTGATTTAATTATTACTTGGG
The DNA here is from genome assembly GCA_963932465.1 of Maratus speciosus. Classification (NCBI taxonomy): domain Eukaryota; kingdom Metazoa; phylum Arthropoda; class Arachnida; order Araneae; family Salticidae; genus Maratus; species Maratus speciosus. The sequence continues at coordinate 154,760,416 of OZ010787.1, read as the reverse complement.
CCTCCGCTTGACTGAAGTTCCACGCTACCACTTCCACATGTTAGTCGAAGGTTTTACAACTTGGTGGCAGAAGGTGGTATGCACAGCAAGGACTCTGAACATTAAAAGACTAGCTTAAGAGAAAGAGCTCCAGACACAAGACCGTGTGTAGAAAAAAAGCGACACCAGTATCGTGCCGGACAGTTCCTGTAAGAAAGAGCTCCAGAGGCAAGACCGTGTGCATAGGAAAACGACACCAGTATAGTGCCGGACAGTTCCCCTAAGAAAGTGCTCCAGACGCAAGACCGTGTGTAGAAAAAAGCGACACCAGCATCGTGCCGGACAGTTCCTCTAAGAAAGAGCCCCAGATGCAAGACCGTGTGCATAGGAAAACGACACCAGTATAGTGCCGGACAGTTCCCCTAAGAAAGTGCCCCAGACGCAAGACTGTGCGTAGAGAAAAGTGACACCAGTATCGTGCCGGACAGTTCCCCAAAAAGGTGCTTTAGACGACATCCAGATGCAAGACTGTGTGCAGTGAAAGGAGACTACAGTGCAGTGCAGTGCCGTGCAGTACAGTTCCCGAGAGAAAATGCCCCAGCAAAACAAAAGGTAAGCTCATTATTTTGAGTGGCTCTTAATTTATTAATTAATTGAAATGTTGATAAGAAATTAATATTTTAAAGGAAAACTTTTGTTTTGAGGTAAATGAAAATTTTAAAATTGAAAAATTGGTTAGTTAAAATAGAAAATTATTAACTTAGTAATTAATTATAGTACAAGGAAGCTGATACCCTTTGTCATTGGCTTTAAATTTTGAAAATTTTTTTTAAAATTAAGAATACAGAAAACTAAAATCGAACTAGATTCTTAAAAAAAAAAAAAAAAAAAAAAAAAAAGAAATTAAATGTCATGCAAGAAAAGTACCATTGTGAGGAAAGTTTGCTTGAAAAATATTTTAGAATCAATTTGGATTATTTAATGATTGATTTTCCTAAATATATACTTATATTCAAAATAGAAAAAGCATATGAAGAGGTTGCAAGGAGTGTTCAATTCTGAGTAAAATAAGGAAAATTGTTTACCTATAGCGTTTGGAAATATTTTTTTTTTTATGTTCTATATTTTGTGTGTGTAGGGAATGTAAAAAGTGGGAAATTTATACTTCTTTTTCGAAACTAACACTAAAACGTAGAATGTCTGAAATTTATTATAGTATTGCTAATTTATTTATGTATATTGTGAATACGTTTGAAAACATTTTATAACGGTAGATAAGGTTAGAATATTCTCGGTGAAGTGTCAAATTCACATCTTCTGAGGTAGTTGAAAAAAAAATATATATAAATAAATATATGAAGAGGGAAATCGTTAGGTTATCTTTGTAGTATCGGTAGGAATATAAAATCGATAGATAATGGCGAAAATAACGGCATTGAAATATTGCCGAAAGGCTGATCTGCAAAATTTAGCAGAGGTATTAGGAGTTCAGATAGAAGAAAGTGACATAATCGCGACGATTATCCAAAAGATAGAGAGCGCGGACGATTATGATGCCGACTTTGCATTAACGCAAGTGGGATATATAGTGAAAGATAGGGAAGATCTACTTATTTTAGAAAGAGAGAAAAAAGAAAAAGAAGAGAAAGAAAAAGAGAGAAATTTTCAATTAGAGCAATTAAAATTAACGCAAAATACAGGGAGGCGTAACTCGATTTCCAGTAACGGATCGGAAAGACCTAAATTAGCGCTAAAAACTATAATGCATCGTTTTGATCCAGAGCGTTCGGACATAACTCTATTTTTAAACTTGTTTGAGCGACAGGCATTAAGGTCTGGGATAGAAAATGAGGATCTGGTCACGCATTTATTAGCTTTGTTGCCAGTACAAATAGCTGAATTGATCTTGCGCGAACCGACAGACCGAGTTGACAACTTTCAGCATGTGAAGTCAATCCTGTTAGCTCGTTTTAGATTGAGTGGCGAGGCTTATAGACAAAAATTAGATAAACATTTGCGAGACCAGAATAGCCCGTGGAAAGACCTCATTTTTGAACTAAATAGCTTTCTAGAAGGGTGGTTAAATGATCTTGAGGTTACTAATTTTAAAGAGTTAAAAGATTTGCAAATCACCGAACAGATTAAGAGGCGTGCTCCAGCAGAATTAAGGGAGCACTTTATAGATTCGTGGGCCAAATATAAAGATCCAGGAACACTAGCTAAGGATCTGGATGAATACGAAACTATAAAAGGGGCGTCAAAAAAATCGTGGAACAAAAAGCTAAAATTCGAAGAAAATTCGCGGGATGAGAAAATGGAAAATGAAGACGAAACGAGAGGGAGGCATTCCGAAACCAGAACTAACTGGAGAGAACGAAATATAAAGAAAGAAAGGGAAAAAATCTTTGAGCGCAAAAGGGCTATTAGGTGTTTCATTTGCTCGAGCCCAAACCATTTGAAGGTTAATTGTCCCGAAAACAAAAGAAATGGAGAGCAAATTACCAGCGTTCATCATATTAACGGAAGTACAAATTTTGAAGAAAGTTTTAAGCCTTATCTAAGCCGCGCGCTAATCAACGGAAGGGAATGCACAACATTAAGAGACAGTGGAAGTCAATATGATGTAATTTCGAGGAGATTTATTAAACGCAATCAATTAGACGGTGGCACCATTCGAGTTAGACAGCCGTTAATGAACAATACTCGTCGCTTACCGACCGCCGAAGTTGTTTTAAAAATTGAAGGACTCGGGAGACTAAAAACAAAAGCTATCGTGACGGACAGAAAGACGAATATGTCTTACTATATTTTGGGTAACAAAACTCAAAAATTAATTGATGATATTAAAAGGAAAAAAATGCAGATTTCAGATGCAGTGGTCATCCATAACATAGCGAAAGCGAAAAACGAAAACGGGAATCCATCCCGAAGGGAAGAGAATAAGATAAGGGAGGATTACTCAAAATTGACGAGCGTGAACTTGGGAGAAAGGAAGAAAATGGGAGGTACCCGGTCAAAAACGAGATATGAGAATTGGGAGGGAAGGAAGGATAATACTGTATCACCCACGAAAAAGGAAGATCAGGTTTTAGGATCGTATAAAAGAAAAAAGAAAGATGTCAAAGGGGATCATGAGATGGGTTGCCCCATACGAGAAGTCAAACTGAAAAAGGGGTTAGAAAAATCGCATCATGAGTGTGAGGATTTAACACAAGCAAATAGGGCGTGTCAAAGTATAGATAGATCGGATAATCAAAGGGATACGTCGGTGAAAATAACACTGAGAAGGAACAAAAGAGAATTTTGGTTTAGAAATAACGAGAACAAAAAGTATCTCAGGTCAGAAAATCTAGTAAAGGATTTGGATGGGAATAAAGAGCGCGAAAGGGTTACGAGACGGATTAGTCGGAGGACGGGCGACTCTAAAATGTCCCCGGCTTATTGTGTGGCGAGCGCCACAGGTAGACACGAAAAGTTGCAAAATTATCGTGTAAATAGACAAAAGCCACAAGAAAAAAACGCGGAGAAAATAAATAGGTTGACAAGCGAAGATTCACGCCCGAGACACTATCCTAAATATAGAAATAGGCCTTCACATGACAGGCTCTAGCAGTTAGAAATTCAGCGCCGGATCAAGTGAGTCGAATTCGATTTAACTAAGTGTACATAAGTGAGTCGAATTCGATTTAACTAGGTGTACATATTAAATTTATCTTATTTTGTGTAAATGTCATAGTGTAAAATTTTAAATGTGTTTTGTCTTTTAAAAGTGAAATTTCATAATCAAAGGTACTCAGCATTAGTAAGTTAAATGTAAATTGTATGAAAAGTTTTTTGTGAAAAAGGTGAGTGAGATATATAAAGGAGGGCCACTCTAATATATGAGCTAACCTTTTCTTTGCAGATATTACGTCTTGCAGCCGAAATATCATTTAAAGGCGGGGGGTATTGTGAAGAATCCAATGGGATTCACAAAAAAAGGTCCCATATATTTTCAAATGAGAACTCTAGATAGGAAAAGCAATGTATAAGCATAACAGCTCAAAATATTTCTAAGTCTCAAGGTTCTGCCGGAAATGATAAAAAGAATCAATCCATCTAAACCAATCTTAAAGGTTGACGGAAAAGTAGAACGGCATGAAAAAAAAGAGGAGTTATGGAATCCCTTTTAAGTTGCAAGTTTGCCGATATTTTCCCAGGACAATTTAAAAATGAAACTAGATGCGAAATTTTCTCACGCTAGCAGAGAGGGTCTCTCTTGGCCAATGATATCGAAGTTTGTTAGTGATATCATTCAACCTAGGCTCTGAGTGGGCCGACAGATAGCCTTTGTTTAAGGAAGATGAATTTGAACGAACGAAGAAAAGAGGGAGATGCGTTTTTGAATCCCGAGGAGAGGGCTGCTCGCTGAGTTGGGACTGCGATTTCGGAGAGGTCCGAAGGGATAGAAGTAGTCTGCCGATTCAGGCAGGATAATATTTCTCCGGTCGAGGCCGCGAGGTAAAAAGGAGTTGACAACGGATTGTTGTGCACGAGAAGCAGCGTCAGCAGTTTTCGTTACGAATTAAGGTAAAAGGACTAAACTTTTTTTGATAAAGAATCCATTAGAAGATTGGATGCCTACCTCATGCTTTGTTGAACTTATGCTTTTAAATGAACAGTGTCGTCAGCTGTAACGTACCCAGAAAATATAAAATAGTTGTAATTCAAGTATAACCAAGAAATTAATTTATCTTATGTCTTTTCAATAAATTGTTTGATTTAATTATTACTTGGGCCTCCGCTTGACTGAAGTTCCACGCTACCACTTCCACATGTTAGTCGAAGGTTTTACAGCCCCTATAATATAAATACCTAATTAATATAACTAACACCTAGTATAAGGCCCCTATAACACCTAACATAATATAAACTAATATAATATTAAGTAATATTAATAGTTAATATTACTTAGTTAATAGTTAATATGCTTGAAAAGAAGTAAAATAAAAGTTTATTCATTTTAAATTCTCACGTCTTATTACGAACAAAAGATAATAATAATGTTAGCGATATTTTTGCGCCGAAAATCTAAGAACTTGAAAAAAGGAAACGACAGTCTGAAAGTTATATATATATGTACCGGGTTTTTTCTTTCGAAAGGAAAACTTGTATAAATTTTAAATTCGATAGTTTATTTCAGTTTAAAGTTTGGTTTTTCGTATTGACTATTTTTTATATTAGATTAAATATATGAAAGCAAATAATTTTTAAAAATGAACCTTAAAAATGATTTTAAAATTTAATAATCACAAATTTTATGATAGTTAAAACACTTTTGAAAATCATAAAAAGTGATTTATCTGGGATAATTTTCCTGTCAAATTTTAGTTAAAAATATTAGCAATGCTTTCTCCTTTATCCCTCAAATGTAGTACATGTATGTACTGCGTGTGCAAAGAATGCCATAATTTTAATATTATGTGTAGACTTTGATGGTTCCAAGGAACATGTTTTTATGACTTCAAAAAATTTTTAATAAAATATTCTGTCGATAAAACTAACTTCCTAGCTTAGATATAAATTTCCTTTTAAACTGTTTCCTCTAAAACAAATAAAATGCAGTTACATATATTAATATTTGTGAAAAGCGTTTATTCTGTCCTTGATATATAATCCGTCATGGTGCATTATTAAGATCCGCTCTCTCAACAAGAAAATGAAAGTGATCTTGTTGTGTGGAAAGTAAATGAAATTGTCGTCAAGCAAAAATAGTTCTCGTGGCGCGCTGATAGTTACCCATGATTAATCTTAAATACCCATAACCCCAATTTCCGCTAAAGACAAAGAACAGGGCCTTATTTCAACCTGTCCTCTAGTAAATTTTACATTGCCTTGGTGACCTAATTCTGTTAGTGGATTGTTACAACAAGATATCACCTGGTGAGGGTTTGCCGTGGTTTTTTAATGGGTTGTCCTAGAAAAACTGTGGGGAGCTCCAAAGGGTCTATGAACTGTGGGGCACTTCCCCTAGTGACCTGTGACCCGCGTCCTTGGAAGAATATTCACCGACATCTGTTTTCTCACACATCCCTCTAAAAAAGAGGGACTTCTTCATATAAGGAAGCCTGAAAAGGTTAGAAACCGTTATTTTAGTTTATTGTACGATAGTGCATAAAACGTCTGTTGTTATATGGTTATGGTAGAGATTTTTTAAAGATGTACGAGGTTCTTTTCGGAAGTGACGTGAATCGGAATTTGGGTCAAAGGGTAAAGAACTTTTATTAAGGATACGGACGGATAGGGGGTAAACAATAATGCGGAAACTCTCCAGGTTTTTATTGTGAATAATATCTTTGAAAATACCACCAAAATTTCTGTTTTAAAAAAAGGTAAAAATGTTACTTTCCTTTTTGTCAACTGTTACTTCTTTTCAATGTTTGTTTATTTTAATTTACAATATCAATGCTTTTCTTTCCTTGCATTATTTCACTTTTTAGAGGTTAATGAATGAAGATACCTTGCAACCTTTTCAAAAATTTTCATTTTAAACAGTTCTATTGAAATAAATCATAACATATAATATAAATCTATATAAAGAAAATTGATTTTTAAACTATTTTGAAATTAATTCTCATTTTAATGTCCTCATATTTTAGTATAATGGTAATAGAAAATTGTTGTAAGCGAGTGAAAGAAAGAGTAAAAGAAAATACGAAACGCTTGGAATCAGGAAAAACAATTTTTTAATGAGAGATAAATTATTAAAACATTAATGGTTAAATGCAGTGTTTGAAGTTGAACAAATGGATCAATCTGTTTACAGAAACCGAACAAATGAAAACCACCGAAAGACAAATAATAAGTGAAAAGTTAATAAAATTCCAAGCAATAGTTGTTTACGCATCACAAACTTTTTTGTATATTTTCGTTTCTAATAAAATTTCCGGAAATGAAGTTCATTTAATATTCAAAATAAGTTTTATGTCTGCTTAAATTAAGTTTAATTAAAACTAACTGCTCTTGACAGGAATTTTTTGTGAATATCGAAAACACAATATTTTAAAATTAAAATTGGAACGCATTTCTTTTGCAAAAAAAAAAAAAAAGTTCCTTCTTTATGAATAAGTATTAGATTAGATGAATAGTTATACTGTGTTATTTTGTATCTAGTTCTTTTGTAATTTTCTTCTCAGGACTATATTCTTAAGCACATTTACTTAAAATTTAATTGTGATTTGTTTTTTCTATTTTATAATTGTGTTAGACTGACAATATGATTGGAGTACCTAAGATCTTGTAATATTTGTTCTTGATCTTAATATGCGGAAATTCATCTTGTAAATGAAAAATAAAATATTGCATGTGAGTGCATTGAATATGTTTATAGCAAATCTGTTGGGATTATTATAACCTAATGATAAAAAGTAGGAGGGGAGGATGAAATGTTGAAAACAGCGCTTTTTAGAGTTAGGTTTATCTGTAACAATATAATATATCAAATCGAGCTGTATCTGATCCAGGGACACTTGCTGCGTTTTCGTGGCGCGACTTAGTCGGCATTTTGCTCCCATTATCCTTTATTAAGAATTATTTAATTAGTTAGTTCAATATTATTTCCCCCCCCCCTTTTTTTATAAATAGTTATGTAGTTTAGCCAAACGATCGATTTCTGCACAACAAAATCATAATTATATGATGGACTACAAAGTCTTTGTTTGTGTCGGATTTCATTTCAATATTGCACAAATTATAATTCTACGAATGATTAAATTTTTTGTTCAACTAAAATTATCTTTCATTGCACTTGAGACAAGTCATCACTAATTTTCTAATGATAGTCCCATGTGCGAGATTAAAGTGGCAAAATGGTTAGATTTGCCGCCGGAAAGGATCAGATTAAAATATCTTCGTGAAAATTCTTATTTTCTTTTCACCGTAGCTTATCAGAATTTTAAAAGTTGCTTGTTTTAATATAGAGGTTCAAATATTCACGTTAATTAACTTATTTCTTAATCGCCGTTGGTGAGACTTTTATTTCAAACACGTGCTTCATTCTTTATAAATAGGGCCTACTTGTTTAGGGCATAATAAATTGGAAATAGGGCCTACTTGTCTGAACTAATAATTTATGATTAAAGGCGAAAAACACAGGAAAGTTGTTCTGATTAGTAGTCTTATTGTAACAACAATAAAATATTTTTAAATGTTTTCAAAAAACCTTTCATAGCCTATTGTCGTTGTATGCAAAATCACTAATGACATATTAGTTAGATTTCGGTAAATCTTATTTTTTGCATGTGAATAGCTATTTAAAAAACAAAAAAAAACTTTTAACTAAAAAATAATCGTTCTCAAAAATTAAAAGTAATTGTACTTGAAAGGGCTACAAAAACACCGGTTTTTCTTTTAGTAATCGCTATTTTTTTTTTTTTTATTATATTTTTGCTAACAAAAAAATTTTGTTTTATTGATTACATTAATAAGGTTTAGACCCAAAATGGCACCTATAAAGTTAATTGCAAATAGTTTGAAAGTATGAAATACTGTACAAATTAGATAAGATCTTAAAGAACTGCTTATGTGCTTTTAAATGTCGGAAAACTATTATCAAGGACTCCTAGAACGCGTTCTATTTATTTAAAATGAGTAAAATCTGCAAGTACATGTTGATTATACCCGAAAATCTAAAACCCTCGCTACGTGAAATGTACCATTTCATAAAACCCTCATTTACTCCACATACTTATTTCTTGGCGCATTAATTAGTCATGCACTTATTTGTTTTCTTCTTGCAAGAATCTAAACGTCTCTTTCAACTACATATTCGAATTAAGTTTTCTCTTATCGCTCACCTGTAGAACACACCCATCCAACAACACACTTTATCCAACCCGTAAATCCCAGATGTACGAACATAAATAAATAGTTTTTCATAAATAGCATACAAAAAAAAAAGACTGGCGTCATGAATGAATCTCTTTTCATGTGGCGTCACTGGGGCTAAAATAAAAACAGCCCTTTCTCCGGCCGTTTTATAGAAAGCATCGCGCCGCGTGATTGCTGCAGGTGCCTTTACGGGCAGACTGCCAAGTAGGTCGTAAAGCCTGAGGGTTGAACGACCGAGTGTTTCACTTCCGCACCTGAGAAGAATAACGGAGTATGATTGAGGCAACTGTAATCGGCAATCCTTTGGTATCATCCGAGATAAGGAGTTTTTTTAGGAATTTTATCTGGCTTAGCTCTCCACAAAACAATTACTTCTTATCCACAATGCAAAATAAATAAATATAGGCTAAATAAATGCGGTTGAAAACCTACTTACTTTTTTTTTCTAGATTGGATGTATATGATTGTTATGATTGTTTACAAATATGAAATCTAAAACAAATGAAACTTTGTTTGAGAAAGTAATTTCTCTTCGTATTCAAAATATGATTATTAAAAATTATAAAAACTACACCACAATTAAAGGAAAAACTATTGGTAGAGGAATTAAATCTTAAAAATTAAATTTAATCACACAGGAAACGACTTAATAATACATGCATATGATCAACATATTTACATAAAAATCAACCAAAACGAAATTTTGTGTTTCGTGAATTTCAAACTCGCTGAAGTAAACATGCTCAATCATATTAGGAAATAATGTAAAATATGATAAATTCATTAAAATCTCAGTATATTTCAGAATTTCGGGAAAACTTCAATTTTGCCGTCAGAATTTTTTTTTATAAGCAATTCAAAATCCATTTTAAACTTTAAGTCTAAATGGCCTTGTACTTTCAGCGTTATTTTTAATAAAAAAGCCGTTACAAGTGAAATCTTTTATTGCTATTTTTTTCTTCGATAAACCTTCACTTTAGACATTCATTGTAATGTATTGTCATGAAGAAAAGATATTGCCTTTATCAATAAAACACTCAAAAACTTAGTTATCATGTAGAGATCTTTAATTCGTATTAAAGACAACCGAGCTACCTTCCTGAATTTCAATGAACAGTAAATATCGAATCAGTCTAATAAGATGAGGTTCAGTGAATAACATACTTATTTTTTTTTCCATTCTTTTCCTAAAATATCACTGAAGTGAACGTCAATAAACTTTTGCCAAATCGAACAGCTCATTATCTTGTGGATATTTTCTTTTTTGGCCGTACAAGCTTATCCACGCACCAGACGAGGCAAGAGCTTCTTAATATTCCTTGTTTCATTTTGAGGAAGTGCACGGAACTGACCTTTCTTGTTGTCATTCAAGTTTTTACTTTCTATCGCCTTGAAGTTGAAAGTGGGTTAAGCGCATTGCTTCGGAGATCGAGCCCGTTGGCAAAAAGCGAATCTTTTCTTAGCAGATAGTAAGCGTGATTCTCTGAACTGGTTTGCCCGTGTTTTTGTGATCCTCTCTCTAATAAGGTTAACGCAGCACGTGTAGACATTCGCTTTTTTCTTTTTTTCTTTTTCCTCCTTTTAATTTCTTTTATTTTGCTTAAGGCCGACTTTTAATCTGAAGTATATCTAACATATTCCTGTGGTCAACGGATTTTCAAATGCCGTTATGTATAAGAACTGGAAAGATGTCCATTTGTTTTAAAATAATTATAGTTAGCTTTTACTCATTTACAACTTGCAATCAAAAGATCAGGAATTGAATCTGTGAAAAGTTATTTTTATCTAATGAGTCGTCAAAAGGTGTTGGAAAACATCTTACTTGCGCAACCAAACTAATGAACATATTCTCAGAAATGAAGGTTATTAGACAAAGCAGCCCCACATACCCACCCTGGGGTATTCCTTCATTTTTGCTATCACAATTTTTACTGTATTTAAGACTTCTCTTAAAGCATTAAAATTCTTATAATTGGAGATCAATAACAGTAAGAAAAAATTTTCTTACTGTATTCATGATTGTATCATAAATGAATGCATATAATAATGGTGATTATCTTTATTGATCATTTTATATGCATATAGTAATAGTTGTATATAATACTTATTCTAAAAAATAATGTCATGACGGCGCATTAAAAAAACAAACAAAGAAACAACAACAACAAAAAACCGGTATGATGAAGCACCATGCTAAATATGTCCATAGAATAATCACTATATATACATAGCAGATTTGTTTGTATAAATATGAATACCGTGCATACATCATTGTTAAATTAATGTAAAAGTTATACACAAGTGCGGAAATATAGATTGAAAAAAAAGGTCTATTTGTTCACATAAAAAATTAAAAAATAAAGAAAAATGCTTAAATTGATAGCGCAGCCATTGACTGAGTACGTCATATAAACTAGACATTGAACTGCAAAAATATGTTCTTTAATATGGTAAAGATAACAGCATAAATATTTAAATAAAACTAGTTGAAACTAAACATAGATGTGCGATGAAATTGAACTACAGTGAACAGGAAATAATTCAAAAGAAACATTCTGTATATTGGATTTAGAAAAGGAAAAAAGGTTTTCATTAACTGTCAACATCATTCGATTACATATTTTTAAAAGCAATATTTTATATAAGTTGTAAGCATGCAATGTGACTTTTTTCTTTAGTCTCGTCGAATTTTAACTGAAAGTTTAAGTTTTCTATGAAATCTTATGAGATACGAAAATATGAATTTAGTAATTCGGTGCATGTGACGAACTGCATTTCTCATAAAATAATGTATTTATGGTTCGAAATGTGTTTGAATGGCAGAAATTTATAAGCTACTTTATAAACCACATTTTTTATAATTACCATAATTTCGAAAAATAGTAAGAGTTTTTGTAAAAATTAAATTAACTGGAATTTAATGTTAACTTTCGTTAGACTCTCGTCTTGCGCTGAAATAGCAAGATAGAAAATTGCGTTGAAAGTGAAAGGAGATTTGTAAAAACCCGTTGAAATTGCGGGGTTGTTCAAATTTTATCTGATGGTTCTTAATGAATATGCATCAGGAACGTCTTTTATTCCGATAATCTCCATAGAATAAGGAGACTGATACGTAAACATAAAATCTATTTCTATAAAAACGGAAAGTTGTTTGTCAAACGAAGTTTGCCATAAGATATTTGTTGTTTTTTGTTTAACAGTACCTTTATTTAATTTGCTCTTAAAGATCCCCCACTTTTATTAATTTTCTTAATCATCTTTGTCTTAAGCATGTTGGGTTAAATTTACATATTTTACGATCAAAATATTGAATGTACATGGACACAATGCACTAGTGGGGTATTTAATATTTATTTTTTTGTAAGATGGTGTTCCAAAGAAAATGAGCTTCAACTTTAACGAATTTAAAATTTGTATCATTAGCATATATATATATTGCCATTGGCGTTCAGAAACATAATATTTTAAAAAATCTTTTGATATTACTTATATGTTCGTCTACATGTTTGTGCATTAATTTAAACGCTCCGATCTCTCGCAAACTCAATATCATATTACAAGAAAAAAATCTTTATCATTTTTAAATTCCAAAATCAACATATTTTTTTGTTCATGTGTGCGTGTGTTTTATTTATTGAATGTTTTTCTTCTGTAAATGGAAGCTCTTCATTTGAATCTAGATCTAATAATTTTCTACTTCTTTCACTCTTTAATACAGTATAAATTATGATTATACCTCCTGTACAAAAAATTAATATTATGAACATAAATTATAAAATATACTGTATTCAAACATAATAGATATATATACAGGGTATATCTGAAAAAGTGGTCAAAATTTTATGGGGTGATAGAACGCAGCTATACGAGCAAATTTTGTCACAGAATGTACGGTCAGAACTCAAGCGGTGAGAAGTTAAAAGGTAGTTTTCCACTGTCCAGGACGATGGATTGGTCGAGGTGGTCCCATAGCTTGGTCACCAGGATCTCTCGTGTTTGGACTTTTTCCTGTGGGCCCATATAGAAAGCCTAATCTACGAGTGCCCCATTGAAACCGAGATTGATCTAGTCGCCAGGATTGCCGTTGTTGCCGGCGATATTCGGGAAATGCCTGGTGTCTTCGCAAATGTGCGTCAGTCCCTATCCCGCAAGTGTCAATAAGCTTGCAGTACAGCTGGCGCAAGATCTTTTGAGCAATTTCTTTGAGAATGTACATTAATTACATTCTTGTTAATAAAAGGTTTTCGGAAGTATCTCCTCTCATTCTTGTGTTAAGTCTTTAACTGCGACAGTGGAAAACTACCTTTTAATTTCTCACCGCTTGCGTTCCGAACATATATTCTATGACGAAATTTGCTCGTATAAGCTCGCATTCTATCACCCAGAGGAATTTTGCCCCCTTTTCAGATACACCCTGTATAAGTAACAATATTTCTTTTATGAAATTTAAAATCTTTGATAAAAATTATGGGAAAAAGGTAATCAATTTCTGATATTTATAAAATAAATACATTTTATTTAAAGATTATTTAATTCAAATTTTATTTATTTAATTATACATTAATTTGAATCGTAATCTTACAAAAGTTAAAAATTAAAAAGAACTAAAAATTTTTGAAATCAATACCATTCCCAGATGAAAACGGTACCTTGATTTATGAGAGGTATCACTGGATTTGGGAAGGGAGTTACTGGTTAAACTTGATTTAATATTTTATACATCACTGTCTCTTGGTAGTCGTAAAAAATCTTGATTTTTTTTATCTTTTAAAAATGTAATTCATTAACACTTTCTGTTTTCCTGCATAACATGTCAGTAAAAGGTAATTACCCTGATGTGCAATAAAGATTACAATTGCTCATGAAAAATAATTCCTTAATATTTAAGTTATAACATTTATTTTCACAGGAGATTAAAAAGTGTATTTATTACCATTTTCTTCGGTATAATACAGTAGTTAACTTTTTTTTAAAGTAGCATGTAACAAAGATGTAAAACCTGGCACTGTGAGAAAGTATGACAGTATAACACAACACTTATAAAAGGAAACATAAATTGCGATCTCTTATCTAAACACGAATGCAAAACAACCGTAAAAAAGGCCTACATTTTAGATGAAATCCGAATATTTATTGAAGATTCTTCGAAATTTTCAGTTTGTCAAAGTGATTTTTATAGGTTATAAAAGTCATGCGCTTTTTTTCAGTTTATAAAGATATTTTTAACTGTTTTGATAAATTCTAAACTTTTAATAAATATTTTATCTCATATGTATATATTTAATTTCGTGCAGTGAAAATTCAAAATATGTTTACATACCGTCAGTGTACAGTCGTGGAAAAAAAAAAGTAAACACCCCTACTAACTCCTCGACAAATTATCGTAGAAGAAAGTTACTGGTACCGAACGATTGGAAATAAAGTCTACTTTTAAATGACGTATATAAAATTTGCTTAGGGGACCATCTACATATTAAAACGAATCCAAACTTCATTTTTTTCAATGGCAATACCCGATTTTAACCAGATATTTCAAATCTTTGGTTCAAACTATGCCTAGACGTGGAACTTCAAGTTTTTGAATTATAAACATTCAAAATTTAGTGCTTCTAATGTTAAATTACATTTTCATATTTTTATTTATAACTTCTGAAATTATGATCCTAATGTTTTAATTTTTTTTGTGTAGAAATAATACTAATATACCCAAACATAAATACGTTGAATTTGCAATTGTTATAATTTTCTGATATGAATAATGAATTATGAAATTAATATTAAAAAAATATCAATTACAACATACATTTTTTTGATGGATTCAGATTTATTAACTCCTGCTTTATGGAAATCCAAAATTTCACATTTTTCTTCCAAGTAGTTTTCAAATTATGCTTAATAATAAAAAAAAAAAAATAAATAAAAAAAAAATAAAATAAAAAGCGGCAAAATGATGGTTTAAGGGGCCGTCTATGACAGAAGTGACTAAATATTTTGAAATTTCTTATGCTATCCTGAAATCCAACAGGCTTAATTGACTGCTTAAGGTGCCTTGATCAAGAAGGGAGCTCTCTCGGTTAACAATCGAGTACCGAACTTCAATTTGGATACAGCCCTTAAAATACGCTCGTTATAAAATAATTAATTTCTCGGAAACGTATGGTACGAATTGCATAAAAATTTGTTTTTAGACTAATTGAAGGGTGTAGAGTTCATTTATGCTGTCAGAATTGTGTACTGCTATTGAAAAAAACAAAGTTATTGTTCGTTTTAATATGTAGATGGCCCCCTAAGCAAATTTTATATACACCATTTAAAAGTAGACTTTATTTCCAATCTTTCGGTACCAGTAACTTCCGTGTAAGATAATTTGTTGAGGAGTTAGTAGGGGTGTTTACTTTTTTTTCCCACGACTGTACATAGTTTAATGTTAATATATTTTTTTAATTTATTTGCAGTTATGTTATTCTTGATTTTTATGTTTTTAAATTTAAAATATAAAGATTGTTTAAATGATTGGTTTCGACTTTAGAATTGAAGATACTTTTAATATGATATTTTATAAGCTACGTTGAGTAAATGTATACTTTAAAATCAAGCTTAAAAATTAGGAAATAAGACTCTGCAGATTTAGTCAGATTCCCCACTAAGTTAAGCCGTAAGTCAATTTTATAATAAAAATTCATTTTCGCAATTGGTATACTACAGTAAGAAAAAAACCCAAATAAATGGAACTTAAAATTCTTGATTTTAGGAAATAATTTTATGATTATATATTTTTATTTTTTGAACCCATTTGTTAAGTAGCTTGACTTGATTTGGTGACATTACATTCATTGTGTCCTGTCATAAGTTCCAGAGCAGAAGTTGTCAAATGCGCGCCGATGAGCGTACTTGCGCCCGTAGACACATTTATTTGTGCTTTACGGATTTATTTCTGTAAATTTATATGTATCAATACATATTTTACACTCATGTATATTAAATAAGGATTTAAAAGTAAAAGGTTTTCAATCTGTAAAGTTTTCTTAAAATAAAATTTGTTGTTAGCAAAATATGGAAATTCTCACTTGCACTGAAAAAAGCTAGCATTTTTGGCTTTAGTTTCATTATTTGTATCTTCAATAATTGTGAATAAACTTTGATATCCTTTGCACATGACATTTTCATAAAAATGGATCTATATTTGTCTAAAATAGATGGATAAATATGTATGAGATTGTGTGTGATTATGAAATGGGCACATCATACATCCACATAAAAAAAGTTTTCTGTTGACAAAGAGAGAGAAAGATAGAGGAAGGCGCTAAAGGAAGGAGGGATGGGTTATCTACAAAGATAGATATAAATTTCAAATGAGCAATGGTAGTAGAAATGTCAGCGACCCCTGATCTGGAGAGACAACTAATAAGACCATTGCATATAAAACTGCCAATAAAATGTCTATAAAAACCTCATATAAGTAACTAGCGCACTCAACTTTTTTACAGAAATGGTAAGAGTTTCTAATAGACACTTTGATTTTTTTTATATTCGCAGTATGAAATTACAGCAAATGTCATCAAACACTCGTGCAAAATTCTCTTTAAAAACGTTTTAGTACAGTTTTAAAGGAATTAATGCATTTGAATACAAAGAAAGGAAGAAACAAAAAGGATATTTCTTCTCTAGGTTCAAGAAAACACCAGTCTGTCATTATTGGTAGCAAAATCAGGACTCAATAATTTTGTTTCTCTTTTCTTAAGGCAGCAGAAGAACATTTTATTTCTTCATAATGTGTAGATTATTTGATGTTATTAAAGAAGCTTTTTATTTCACAACAATGTGAAATAGATTGTATGGCATTGAAACACATACATGAATATATTTTTTAATTATATCTTTTAAGATATCGCTCACCCGCAAGAAAAGTGACACATCTCGCAAAAAATCATTTCGCGTTTTATTACATTAATAGGTCTGTCATAGGTGTGTTTTGCTCCACAAACAGTTTAATAAGTGTAGTTACACAGAAAATCCCTTTATTACAGGTCCCTTTGTGACCACAGAAGAGGGGTGGATTTGGGGGGAGGTAAAATTACCCAACCCTCCAAACCTCATCCTACGTCTTCATTCTTAAGGGATTTATACTTTCATGCATGTTTTTACTCCTGCATGCAGAGTTAAGTGCTGCAATTTCACCTTATAGTAAAATTATGTACATTTTATTTTGCCTATCCTGTGAAATTTGCTTTTGTCGAGATGTGTCATTTTTCTTGCGGGTGAGCGATATTTAGTTTCAAATTCGCTTCCATTTGATATAAAAAGTTTTTAACGGAAATAAAATTCAAATATAATTTGTTCAACAAATTTCATGCAACATAAAAATTAGATTAAATAAATAAAAACTAAGATGAAAGTCATCAATAACATTTAAATGACATTACTGGTTTAAAATTTAGTTTTTTAACTGACATTTTTTAATGTTAATAATAAACTCGGGAGAAACATTTTTGCATAAGATTCAGTTTTTCAGAATCCATTAAGGCATAAAATTTTCTTTATATATATATGTGTATATATAAATGCAAAAGAAAATCTTTTAATTATATTATATATCAAAATTTATTTTTTAACTATAATATTAATTACTATTTAGTTTCAAATGGTTGTCTTCTTGCAAGCCATTATTATTTAAAAAGTTAGAAACACACTAAAAACTTTTAGCCCTCTTTACCTTCCATGGTACGCTTTAAAAGTTTTGGTCAAAGAAAATTGTAAACTAATTTTAAAAGAAAAATGTAATTGTACAAATGAAAAAAAAAAAAAAAATTCATTTTGCAAGCGCTTGTTTGAAATAATTTATTCTAGCAACACTTGCGTTTTAATTTGTATATTTAAAAAAGAAAAATAGAACCCTCTCGCATGAAATCATGAGGAATTTGACATTACTAGAGGAGAAAAACATCACACAAATTTTCCATTGGAATAAAAGCGCCGAAGAGAAATATCAGGGATTTCTCTTTCTGTTCTTACTGATGGTTTTATCCAATGGAAATCCTTCTTTTGAGCCGTAAGGTAGGGGGTAGCGAGATTGTAAACATTAATTATTTTCATTTTATGCGCGATAGTTGAGCAAAATTAATTCTATCAACACCGACGTTATCTCGTATGTATTTTTAAATAATGTTGAAAGGGTAATGATGTAAAAATCCCAACAATTTAAGAGGATATACCATTTTTTTTCAATTTCTCTGACTTTCACTCTTCATCGCCTGATAACACTATCGCCACTCAACCTTTACCGTTTTATTTTCTTTTTACTTTTTATTCCAATCTGAGTAGGCCACTAGGATTACAACTTCAATAGGCCAACACTTTCCATCTAAACAACAACTAAACAACATTCAAAGAGCAGATACTCGCTGAGAACTGGTTTTCTCATCGCTTCTCTGCTGGTTTACCAGCACCACTCGGTAAGTAAACTACTGGGTTAGCTGTTTATTTACTTATTTGTCAACGTAATTTGCGTAAAAGAAAGTTAATGTAGGAATTTTATTGCGACAAAAGTTATAAAACGGCAGGTGGGTTGTTTTCCGAAAATGAATTTACAAAGCCAATTTAATTTCAAATTGTCATCGTTTAAATATTTGCTATTGAAACAGGGAAAATATAGATTTACTTTCGTAATAACAGAAATTTGTAATTTTTTGCAAAAATAATAATAATAAATAAATAATAAATAAATGTATTACAGCGGATTTCAAATAAACGTCGAACAACTAACATTTTAGGGGTTCAATGACCTACTACAGCGCAAGCGCAGAACAGTCTTCAGCCAAACAGCTGATCTTTACTTCCCCACATTCAAATTGGAGAAATAGCGGCAAGATGCTATTGCCCTGGCACGTACGGCTTTTTTGTGATGGTTTATCGGGCCATGTGGCTCAAGCAAGTGTTAATTGTAAAATCTTGGAGTACAACTTTTTTCTCCTGTTGAATGGAGGTTGTCATTATCTTACAAGGATGTGATAGGTAAGTATAAGGAATTTTTGCACGCTTTATTTTGAATGTAAATGTGAAAATAACATGAAATGAAAATGTTTCATGTTCATATATAGGCATAAGTAGTTCATATATAGTACAAATGACTGTATTTATTTTAACTGTCAGTGTTTATTGTTAAATCTAATATATGTATAGTTGTGTAATATTTTTAATCAATTTTTTTCTCTTTTGTTATCGTTTTTGAATCTGTATTTTTATTGAAAGCTGCACTTTTTTCTTATGTAAAGAATGAATAACAAGTATATTTAAATATGATTAAAAATGAACTTTTCTACATAAAAAGCATTTTTGTACATGAAGGAAATTTTATAAATACTAAATACCGGTTTTTAAACATTAATTTTAGATTTAATTTTAAATGGGAATAACAGTCGATAAATTGTATGACGAGATAATTATATATTGGGAGTGACTGATTTATTTATTTATTTTTAATGTGATTTTATTTTCAACTTGAATTAAAATTTGAACTTCTGAGTTGAAGTGAATATCATCATAATATTTATCCGAAAGTAAGAAGGAAAAAAGCTCAGATTGTGTTCTTAAGTAATTTATACAAGCATTTCTTTTATTTAATAAAGGTATCTTAAAATAACTAAATAATTTTTTAAATGCTGTATTAATTTTGAAAATTTACATATAAATTGTTGATTACATTGTTGATTACATTATTAATTTTGAGTGTTTCTGTATGACTAACATTTAAAAAATAATAATCGTTCATATAGTACACATGGGTATATTTTTAAATTTATTTTTTAGGGAGGGGAAAATCTGTAATAGTTTAAATTTAGAAATACAAATAAAAATGAGTTCTTGACTATTTCTGGCCCCACCAGTGGCTGAGAGGTTCTGCTCTCGAAGCTGGTAGACGGGAGGTGCTGGGTTCGAACCCAATCGCGCCCGTCGGCCTAATCGTTCGGAGTTTTCGTGGTTTTCTTCGAACCGTGGATTTCCATGCGTTAATACGGATTAGGTTCCCTTAGAAAGACCTCCACGGAAGGCACTCCCTCCAGGGCCCATATCCCTCGTGTAGATAATTGGCCGTCAACAATCAACCCAACCCAACTCTTGACTATTTCTCTCAATTACATGTTGAGGCTGTTTGTCAGTCAGGTCTCAGTTTTCTATCGCTAATGTGAAATCTATGGAAGTGGAATGCTTTCTTATTTTCTTAGAACATTGATATTTTAAACTTCTTCTTTCCTGCCTACTCATGTTAAAGAATGTCTCCTTCTTGTTAAGTTGACAAAATATTTCGAAAACATATACTTCATTTTATTTCAAGTGTCGTCAGTTTTGCTAAGAAATTAACACATGGAATATTAAATTTAACGTATATTTTAGAAAAATTTAGGCAACTAATAAATAAAAGAGAAATCTTTTAAAAAGCGTACACAGAAAAATAAGCTAAAGCTATTAATTTTCTGATGATATATTTGAAGAATGAGAATGTAATCCATGCCCACAAGTTTAACATTATCGAAGGGAATTTGAGTTTTCACTGACAAACCGATAAATGATGTTTTTGTGAAATTTCAACAGAAACTTTAAAATGATAATTAATCAAATGTGATTGAGTGTAATGTAATATTGAGCAATATAAAAATAAATTATATTTATTATTTATAACTTTTTGACATAATAAAATTTCAAATAATATATATTTTTTAATTAAATTATTTATGATATTCAGTAATTTCTTAATGCTTCATAATTGTTTGAAATAAGCGACTTATTTAGAGAGAAATAATTTTACAACTATATTCACTAGGTTTGGATACGTATTATCTCCATAAAGGTAGAATAAAACAGACTTGTTTTGTATTTTCTGGGGATCGCGCGTGTTCTTCGGCGGATGATAAATTTATTGCTGTGAAACTAATCGACCATTTAAAGCACTTGTCAGGGGCGGATCCAGAGAATCGTTTTTTTTTGGGGGGGGGGGGGGCGATACCGAGTGATATATAATCAACGTAGTCATAATTTATGTTGCTCAAATCATTCCTTGCAGTTAATTATTAAAGGAATATGAAATAATTAATACGATTTGAAAATATTACAGACTCTCGATTATCCGACATCCGATTAACCGAAACACGCGGTTATCCAACACTCTTATTATATAATCGCGCCCTCTCCTCAAAATATGATTTATTGTTACTTATTAGGTCGAAAAATTAAAAAAATTATAACAGAATTTATTTATTAAAAGTCTTATTTTTTTCTTTTTCTTTTTACTCTTGTACTATGGTAATTATTTATCTAATTTTTTGTCCTTTTAGTTATAGTGAAGTTTTAACAACGTTAATAACACAAGCCTGCGATGATTGTGTTTTTTAACTTTTGATAATTGATTTTGATGTATTTCTTAGCACTGAATTCGAAAATGACCTTCATTTTTAATCATCACGTCACGATTTTCGCAAATCGTAAATTTCAAAGTTAAAAAGTAAAAAAATAGCGAAAATCTCTCAAAGCAATTTGTCAAAGCCTTAACAAAAGAAGGTAAATATTTTAAATACATCTGCGAACAAATTTCCCAGCCTTATCAACCACCAAAATAAAAGAGGATACCGAGATGAACCCCATACAAAAGATTAAAGGAAAAGCGCGAACCAGAGCATAAGCGGTTCAAAGAAACTTCCACGCATGGAATAAAATTATAAGGATTTTAAATACACAATATTTTACATGTTTAACTATAAAAATGAAAAGCAAAAAAATATAACCAAAAGTATAAGAAAAAAAATGAATAAATTATTATGAAAAAAAGTTACGTCTATTTTATAGTAGCAGATTTTCACAATATTTCGACTTTTAAAAGTTTAAAAATTTGCGATTTGTGAAAAATCCTGACGTGATGGTATGGTAAAAAATGAAGGTCATTTTTTGATTCAAAACTAAAAAATACATAAGAACCAATTATCGAAAAGTGAAAACATAACCATCACATCCATTTTTTAATATCAGATTTCTGAAAGAGGATAATCTCTGAAAAAGGCCTTAACATCATTGAAAGTCAAAATGTGTCATCTAAGTGGTGTGTATACCTCTTCACAGGCGCGGATCCAAGGACGGGGGGGAAATCGCCCCGATCGCCCCCACCCCCTTGGATCAAAAAAATATAAATCCACCGACTATCGCGAATTTCGACAAATGGTCGCCGAAAAAAATCAATTTCGTCAATCGTTCGCAGGTCAAAGGATCGCAAAAAACCGCAAATTTCGTCAAAGGATCGCGCAAAAAACGCCACTTTCGAAAAATGATCACATAAAAACGCGAATTTCGTCAAAGAAGAGCGGAAAAACGCAAATTTCGTCAAAAAATCGCAAAACCCCCTCAAATTTCGCCAAACAATTGCGGGAAAAGCGCTAATTTCATGAAACAATCGCGCAAAAAACGCTAATTTCGTCAACAGATCTCGGAAAAAATGCGAATTTCGACAAAGAATCGCGAAAAAATACGCGAATTTCGTCAAAGGGCTGCGGAAAAAACGATAATTTAGCACCAGGAGGAGATTTCCCTAGGTGTGTATCCACGGGGGGATCGATCGGGCGGTCACCCCCAAGATATAAATCCAACGCTTTTAACGGCAGTTTTCGCGGAACAGACAGACAAGCAAACGAAAACCAAACACTTTTCGGGTATCAATGGTAAACCTCACTGACGTTTCGGCAATTAGTGAACAAAAAGGATTATGTCCTGTCAAAAGGCATATGGCGCCATAATTTTTGACACCATGGGTTGAGGTGAGGGACGATGCCACTTCGTGTACATTTTGTTGAATCTCTACAACAGAAATTGACAACGTTATGCGGATCCCTTTAAAGTGTTGAAACTTCTTCGTTCTTTCAAAGAAGCTGCAATTCTAATTTCTGTATAACGGTATTTTTGAGGAGTGCTTTATTGTTTGAGAAAAGTATGGGATTCATAGCAATTTCCAAAGAAAGAAAGAAACAAGAAAAAGAAAGATCCTTTAAAAAATTCAAGCAGCTTAATTTTTTCTGAAGAAAGCCACTAATGTGTAAAAAATGTACTGTTGTTGCCACCCACATTGGTAAATTACAAGGGGTATTTTGATGAATGAAAAAAAAAAGGATTATGTCCTAATCCTAGTCTGTTAAAGGCTAAAATGCGATGGTGTGTTGATTTCTTAAAAACCAACTTGGTAAATTTGTTCTTCCCTTTTTTGCCCTGATCGAACACCCCCCCCCCCCCCCCCCCGTGGATGCGCACCTAGGGGAATCTCCTCCCGGTGCTACTTGTATGTTTTTTCTGCGGATCTTTGACGAAATTAACGTTTTTTCAGCGGTTCTTTGGCAAAATTTGCATTTTTTCGCGATTCTTTGAAGAAATTCGCATTTTTTCAGAGATCTGTTGACGAAATTAGCGTTTTTTGCACGATTCCTTCGCGAAATTAGCGTTTTTTCTGCAATTGTTTGGCAAAATTCGCGTATTTTTGTGTGATTCTTTGACAAATTTCGCGTTTTTTATGCGATTCTTTGACGAAATTCGCGTTTTTTTTGCGATGCTTTGACGACATTTGCTTTTTTCGTGGTCCTTTGACGAAATTCGCGTTTTTTACGCGCTTCTTTGGCGAAATTCACGTTTTTTCGCGATCCCTTAACGAAATTGGCGTTTTCTGCGCGATCCTTTGACGAAATTCGCATTTCTTTTGCGATTCTTTGACTTGCGAACGATTGACGAAATTGATTTTTTTTCGGCGACATTTGTCGAAATTTGCGATAATCGGTGGATTTATATTCCCGTGAATCCACGCCTGGCACTTGTTGAATGTTAAGAAATTTTTTTTTAATTTATTTTTTATCTCTAAGCCCTTTAATTTATGATATTTTGTGATGCGAGTTTCTCATTACCTTTATTCTCAAGGAATTCTATTAAAATATATTTTCCATTTCAATATTTTTTTCGTATTTTTAATAATAAATATATGAATATTTTATTTAATAGTAATTTTTATAGAGTATATCTGTTTATTTATCAATGAGGTGAAATAATTTGTATTTTCTCATTAGAACGATAACTAAATTACTTTCGAGAAAACGCGCAGAATGTGAATTAGATCTTTATATGAATTTATTTACGTATATTTGCTTTTACAATTATTTTATTAAATTGTAAAATCTTAATTAGTATTTTAAATTAACGAAATATGGCCTGTGCGTAGGAAAAAAACGGTTTAATTATAAGATTTAAGTTTCAATGCTGTTAGGTTAAGGTTTTCTAAAAGTGAGATTACGTGAAACAAAAATAGCTATTTTCTACCTCTTTTTTTAAAAGAAAGCTAGTTTTTCCCCCCTTTTTTCAGTGATTAAGAGAAAGAATAAATAATATCTTTCTTTATTGGTGTATTTAGTATGATATCTGAATTTTAAAATCTAGCCTCAGATTTTTTTAATAAAGGCAAATTGCCTGCCCGTCTAGTAATACTATTGGACTTTCGTCCTTGATAATGTTAATAGCCCTATTTAGATTTTTCAGGATGATTTTTTTTCTGTTTATTCTATTATAAGTAAATCGAGCTTAAACATTTGAAGAGCTGCAGTATGGTATAAAAGAACCCGTTATACTCACATCTCAAATAACAGTTTTTATATGCATTTTTATACCCTAAGAAAACATTTGTGTTCACTCAAAATATTTTTCATGTTTTTTTTTTTTTTTTTTTTTTGTCTTGTATATATATATATATATATATATATATATATATATATATATATATATATATATATATATATATATATAAAGAAAATTTTCAAATAAGTTTGTGTAATCAGTTCACATTTTCATTGTAAAACTTTATACTGCCTGAACTTGATTTTTATAGTGTAGTTGAAGTATTTATTATTGTTATTGTTTTGATTTGGTTTAAAAAATAAACAGAAGTAAAAGAGTGTCATAAATTACTTTTTGCATGCTAAATATAATTGAAATTATTTGCTTGTAGGTAGCATTAGAAAGAGAACCCATACATTTTACTCGTCAAATCATCGTAGGGAAAAGGGAAAATAGCCATTCGATTCGGAATTATGTATTCTTTAAATTTATAATGAAATAGCTTAGTAGGTAATAACGAAATAGTAACAAACTTTAATTATTTCATTACTAATATATTGACTTTATATTTCGTTTCTATTGTAAATTTTATCTGTAAAGATGAAATCTGAAGCAATTTGGTGAAAAAGTTTAGGAATGATAAAGATGTACTCCTTTAATCTCTTAATGTTAAAATATTTTTTAATTTACCCATTCATATTTAATTTATACATTCTGTAGTAATAATATTTTAATTTTTTTTCATGTATTAAAAATACTTTATGTGTAAAATATGAATTATAAAGTTATTATCAGAAAAAAAAGAAATGAAGTTTATGAAGTTTTTAATAGAAATCGATTTCTAGAAGCTTTTATTATGCGTGCGTAAAATTTCAACTTATCCCGCCAAGAAGTTTTTGCGTTATGCATAATCACTGTTAATGATTTTACATAGTTAAACGGAAATCTAAGTAAAAAGGGCTTGCAAGAGGCGTCTTTCTATTTCTATTTTTGACTCCACTGCTGTCAGTAGTGTACACATTCAATTTTGTAAGATATTTTATTTTCAAATGAAAATCTATCCAATCAAACTTAGAGTTGGGGGCTATCGGCAGAGTACGGCAGGCGTGGTAAGCGCGCTCCGATCTGTTTTGATTTTATATTTTTAATCGAAAATCGCCGTAGCCCGGGCCTTAAATGTACCTAAAATCAGTGTTGAATGAATTTATATATTTAAAAGAAAGTCTTTCCAGACGAACATAATAACGAATGCACCGATGACTTCGGCAGCTAAAAAGTTTTTTTTTTTTTTTTTTTTTTTTTTTTTTTTTTTTTTTACCTTCTTTCCCCTCTCCTCCACATCGGGTAATTTAATATTTATAAAAGAAAAAAGTACTTATTGCCTAAACGCTTTGAAAATTCTATGAATTATAAATGTACTATCACCGAAGTGTGTGAATAATTTTCGTGCTAAAATATTGATATTTAGTTATAAAAAGCAGTGTTTTTCTTTCAACCTCTTTTTTTTACACATGGAAATCCTACGGGAATATTTTTTTTTTTCAAATTTATTATTTTACCTCTAAATATTATTATATCTAAACCAAATTTTTTTCTGGAACAACAGCTAAAAGGTTAGTTTAGTGTATTCAAATTTTAGAGCAATATAAGCGTTAACAATAAGTTTACGTTATTAGTCTAAATAAGCACATGCAATGGGGACTTTTTTTATTTTCAAAAGATTATTTCCTCCCTAAATTTCAAAATTCCTGAACCAAATTTAAACTTAATCATTATCTAAAGGTTATATACCGTTTAACCGTAATACATATAAAGGTTACCGTACGTATAAAGGTTATAACCGTATTAAAATTTAAGAGCGATTGTATAAAATTAAGTGCGTTTTTTAAAAAATTCGCGGAAAAAACGAAATTCGAGAAAAATAACTTCCAGAAAGTATTTCTTAAAGGATTTATATTCATATTTTTTTAAAACCAAAGGCATGTTTTGAAATCTGAATGTACGCTCGTTGAGCATGTGAGATTGTTTTTCACATTTTGATTAAAAGTTTCGGGGAATAACGTTAAACATAAAAAAATTACTGAATTCGCGAAAGTGGCTTACGGAAACGATTGCTTTTAGAAGGGTTAATATTGATATTTTTTAAAACCGAAGGCATCATTGTAACGAAAAATTTGGTTTGTCCATATTTTGATTTCCGCAGCCGATGCCGATTTTTTAACATGGCACAAATAAACTAAATTCGCGTAAGTGACTTTTGAAAACGATTTTTTTTTTCAAAGCGTTAATAATTATATTTTTCGAAACAGATTTCAGATTTTAAAATGGGAATTAACGTAGATATTGTTTGGTATATTTAATCTTTTATAGCTTGATTAGAAACGCAGATTCTGATTTTTAAAGACTGCAAAAATCGCGAAAGTGACTCCCAAAAACGAACATTTTGAAAACGTCAATATTAATATTTTTTAAACCAAAGGTTTCATTATAAACGGATATGAACGTAGATGTGGTTAGGTATCTTTCGTTTGTTTGTATTTTCATTTACGAAATCGGTGCACAACTTTAAATATCGCAAAAAACAAATAGCAAAAGCGAGTTTTGAAAACGAATTTTTTTCAAATGTTTAATCTTAGTATTTTTCGAAACAAATTGCTAATGCTGAAATGGGAATGAACGTAAATAGGGTCTCGTATTTTTATTTTTTCGTAGCTTGAGCGAAAGCCCTGATACAGATTTTCAAAGATTGCGGAGGACGCGAAAATCCGCAAAGATTGCGGAAGTCGCGGTGTATGGAAAATAAACTTTTTCAAATGGTTGATATTGATATTTTTTAAAACCAAAGACGGAGTTTGAAAGAGCAAAGTACGTTTTTAGGGTTCCGTACTTAAAAAGTAAAAACGAAACCATTATAAGAGCTCTCCTGTGTCTGTCTGTCTGTCTGTCTGTCTGTCACAGCCATTTTACTCGTAAACTATGGAACGTGGAAAGTTCAAATTCGGGGAAGTAATAAAGACCATTGACCCACATATTTTCAGATTAATAAACATTCATAAATATATTTAGTAAAAATGTAGGGGGGCAAATTATGCTACTTGAAAAAAAAAATCTTTCCTTTGTATATCATGTGGGGTATCCTGTGAAAGCTTTCGTAACGCTGGACTCAAAAATACATTCCTTTTAATTTTAGGTATTATATTTTTAAAAATATTGTCGAAAATGTAACGCAAAAATATGCCCCCCCCCCCCATCTAATTCCGAAACTACTGAAACTAAAATTATGAAACAATTAGAAGTAGCAGATGTTAATATAAACCTTGCCGGAAAATTATAGCGATTATCCTAGGTCACATAGTTTTTGAGAAATTAGCATTTTTCTGTTATACACAAATTTCGATTTACGGGCATTCAAAAAAATTGTTGAGCATCGCTGGATATACCTATCATTGCAGAAGTATAAAAGCATTGTTGATAATGATTTTCGAAAAAATCATCAGTAATTAGCTGAGACATTAACCCTTAAAGATAGACCAGTTTGGACATACATAAGGACAGGGGCGGCGTACTCTATGCCTAGTTAACAACATTTAATGATATATATGTGTAATGTAATGTCCAGTAAAAGTAAAAAAGCAATAAACGTCAATTTGTTAAAAAACATACTAAGTCTCAGTCAGGGTCTCAGGACTCTAAAAAGGGGAAAAATGAAAAAAAGACCCTTTTCAACATTTGATGTCTTAAAATGTATATGATTTTAAGACGCAATTTTAATTGGAATGAAAGATTTAAGTATGTTCTGTCATTTCATGTATTTAAAAAATTGCAAGATACAGAATTAGTATTTATAGGGGGCTCGAAACTGTTAGACTTTTGTCGAACGAAAAAATTGGGATAACAGTGTACGTGCCGAATGACAAAATAAATATTGCAACTAGAATGAAAATTTTGGTGCTTACTTCTACTTCAGATTGTAATAATTTCCCTGAACTTAAATAAATTTGTATTTAAAGCATTTTTATATTTTTAATGCAATGTTGCATTTAGCTAATACAAAATTTTGAAAATATCAACTGTAAAATCACCTAAAAAAATATTTCTTTGAACAATAAAAAGGAAATTTTAGGTTCAGTTTATACAGACTAACATGAAATACATGTTTTGACAATTTCATGAAAAAGTATTCAGAAGTTTTTGAGGTATCCTGCGCGTTATGGCCAAAAAACACCATTTGAGGAAAAATGACTTCACAATTTCGGAATCACCGCTTCAGTTATTGAGCGGGTATAATTCTAAAAGTACTTGTGTAAAAAAAACTTGTGTTCTAACGGGAATTTTAAGGAAACAATTATATCAAAATATTCAGAAAAGATAGGGGTTTAACATCTAAAAAAATTAAAATTTCTTAAATTTTGAAGT
The DNA here is from genome assembly GCA_963932465.1 of Maratus speciosus. Lineage (NCBI taxonomy): Eukaryota > Metazoa > Arthropoda > Arachnida > Araneae > Salticidae > Maratus > Maratus speciosus. The sequence continues at coordinate 154,731,529 of OZ010787.1, read as the reverse complement.
TTTAAGACTCCTGCGATCACTTAACCGTTTCTGGCGCGGAGTAATTCTATTCATAAACTTATGAAATAACGAACTGACACCAGAATTTATAAACGAATTTATTAGAAAATTCGAACTTTTTTATTTTCACGTACATGATAAAAGGAAAATTTTAATTAAATTTTCTTGGCGCCGATTGTCTGTTTTGAAATTAAAATTAGGTGTCCTTTTTTTAAGGGCACCGCCCTCGAAAGGTTTAATTAGAATGAATCGCATAAATACTGTGGGATTCGAGATAGTTTGCATTGAGTGTATCTCTCAATACGCCTCGAGTGACTTTAAAAGTTAATTAAACACCTATCTGGGAACACGCGGCACTGACCAAGGCGGCGTTACAACTTTGAGACCTCCTTTCGAAGCGCGCTTAGCACAATGCCAAATTTAAACTTTGAACAAAGGTTTTGTTGTAGCTACACTGTAGAAATAAAGGTTATTACTACGTTGAATTAATTTTATTAAATGCCAAGTGAAGTTTAACCATGAACTGCTTTATTGTCAGTACCGAATTAAGTTCATCATAAACAGATTAGGATAATATTAAAAAAAGAGTTATACGAATAGCTATATTTGATATTATTTAGGTTCCATATCTCTTTGAACTTTCATGGTATACCCATTTACACTTTTCGAATATATACAGTTACACCCAACCCTACGTTGTATAGTTTTTTACAAAATCTTAGTATTCTTTTAGCAACGGTTTTTTTTTATAATACCATTACAAATTCATATATTTATTCTACGGAACCGTCTGTGCGCGAGTAATACTCGCACTTGACCATTTATTTAATTTAGTGTAATCGGTATTTCCGTATTTTTGTAGTTCGGCGGCGTGACGTTCCGTAAAACGGGAAAAAAGACATGAATTTGGTGTTTCGTATTTTTTTTTTTTTTTTTTTTATGTTAACGTTAATATTTTTTGGAACGGATCGCGGTACGTAAACCATAAAAGTAAGAAATTTAAGAATATTTCACCCGTTTTTTCGTATTTTATATGGTTAGACCGTAATGCGCTAAAAAAACCGGCAAATTAAAAAAGTCGTTCTAGCACCTTGCTTTTTCCCATGCTTGTCTCTCCGGAAAGCTTCGAACTAAGCATGCGCAGGCACGTTTGGCAATTTTTAGAAAAAAAAAGAATGTATTTTTGACGAGTTTTTAATTAATATCTTGGCTAATTATCAAACAATGAAAAGTTCGAGCCTCAGGCGCATCGGGACCTGCCTTGGACTATACTAATACAAATTTTCAAAGTTTTAAGTGCGGTAACTATCACTGGCCATCGCACACAGACCGACGCATAGACAGACATCTTTATTTTATTAGTATAGATTTTTATCTCACGAACAATACATCTCATTAAAAAGTATTTATAAAATTTATACGGATTTTCATTTTTGAGATGACTTGCATAATTAGTGAAAATGTTAAAAATGAATATCTCCGGAATTAATCGTAGAAATTTAACGAAAATTTACTTCTAGGCTAATTTGAGTCTATATTAATGTTCTGATGTCAAAACTAGATTTTCCTGTTGAAAATGAGAAAGCTTTTTCTTTTATTTAAGTATGAAGACGACCCCTTAAGCATATTTGAAATATGAATTTTAAGAAGATAAAATTTCCTATCGTATGAAGTCTCTTTCTCTGTGACAATTTGGCAATTAAAATGTACGGGGTATTAAAATGTATGTCATTTTTTTGACCGACTATACTTGGCCCAGGTACTCGGAAAGAGTCGTCTCACATTCAATCCTGTGTGGATTAGCTTGGTTATCCGAAAGTTTTAGATATTTTCTCAACATTCTCTTCCTAGACACATATCTCAGTATCTAGATTTGTGAAAATTACTATCACATATTACCACCATTACCACCAGCCTCATTAAAATATGAGATTTTGCCTAATATACATTGCTTTGTGAAAAATCTCTCTTTTGCACACACTTTTCTGTTTTTTTTTTTTTTTTTTTTTTTTTTTCAAAAATCGAATTCTGTTGCAAATACTACAAAATAAATCACAAAAAACTTAAACTCTTAAACTTGAAGATCTAAGGATAAAATACTTTGAATTGTTTTATTTTGAGAATTTTTTTAAACAGCTTTTAAGTTATATATGTCGAGCCGAAGGCAAAACAGTTAGTAGTTAATTATTAAATTATTAAATAGTAAATATTGAAATATAGCTTTTATAAAAGAAAAAGTAATAGAGAATGTCATATAATTTTGGGATCATTATAAAATTTTTCTATAGGTACATCAGACCAACTGTCTCAAATTTAATGAAAATGGTGATAATTTTGTGCACTTAATGTTCTAAGTGCTGTCGACGGAGTGAGAAAGATTTATTTTAGATATTTTACTTATTGTGATGGCTTAAAATATCCAGAACTCTGTTAACCTTACTCTGGGTTCTGGGACAAAGATTCACTTACGGTCTTCCACAAGTTTTGAATACAGAAAGCTGCAGATTTAACTATAATAGAATATTTTTAGTTTGAAACCACAGAAGTGTTCTGAATACCACTGATCGACAAAAAAATAAAACAATTTCCTCCCTGCAAACTAAATATGTAAAGTGTACAGATTTAACATTCCTAATTCTAAATATGTTATCCAAATTGCTCCAGCACGTACCATTTTTCCGAGAAACACTTTCATAATTATAACAATCAGTGAAGGATTATTATATTAAATTGCAATGATAGATAAAACTGAAATAATAAAAAATGTATACTTTCATCGTCTTAGATATCAAATTGATAAAACATAGCATAAAAATGTAGTTTGTTGACACTTGTACCGTGCATTTTCATTTTTATGCCCCCCACCCCCCTCTTTTCTTGTCCGAATTACTATTTGCTATCCACTAATATATTTTTATTCCTTATGCCGCTATAACTCGGGCTTGTTTAAAATACTGTTTAAAATATTTCTTCATTTTCAAAGATTTTTGAAGTTCATATTTTTGTCACACTGTGACTTACAATATGGTGGGTTTTTTCGTCTCATATATGACGTGACGTACATTACATGCAGTGACATAACAGTGACGTCACAATTTTTTTTAATTGCCAGGAAAGTATAATTTTACATAAATAACATGTTTTGAATAATTTTTGTAATTTTTTTAAAGCTTTCTAAGAAGTTCACATCTCAGTCACAATGTGACATCACTGAGTGGTGGCATTTTGGTGTGTGACGTAGACACAGATGTGACGTAACCACAGTGATTTACAGTGACGTCAGATTCGGACGCGTCTGATTTTCGTCATGGCTGTTTCTTGTGAGAAAGCAGTGACGTAATTTACCCTAACTTCCCTTAACTTCCGTTTCCCCTAAATTTGGAATCCTTTTTCTGAAATACTGAAATTTAACTGTTTCAAAAAGTTATTCCCTAAAATTATAGAATGATTCAAATTTTTTACGATGCATAAATCTGCATTCATTGTATAGCCATCTATTTCAAAATTTACTGTCCTAAATCCTACGGGTGTTATTTGGTTGCCACAAATACTGGACAAAACCAAGTAATTTTCGTGTAGTTTAGGGCATCCTAGGGCAATATAAGTATCGTTGCTCCCCCATATTAACATCACTTCCTGTATCAATGAAGGCATCCATATTTTTTCCTAATATCATCACGATTTTTATTATTTTATCTACCGGATTTGAGTTGTTGCTTACGGCAGAATTGGCATTTTTGGGAGAATTATTTGTACACTGGTCAGACCTGCGGCCAGGAATTTTACACTTCCAGCAGACCGGCCCTTCTTTTTTCGGGGGCAATCCCTCCACCAGTGTGAAAATTCATTGCAATTAAGACAACGGATTCTTGTATTTAAATTCTTTTGGGGGTATGTGTGTAATTTTTTTCATATGGTACGCGGCTAATATCATTTCGGTGGAACGCTCTATTATTTTCAATACCTTGAAGTTTTCTAAATTCCGTATTTGGATGTTTAATTTCAGTCTTCCATAAGTAAAATCGGGCAGTTTCAAAATCATCCAATTTATTTGTCAAGTCATCTACATTCGTAATTTTGGGTAATTCACCACAAAAGTTTTCTTTCATTTCTTGGGACAATTTTCTCCTGATTTGGTCAATAATTAAAATATTCTTTAGGGATCGAACATTGATATCTGTAACCCAGCTAACCATTCATACAAGAAATTTGAGAGTTCAAACGAGAAATCTTTCCAAGACGCCGAATTTTGCTTTCTGTGTAAAAGAATTTTTGTCTGAATTGCTCTGGTGTAAATTTAAAACGTCTTAAAAGCAAATTTTTTACATAGTCGTAGCCACTGGATTGTTCTTCATTTTCATGACTTATTAAACTATCTCGAGCGGTAACAACTCAAGAAGATAGGTTACCCGTTCATCTTTTTCTATCTCTAGACGCTTTGCCTGATGTTCGAAAAGGGTTAAGTATATACTGATTTCCTCCTCATTATTGTATCTATTTAACAATTTTAAAACATCGGAACCCTTTCCGGCGATTGTGGATACCGAGTTATGTAATTGGGTTTTTTGTGCATTTTCCAATTGTAATCGTTTTAATTCAAGCTCGCGATTCTCAGCCTCTTTCAGCTGTAACAATTTTTAATTTTTTCCTTCACGTTCACTTACTACTCCCGTTAACAAATTTTTAACTAACTCTTCATTATACATATCGGATTTTACAATTAATTCTGTTAATTGAGTTTTATTATCTCCTTCCGGTGCAAGAACTAACTCGATTACTATCCGATGGAATAAAATATCTATATTTAATAATATGCAACAACTATATAAACACGCTTTCTTCAATCTAGATATTCTAAACACAAGATATATATATATATATATATATATATAGGGGAGACTAGGGACGGTTGACCATACGGGAGGCTTACTCCACCCATCAATTTTCATATTTAAAATAGTTTTAGAGTTTTATCAATAGGTGTCAACCAACGCTACTGGAATGCTCAAACAATAGTCCTTGTTTCATAGAGATAATCGAAATAGGAGATGAAAAAATCAATTGTGAAGCGTTTTCAACCTAAAAGTTGTATTTTTTAGAAATATTTTGTAAACTTTTCTTAGATAAATTATATCATAGAAATTTGAGTAAGTTGGTTTAAAGTAATGCAGAAATATCGAGATTTCATTCCAGGCATAAAGATTGTACAGTCAGTTAGGCTTAACATAACAATCCGCTATTCTTTAGAAAAGGTCTATGTAGGGAGGCTTGACCCAGTCAATGTGAGGGAGGGTTGACCAGGTGCTCAAGGCTCCCTTTATTAAGTGGTTTTGGAAATCTTTTTATTATACACAGTGCATAACGAAAAGTTAATTGTTATATATATAAAAGAATGTAAATTTATTCTGTAAAGCTACAGTAAAATGGTGTGATGGAAAAGAATGTTTAAAGCTGACTAAAGAATGGTGTGAAAAATTGCTAGAAAATGTAAAAGTTGATAGGAACTTTCTTCCATTTAAATATTACTTACAATAGGTAAATAGAAACAGTGGGAAAGATTAGAAAGGACTAGAAAGGATGAAAACAGCAGTCTTAACCCTTTCAGGGGCAGTGGCATGTTTATAAAACCACATAATTTTAGTTCCGAAACGTCACAGATGCACCAGAATTTTGCTAAAATCTTTTCCATTTAATATGTATGTGGAATTGACTGCAGTTGACCTTTGGTGATAAATACTTCTAATTGATGACTCGATGGTGTAGAAATAACACGATTTTAATGTCTGGAATAAGGCATGAATTATAATTACAGGACATACAAACTATATACAGGTTTTAAGGGGATAAGCGGGACTTTTTGCGGCAACCTACCGGCCTTCAATACTTCGGAGCGCTATCTGAGTCTGACTAGTCGTCTTCCCAAGTCAGCCCGCAACCGAACTCTGAAGTTAAATCGAACCTTCGCCTCAGGTTGGAGATTCAAAATCACTAAATCATCAAGTTTATTGTCTTTTAGAAATTGCAAGCTTTGTCAGTTCTCATGAGAATTAGCTGCACCCTCTTACTGCGGTCAGGATGTGGTTAGGATGTTTTGGAAAGTGCAAGCCACATCCACCCTCGGGCATCTTGACATGTGTGCGCCCCTGCACACGTAAGACCAAAAGCAGCAAGAAAAGGGCAAACTAAAACTTATCTAAAAAAACGACACTTTACAAAAACTTTTCCGAACTTTTTAAAGTTAAAGAAAAAAAAGTATCTTAAAAAATTAGAAGCCAAAAGGTAGAGAACTAACAAAAAAAAAAAAAAAAAAAATTAAATTTAGACTGTTCTATTACTATGCATAGACTGTACTGCACTAACACTACGTGAAGAAGAAAAAAAAACGTCTTCGGAGAAAGAAAAAAAAATAAAAGTTAAAAAAAGATGTGTGTGCTATGTGTATGTAACATGCACCGTCTTTCGTCTTTACGAAGATCCGCCTGTGGAACTTCAGGTCTTTAAAATACCTTTTCCTGAGATATATTCGTCTTAAAAAATCTAAGCATAAGAAAAGAAAAAAAATCGTCTTGAGTAGTGCAGCCGTCAGTTAATATACAGCTAAAGAGAAGAAAAAAAAATTAAATGCAAGTATTGGGGAAGGGGGGGGGGGTACATACTAATATGTTAAACAATTATTTGAATCAAACATTTCAAAATATATCAAAAAAGTACTATACAGATGCATAAAAAGAGACTTGTTCATATCATTGAAGTTTAACCATTAAACAAAAAGATGGTAAAATAAGTAGTTCCTTGAAGTAATCTGTAAAAAAAAAAAGAAAAATATATATCTTGTAAAATCCGTACATATTTCACAACATACGATGGAATAAAAAAAAAAAAACACTTATTCCATCTGAATTTAATTGCTGGCGGTTGTTTATTTTGAAAAAAAAAATCTTGATGAAACTGTTCTTATCTGGCAAAGGTCGGTAATCCAGTCAGCTGTCTATTACAAGTAAGTTCTTGACACCGGAAAAAAGAAGGGAAAAAATACTGTGTCTAATCGCGGTTCATACTTGAAAAAGTAAATTAAAAAAACAAAAAAAATATGGTTCGTCTACTGAGTTCACGGGAAATGTTAATAGGATGAAGAAAAAAAAAAGAAGGATTCAATTCTCTTTATGTTGATAACGGTCAGTCACCGATGAGAAAATACAGTCTTGGAATGATTATGACTCGTGGAATCCAGATAAATAAAAATAGAAATAAACATACAGGAAATGCAGTCTTGAGAAGGTGTCCATAAATAAGTGGACCTTTCGTGAGATAAAAAAAAATATATATGCACACTGATATAGGAGAAACACACTTGGAATAATTAGCTGTTGGACATCACACACAGAAAATTAACACTTACAACGGCGAAACAAAAAAAAACACACTTTCGCAACGCGAATCCTTATTTGAAACAACAGGAGAGCACGGTGAAAAAACAACACAAAAAGAAGCACACTTTAAAAAAACACTTTTCTTATCTTTCTTTTTCGTAGCTATATTGTGCGCAAATGGAGTTTGTTTCTTTTCCACTTTCGGTGGCGTGTTTCTGCTTTCCTAGTGTTGGGAAAAGCTGGCACTCGTGATATATAAAAATATTCCATTACACACAGTAGGAAATATGCTTCAAGAAAATGGGCGAGAGTTTCCATATCAGTAACACAGGTACGCGATGCACTTGCGGTAAATAGCATGACGAGTAAAAAGCATAGTAGAGGTACAAGGAAATTTGGAGCAGCGAACGTTTTCTGCACAGGTGTGTAGTCACGAGGGCAATTAGGAGATTGTAGGATCTGAGAAGGCACGTCCTCACTCCGTACTGGGATACTGGAAACTATTTTCTGTAACACGACATTCTCTTGTCTGTGGTCTACGTCTACGTTGTGTACACCTTCACAAACGGTGATACAATTGACAGATATTTCGGGTGGAGGTGGTTTTTGGAGTGAGATACCGTTCTGATCACAAGTGAGTATTCCCTGGGAAATTATATCTCTTCTGATGATGAGAGGAATGTTCATGCGAGAAAACTCTATGACATAAGCTGTGGTGGTATACGCATTGTCATCTATATAGATAATTGTGCTGAACGACCCGATTGTGTGACATTGCCATTACCGAATCCTGCGATTTGTAAGCTTACTTCGTTTAGGGTGGGGGAACCGAGTAAGCGGTACAAATCTTTTCTTACACACGTAATGTGCGAACCGGTATCCATCAACCCATCTATCACTAAATCTGCAATTTTCACTAATTTTGTCATGTTTTGACGCGGTTTATCTAATTCTACTACACGAATTGCAGGGGGAGAGGTGTCGGAGTTTGAAACTTTACGGCGTGTGGTCTGAGCGCATTCGTAACTATTGTGTCCAAATTTATTGCACACGAAACATTTAATTCCTTCGTTTTTGTGTACACAATCATTTGCGTTCGGCTCTTGCCGAATTAATTTGGGCCAAGACAGGACGTATCTCTTGTAAAAACATGCTTAATGAAAAAAATACTTAAAGGCTTACTTCTATTGTGGTATCCTTTAAAAGAAAACGCCGAATGAATCAACTATATCCATTGCGGAGAGTAAAAAAATCACCATTTCCTTTCGCACTCACAGAAACGCAGCCGGCTCGATAACAGAAATGTGGGTCAGTGTTACTCGTGACGTCTCTTCTTTTTCTCTCTTCTTTATCGGAAACTTCGGATAGAATCTTCTACAGAACTTAAATATTTCACAAACAGGATTTCACAGTCCTCAGATTTTTAGAAATAGATGTCTCGGGTATTTTTCGTTGCGAATTCAACGGCCGATTCCCCCATGTGGAATTGACTGCAGTTGACCTTTGCTGATAAATACTTCTAATTGATGACTCGATAGTGTAGAAATAACACGATTTTAATGTCTGGAGTAAGGCATGAATTATAATTGCAGGACTAAAGAATGGTGTGAAAAATTGCTAGAAAATGTAAAAGTTGATAGGAACTTTTTCCATTTAAATATTACTTACAATAGGTAAATAGAAACAGTGGGAAAGATTAGAAAGGACTAGAAAGGATGAAAACAGCAGTCTTAACCCTTTCAGGGGCGGTGGTATGTTTATAAAACCACATAATTTTAGTTCCGAAACGTCACAGATGCACCAGAATTTTGCTAAAATCTTTTCCATTTAATATGCATGTGGAATTGACTGCAGTTGACCTTTGGTCATAAATACTTCAAATTGATGACTCGATGGTGTAGAAATAACACGATTTTAATGTCTGGAATAAGGCATGAATTATAATTACAGGACATACAAACTATATACAGGTTTTAAGGGGATAAGAGGGACTTTTTGCGGCAGCCTACCGGCCTTCAATACTTCGGCGCGCTATCGGAGTCTGACTGGTCGTCTTCCCAAGTCAGCCCGCAACCGAACTCTGAAGTTAAATCGAACCTTCGCTCTCAGGCTGGAGATTCAAAATCACTAAATCATCAAGTTTATTGTCTTTTAGAAATTGCAAGCTTTGTCAGTTCTCATGAGAATTAGCTGCACCCTCTTACTGCGGTCAGGATGTGGTCAGGATGTTTTGGAAAACGCAAGCCACATCCACATGTATGTAAAATATAGCCTTTTTCTTATTTCCAAGTAAATTTTTTCGTAAATTCCGGTTCGAGTCATTTATTTCAACATTTTAGTACTGAAAATACTTTGCCCCTTAAAGGTTTAAATCATGTTACTGATAAGTTAAGTGTTCATGCGGCTACAAAAGAACATAGCATCGATCGAAAAGCATTAGAAAGGTATGTAGACAAATTTCACCAGGTTGTACACAGTGAGATGAATCAAATTATGTGACAACTAGAGTTGTCGGGTCGAGTGTCACAAAAAATAGGACAAGGAGACAAAAAATGTGGGACAATGGCTCATAAATCCGGACACAATAACATGAAACGCTATGAAAAGGGAACCTGTCTCTGACAGAGTACTGCCTAAAATGTTAAAATTTCATTTTCCTACCGTACAATTATACCTGCTCAGACAAAATCCTGTTTAAAACAAAATTTTTCTCCTCTGACTTGCGATTGCGTCTCAACAGGTTTGTTTAAGCATCATATTTAAGAAAATATTTTTAAACTGATTTTATTTCTCTTCACAAATATTGCATTATAAAACAAAGTGGGTCAAGCCTCCTGTATAGTGGGTCAAGCCTCCTGTATAGTGGGTCAACCCTCCCATATGTGGGGAGCCTTGACCCATTCTCTTTTCATGATTAAAATAAATCATTTTTCAAATTTCTTATATGTTACATTTATGCAGCAATTTTATTTTGATAACTGATTGTATAACAAATAAAATGATATATAAATTTTTATTCCACGTTCAATATTTAAAAAATAAAAAATAATTTTGTAAAAAGTGGGTCAACCCTCCCGAGTTTCTCCCATATTTTCACTACATAATAATAAAAAAAAATATTGGTTAGCACCAATTTTAACTTTTTATACAAGTACGACGACTCGTATACTTCCTAATTTTCTTATTCGTTAGTCTGCAAAAAAAAAAAAAAAAAAAAAAAAAAGAAAAAATCACAGCAGACTTCTAAGTGATACAAGTATGCGACTTTCTCTTTCTTTATTAAAAAAAAAAAAAAAAAAAAAAAAAAAAAAAAATGCAGAACAAAAAAGAAAAATCATTTTCTGCATGAAGGAAAAAAAAGACACATTTTCTCATTGAACAAATACAAAAAAAAAAAAAAAAAAAAAAAAATCCTCACTGTACACTCTGCATTATTAAAGGCCTTTCTAAACAAAACGCAATAAGAAAAGAAAAAAGAAAAAAAGAGACTGACAGAACAGGCTAAAACACCGAAGAATTTTCACCACACAGCTATAAAAAATATTTATGATTTCCAGTGAGTGTGCCAGCGGGTCAGTGTATATATTCTTATTCAAATACTGGGAAAGACTTTTTCCAGTTCTTTGATTAAAGACCTTTATCAGTCGATGAGAACTCACGATGCATTTTCACTGGTGATTCATCAGAGACAGAGTTTTCCGAACAGCGCACCTCACATGATGTAACACGCACTTAAAATTTCGACGCACAGAAACACTTGTCTCGAACCACTTATAGCTTATTTTTTTTTTTTTTTTTTTTTTTTTTTTTTTTTTTTTTCTCCGCGATGAGAAGACTTTTTTCTACCAATCCTTTATTTCTTCCTCCACTTCTGCACATCACCATTTTCCATCAGAATTTATTCGAAAGTTCATGTAGATCCCGGAGGAAATCCCCACTTTGTAGGATATATTTGGTTGGTATCTAGTGGGTAGTAACAAGTCCAGGTAGATTTTTGACGAAATCTTAACAAATTTTAATATTCTTGAATATATATGGAACAGAACAGTATTTACAGTTTGGCGATAATTATAAACAACAAGCCAACCGTCTGCTGGCGTTTCTTGTTTTCAATAAACATCGATGAGAGATTTCGCTTACACTAGGCCGCGTCTGCCTATAAAATATTACTAAAGCGCAGTTTCTAGCTGATCGGTGATTTTTCAGCCTCCCTTAGTCCGTCTGACTAAGTTTGATCTCGACTGCTTGTGCTGTCATTTCTCTTTAATTCTCGCGATTTTAATTGCAGGCTCAGCGCTTTTCTTATTGTTTGGTAGTTGAGGTTTTATCTTCCAGAGCCTCACTAAAGAATCTGCCTAGCTTTGCGGTACAGAGTCCATTTCCTATCACCACAGGAATAGTATTGATATTTTTATTGATATTCTTTTATTGATATGATTAGTTCTTTCTTTGGAATTCGCTTAATGTAGCGTCCCGGAGTAGTTGAACAGTTTGCCTCACCAGGCTGTGGGAGGAATGTGTGTGAATGATATCTGAAAAGATTGCATACATTCATTTAGCTCATCAGGGAAAATACAAGATTACATAACATATGTTCATCATGTTTCTCCATATGATGATCTGATGAGAAAATTTCATAGCTGTCGATGTTGCGAAATTTAGGAACTAACATCATTATATAGCACGTTTTCCTTTCTCTTTTAATGCCTTAAATTTTATTAAAAAATGCAAGAAAAATAATTTTGCCAACATCTCGTAAAACATTTTAGAAATTTAGTATTCCCTAAATACACAATTCTACAATTTTTAAATGGTTATTGCAATAGAAACAATTACTTTAAAAGTTTAATCTGCTACAGTTTTAAAACACATCTATGTCTTTAGTTATATTTCTACTGTCTGTACGTACACACGGACACACATGAGTGTATGATAAAGAACACACGTATTACACGTAATACACATGTACCTAAATTACATGTTACACACGTACAGTCGGGGAAAAAAAAGGAAACACCCCCTACTAACTCCTCAACAAATCATCATAGAAGAAAATGACTGGTACCGAACGATTGGAAATAAAGTCTACTTTTAAATGATGTATATAAAATTTCCTTAGGGGTCATCTACATATTAAAACGAATCCAAACTTCATTTTTTTCAATGGCAATACCCAATTTTAACGAGATATTTCAAATCTTCGGTTCAAATTATGCCTAGACACCAAATTTCAAGTCATTTGAATGATAAGTTTTCGAATTATAAACATTCAAAATTGAGTGCTTCTAATGTTAAATTATATTTTCATATTTTTATTTATATCTCCCGAAATTATGCTCTTAATGTGCTAATTTTTTTTGTGGTAATAATACTAATATACCCAAACATAAATAAGCTGAATTTGCAATTTTTATAATTTTATGATATGAATTATGAATTATGAAACTAATATTCGAAAAAATTATGAATTGCAACCTACAATTTTTTTGATGGATTTAGATTTATTAAGTCCTGCTTAATGGAAATTCAAAAATTTCACATTTTTCTTCCAAGTAGTTTTTAAATTATGCTTAAAAAACGGCAAAATGATGGTTTAAGGGGCCATCTATGATGGAAGTGAGTAGACATTTTGAAATTTATTCTGCCGTACTGTAATCTAACACGCTTCATTGACTCCTTGAGTGGCGCTTAAGGTGCCTTGATCAAGGAAGCGGCTCTCTCGGTTAACAATCCAGTACGGAACTTCAGTTTGGATACAGCCCTTAAAATACGCTCGTTTTAAAATAATTAATTTCTCAGAAACTTATGGTACGAATTGCATAAAAATTCGTTTTTAGGATAATTGAAGGGTGTAGCGTTCATTTATGCTATCAGAATTGGGTACTGCTATTGAAAAAAAACAAAGTTATGGTTCGTTTTAATATGTAGGTGGCCCCCTAAGCAAATTTTATATACATCATTTAAAAGTAGATTTTATTTCCAATCGTTCGGTACCAGTAACTTTCTTCTACGATAATTTGTTGAGGAGTTAGTAGGGGGTGTTTACTTTTTTTTTCCACGACTGTACATAACCAGAAGGTATGTACAGTCATGGAAAAAAAATAAACACCCCCTACTAACTCCTCAACAAATTATCGTACAGAAAAATTACTAGTCCCGAACGATTGGAAATAAAGTCTACTTTTAAATGACTCATATAAAATTTGCTTAGGGGGGCATCTACATATTAAAACGAATCCAAAATTCATTCACCCCCCCCCCCTTTTTTTAACGAGATATTTCAAACCTTTGGTTCAAACTATGCCTAGACACCAAATTTCAAGTCATTTGAATGATAAGTTTTTGAATTATAAACAATTAAAATTGAGTGCTTCTAATGTTAAATTATTAAATTACATTTTCATATTTTTATTTGTAACTTCTGAAATTATTATCCTAATGCCCTAATTTTTTGTGTAGCAATAATACTAATATACTCAAACATAAATACGTTGAATTTGCAATTTTTATAATTTTCTGATATGAATTATCAATTACGAAATTAATATTCGAAAAAATTATGAATTGCAACCTACAATTTTTTTGATAGATTCAGATTTATTAAGTCCCGCTTTATGGAAATCCAAAAGTTCACATCTTTCTTCCAAATAGTTTTCAAATTATGCTTAAAAAATGGCAAAATGATGGTTTAACGTCTATGATAGAAGTGACTATAAATATTTTGAAATTTCTTATGCTATCCTGCAATCTAAAACAGGCTTAATTGACTGCTTAAGGTGCCTTGATCAAGAAGGGAGCTCTCTCGGTTAACAATCGAGTACCGAACTTCAATTCGGATACAGCCCTTAAAATACGCTCCTTTTAAAATAATTAATTTCTCAGAAACTTATCGTACGAATTGCATCAAAATTTGTTTTTAGACTAATTGAAGGGTGTAGAGTTCATTTATGCTGTCAGAATTGTGTACTGCTATTGGAAAAAACAAAGTTATGGTTAGTTTTAATATGTAGTTGGCTCCCTAAACAAATTTTATGTACATCATTTAAAAGTAGACTTTATTTCCAATCGTTTGGTACCAGTAACTTTCTTCTACGATAATTTGTTGAGGAGTTAGTAGGGGGTGTTTACTTTTTTTTCCCACGACTGTACGTGTGTGTATGATGATAATGATTATCAAATATATAACTTTAGTAATTAGAAAACGCAGAGGAATATTAAATTTTATTAAACTACGAATAAAATTTTAATTTAATATTTTCTGATGTAAAAATATGCACGAAACTAAATCCGTTGTTAGAAGTGAAGAAACATAATTGTTTTCATATATTTTTTAAATAATTTTCTATATCGTAATAGTATTTTACACAGTAAGAAAAAGAAAAAAACCCTTCTATTGAAAAATATTTTTAATTTAATAATGTTTAAACCTTTAAATTTTATTTGTTCCGTTTCCCTGAATTCTCACATGATTTTGAAATATAAGCTGGAATTATAATGAAATTCTCAAATCTAAGCTATATTACCAGTAGGACTGATGAGCAGAAATCAAACAGGATTCATGGCAACTTTGTCGCCAGTAGACTTTCTTAATTGACAGTAAGATCTTTCTGAATAGGATTTCCAATTTGTTCATTTTCCCGGAAATCACTGAACATTCTTCGATCGAAGCTACAGACGACTGGAATTTTTTCATTTTAAGCTGAATTTAACCAGAAATTTTCCAATCTAATCATGAAAATTCTGCGAAATCACGCAGAATTTCAGGCAACTCTCTTATCGGAAAATTTTCGTTTTTTTTTTTTTTTTAATTAAGTATGTGTCAGTGTAAGCATTATATTAATTATACGAAATTCACAAGTTTTAAAATCATTATGTATTAAAATTTTAATTCGTCATTCAAGTTCCATCTTCTTCAGGGTTCGTACGCTTCAAGGACTCAAGCACCTTTTACCAAAATTTTCGTAAAGTAATATTTGTTTCATTTCATGAAAAAATATTCTATATCTTTAGAAGTAGCGACCTGTAGTTTACGAAATTTCTGGTACTAAAACACCTAAAATCCCGTGAATAGCTTGATGCGTACGAACCCTGTTCTTTTCTTTGAGTGGAGAATCTGAAGAATTCGTATTGCTTTTGTTTTTTTTTCGTAAAATTAGTTTTCTTTTGTCAGAGTTCTATGTCTTTCACAGAAAAGACGCTGGGAAGCAGTCTTTACACGCGGGGAAACATCTTAAACAGCTGCTAGAACAAAATATAACAATTGTTTTGCTGTTCCTGATCCTAGAAATACTTCCGCTTTCTTAGAAGCCTGTGTAAATAAAAGGAATTAAACGGATTGATTGAAACCAAGCACTTTCTCTCACCTGAATACTTTCTCATCTAATCATCTTGAAGATGACCTACAATCCTTCAAGGGATTTTACGCATGGCTGCTGAATATCATTATCGGCCACATTTCCCTTTTAAATGTAGAAATCTTTTGTTTTGTAAATTTGTAGTAGACCAAAAGTATTTTGCATAGTTTTAATTATAATTTCTAATGTATTTTCGAAAAGTTTAAGAGTCGTTGAATTTTAAATTATTTTGTTTAACGATTTTGTGTTATTATTATTGTCATCAGAAGCGGGAGTTTTCAGTTGGTAGTACTTTATATTAAAAGGTATGCCTTTCCTCCGTTAATGATTTTATATAATGTTATTTTTATCTTGATTTCTTTCACTAAATAATTTTTATAGGTAGTAACATTTTGCAAAGGCAACTGTGATAATTGCCGCATTATGTTTTTTCCCCCTAATGAACAATTTTCTATGTTTTTAATTAAAATATTTTGAATAATTTTTAATTTTAATTTAATGGTTTTCTAGCCTGTCGTCAGTTCCTTTGCTTTTCAATATGTAAATAACTGACAAATCCGACTCTGATAATAATGATTTTAAAATTCGTCAAATACAAAATTACGCGATCATACGAAATAAAAATAAATGCAAGCAATTTATTGTGAATTGTTCGTGTTCCCCTTTATGAATTTAAGCGATATTCTGAAAACATAGTGAAACTAACCTACCCTTTATTTTCAAAACGATATTTCATCAAATGAAATTTTAAATAATCATGAATGTAATATGAACATTTGATCTGGTGCTTTAATAGCTCAATAAAATTGTCACGTATCAGTTATCCATGATGAGAATACGTAAAAAGAACTATTAGATCAATATAATACTATTGGGTAATGTATCTTTTAGGAGTGAGGAGTGAGTTCTGTGACCTTTTGGATACGCGTGGAGTAAGATAAAATTAACATGTCGAATAACATTCAGAAAGGATTTCACAATATTTTCCTACGAATTATTTTATATCGTTATATATTGTAAAATAATAATAAAAATTATTATTATTATAAGGTGATCGTAATTATTTATAAATTGTTTTTATATATTTAGTATTTTTAATTTTTATAGACTGACTTTTTTAATAATTTGACTTTTCTGAGAAATTTTAACTATGTATCTGAAAAGAAATAACCATTTCATATTAGTTAAAATAAACCAATTCTGTTCTTGAAATAGGCAGCAAAATCAAAATTCGAAACCTTTTTAAAAGTTTTCCTTACAAAATCTCCTAAATTCAAATAATCGTAAATGTACACAAAAATTCTCAAGACATTAAAATTTTTCACTTTAAGTTCCTTATGCAAGTTTTATAGGATTCTTGTAGCACAAAGGATTTTGACGTTTTTTTTTGCAATGTATATATTCCAAAGCAATCGTAATTGTTTCAAATTCATACGTTTATGATATTTTTCTATTATGAATGAGCATAATATTTAATTTATAAAAAAATAAATGTTTTTCCATGGAAGAATCTTAGAAAAAATATCTTACTGTCTGTAATACATATCTCTAGTTTTAATTTTTAATTTTTTTATTATATGTTTTACATGTTTTCTATTATTTTATTAGATCGTGATTTGAAAGGGGGTTATTTTGGTGAGTTCAGTGATACAAAAGCGAATGTTTAAAGATTTCACACTATTAGATCCTGGCGGAATTCTAATTTAAGATAATTGAAAGACTTCCTAGGAGCGTTGTTCGTGAAACAACAAAAAAATTGACCGTAAAAATATTTCTCGGATGAATTCGTTGTCTTTGTTCCTCCGTTGACTCAGCTTTGAATTTTTCTGAGTTCACTGCCACTTAAGATATTCATCAAAACATGCAGAGACAGCTAGTATAACAGTCCTCCACGTATTTGGCAGTTTGCCGGCCTGGGCAGCCACAGATCACGTACCCTTGAAAAAGACATCAACAAATAGATAAGTGAACGGTGTTTAGTCCCAGGGTCATTCAACTTTTCATTCTGTTTCCTGGTTGCACAAAGTCAGGTAATTTGATGGTTTCATTTATTAAGTTTTAATAAACGGCCGCTGGTGAGTGCCTAAAAGAAGTGTCTATTTTTGGATCATTCAAGGAATTCAAGGCCATCATGAGCGATATCAGCCTCCAAATTACACCTTGAAAACATGCTAATTCTATTTTCTTATCTGTTATTCAGCTGGTTCGAGAAACATGTTTAGTAAGACAGCCTTGTAATTTGAAAAAAATATATATACCAAAGTTTAGTCTGGTAAGGAATTTATCGACGGATCGTGGCTTTTTTTTTTTTTTAATTTTAAATTGAAGTGTTTTTCAAAATATTATTCTCATTTCAAACGTTTTCAATAAAACATGAAAAACAAATAATTCTTATATAATCAAAGTTATTTGTCAGATACATATGGGAACCCTGTTTAACATCCATATGCAATTTCCCCTTTTCCCAATTACTTAGCAAGACTATCGGATGAAAAGATTAGATGCAAAGTGAACCGACAATTTCAAAAGGATTGCGCGAATGAAAAACTGAAATAATAACTTTCAATTGAAGGAATGAACAAAACGGTTGTGTATTCTAGATTCAGAACTTTTACTCACCTGACTACGTATATATATACATAATAAAGATGAAATCACAAATATATGAACTATGAAGCAGTGATGCCGCTGTACTTGAAAAAACCTGGGTCCCCAGGACCCAGGATTTCCAAAAATCTGGGTCCCTTTTTAACAAAAGCGGGTCCCCATCAATAATAGTTTATATTTTAAAGGAATAAATGAAACTTGTTTATTCGGAAAATATAAATGAAATGCATTAATTATTGTTTTAATAATAATTAAATAATTAATTAAAACAAGTATTATTTGCACTCAAATAAGATATTTTAAATAAATATTTAGAGAAATTTTCTTTACTTTTTTAAAAGTAAAAATGCAAGATACAATTTTAATTGTAAAATAATGTGTATTTGAGAGTAGAAGATACCAAGTTCCACTAACAAGTATAATGTTCGCATTTCTTTTAAAAAGGAGCAAGCTATTTTTTCGAGATCTTTTGACGAAATACACTATTTTGTCTCAGCCCTTTTACGGAAATAGCGGTTTTTTTCCGCGATATTTTGATGAAATTTGTGCTTTTTTCACGATCCTTTGACGAAAATCGGCTTTTTTACGCTATATTTGACGACATTCGCTATTTTTGGGGGATCCTTTGACGAAATACGCTATTTTTTCGCGATCCTTTGACGAAATACGCTATTTTTTCGCGATCCTTTGACGAAATACGCTATTTTTTCGCGATCCTTTGACAAAATTCGGCTTTTTTCCGCGATTTTTTGACGAAATTCGCTATTTTTTTTAACGAAATACGCTAATTTATCGCGGCCCATTTACGAAAATCGCGTTTCTTCGCAATATTTTGATGAAATTTATGCTTATTTCCGCGATATTTTGATGAAATTTGCGCTTATTTCCGCGATATTTTGACGCAATTCGCTTTTTTGCGATTCTTTGACGAAATACGCTATTTTTTCGCGGCCCTTTTACGAAAATCGCTGTTTTTGCGCGATATTTTGATGAGATTTGTGCTTTTTTTGCAATTCTTTGACAAAAATCGGCTTTTTTCAGCGATTTTTTTTTACGAAAATCGGCTTTTTTCAGCGATTTTTTGACGAAATTACGCGTCCCACGGGACGCGTAAGAGCTATTTTTTTGCGTTCCGTCTCCGATTTTTCGCTTATTTTACGCGCTGTAGCGCAAAATATGAAACTATGAATAACCCATATACATGCGTGTGTGTGCGTGTGTCTGTGTCAGGGCTGCGGAGTCGGAGTTATGGAGTGGGAGTCGGGCCCATTTTTGAGCGAAAGAGTCGGAGTCAGAGTAGGATCTGTTAAAATTCCCGGAGTCGTCCATTTTACAAGTAGGCCTGCGTTGTCGGAGTCGGAGTCTGCCCATTTTTGAGCGAAAGAGTCGGAATCGGGGTCGGAGTCGGATCTGTTAAAATTCCCGGAGTCGGACTCGTCCATTTTTCCCACCGACTCCGCAGCCCTGGTGTGTGTAGATATATATCATAGCTGAAAACCCATATTTATTTTCAAGTCTAATAGGAATAGACTATTCACTTAATGAAATAAATACCACAAAGAGACAAATACATTTTATTAAATATTTTTTTTTGGTTAAAAAATACGGTAGGTTCACAGCTATGCAACATGTGTTTGTGCAACATATGTAACATGAAGTTTGACATCCTCTGTAAATAAAATCGTAAACATTGGGGGTGTGGGGGGGGGGGAATCATCCCTGTTATAGGTTTTATTGTATAATTCAAAATTTCTCCTCATCATGTGACCAAAAATATTTAAAATAGTAATAATTAAAATTTATTCAGAACAACACCATGGTTTCCTTTAAATGTTAATGCTACCTAAAGAAAGTGTCTAGACTTCAACGATGTAATTCCTTTATCATAACTTTTCGTTGCCATGGTACCTAAATATATAGGTCACTTGGTAAAGAAAATAAACGTTAGTTCTGGCAGTCATGGCAGTCAATGTTCTGTGTTTTTAAATTTTGTGGTTTATATAAGCTAAAATTACCAGTAGACTATATTTTTAATGGACTAATTAAATAGTATTACCGGAAATCTTAAACTATTGCAATAATTTTATATTATGTGTGATAATACGCCTGATTTTCTCTAATTAAGAAAACTAGAATTGCTATGTATTATTTGGATGCTTTTGAGCCTTACTTTCTCTAGAAATGCAATTTATGAATTTTCTTTCCGTGTTCAACGAGAAAATTTCAATCTAAATATGCAAAACAGTTAGGTAAATTTAAAATGGAAAATTTCGATAAATTTAAAAAAGTTTATATATTAAATATTTCTCATAAAACTCTAGTTGAGAACTTTTTTCTAACACTTTTAAATAAATTATAAACATTGTTCCAACTACAGCTTAACAAGAATATCAAGATGCAAGGAATGTACACTTGTTTAATTACCAAAAAAAAAAAAAGAAAAAAAAAAAAGAACCCCCCCCCAAAAAAAAAAACGGAACATATGAAACCACTATAGTAATTGCAAAATACACAGATTTTCTACTTACATTTAGCTAGTATTTTACTGTTTTCTTGAAGTCTTTATGGATTTGTTTACAGTAATTTTCGCTCATAAAAAAATATTTACGACAAATTAAATTGTAACATTCTGTAAGACAATTGCACATACATTGATATAAAAGTTATACTCAAATTAACATAAAAAGCACTTGATAGCCTTTTGCTTTCTAAATCTTTTCATTTTAAAGACGGGGTTTACTCTGTCAAAATATAGTATTTCTTTTTTTTTATATCTCTCTGCTTTATTATAATTTATATTTTGATCTCATTTTATAAAATTTATCGTTTGTGTGTGTGGCTAATCATATCATGCAACTTGAAAATTTTACGATGATTTACTAAAAACTATATTTTATGTTTAAGAAGATTATACGATGGGTTCACAACCATAATAGACCAAGTCCATTTTGAAAAAAAAAGAGATAGTCAATTTAGGAGGTGTATAAAATCTGTTTTATCCACTCCCACAGTGAACCAAATCTGTTTTCAGATATTTTCTCATATATGTCATCTGTTTACAGTCTTGATTTACTGTGGGAATGGATAAAACAGATTTTATGCACCTTCTAAATGGACTTGGCCTACTATGGTTGTGAACCCCTCATATATGATGGAACTTTTAAGAAGCTGAAAAACGATATCATTATAATTTTTTTTCATTTAGATATGTTACAATATATGACCATTGAAATAATTAATGCATTATAATTTCGTGATTACACACACACATTATAATATAGTTTGTTTATAATGTAGCTAATTTTGAAAGGTTTCGCAAACATTTTCTGAAAATATGATTGATCAGAAAACAAAAATAGGATCTTCAATATGACATTGCAGGAAAGTTTCACAGTTTAAAAAATAAACTCATGACCATAACGTACTAAAATGAAATAGCATTTTTTCTAATTAAAAATTAAAAAAAAAAAAAGAAGTGTTAAAAATATTTACCTTTGAAACATCTGTTTAAAATACCTCCTCGCATGTGCGTACTAGTTTAGATATGAATAAAATAGGTTTTGTCTACAGTTGTTTAGCGCGCGTATTTATTCGCTTGATGGTAAATCCAAGGAATATTAGATGTCAGGTTTTAAAAAAATTCCTTCAGTTATCAAGAATTACCATAGAAAACCAAATTACCAACTTGAAATGAAAATATAAATTGAATGAAATAATTGGGACTGTATATTTTGTCGCTTTTCAGTTAATATCCAAGATAATTTGCATAATTTGACAATTGAAAGTTTACTTATTTCTGAAGACTTGATAGACAAATTTTCTCCAATTTTCTCCTAAAACGCATTCATTAAACTTTAGTTAATATCTATTAAAATATGTTTTGTAATGAATTGGTATTGTTACGAGACTTGAGCTTATTTTATTTGCAACATGTTGTAAAAGATTTATATCAACATATTTCTTATACAGCTTTAATATTTTGTAGTATTACGATATTCTGAGTATTATTATACTGTGGAAAACTGTTTGATTGACGAATTTTTAATGTGTCAGATGGATATTGTCTATAACTGCCAAAGTTTTCCTCCTTGAAATATCCTCTTTTACGTGAAACATAAAACTGTAACAGCATAAAAATCTTGCTATTTCAGTCAGGATAACAACGTGTTCTAAATTTATTTTCTTATTTTTATTCTATCTTACCTTACTGGGCGGTCTTGTGTTCTTCCTTTTGTCACTCCCTTTCCCAGAAGTATCATTACCTGGCTTTCCCAAAATAGCTCTATGCCACATATTACTTAAAGATTCTTGTCAGCAACTAAAAATAAAGGTTTTTCGGCAAATTTATTTTTTTTTGAAGTTATTATTTTTGAAACATAAAAACAGCATATGCATGCATATTTATATTTTTTATTTTCATCGGCTGGTATTTTAGGACATTCCTACTAGCGGCGATAGCATTTAAAAAAAAAAAAAAATTCTCCAGCATTTTTACCCAATTTAAAGACTTTAAAAAAGGTAAAGAAAATTACATTAATAAATTACTGAAGTTGATAGACGCACATATTCTTCAGATAGAATAAAAACAATCAAATGAGGAGAAATAGAATTTATAGATATTTATTTGACTGACGGGACAAAATTGCAGGTTTCATTCACTATTGCGATGCAATTAAAAACTTGATCTGATGTTCCACATTCAATGACTGTACTGCCCGTGCCAAAAAAAAAAAAAAAAAAAAAAAAGATATTCGCAGATTGTTTACACTACTAAAATCAGAACAAGAATGTCTTTACATCGGAATAATGCCTTCCTTCGAAATTTTAATGCAATATTTGAAATATAAATCATTTACATAAAAATATTGCACCAACACCGTTTTATTAAATAGCAACACTCACATTTGACTACATATTTGAGTTCCCTGGATCAAGGCAGTCCAGCTAAAAAGTGTAGTTTATATACTTTTTGTTAAATCTTCACAGAGTTATGAAAGAAAATATGTTACAATTTATCCATAAATTTAGAAAAATAAAATTAAGATGTCACAGAAAAGAATCTTCCTGGAACACACTAAAGAAATAGACGCAATCAAAGTAAATAAAAAAAACCTCTCATCTCTCAAGCTTTATTTAAAAGAAACTTTCATAAATTTTGCGGTTCAGGTTTCCGATTTTCATATACGCAATCGAATAGTAACAAAATACGATCCTTTTAGATCTTCAAAAAATAATGAATAGATTAAATGTAAACTTACATACCCATGTTTTTGACAGCGCTCATTCAGTTTGTGTAAAAGGTGATGTAGGTCTTAATTCACAAGTTTTTAATATGAATTTATTAATACTTTTCATAATTAAAAATATGCATTTAAGTGAAAAAAAATATGCTTAGAATATGTTTGGGTAAATTCAACGTATCTCACTGAAATAAAAAAAAACTCAATAGGAAGATTTTTTGGGAAGATACAAATTAAAGTTTATCACATGAATTTAACATTAGCATCCTCAAACTTTGTCCCCTTTTAACACCATGAAAAGTTAACAAAAGTTTATGAACTATATACTTTTCCGGGCTGACTTCATCCAAGGAACTTAAAGTGTCAAAAGTAGGTGTTACCGTTTGAAAAATATAAGTTGGTGCAATTTTAAATATGTAATCGATTTCCATTTCAATAATTGCGTTCATATTGTGAAAAAGATGTTTTCATATTGACACTTTTGGTGTTATTTTCTTGTAAAATATCTGTGAATGAAGGCAGGTGTGTGTGTTTTTTTTTCCTTTTTGCACGGACTTTGCATGCGACAACTTTCCATTTCCACATAGTAATCATAAAACCTGTTGGTTGTTAAACTCTAAAAATAATCTAAAAGTATCAGTTTTTATATTATTACAATATTTTTTTTTGTTGATACTTCTAAGGCTTTAAAAAAAGTGACCCAATGAAGTACGATATCTATACTAATATTATAAAGAAGTAAAAATTGTGTGTTTGTCAGAGGTGATCTCTGGAGCTAACGAACCGATTTCAAAAGTAGTGGTATCAAAATGATGGTGTTAGTCCAACTTAGAACATAGGCTATATTTTATGTCGGTGCCACTACCCCAAAGGAGATGCAGGAACAAAAAACGTTCTAAAAATGCGATTTATGCGTTACTGAAGGGTCTAGAAATATGAAATTTGAAATAATAGTTACTTATTAGATATAAAAGATTTCTAAGAACAGTTCTTAAAAAATTCGAAATTTGAAAGGTGTGATAATGCGCGAAGAGGGTTCTATAAAACATTCTAAATGGCGATTTTACTCAATTTTGGGAAGTATCAAATCGATTTAAAAAGTAATGGTTGTAAATTGATGGTGACAGACCTTGCTCTAATACAGGCTCTGTTTTATGTTTGTATCACTAACATCTGAGGGTTGCAGGAGAAAAAACCGCTCTAAATTGCGGTTTTATTGTTATGGAAGGGACTAGAAACATGAAATGTGGAATGGTAGTTATAAGATATCAATGATCTCTAAGGACATTTCCTAAAAAAATCGAATTAAAAAGGGGTGAAAATGCGCAAAAGGCGTTGTAAAAAAGTTCTAAATTCCGATTCCTATGCAATCTCAGGAAGTACTGAACCGATTTCAAATATAATGGTGTAAAAAAGATGGTGACAGCTCTTGCTCAAAAATAAGCTATATTTTATGTCTGTTTCCACTATCCCAGAGGAGACGCAGGAGCAAAAATGTTCTAAAAATGCGATTTTTGAATTATGGAAGGACCTACTCATGAAATTTTGCATGGTATATATTTACTAGATATAAATGATCTCTAAGAACATTTCTTTAAAAATTTGAAACATAAAAAGGGTGAAAATGCGCGAAAAGCGTTCTAAAAACGTTCTAAATGACGATTTGTGAGCAATCTCAGGAAGAATCAAACTGATTTCAAAAGTAATGGTAGGAAATTGATGCTGACAGCCTCTGCTCTAACAGAGGCGCTATTTCATGTCAGTGTCACTATCACATAGAGGTTGCGGGAGCGAAAAACGTTCTAAATTTCGATTTTTGTGATCAGTAGAGGCTAGCAACTTGAAATTAGGCAAGTTACATATTTATTAGATATACATATTACCTTTAGGAACAGTTTCGAAAAAATTGAAAAGTTAAAAGGGGTGAAAATGCGCGAAAAGCGTTCTAAAAACGTTCTAAATTGCGATTTCTACTCAATCTCAGGAAATACCAAACCTATTTCAAAAGTAATGGTTGCAAATTGATGGTGATAATCCCTGCTCCAACATAGGATATATTTTATGTTGCTGTCACTACCATCTGGGGGTTGCTAGAAGCAACTTCTAGTTCAACGCATGTTCTAATTTGCGTTTTTTGCACAGCTGAGGGGTCTAACATTTTGAAATATGGCATGGTTACAAGACATATTACATACTTACAAAATGCAACTTCTTTCTAAGAACAGTCAGAAGAAAATTCCAAATTTAAAAAGATGAAGTCTTCGAAAAGTGTTCTAAAAACATTCTAAATTACAAATTTCATGCAATCTTATCAAATACCAAATCGATTAAAAAAAATAATGGTGACAAATTGTTGGTGATAGAACCTGCTCAAACATAAGCTATATTTTGTGCCTGTGCCACTACCACCAGAGTGTTGAAGGAGCAAAAAACTTTCTAAATTGCGATTTCTGTGATACTGAAGAGGCTATAATCTTAAAATATGACATGATAGTTACTTATAAAATATAAATGCCCTCGAAGGACTGTCGAAAATATATTCGAATCAAAAAGGGGTGTAGCGAAGTGGAGGTGCGAAAAGCGTTGTAAAAAAGTCCTAAATTACGATTTCTAAGCAATTTCAGGGAATATAAACCGATTATAAAAGTAATCGCTTTCGCTATAAAAGTATTAGTTGTGAATCAATGATAACAGTCTCTGATCTTACACAGGCTATATTTTATGCCGATGATTCTACCACCTGCGGTTCACAGGAACAACAAACGTTCGAAAACAGGCCTTTAAAAGTTTTCTAAATTGCGTTTCTGTGGACGATTAGGAAATAACAAACCGATTTAAAAATTAATTTTGGCAAATTAATGGTGACAGTTCCTATTTCAACATAGCCCTTTATATTAAGAGAGGTGGTAGAACTTGGAATTTGACATGAGGGTTAATTTTAAGATGTAAGAAGATGGTTTCTAAAAAATTCAAAACTTCAAATGAATACAGAAATGAGCGTATTAATTGAGCATAAAAGTTTCAACATATTTTCTAAATTATTATTTATTTAGTTTTATTTCTTTTTTTAAATTTAAGTCCCATTTCTGCCTAATGCAGTGTAATAATGAAGTTTAGTCAAACTCTGATTTAAATAGTAATTTTTGAATTATTCCTAAAAGTATAATTTCGTCTAAAAAAAATTACACATATAAATATCGCTTAGAATATTTCAACTATTACGCGAGCAAAGCCGCGGGATTTGCTAGTATATATATGAGGACGTGAGTTTCAAAACTCGCCTTATCCAAAAAAATCAAATTTTGGGAAATCGCGAAAAACCTGTACCTGCGACACCGTGCATCGAATAGCTCCAATTTTTTGTATACTTATAGTTAGTTGCTCTGTGATATTATTGTGCTAAGTTGGAAAATCTACTTTAATTCATTTATTTAATTAATTGGAAAAAGTTTCGGATAAGAAGAGTTTTGTTGTCAACCTATAGATAAGAAGAGTTTTGTTGCCAATTTATGGATAAGAATAGTTTTGTTGCCAAACTATGAATAAAAAAGTTTTGATA
Organism: Maratus speciosus; assembly: GCA_963932465.1. NCBI lineage: Eukaryota > Metazoa > Arthropoda > Arachnida > Araneae > Salticidae > Maratus > Maratus speciosus. Next base: position 154,704,399 of record OZ010787.1, on the reverse strand, counting down.
TCAGTTTCTTTAAAAAAACATCGTTTATCATACTTTCTGAAAGAAATTAATAGTTTCTATTTTTGGTTATCAGATGATAATATTTTGTATTAAAAAATAATCCTTATGACGACAATAAGTATGATTAAAATTTAGTTTTATGTTTTATTATAAAAAAGCAAACTTATCAACAAACAAATAAAACTTATCATAACTAGCTTATGATTAAAATAATTTTTTTAATGTGATATAATATAATCTGTATAATATATAATATTATATATATTTATCTATGTATAATATAATGTACTTACAGAATATCGAAAAATAGATTAAACAATTAACTCATTGAGTTTTTCTTCTGGAATATCATCGTCATCCTCCTCGAACATCTTCTTCTGTTCTGGTACCTTAGAAATAATATTTTTATAGAAAGTAAGCACCTCCATTTCTAATCAGTTTTCATCAAAATGTTTTTTTAACAATGCTTGGTCATCCTTAAGTTTCTGTTGCTTCGCAGGGACTCCATGCCCCTTATTTTAAAAAGAAAGTCCAATTTTTAGATGCCTCTAGCGTAACTTTTACACTCCGAATTTTGATATTCCAAGAATCTTCCGAAATACACTTCCACAAATGTGAAGATCGCCATGGTTCTTAGTTTTTATATAGTACCTTATGTTAATGCCTTTGAAAGCGCATTGATATGCACTTAAGAAAACTTTCAAGGTGGACATTTTACTTTTCTGGATGTTTCATGGAAGGAAAGAAACCTAGACGGTTTCTTGAAGTAATTGTTTGAGATGTGAACTTCAAAATAAAATTATCTTATGCAGTTTTGTCTTTGCTTGAAAAAAAAAAAAGGTTGGTGGAAGCGTCATACATTTTGCATTGAGAGAGTTGTATACTCAGATTCTCTTTCTGGTGAGTGCACTTTAAGATGACCGGAAATGCCTTAGGTTCATGCCTGAGAATAAAAATTAAATCTTTTAACACATTCTGACAGTAAGAATTATAGAAAGTAATTCTCCATTTTGAACTTACATTTTAATCTTCTTTTGCGTGTATTCTTTACTAGCCCATGTGTTCGTATTTCTTTTCACCTTCTTCTCCCTTCACCCACAAAATGCAAGATTTTATTCACTGTCCGTTATACATAAGACATGCTGTAAAACTTATTTATTTATTTTACATAATTGAACAGAAAAAACTTTAAACGAAAATAGCAACAAGTCGCAGAGAAATGAAGGAACATTACTGTGATAGTAGCTGATAAGCCAGTCTTCCGTTGGTCTACGCATGCGCAAGGATAAAGCTAATTTTGTTGCCAACTGCCTAGTGGATAAGGCGAGTTTTGAAACCAAACCAATATTTTAATACCAATATGATCCCAAAAATAAGGATAAAATATTTTTTTTTTACAGATTATAGTGTTTTTCTGTGCAGGTTTACCAATAGAATAGATTGGTAGAGAAAAATCGATTTTTTAAATTTTGGATAAGGCGAGTTTTGAAACTCGCGTCCTCATATAAACTCGGTTTATGGCGTCAGATGCCGCCATCCGAAAAAACTACAATAGTCTCTTCCAGTTCTCCCGGTCCAGGGTCCATACGATATACAATACGCTAAACCAATAAAATTATTACTTTCGCTTTTTTGCTTTTCTTTTTACAGCAACCGTTCATCTTACAAGTAGAAAAAAGGTAGTCCAAAATTGTGAAGTAGAACAATAAAAAAAATTATAAAAAAAAGTTGAAAAAAGATAAATTAATAATAAAAAAATAGCAAGTCAAATAATCCTGCGACTCTCATAATATTAGATTGCCAGTTTAGTTTAATTTGGACTGCTCGCTGACGAGAACAACGATTTTTCTAACAGGAATACCTTGAATAAAAGAATTTTTCAGCATGATATTATAAAAGAAAAGAAAAATGAACGAAGTCGAGGTAGGATTTTACAAATTTTGAAAAAGAAGTTAAAAAGTCTTGATAAAGATATCATCAATATATATGCAAGAATTATGTTCTTGCATTCATTTCTCCAAAATCGTCTCAGGAAATATTAAAAAAAAAATCTCTGCCGGCTCGGCCTACAGGCGCAGGTAGATTTCGAAGTTAAGTACTAATTTCACCAACTTAAACTAAATGAAGACTAGAGATAAACTCAGTTTAACAATTTTATCTGGCCGCTTTTGATGAGATTTTAATTTTTCTGTAAAAGCTGGTTTTTAATGTATTAAAATTTCTCGATTTGTTGATTTTCTGTAAACAAGTAAACCCTATTGGTTTACAATGGAAGTCTACCGGAATTTGGCGAAACATTAGACATATCGCCAAGTTGGTGTCCCTTTTGGCGACTCATTTTGGTCGCCAAATTTGGCGATATATTGCAAAGCTGCCAACAAGCTTGGCGGCATTTGGCGACAGAACAGGGTTCTCCCTACGGTAACAACCTTATATGTATGGAGATACGATAGCGTAATATATACATAGAGATTTTTATTTTTAACGTGGAAATCTAGCAATAGAAAAGTAATTGTTGTGATAAGAATTTTATTGTGGTTTTTTTTAATTGTTGGCAACTGCTATAACGAAAAACTTTTTTAATTTTCCTGTCATTTTTCTATAAGATCTGGTTTTATCAGAATCATGGTAAAGCTGTATTCAAAATTTTTAACCCTCCCCCATTTCTACGGCCTTGGGCCGATTTTTCTCATTTGTATTTTTTCTCAATAGCTAATATTTCTTAGGGTCAATCCATTTCAAGTGGTCCAGCACTCGTTGCTAAAAGAAACCTCAGCACTTTTACACACACACACACACACACACATATATATATATATATATATATATATAAGACCTGAGACAAAAACAGAATATGGAAAGAGAAATGCTGTTACTGTTGGCATACTTGTTGAGACATGATCAAACGTGTCAAAACACATTCCTGCTTGTTGGTTTAAAAACCACAATTTTAATGCTGCTTGCCAGTCCTTGAAACTTGTTCCTACCATAAGTGTGTTCCTGTAAATGAAACATTATGCGATGTTACAATGCATCAGCCTCAAGTAATGTTCAGAGAGTAAAGATACCCAAAGCCTTTTCAAAATTTATACTGCAGAAAAATCATATTTTTGCATAAGAAGTAAGCTAGGAATTATTAATGAATTGAGACTTGCACATAGTGATTTCAAAGTATATTTCAATGAGCCAGCAGGGCCAAGATCTTCAATGAGTTATCAAGAGATGACAAGACTTGGTTCCTACAAATTAAATTTTGAGAAAGATCAAAATTGTGGTTTTTGAACCAACAAGCAAGAATGTATTTTGACACGTTTGATCATGTCTCAACAAGTATGACAACATTAACAGCTTTTCTTTTACCATATGTTGCTTTTGTCTCAGGTCTTGTATAAAAATATTTTTTTCTTTATGTAAAAGTGCTGATGTTTCTTTTAGTTACTAAAATTACTTACAACAAAAATTACTGAAACCATACAAAATGTATGGCCTTAGCATAATTATTTTTCTAATTAATTGCTAAGCTTTGCAAAGGGCTTTATTTTCTGTTACTATTATTTAAAGATAATCAAAAACATAAATTTAAATGATACTCTGAGATAAATACTTAGCTGTGACTACAACAAAACAATAATTTGGCAGTACTGTTTTGACATGTTGCCCTTGCCATATCTCAGCTTGTAGTCAAATCTCCATCCTGAAATTTCTTGTGCATAACACTACCATACAATAATCTTATCTAAAAAAAATTCAGATTTTTATCTCGTGCCCCACCAGAGATATTAAAGCCTGAAAAGTGCGATTTTTGACATTTTTGAAAAATTTGGGATTTTTTTTAGCGAAGAGAAAGCAAGTCCCAGATCCGGAACTCGGCGTGTGAGTACAAGTACTTTCGGCCTATTTGTAAAAAAAAAAATATGTCATGTTGACAGTATTCCTTGCTAGAAAAATTTCCTCTTGTAAACGGACAAATTTTGGAAAAAACTGAAACTTTATGCTTAAATTTTACCAATAAGCAGTTAGTTTCGGAAACTACTCCAATACCAAAATTTTAGCCCAATGTATTCTGTACAAATTGCTTTAATCCGCAGTTGAATTGGATAAATAAACGATGAATTATTTACAATTCCGTAAACCCTTCATGTGAGAAAATTGCTGCAGACGATGAAATAAAGATGGCCGCCATGCACAAACAAAAATTAATAATATTAAAATAATAGTCATTTTGAACTTCCATCATGTCAGAGTTGTTGTACAAAAAATTTCAGATTTTCTAAAAATGGTTAAGCAACGAATTGATGAATTTCTGGACTCCTTGAAATGGGACCCCTTACGAAATCTACCTAAAAAAATTAAATTTAGGAAAATAACTTTAGAATGATTCGTGAAGCAAATCTTTATTGTTGCATTTAAAAAAGTGAAAATATGAGAAAATAATGTAAAATTTGTTTCAGGAAAAATTATACCCGCCACTGGCCTTAACCCATTCGGGACCATGTGTGCAAATATGCACCTTCAAAAGATGATACATGATTTGCTATTGGTACTAGAAACGAAGAAAAGAAAAATTTCTCTAATTTAATTAAAGCATTTTTGCTGATTATATAAATAGCTTTTTAATAATAAGTGGTGACAGTTGAATAAATTTTGTACAATAGACGTCGGTTCCGAAGGGGTTACAAGGATAAAACAACACGGTGGGTTCCGATACATTTTACTACTTGTTTGATATGGCCATTCCTTTGTCGCACGAAAAGAGAATGTGACTATAGTGCAGAATGGTCACTGACATGTTTATCATCACCACCGGGGAGAATTTATTTATGGCTCTTGTCGCAGTATTTGGTCTATACGCGCCCTTATGGTATCCCTCGCCCCTCGGAGTCCTATAAAGAGACAGGACACGGTACTCTAAAGATCTCAGCTGCTTTCAGCCTAATTTGATAACATGACAGCTCGACAATTAGTGGAAACCAGCCATCTTTATCACGTGATAGTTAATAAGGAGGGAAGTATTGCGTCCCGTTTCTTTCGTTGGATGCAAGTAACCCTATATACTGTGCAACATATTCTGTAGAGACGCCAAAACTCACACCAAGCATATTTTTGAACGCTTTACTTCTATCAACAGTTTACTTAGTTATTTTCTCTATTCCTTTTCTTCAGCACTGGGTAGTTTGTATGCACAAGTGTAACTATACGTACACATACCTTGTTCGTACGTATACATATTCGCCGTTATATAACTATTTACACGTATGATGCTTGATTAACTGTTATTTTTAAATGTATGTATTATTACATACATTCTTATTTCTATCTGTATTTCAGTATATTTCATGCATTTACACTGTAAAAAAAAATCTGTAGTTCTACAGATGTAAAAATACATGCTTACTAAACTTTCACCTGTAACTGTACGAAAAAAGCTGCAAATCTACAAAACTAGTTTTTGTAAAGCTACAAAAATCTGTAACTTCACAAATGAATCTTCTAAAATTTCAGTAATCTTACTAAACTTTTATTTGTAACCCTGGCTGCAGTTACATGAAAAGTTCTCGGAATCCCAGTTTCCAAAAAAATTCTTAGTAACCTTACAGATTTTTTTATTTTCGGCGCAAAAGTGTGTCTGTTACATGAAATTTTGTTGTTGACGTTACATGAAAAGTTCTTGGAATCCCAGTTTCCTAGAAAAACTTTAGTAACTTCACAGATTTTTTTTTACAGTGTAGAAGTACTTACACAGACTTTGTCATAAAAAAAAAATTCAAGAAATCAGCATAGAAATTGCACAGACATAATATTATGATATTCCTTTTCCACCTGTAAAAAGAAACAGGAAAAATTCAAATCTATCAGGTGTGAATTTAAATTTTTCCTGTTACTTTCCTATCATTGAAACCGAGAGTGAGCAGCTTAAACTTCAATGAAAAGTGGTATGGTGACTGAGTGTTAAAATCAAATTGCGGAACGGGTCTCATCATCTGCAAGCAGGCGTGCTGCATAAACATTGCAGTGACCCGTATCTACTGACCTAGTGGCCATAAAAAAGTAGTGGTTGGGCTGTCGCGAGAGTCCCGTTACAAGACGACCTACTGAGAGTGAATCCTTTTCAAAAGGCAATAACCTCCCAAACAAAAGGATTATTTCCCACATATCCTACGCTGGCCTTTTGTTTCTGTCCTGCTGAGTGCATTGAACTCAAATACTAACCTTGATGGGATCTTTCCGGCTTGAAATTTCGGGCATTTTCAGATATAAATTGGTATTCAGTTTCAGGGCACTGACCTACACAAAATTTATTTTAAGGTACATATACAAATTGGAACTAAAATAGGAGGATCATATAATATGGGTGGTATTTGGATCACTGTGAATTCTATTGTCAAAGATCCACACAGAATAAATGGTAAAGTAAAATAAAGAGAAATTGGAGTCGCTGCTGAAAATACAATCCAATAACAAATTAAAAATAAATAAATAAAAGCACTCAACATCCACATTTTAAACTACAAAGGAAGTAAAAAAGATGGGATGAAAAATATTTATTCGAATTTGTGACAATTTTCACACACGATGCTGAATAGCGAGACACATAAACCTAGAAAAAAAAAAAAAAGTTCATCAATCAGTTAATAAAGCTAAAAGAAAGAACGAAACATTCTGGGTAACAAAAGAATTACTATTGGAGGTATTTGGGTTGTAATATAGAATACAACGATCTCTGTTGCAAAAAATATTCTTGGTAACATTGATTCGAAAAATAAGTTCAACGGTGCCGGTTTGTAGGGTCTGAGACAATTCATGGGTCTACTTTCCATTCATGGACTATCTATTTTCTATGACTCTTAAAAGTCCCAGGAAGAGTCGCGTTAAAAATATTAAACTGTTTCAAGCATATCGCATTTAAGACATGTGGAATTTAATTAGAATGTTCTGAATGGCAATGCTGTACGAAGAACTGTTTGTTTCCGATTCCAATTAATGGCCATGAATAATGAGCCTTGTAAATTCACGGGTCGCTTTTTATAAAAATGCCATCTTTGTTTATGGCCTTCTCATCTGACCAATAGCCAATAAGAGGTATCTAGTAGACTAATTCTTGATTGCCGGAAGAGTATAATGTTTGTTGATGTGAAGTCCAATTCAATTTTGTTTCAAGCTACTACGTACGAAAGTAAACGTATGGCTAAAAGAAGTCTTCTAACCGTATTATAAATTTCGATAAAGAATTTGAGAAAGTATGATTCATTTTATTGTTTTCAAATTTCAAAAGTTTACTGAAGTGCAGTGACTTAACATGTGGCATTGTGCTTACAAACATAACCGAAGTCATCCTGAGCGATTGAGACAGGTCGATGTCTACTTACTTATTTTTAATATATTATCCATTGACTTGGATAATCATTCATCAGGTGGCAAGTAAAAGAAGTATTTTTATCAATAGTTTGGGCTAATTCTGAATGCCATGGACTACAATGTGACATCCAGTTACTATAGACTGAATTACTCTAATAATATCGTTTCACAATTTTGAAAATTTCTTCAGAAACCTGTAGCACGATAAATCAAGTTCGACATAAAACAAATAATTTTTTTAGTAAACATGTTATAAAAAGTGATGAAATATGATTTTTTCTCTACAGGCAAGTTTTCTTACGGGCAAAATGACGATAGATTGAGGAACATTAACTGCAATTTTGCTTTTATTTCAGTAAGTCCCAAGTCACCCTTAAATGACTGAGAGTTTCAAGAAGCCAATAGAAACTCTGGTCCAGCCACACTCAACCTTTTTTTCTCGCGGGCCGAAAGCAAGCGTTTTCGACGCTAGGCTGGCCACAACACAATTACAGTAAAACCTCCGTAAGGCGACCACGTTCCGTTCCAATAAAAAGTGGTCTCTCCGAGAGGTGGTCTCTTAATGGAGGTCGTGTTTAAAGCTAGATTTTAATTGTTGAAAAAAGGTAACAATTAATGTTACTAAAATTTATTTTTCACATTTGGAAAAAATATAAAAATTTAAGTATCAAAACAAAAGTTAATTACTGCAGAGTTTAAAAAATGAATACATTGATGTTTGCTTTGTTTTTACGGTTTTATTTTTTATAACTTTTATTTCCGAGTCCTTTTAAAGTTCAGTAAATAAATACATTTTTGGGGGGGGAGGGGGGCGGGAACAAATAATGACGATTTCATTAACTTACCTATTTCTTTGAGAGTTTCCTGACAGATTAGGGCAAGGGAGTTTATCGACCCTCATTCTTAATTTGTCATCAAAGTTAAATTCATTGCATAAAAAGGCACAAAGGGGTTTAAAGACTTAAAAGTCACCGGAATAATAATAAAAAAATGTAAACTTAGTTTACAAGTTTGATGAATAATGCGCTTTCCGGAATTATTTATCTAATAAAACCTTCTTCAAGCGGCCAGGAAATAACGGAATTTGTTTCATTTTCTTCAAAAAAATTGGTTCCTCATGGAGGGAGTTCAACTTGGATGGTCTCTGAAAGGAGGTAAAATTAGTATTGAGCCTATGGGAATAGATTTCGTCCCATGAAAAAATGATCGTTCAGGAAGGCGGTCGATTAATGGAGGTGGTCACGCAGGGAGGTTTAACTGTAAAAAGACGTAATTAAAATAGCATGATGACAAAAGTAGTATAACAAAGCAACATAATAAATTTAATATTATCAGTATGGTGAACGTTTGTATCGGAAGATATGTTACCAGAAATTTTTAACGCCACTATTTCCGAACAATAAAGTTCGTGGTAGATTTCTATTGCAAATGCTGTAAAAATAGGTCGCGAAGTTTGTTTGGAAATAGCAGTGAAAAAATTTTGCGTGCCAATTCTTTCCACGACAAACGATCAGCCGTAAAAAAGCAGTATTAGTTATTATAATACGTATAAAACGTTGTAATATAAAAATTCAGAATTTCCAAATTCTAAAGGAAAAATAATCAGAAGACTTTCTCTAATTATGCTACAGTCTTTTGCTCAATGCAAAACTTTATTTTCTTTTAACTGTGGAAATATATAGTGAAAACTTAATTTGGAATAAGCTTATGAAATGTATAGAACACTTTAGCTCAAATAGGGACGACATGTAAAAAGTCCTTCCGGCCAGTGCCGGGAGGAAGAGGTAGCTTTCATATTCCTTATTTTTAAAAAGCCAACTTATATTATTCAAACACACGAAGCTCAATTAAGTGGAAACCGAATGTAGGAGATTCAATACTAATTTTTATCAATACTAAATCATTATGAATGAGAATTTCGCGAAGTTAGTCAGCTTTATCCAAGCTGCTTTTATTTAAAGTCACTTATATTTAGCTACCAAATTCGGCGATTTCTTAAAGTGCCTGCCATTTTAAGACAACATGGTAGATGAGGCTAACCAGTGAACTTGGTCGAGACCTTAGTAATTGCTGTGCACATGCTCACTCATATCGGAATCGGTTGATATATACGAGTGCTGTCGCATGCAAAAAATCAGATTTTTCAAAATGTCACCCACTTTAGAAATTGAAACTGTTATATCTGAGCCATTTTTTAAGATAAAGACAAACAAAAAATGCTCCTGAATCCTTATATCAAGGTCAAATACTTAAGAAAGAAACCTTTTTCAATTTCTAATATTTTTGCACCTCACTTTAAATATAATTTTTTTTAATTTAATGACCGCCATTTTGAAACAAGAAGGCTGATGAAGATGGCCAGCGAACTTGGTCGAGATATTGATGTATACTATCCACATGCCTTCTTCCATCGAAATAGGCGAATACGTGTGGTATCGCGTGACAAATACAAGATCGTTTCAAAGTGTTAGCCATGATAGAAATTCAAAGTGCTATAATTCAACCACTTTTTAAGATATAAACAAAAGAACAAATTTTCAGAAACAAAAACTGCTCCAGAATCTTTGTATCAAGGCCAAACACATAAAAAAAATCTTTTTCATTTTCCAATTTTTTAATACTTCATTTTAAATTTTAAATTACATTTTTTTATAAAAATGGCAACCTTTTGAAACAAGATGGCGAATGAAGCTGGCCAACGAACTCGGTCGAGACATTGGTATGTACTATGTACAGACCAAGTTACATTCAAATCGATTCATAAATACGCCTGTTATCGCGTGACAAAAATCTGGTCGTTTTAAAATGTCAGCCATAATAGAAATTCAAAATGTTATAACTCAGCCATTTTTTTTAGATGTAGACGAAACAAAACCTGTTCCGGAATCTTTGTATTAAGGTCAAACACATACAAAAAAAATCTTTTTCATTTTCCAATTTTTTGGTATCTCATTTTAAATTTAATTATTTTTTAATTTTTTTAAATGGCCACCATTTTGAAACAAGATGGCGAATGAAGCTGGTCAACGAACTCGGTTGAGTTATTTGTGTGTACTATGTACACACCAAGGTACATCCAAATCGGTTCATAAATACGTCTGTTATCACGTGGCAAAAATCAGGACGTTTCAAAATGTCAGCCACGCTAGAAATTTAAAATGCTATAAATCAGCCATTTTTTAAGATATAGACGAAACAAAAACTGCTCCCGAATCTTTTTATCAAGGTCAAACACATAAGAAAAAATATTTTTCAATTTTAAATTTTTTGGTACCACATTTCAAATTTAAATTTTTCTTAAAATTTTAAATGGCCGCAATTTTTAAACAAGATGGCGGATGAAGCTGGTCAACGAACTCGTTCGAGACATTGGTCTGTACTATATACAGACCAAGTTACATTCAAATCGGTTCATAAATACGCCTGTTATCGCGTGACAAAAATCAGGTCGTTTTAAAATGTCAGCCACAATAGAAATTCAAAATGTTATAACTCAGCCATTTTTTTAGATGTAGACGAAACAAAACCTGTTACGGAATCTTTGTATTAAGGTCAAACACATACAAAAAAATCATTTTCATTTTCCAATTTTTTGGTATCTCATTTTAAATTTAATTTTTTTTAAATTTTTTTATATGGCCACCATTTTGAAACAAGATGGCGAATGAAGCTGGTCAAAGAACTCGGTTGAGTTATTTGTGTGTACTATGTACACACCAAGGTACATCCAAATCGGTTCATAAATACGCCTGTTACCACCTGACAAATATCAGGACGTTTCAAAATGTCAGCCACGCTAGAAATTCAAAATGCTATAACTCAGCCATTTTTTAAGATATAGACGAAACAAAAACTGCTCCCGAATCTTTTTATCAAGGTCAAACACATAAAAAAAAATATTTTTTGAATTTTCAATTTTTTTCTACCATATTTCAAATTTAAATTTTTCTTAAAATTTTAAATGGCCGCCATTTTTAAACAAGATGGCGGATGAAGCTGGTCAACGAACTCGTTCGAGACATTGGTCTGTACTATGTATAAACGAAGTTACATCCAAATCGGTTCATAAATACGCCTTTTTTCGCGTGACAAACTTCAGGACGTTTCAAAATGTCAGCTTTGCTAGAAATTCAAAATGCTATAACTCAGCCATTTTTTAAGGTATAGACGAAACAAAAACTGGTACGGAGTCTTTGTATAAAGGTCAAATACATAAGAAAAAAATATTTTTCCATTTTCAATTTTTTGGTACCACATTTCAAATTTTAAATTTTTAAAAAAAATTTAAATGGCCGCCATTTTGTTTCAAAATGGCGGATGAAGCTGGCCAACGAACTCGGTCGAGACACTGGTATGTACTATGTACACACCGAATTACATCCAAATCGGTTCATAAATACGAGAGTTACAGTGTGACATATGTCATATATATATATATATATATATATATATCAATTTTGAACGGAGGGTGGTTGCGGGGTCTGGGGGTCATGATCGATGAAAATATACCAAAATTTTTTGAAATCGCTTTCCTCCGAACGGCTGCAATAGGTAGCTTTTTGTAAAGAAAGATACCTAAAAGAACTTTTGACTAAGGGAACGGCATTTAAGATGATTTGATATAATTTAAATTGACTATAAATAACAGGACAGATTTTATCCTCCCATGAAAATATAGAAAAAAACAGTGAAAGTCTTAAATATTTTAAATGCTTAAATATTTTATACTCAAGTAATTTTTAAAATTTGGATTAATGGTCACGTGCCTCGGGCCGCACATAAAATGTCATCGGGCCGCAGGTTAAGTATGGCTGCTCTGATCCAATCAAACACATTATTGACGTACTGTTGTGACACAGTTCGGCATGTTTTAACTTTCTTTCATTAAATTTTTATAGGTTAAATTGGAAAATTAAAATAATACTTAAATTTCAAATTATTAAGGAGAGAAATTAAAAAAACAAACAAATATAGCAATCCTCCAAATCACTATTATATTAGTTTCAAAGTCACTTAAAGTGATTAATCATAAGTCAATATATATAAGCATAATTAATAATTTTTCACGAATACAACTTTCCATATGATTGCTTTTTTGGCTACTTAAGTTATTGCTGGACAAAAATGAACACCTTATTTTAATAGCTGGATTTATTAGTTATTCTGTCCATCATTCACCAAACGCCACCATCAAGCTGTGTTGGTACATTTAATTTACTTAAAATAATTCTAAATCGTGATCGTGATATAAAATACCGTTCTAGTAATAGGGTAACGAGACCTTTAAATTTAATAACACAAACGCTCACGTTATAAATTAAGTGGATAAATATTCCGTATATTAAAAGAATGCGTTATGTAATTTCGATGCCCTTATCACTTTTGAACTTTCTGCCACAGTTAATTACACGTAAAATTAACATATATAATTTATTGAAATATCTAACTTAAAATTAGAGGGAAAACGTAAACTAAAAAGTACCTGAAAAATACACCAAATTAATTTAACCTAAAAGTGATTACACACATGCACAGTTGATAAAATAATTACGAAAAGAAAATTAATTAACACTAAATTATTTATTTACAAAAATTAAACACAATATTTACAGATAAATCATAATAAAAGAAAAAGAGGATGGAAGTACATACACTTTCTTAACGTTAAATGCAGCATTTTTTTGCTGATTCTACCCTCTTTATTTGATTGTTTAATTCTTATTTTCTAAATGACATGTTATCATGAAAATTCATTTTTAAAATTATTTAAGTAGCATTTTGAATTATCCATACAATTAAGTAAAATGGACCACAGTAGTCAAATCCTAACCCACTACATAAACATATATTTTTATCAAAGGACTCAAATTAGGTACATAAAAATCCAAATACATCTGAAGTGCACATAGCATCATGAGCAGATGATTTGTAGCTGTATCCTTTACTCATCTGGAAATTCCCTCACAAAAATATAATAATACTTAGTTTACACAAATACGGAATGCTAAAATACATAATTGTTTATGACATTTCGTGAACAGGTGTTGGGGTGGTTTAGCTCTCCATCAGTTATTTTTATCTACAAAATTATTTATGCAGAAAGTCTGCATTATTTATATTTCTCCTCTGTGTATCTTTTTCCTGTAATAACATCAAATATGAATTTGAGATAAATCAAAATATAGGGCAAGCCATTTAACCCTTTATGCCCCGACGGTACTTTAAAGTACCATTAAAATAACTTGTTATAAAATTCATTTAATGCATCGATTAGTAGTAATACAGTTTAGAATGAGTTATAGATATTTTATTTTATCTTGTTCCAAAAGCAATATTGGTTGCGCAAATCAAAAATATTTTTAAAAGGATGATTTCTTTTGCCTTTGCATCTTTTCAGCTTTCTTGACGTTTGGGGGTGGTGGGGTCAATTCAGAAATATTTCTATATTTCTATTGTAAGAACATTATATTTATATAATGTTCCGAATTCTACAACATACCAAAGAAAATATTTTAAATAAAAGATTTGAGTGGAATTATAAATATTGCACAAAATACCTATAGATTCAAATTTAATTAATTAATTTTAATTGGCAAAATTCTTTTAAAATTTGTTAAATGATTGTGTAAATCTTCTATTGTAGTTTCAAAATTTCATGAAAAATGCTTTTGAAGAGGAAATTTTCATGAATTCATAATTTGGGACATAAAGGGTTAAATATTTTATTTTTTCAAAGTAATTTAACACATTTTTTAAAGTAATGTACTCCTCCCTTTTGGTTTAGAAAAATAATTCAGTGGTTAAAAATGAATACAAAAAGTAACCTCTTTTGAAACCACAGTTATTTGTTAAATATGTAACTACTGATAAAGAGAGAAATTATCTTATTCTGGAACACCGCGCAACTATTTCAAATCGTCATGTATTTCAAATCGAAAAAGATTTATAATAACGCAAATGGGGAAATCTTACTTATAGACCATTTAAATTACTAAAAATATAACTTTGCTGTCAAACAAATCTAATTATAAAAATCCCTCTGCCATTTTGGTCGAAACCTCCCTACGATTCATATTAATGTTTTAAAATAAATAAGTTACTTTTATTTCTTTTCAGAAAAGTGACGTTTTGAGATTGCTCTTCTCTCTAAATCCTTCTCTTAAAACATTATCGATTCCAAATAATAACAACATTCCGCGACTAACCTTGGTCTGAGAGAATCAGATCTTTCATTTCCTTATCTCACCCGGTCGGCCTCCAAAACGACTGAATAAAACCTTTCATGATATTTATTTTTATCTTTTGTAGTTTTCTGCACGGGAAAAACAAACAGATTTTCTTGATAAATTTTCTGAATTTAAGTAGTTATATTTGAAATAAGTTTAGTTCCAGAGTATCGAATTATGCTTATCTATATGGAGCATGAGTATTAAAAAATGTATAAATGAAAGAGCTATAATATGTTCTATTTTAGATAAACGAAAAGTCGGCAGTGTTGCATTAAATGAGACGAACACACATTTTAGCGATAATCTTCACAAACAGGGATTTTTTAAAGGACATTTTTACATTTAACAGATAAAGCAAATATTTACTTTTTAGATGAAAACTTTTAGATGAAAACTTTTAAACAACTGTGGTTTTAAGAAAATACATTTTTCAAATTACCGGTCGATTCACATGTAATTTAAGTAGGGCTATATTTTAACACATATTTTCAGAAAGACACGTTACAAAAAAAATCCATATATTTTCTGCTTCCTATAGTTTTATAATAAAATGTCTTCCGCAAATAATCACCTCTGTCTTTTTTATTTCTTATTTTTATCGGGTAAAATTTGGATTTTTATATGCTAGTAAATGGTAGCAGTATCTTGTTTCTTTTAAACCGCTGTTTTTCGTTTTTTGTATCATCTGCTTCTAAGTTTCAAGCAATAAATTAGAGATTTGTTTGAGAAATTATTATGATTTTAGAAATATAGACACGTTTTATTTCCATATAGTTAAATGTATGTATCCAGACAAAGAGAATGGATAATGAGTTATTTAATAAAATAGAAGTATTTACTAATTTCATTTATTTTTTGAATGGATTAAATTGCTAAAAAATAGATTAATTTTGGTAAATAAATTTTATTCAACTGTTTCTATAAACAACGTGTTTCTAAAATGCGGAAGCTTGTTCCGATTTTATTAATGAAACACTATAAAAAGTAACATTGGGTTCAGTGAAATGAAAGTGTATTCAGAATGAGGAAAACATTAACCAATCAATTTCCCTTGCCCATAAAACTAACTTCTTTTCAACAACGTATGACTCCTCTCAATTATAAGCCCAAAATATACCGTAGTTCAAAGCTGCTGATCGTGACTGGAATGAGGTTATCATTTTTTAGAATCACCAAAACTATGAAAAATTACAAAGGATTTGCGGAAAGCAGGGTCGGGTGCAATTCATTTATACTTCTGGGACAAATGTAATTATCATGGAAGTTACTGGTCATTCACCTGAGAATTTTTTTCACTGGCAACAACAACCTTAGGGCATCGCTCCGTTGGCCCAATTTCGGAATCGTCCAGCCAATATTCGAACGGACCTTAATCCTATCGTCACGTGAAGAAGTTCATTGACCTCATCTACAGGCTGAAACTACAACACTTTCACTAGTAGTATGGAAGGATTTTCCAAGATCTCCTTTTTTTCTTTAAGCAGTGACATGTCAAGAAGCAGGAAATTCTGACAGAAAAGAATCGGACGAGCTTATTGATCTAATTGGAGATTTGTCTGAGAGGGAAATTGTCTTCCGATGTATTTCTTTGACACAAACAAGACGAAAATATTCTGTCTTGATGCCAGTTGTTTAGAAAGTAGTTGTTTCTTCTAAGCAGACATAATGATAATTACGGAGTATCATTTGAGCTTTTCCGCATGATTGTATCAATAATGCGTTAAAATATTTTGTTATGAAGGTTTAGTTTCAATTATATCAATGCGGTAATTATAATTAAAGAAAATATTAACGTGGAAATTTAAATTTATTTTAATGGTTTTATGCTTACGGACTTTGTATATACCGTATTTACTCATGTGTAATATACCCCCTTTACCCCCCCCCCCCCAAAAAGGCTTAAAAAGTGCATTCAGCATTATGTATAGGAATATTTCTGACAGCTATGTGAAACTAAACATGCTTTCACTAAGACACCGAATAAGTCATTTAATCGCTAAGTCACGTTGATAGTGTGATAAAATTCTATGAATAAGACGTTATAATAATTGTACTTGTACGAGTCGTAGTTTGTGTATTATGAGAAAATTTACGGTATTCATTTTCCGTAGCAATAAAATAAATATTTTAAAAGAAATTTTCTACTGCGAGATACGCACGCGTTATAGAAACGTTATGAAATTTTAATAAGAGGGAGTGAATATGGTAATTTAGATTCGAATGAGAATTTCTATGGATTTTTCTTTAAAAATTTCCGGATTTTCTGTCGTTAAAATAGCAAATGTGCATTATACAAGAAATATAATTATTTTTCGCTTCCTTCGGTTAAAAACACAACGCTTACTATACAGGAGTGCGAAATATACACGAATAAACACGGTAAGACTTACTTTCTTTATTTCAAGATATTGAATAATTTTTATACGTATTTTTGAAAAGAAGGGTTTCTCCTTTTTTGTTTTCTTGTTTTCAGAAATTCCGTTTTTAAGAACATGATTGGAATCTTTATCCTGAAATGCGCATACAACATAAAAGTGTAAAATTAAGTGATAAAAGTTTTACAAACATAAAATAATACGATAATTATATAAAATGATTAGATGTTAGTCAGCGGTAAAATACATTAGATTAATTTATATTTTTGAACTCTCTCGACTTCGATTTTTGTTTGCGATAAGATAAAATTAACATACCCATTTAAATAATTAAACGGCAGCTTCTTTCAAATTTATTTTTAAATTTGCTTTTCAAAAAAGAAATTATACAAATTATAAAAAATTGATTTCATAATTAAACATTAACTACAGTTCATAAACAAAAGTAACTTTAAGTATTGTATGATGACTTTTATTTTATTAACTTTGATTAGATTAAATCAGCTGTTATTATTAAAAAAAAATTAATCTGATTCATACAAAAGAAAAATCAGATAAGTCAATTGATATTTCCTTTGATTGGGAATTTTAACACAAATGTTAGAAAATTTTATATAAACTGCTATAAGTAATATATATATATATATATATATATATGTTTTATTTTCATCTTTTGAACTCATTTTTCTCTACTTCTAGTCTAAAGAGGAGTTATCCGTACTGTTATCGCTTTATTAAAGGACATTTTTCATGTTTTTTTTTTTTAATCAGGGGCAAAATGAAATAAAAAAGTGTTTGTGAGGATTTATGTAACGCAAGCTAGAAAAAGTGGAGAGATTCCCTCGCCCCTTTTAATATATATAAAATGCTATAAATAATTTCCCATTTAATTTCTTAAAAAAATATTTGTTAAGATGCTTTCTTTTACTATTATCATTTTTCAGTGTAATATGTTCCAAAACTCGTTATGGATAGCATGTTATTTTCTACGGATTACCTTGTTTTTTGTGGGAATCCCCCCCCCCCCCCCACACACACACTTGAAACAAATTAGCCCTAAAGATAACCACACGAAAATTATGAACAAAATTGGCCTTCACTTAGTAATTTCTTGTCTATACAGGGTATGATTAAAGCAGGAGCCTACTGCGCCATTTATATGGGGCCCCCAAAATTTGGTATGCAGTTCCCGCAAAATTCGCATTTTAAACTTATTTTGATCCAGCACTGATCATAATCAGTATTCTGTATTTTTTAGACACACATATATATATGGATTGATTGTTTTTGTTTTTAACCTTATTCTATAAAACAATATGCGTGTATTTACTAAGGCATCGAAAATGTTTAATTTTCTTTGTGAGAGAACAGGAAGAGGGAGAGGTTCCGAATGAATATTAGGCTTTGGGTTTCTCTTTGGGCTTGGACTTGCCTCTAGCACAAACGGGAAAATGTAAACTTACAAACGTGAATGATATTTGTTCAGAATGGAATGTTTGAATTATAACCGAATCTGTGACTCATGTACTTTATTTATTATATTAAAAAATGTCTCTCAAAATTATTCTATTATTTCCAGAAACGCGGAAGAACTCGTATTCTTTACCGAACGTTGCTCAGCTGCGTTTGATCACCTGATGCAAATACGCCGTTTCGCTTCTGATAATTCCACCGACAAAACAGGAGCGAATGAGAAAATCTGGGGTGAGTGAACCCCTCTTGACGTCACTGAGCTGTCTGCTTACTCTAAAGGGGTTCTTCCGAAACATGTGACTCTTCTCACTTCCGCTCATGCGCGTTATGAGACAGCAAAAGATGAAAAGAAGCTACGCAGGGAAAGTTGCTGTCAGACGAAAGTATTTAGAAATATTTCATTCTAGAACTTGGTTTCTGTTATGATTTTTCTTTTGTTGCTTGGTTAGGAAGGAAATTATTGAGAAATCGAGTAAAGAAGAAGAAGGTGGCAGTCTTGGAAGTGACCATTAAGTAAATGGCTTTGTTAAGCAGTTATTTCCGGGTTCAATTGCGTTTATACTTAATAAACATTTATTTTTGGATTTCGCTGTACATCCAAGAGATTTTATGCAAATAAGTTTATTCATAACAATTGACTTTAAAAGAAAAATGAAAGGTGATAGGAATATAAAGTAAAATAATAAAATATATAAAGATATTGTAAGCTGGATGTGTGAGAAGTAAGAAGGAATGATCTATGTTTAAACTGATAGTAGTTGTTAAAATAATAACGATAATAATAATAATGAAGTGACGCAACGAGGAAAAATTGGAACTAAAATTTCGATTATATTTAGGGTTTAAATCCAGGCGCAAAGTTGAATATATTAAATACGTATTATTCTGAGAAGCAGGAAAATCTTAGCGTGGAGGAGTTTTCGATAGTTTTGTAATAATGCCTTTGCTTACTTTAAGGAGTTTACGAGGAGGCTATTTTAAAATGCTAAATTCTTATTTTTTTTTTTAATCGCACGCATAAATATATGCATATGTTTTATTTTAATTTTAAGCATACCTCGTTAAGGTCTATCTACAAAAGAGTAATTATTTTAATACATTACGACATTTAAAATTACTGTGAAACTTTCGCCAGTTTTACGTTTTATATCAATGTTTATTTCACCGTTCTTTAAAACACATTAAAATTAAATACAGTGCTTTTAAGATGTTTCTTCTTTTTCTAGTTTTACATTGCAATAAAACAAATTCCTCTTTTGAAAATTCCCATTGTAAACGGGCCCCACCAGTGGCCGAGAGGTTCTGCTCTCGAAGCTGGTAGACGGGAAGTGCTGGGTTCGATCCCAATCGCGCCCGTCGGCCCAATCGTTCGGAGTTTTCGTGGTTTTCTTCGAGCCGTGGATCTTCCATGCGTTAATACGGATTAGGTTCCCTTAGAAAGACCCCCACGGAGGGCACTCCCCCCGGGCCTATATCCCTCGTGTAGATAATTGGCCGTCAAAAATCAACCCAACCCAACCCAACCCATTGTAAACGTAAAAATATTTTTATAGACATTTCTAAAAAAGAATTAGTCAAGTCAGTATTGTCATTCTCAATTCAAGTAAAAAATCAAGTCAATATTCAAATGGCTTAAAAGTTTTTAAAAAATTATTAGGTATGTTCAAATGAATATTTAAAAATTTCCGAAATCTTGGAGTTTTCGATGTACACAGAATATTTGTATAATTAAATAAGTGCAGTTATAACTTGAGTTAGATTTTCTTAAATATAAAATCAGACAGTTTTTAGAAAATTTTATATAGACTTGATGAAGCATAAAAGTGATGCATAGACATTTCATACACTTCTATGTAGACTTCTGTACACTTCTAAATTTTATATAGACTTGATGAAGCATAAAAGTAATGCATAGACATTTCATACACTTCTGTAAAATAATGAAATTAACCTTTTTCAAAAAGTTTTGTAACAGAATGGAAAAATAAATTTTCTGATATATATATATATATATCATCATCATCAACAACAACAATCGTTTTCAATCCACTGCTGGATGTAGGTCTCCCCCAGATTTTTTCAATGTTTCCTGAAGTCATCCAATTAACACCAGCCACTTTTCTGATTTCATCACTCCATCTTACTTGACGTCGTCTTCTTGGCCGTTTTACATCTCTGGGATACCACTGTAGGGTGTTTGTGCTCCATCTATTGTCTTTTCCTTTTGGCAATGTGCCCAGCCTATTTCCATTTTAGCCGTTTAATTATTTCAATGATGTCAAAAACTTTCGTCTGACTTCTTATCCAGGTTATTCTCTTTCTGTCTCTACAGCATACATATTTCCATACTTCTCTGTGTTGTTTGTAATCTTTGTAACTTCCGCTTTGTTAGCGTCCATGTTTCTACTCCATAAGCTAGTACAGGCAAAACACATTGGTTAAACACCTTTCTTTTCAAAGAGGCATGTTACTCTTCAGAATAATATTGTTCTTCCCAAAAGCACCCCATCCATTTCCATTTCTAATTATTCTATCGATTTCATTCATGATACTATTATCCGATGATATTTCCTGTCCAAGGTATAAATAACTTTGAACTTCTTTCATCTCAGTGTTGTTGTAGACGATTTTCTGTTTTGATGCAAATGAATTGAACAACACCTTAGTCTTTTCCAAATTTATTTTTAATCCCACATTAATGCTAGCTTTTGCCAAAACTTTTAGCATATTTTCCAATTCTTCAGGGCTGTTAATGAAAATTAAAATGTCGTCAGCGAATCGGAGATGACTTAACTACTCCCCATTTATTCTAATCCAGCTTCTTGAAAATATTTTCTAAAACAGCAGTAAAAATCTCAGTCGAAATGGTGTCTCCTTGTCTTACCCCTCTTCCAAGCTTGATCTTCGCTTTTCTTTTGTCCAAATGGATGGTTGATGTTGTTTTCTTGTAAATCTTCTTTATGATATTGATGTAAGGGTTGTCTATGCCAATGTCCTCCAGAGATTCAACTATTGCTGATGTGTAGACCGAATCAAATGCTTTTTCATAATCAATATATATATAACCATTAATAACAATTACAAATTACCAACAAAGATTGTGAAAGTATAACTAATACAAACTGATCACCAAACCATTTCAACATTGATTATAATAACATAGTAAAATTGGATAAAAAAAATATAATGGAAATTTGTAGAACCAAGGCAGATTCATCAGGCCCTAAATGCCTTGACACTACAAATAAAGTGCGTGGTTTAATCTTCGTATTAGCCATAAAAAAGCTAAATAATACGAATTTAGGGCTACCACTCACAATAAATACAGAAATAAAATATTGGAAAACTAAGATAAAAATTTTGTTTGGATTGAAAAAGAAAAAAACATATTACCACTTTGAGAGCCTTTGTTACCAGCAATGATGCAGCAAGAAAAAAAAAAAGAAACAAGATTATTTGCACATGTTTCTAAAAAAGTTTCTAAAAAAACCAAGTGGTAGTAATGCACCGTATAGTCAGGTACAAACTGCATATATATATATATATATATATATATTGGGGGGACGGGATATTTAAATTTTTTATGCGTTTCCGTTTCTACAACTAGCTGAAATGTAGTGTCATTAACGCTAAATATACACACAACCGGTCATTTGACTGGTACCAAATGAAAATATTTCTATTCGAACCAGAAATTTCTTCATAAAATAAGTAAAATATAAATTGCACAGAAATAAGTTAAACAGAAGAGTTAACCCTTCACTGCACCGCGTGCCATATCTGGCACATATCAAAAAACGTTACGTTATTAATTATGTGCCATGAATTTAACAGGCACAATCGCTGTCCCTGATCAGGAACAATCCAAAGTATGGAATAATACTTATTTTGTACATGTTAGATGTGTACACTAGGCAACAAATTAGAATTTGTTATTCGGAAACAAAAGAAATTTCGATCAAGCTATTAACGGTAAAATTTGTTTTCATTATTTGTACTGAATATTTAAAAATATTAATATAAAAGAAGATGCAGAGTGTTAGACAGATAAAATTGATTAATGTAAGCCCATTTATATGCAAAATATTGCAATATAATATTTTAAAACCATAATTTTGTATGCATGGCACACACCATAAAATACCAAATTTTAGCAGAAAAATTAAAATTGATTTTTTTTTTTACTATTTTTCCCATTATTAGGTCGATATATAGATGTCAAATAAATTTTTTCATAAAGATAGAAAATTTCGTGCAGTGAAGGGTTAAATCGTTGTAAATAAAAAAATCTAGTGCTAAATATTTTTATAAAACTTGATTCAATTTCTAGTATGTTTAGTGTTAATTCCAACATTGTTTGTAGAACAAACTACGTTTTAGTTTTTGCATCCTACATGTATTTTTTTCCAGAAGTATAATAATATCACACACTTTGTAATATGTAAATATGCGATCATGCAGGCAAACGCGCACACACACTCTCACGCATATTCTGTTTCTAGCCAATTCTTCTTTATATAGCACTTAATAAAATAAGGTCTTTTTCCCCCTTTAAGAAAAAAATAGTGCCTGACGACCACAAGTAATGATAAACGTTAAAATATATTCGTTAAAAGACGAATAAGCAAAGTAATGCTGCTATCTTGTATAGATTTTTGAATATTACTTTTTTTCTCATGTAAAAGAAGAAAAAAAAATATTATTAATGGCCAGTTCTTAGTTAAACCCTCCAATTTTAAAATATTTTAGACAAGAATTTATAAATTCAAAGTGGAAGGATTTACTTTTATACCTAAGTTGGAAAGATTTACTGTCACAAGGTGTTCTCTTTTACTTTGATTTTTCCAGTGAATAAATAAGACAAAATGAAAATGAAAATGAATCGGAAATAATTTTAATTATATATCTTTACGATCGGATACGCAGTATATAGAAATACGTTTTTGAAAAATAAATTCCATTTAGTCATTTAAAATGTAATAGCGAAACTGAAAATATTTCACTAATCTAATTTACGTATATAACTGTAAAATGCATTTTCAGGTATTTTTAAATATATGTTTATTCATGTGCCTATCATTTTACACAGCTTATTTTTAAATTATTTTATTGTTATAAAACTATTAATAATTTGATTATAAGCAACATTTGCATTTTATGATTGTGAAAATTTAAAAGATTTAATAGATACTTTTATTCCTAGAAATTTCAATGTTAATTAAACATATTAACCTTTTCTCTTTTATCCGTGAACTTAAACATCGATATGTTGCAAAATTTTTTACAAGCAGGCCATATTCTCATACTTTACGTCACATGCGATTTGTAAACAAGCGCAAAAAACAAACTCCTCCCAACTTTTTTTTTCATTGACACCATTCGGTGTAGATCTGAAAAGCCAGCAACATATTCTGAAAGCTACCATGTCAAACACGCGCCTTAGTTTGTGTTTGTGTGTCCATGACACCTTTATAATGAAAGTCCCAACTCTCTTCCATGCCTGCAATGAGCGGTAGCTCTGAGATTCCCGTAACCTTTTTTCCTTTTTATGCAATACTCTCATTTTTTCTGTTGCCAAAGTCCGAACAAGTTTCTTTGAGGGAATATTAAATCGAAACCTGTATGCGATTGCGTAAATTGCAAATCTCAATTTTATTCATTGATTGTTTTCGACTTCTAGATAGAGTTCGGGGTAAGTAATAAAATATATACGCATTGATAGGAAATATATATTTTTTTTAATGTCAAATTTTTATTAATCTAAATATACAAGCGAAAGCAAGTAATAAGTACTTTACTTTCACACTATTAATAGAAAGAAAAGTATTTTTAATGTTTCTTAAAAAAAAAAAGATGTACAGTCGTGGCAAAAAAAAGTAAACACCCCCTACTAACTCCTCAACAAATTATCGTAGAAGAAAGTTACTGGTACCAAACGATTGGAAATAAAGTCTACTTTTAAATGATGTACATAAAATTTTCTTAGGGGGCCATCTATATATTAAAACGAATTCAAACTTATTTTTTTCAATAGCAATACCTAATTTTAACGAAATATTTCAAATCTTCTGTTCAAACTATGCCTAGACACCGAATTTCAAGTCATTTGCATGATAAGTTTTTGAATTATAAACATTCAAAATTTAGTGCTTCTAATGTTAAATTACATTTTCATATTTTTATTTATATCTCCAGAAATTATGCTCCTAATGTGCTAATTTTTTTTGTAGCAATAATACTAATATACCCAAACATAAATATGCTGAATTTGCAATTTTTATAACTTTATGATATGAATTATTATTTATGAAATTAATACTCGAAAAAATTATGAATTGCAACCTACAATTTTTTTGATGGAATTAGATTTATAAAGTCCTGCTTTATGGAAATCCAAAATTTCACATTTTTCTTCCAAGTAGTTTTCAAATTATGCTTAAAAAACGGCAAAATGATGGTTTAAGGGGCCGTCTATAATAAGAGTGACTAGATATTTTGAAATTTCTTCTGCTGTCGTGTAATGTAGCAGGCTTCATTGACTTCTTAAGGTGCCTTGATCAAGATGAGGGCTCTCTCGGTTAACAATAGCGTTCCGAACTTCAATTTGGATACAGCCCTTAAAATACGCTCGTTTTAAAATAATTAATTTCTCAGAAACTTATGGTACGAATTGCATAAAAATTTGTTTTTAGGCTAATTAAAGGGTGTAGAGTTTATTTATGCTGTCAGAATTGTGTACTGCTATTGAAAAAAACAAAGTTACGGTTTGTTTTAATATGTAGATGGCCCCCTAAGCAAATTTTATCTATATCATTTAAAAGTAGACTTTATTTACAATCGTTTGGTACCAGTCACTTTCTTCTACGATAATTTGTTGAGGAGTTAGTAGGGGGTGTTTACTTTTTTTTTTTCCACGACTGTACCAAAGAAAGTTAATGTTAAATTAATGAGTTATATAAAATAATGTTAAGTAATGTAGCTAAAAATTACCTTTCTTTTGAAAAATTAAAGACATAAATATTTGCGAAAGAAATAATTTTTTCCTTTTAACTTAGAGAAGTTTTGAATATGTATTAATAATTATTTGCAGTGAAATGTTTATTTAATACAGGGTGGGCCAGAAGGTAATGTTTGAAAAAGTATTATAGATGCTGCTAGGTATGAGCGAGATAATTCAGCTGTGGCACGTGATCTTAGTGGGGCAATGGCTGTTACATGCGTTATTTCACTGAGCGGCACCTTTGAGTTTTTTACTTGAATATTATTATTATTATTATTATTATTATTATTATTATTATTATTGTGGCAGAGAAAGGTTTAAAATCACTGTAGTTTTAAACATCTATTTGAGAAAACTACCCATGAAGCATACAATATCATCGCATGATTGATAAAAAGTGGTCATAAAACACCATCAATGACATTGCATGTCATATGAGGGGTTCCCTCAGTTGCCCGTAAGGCATGGTGACGTCACAGCGACGTCATTGTGAAGTCACACTGTGATTTTGTGACCGTCGATGTGACGTCATAGTGACTAGAATGCGAGGTCGTTATGGCCGTTTTAGAGGTCGTTTGTGACGTCACATTGTGACCACTCTGTGAAGTCACGGTGCGACAAATTTGTGAAAAGTGTGTCATTTGTGACTATTTTGGCATTAACTTTGTGACGAACCTGTGACGAAAGCGACAGTGCTTTGAATTCACACTGTGACCAATTTGTGAAATATGTGTCATTTGTGACGAACTTGTCATAAACACTGTGATTTCAAATGAAAATCAAATTTCAAATTAATTGCTTAAAAGACGCAAATTGTGAAAAAGATTCCATGCTTTGACTCGAACCCAGGCCATCAGTACAGCGCACTGACATTCTATCGGCTAAATCACATGGAACGATACCCAGGCTGGAAAATTTCTCACTATTACATCTTGGCAAGGCTATAAACGCAGCACAAGATGGAATATTTAGCGTGAGCCACCAACATGATGCAAACACGAAACTTAATTAAATCCAGCATCGATTGAAATTATATGAATACTTGGAAAATTTTCCAGAGAGAACCATTCGCCTTTTAAGCAAATTATATATTAAAATTGCCTTTTAAGCAATTAATTTGAAATTTGATTTTCATTTAAAATATTGTATGCAAGGCGAATGGTTCTCTCTGGAAAAATTTCCAAGTATTAATATAATTTCAATCGATGCTGGATTTAATTAAGTTTCGTATTTGCATCATGTTGGTGGCTCACGCTAAATATTCCATCTTGTGCTGCGTTTGTAGCCTTGCCAACATGTAATAGTGAGAAATTTTCCAGCCTGGGTATCGTTCCATGTGATTTAGTCGGTAGAATGTCAGTGTGCTATACTGATGGCCCGGGTTCGAGTCCCGGCATGGAATCTTTTTCACTAAGTTGGCCTTTGCGCCTTTTAAACAATTAATTTGATATTTGATTTTCATTTGAAATATTGTATTATAAGGCGAATGATTCTCTCTGGAAAAATTTCTAAGTATTAATACAGCGATGAATTTTGAAATAAACTTTTGCTGTAAATATAAAATCTTATCTTTTTACCGTACTTTTTAGCAAAATATCGCTATTTTGGAGTCCTATTCTTCTAAAACATTTTAAATTTTTCCACTTAAAAAACAATGCTTATCAACTGACATAGTTTTTTATTAAGTTCTATGCTTGATATTGAGTTCAAGCTTGATATTTAGAATGTGTAAGGTTTTTAATTTGTTGTGAATTGTCATTGCTTTATTAAATACGAACATTGAGACTAACGGATATTAATACAACTATTATTTTGAGAGCGGCATGATAAGCGATATTTATTTAAATTTTTTATTCCCGTGTATATTGTATTTTGTGAATATGAGCTAAATAGATTTGGTATGTTTTATGGGAAAAGACTGATCTGGGAAATAGAAAAAAAAAAAACGAGTAAGAAAAATCATGCGTTAAGCATAGATTATAAAATACTTTCCAACACTTTCTGAATGCTTTAACAAGACATCGTAATTTAGGGAAATGACATAAATAAGATAACTAAGTAAACATTTTAGAAAACGCATAAAACATTTGAAAAACTGATTTCAGCAGTTACCGTCCATAGCCAAATATGTTTTCCAATTCTTTTGAACAGCCCTGTATTTGATCTGTAGGTTGATACACTGAAAAAAATGAAGTACTCAAAAATGAGTAAACCGACGTACTCATATCGAATTGAATGTTTTTGGATCAAAAATGAACCTATGCTTTCTCTATTTTGAAACATCACATGTTATCAAACCCAAACAAACGAATAGTTTTGTACCCTGTAATGGTTCATTTCATTTATGGCGGCATAAATGATGTTTATTAATGTAAATATTAAATTATGCACAGCATTTTAAAAATAATTTAAAAGTGCTTGGAAATAATGCTCTTGTCATAAAAATATTCGATTTGACTATCTTGTTAAGAATTTTGCTATTTTTCTTAATAAATAATCAATTAAACATTTCTTGTTAAGAACTTTGAACGGGAAATAAATGTCAGTACATTTTTACTTTAAATTTTAGTTTTTTTTTGGGGGGGGGCAGTACATAACGATAAATATTTGATCACAACCATGGAATAAAAAATGAGTACATGTGTTTCTCAACTTTGAGTACATTTGGATCGGAGCTATTTTGAGTATGTGACGCATTTAAAATTGAGTACTTTTTACTCAATTTTGAGTACCCATTTTTTTAAGTGTATGTATACTATATAATGGGAAAACTTAGTTTAACAAGAAAACGCCTAACAGGTTGAAATTCTTTTTCAGCAATTTATACTAATGTAAGGAAACATACTTGAATACTTTTGTACAACCCTGTAGTTTACCTAGAATCTTTATTACACGCCACTATTTAGTTAAAATTTAATTCAAACTAAGACACTCTTAAAACTGCTGAAATCACATTTTCAGAAATTATAATACATAGACGGCCATGTATCCAATTCTTTACGTGACCCTGTACATCATTTTATCTATATTCTACAAACATTTCTTGGTAAATTAAATGCAGTTCAGCGAAAAAAAGCATAACTCATTTAAAAACCACCTTTAAGCAATTTGCGCCCATACTCAGTAATCCTTACGAATACTTTTGTGTAGCCTTGTATAGGAATTATAGCATTTATATACGCCATATACTATGCATAAATATAGTGAATCATAAAAGCGCATATCATAATTAAAAATACATTTCCAGCAATCATCGCTAATGAACAGTACTTCGGATATAATATAGTATCTGAAATATTTTGTGTGTCCCTGTAAATGCTATATACGTATTATTCGTATTATACATGAAATAATTTATAGTATGTAAACCTCAGCGACATATATCAATTTCATTATATATGAAATAGATTAACATAATTAAAGTATGCCGCAATCAATTCCCTCCACCCCTATATCATTATGTATTTGAATTCCTTTTTTAGCCCTGTAAATGAACAATAACTATTCTTTGCATCGCATAGTCAACAGAATGCATATTTTAGTGCACTTCATAAATGCATATAAATTTTATTCTGCTTGAAAGAGTGCGTAAAATCATTAAAAATCATTTGAAACGATTTTTTCCCATAGGCCGTAATGTAACGGAAAACTTTTGGCTGTCCATGTAAATGAACAAAGCATGCTAAAAACTTCATTACAAATAGGTACAGTGCTATGGTAAACGTCAATAACATCCAAAAATTTCAGGGCAATCCGAGTATATTTTCGAGAGTTAGAGTGCGGACAGACTGCTAGACGGACAGACGGAGAGACAAACCGAAGTCATAAGCACTTTTCAACTTGTGTCCTGTATTATGTATCCTGTATTATATGAACTTTAAAAAAATATATACTAAAGCAGTTTAATCTATAACTTCCTATCAGGCATGAAAAACACTTTATTTCAATGCTTAAATATCATATTTTACTTTTTAGTGCCAATAATTACGCGTATCATAAACGTAGAAAATGAATTTACAATAGAAGGAAATTTAATAACCGATTCAGAATGTCTATAATTAAATGTTTGATTAAAATCACAAACAGAAAAAATGCTTACATACAATTTAAAAAAATAAATATACCAATTTGAAAAACACTAAAAATAATAATTAGTATTTATAATTGTACTATTAAACAACAGCAAACTACAATAGATAAATTAAATGCATTATTAGATTTAACAATATCTCAAAAATATTTCTATATGGTATAAGGAATTCCTATTATTTTATAATTTTGGTAAATGTTAAATCTGAAAACATTGGTTTGAAGATTTAGGATTTTAAAAGATAATTTAAAATATTATTAGCACTAAAAGAAAATTCTTTCAAATTTTTCACTACTGTAATATGTAAAAATACATTTTCTCAGTATAATGTTAATTTCTAATCTGAAACAGTTTCGTAATCTCATGATAATCGATCATCATATTTAACCCCAAAATAATAATAACTGTAAGTGTTAGTAATCAAAAAATAGTAAGAAGCCGATAAAATAATTCCAAAACATTGTCGTTCCATACATTTTCAATCTCAAGTAAGAGTAAATTAATGTTTATATTAATTGCAGTATGAATGTAGGTATGAATCAGTCTCTGCGCAGTTTTTTTTTTCAAGCGATCGCAAATTAAGATATTTTCTTTACAGTTATCGAATTGGAAAATATCGCTTCTGACAGTTAAAGATCAGTCTCTTACAAATATAACATAAAACTATTTAACTCATAATATACAAATCTGGAATAAAATATTTAAATTAAATACGACTTACATTCCATTATGTTCCATTAATATCCGTGTATCCTAAAATGGTCATTTCCTTATCTTAAAGTGTTGTAGACGTGGTGATGTTCTGAAAACAGTGAATTATTTCCCGCGTCTTCTCATATTTATTTATTTTATTTATTTATTTATTATTATTTTTTTTTTTTGTGGGCAGACGATTTTCAAGCAGATGGTCTGTTACGGATTATTTGTTTTTGTATGCAAGGCATATGGAACTTGAATGCGCAGTAATTTTCTGAAAGTATCGTTAATTAAAATTTTGTATTTGAAGAAATGTCCAATGTATATAACCTTTACTTTTTATCCGTACCAAATAATTCAAGTTAAAATGTATTGTAAAGTTCCTTTTTTCTAAATAATTATAATAATAATATTCATAATTAGAGTTTATTAGATAAAACATTGTTTAAATTTTTAAAAGGTGTAAAAATAAATTTAATGGTAATAACGACCCCCCCCCCCTCTTTTTTTTCTTTTTTTTTAAAGTAAAGTTTGTTTTGCACAAATTTTGTATATTTCTTTTATTTTCGGAAAATGCTAATTTTATTTAAAAAGTCTGAAAGAAGTAGAATTTATGACTTGAATACAAATTATAAAAATATTCTAAAGCAAGAAAGGCATAGATGACTAAACTCTGAAGACTCTTTCTACGTGCTCATTAAAAGGTGCAGATTTAACTATAATAGAAAATTTTTAGTTTGAAACCACAGAAGTGCTTCGAATAATCCTGGTCGGTAAAAAAAGAAAGAAATAAATAAATTTCCTCCCAGCAAACTAAATATGTAAAGTGTATAAATTTAATATTCCTAATTCTAAATATATTATCCAAATGCTAGATAAAATTGAAATCATGAGAAAGTATACATTCACTGTCTTAGATATCAAATTGATAAAATATAGCCTGAAAATTTAGTTTATTAATGCTTGTATCGTTTACTTTATTTATTATGCCCCCCCCCCTCCCCTTTAGTGACAGAATTTACCATTTGCTATCCACTAATATATTTTCATACTTTATGCCGCTATAACTCATGACTGTTTAAAATATTTCTCTTCATTTTCAAAGATTTTTGAAGTTCATATTTTTGTCACACCGTGACTTACAATATGGTGGTTTTTTTTGTCACAGATGTGACGTGACGTACGTTACATAGCAGTGACATGACAGTGACGTCACAATTTTTTTTAATTGCCAGAAAAATATAATTTTACAGTAAATAACATGTTTTGAAGAATTTTCGTAATTTTTTAAAGTTTTCTAAGAAGTTCACATCTCAGTCACAATGTGACATCACTGAGTGGTGGCATTTTGGTCACAGATGTGACGTGAATACAGTGACTTACAGTGACGTCACAACGACGTCATCGTGACCATGCATGGTATGAGGGTGGAGGCTTAAAACTACAACGATTTCAAACCTTTCTTTTCCACAGTAGCGGTAAATCTTTTATTCAAGAAACGAACTTAAATGTGCCACTCACTAAAATAACGCATGAGTCAGGTCAGTAATGTTCACTATGAAGTTTACGTGCATCACGTGTGGTATATATCGCTCATACCTAGCATTATCTACAAAGCTTTATTCCAAATATTACCTTCTAGACCACCCTTGTCTTTTCGTCTGCGCTATTATTTAACACTATATCATATTTTCTTAATACCGAGGCATATATCGCCTCTGTTTTGCAATAAGGGCGTAAGGTACAAATGATTAATTGTTCAGGAGAGCCAAAACAAAGAATTCTTTACTTTGTAATTGCTTACTGTGCAAGCACCCTTGGTACTAAAGTTTTAATATTTAGGTATATTTCACATCCAGTTTTTTCCTGCAAAAATTTATGATTGGTAATTAGGGCCCAAGTGGCTCCTTAAGCCCTTAAATTCTTACATATACGGATAGTACCTGTGCCTTAAGCCCTACTCAACTCAACTCTCTCATTAATAGAGATACACGTATGCCCTTATTAGATATTATAAAATATTGCTACCTGACTCTATATATGTACTTAACACAATTTTGAAAAATATGTGCCTTACGCCCTTATTGCAAAACAGGGGCGATATAGTGGTTTGCATATAGTATGTATTTCAATTACAAAAGAATCTTATATTTTGATTTATGCAATTTATTTTAAAACAGTTTGCCTATTTTTGGCAATAAACTTATATATATTCTTTTTATCCACAGAAATTATTAACTTGGCTGCGTGGGTATGTACCATGAGTTTATTCCACGACATTAAGTTGAAGCGCAGAAAAGTAGACTCTCACTGCAACAGCGATGGGGAAATTGGTGCTGATACCAACACTTCATCACCAGAATGCTTAATTACAGACAACCATGTCAAAGACTCGGACAACGGTTCAGCATTTGGACCTCCTACGACCCACAATTACCTTTCAGAGGATGGTGTATCATCCTTGGGGTCTGGATCTCCACCCCAGTTAGAAGTTATGTGCTCGGACACTTCTGCCAATCGTAGTGATCGGAACACTTCTTCTCCACCAGAAGACACAAACAAACGCAAAGAATGCTCGCCCGATAGTGAACATGCCGTAAATGGCTTTGTAGAAAGTCCTCAGCACGAGCGTCGTAACAGTGTATTCGATGGAGGTGGTGGTAGAAATGGAGGCCCAGGTGGTCTAGATCTTAGCCGCAGTAAAAGGGACTCTCCAGGCAGGAGTAGCACATCCCCTTCATCATTTGAAGAGAATAGCATGTCCATTTTACGCCTGGTTAACGCCTCATATAAGCCATCATTTGTTCTGGGAGACATATCAAGTAATGGTCCCCCAAAGACCATGATGTGGTCAACATCTCCAAATGAACGCATGTACGAAAGCACAAATTCATTATCTCCCAATTCAATAGAAAGTATGAAACAAATGAGTCCAACATCTCCCACAAAATTAACTCCCATCTCTGTTAATAATAATAATAATAATAATAATAATAATAATAATAATAATAACAACAATAATAATACATCTCCACCTCTCGGCGGTCTATTAAACTCTCGAGACCAAAAGATGACTGTAGCACCACAAAATCAACCAACCCAACAAATGAATCTTACACCAGTGTCTGCACCAGGGAGCCCAGTATTTCATTCTTCCATTTACAACACACAAACTAAAAGTGTTTTAAGTCGTGCTTTAACTAGTTACAACCCATCCACGAATGGAAGAGGAGAATCATTAATGGGGTATGTGGCTAGTTCCAGTCGAGCACCCTATCACAGACGAGATGGCAGTCCTATTGGCTTTACCCGCTATTGGCCCACAAATGGGCTAACTAACGGAGAATCCAAACCTGTTGGATCCATAGCTTCACCTTCTCCACCAGGACAACAACTGACTGATTCCCAAGCGCTTAATTTAACTGTGTGTACTAATGTCATTCGAAAAACTGAATTAGCTATCTTGCCTTCATCGTCTGTGAACCACGCAGGAGAAGAAGAAGATGAAGATGAACAGCCAATGGTGTGTATGATATGTGAAGATAAGGCTACAGGTCTCCACTATGGCATTATCACATGTGAGGGGTAAGTTACCATTTATATTATTCAAATTTTCGTTAAATTGAATTGTAGATAATTTTTTTCAATTTTGTTATATAAATTTAAGGTAAGAAACACTCAAAGAACGCATAGTTTTTTTTTTATTTGGTTGTATAACATTCTCAAGGAACCAGTTAAAATTCCAGATTTTCCTTTTAACTGGTTCCGATATGTTCAGCTATGAACGGATTAGAGAATAAGAATAGTAAAGACATTGGAGTTCTGCTAAAAAATTGTAATAAGAAACACATATTGCAATGATTTACAATTTTTATTTCAATAATGCATATAACATTTAGTTGATTGAAAGTATGATCAGTTTCTCAACATAATCACCTTGAAGACTGAAACACTTGTTTAAGTATTCGGACAGCCCAGTGAGAATTCGGAACAAACTAATTCAATTACTGAAATTTAGAACAATAGCCGCGAAGTCTTTCATGTCCTACTCATAATGTTCCCGGAATTTCTTTGCCCAAATTCTTACGTTGCTGTTTATTGATTAATTTCTAAGTCTCTAGGATTCATATGGAAGACAACTTGCCCATATTTAGGTTCTCATGAATTATGCGTAGCAATGTCAAACGTGCTTTCTTACTCCAATTAAAAAATATATTGCTGGCTCTTCAAGTCATCTTTTTCATAATGGTTAAATTTTCTAGTCCTTCACATTTATTTACCTTACAGAAATGGTCGCTTCCATACGGAGTTCGTACGCGTCCTTGAATTTCTAGACTAAGAAATTCTTCGGTATCAGTGTTTTCTTATAGAAAATCTCTCCTTGAAATAAGGCGAAATTTTGTGCGTTTAAACTAGATTTATTTTTCTATAAAAAAATACTGATATTTTCCCTTGAAAATAACCGTATTCGCACGAACCCTGTCATAGTCGATACGCGATGAGCGATTAGAATACTGGCTATTAATCGTAAAGTGCCAGTATCGAATTTCATTTCAGACTTATGTAAATACTCATAATAGTTCAAAATTCCGTTTAGCTTGGACGTCACAAACTGATTAGCCCTCTTGGTAAAAAATGACCGCAGTGTTAAAAAATCAAACCAAAATAAACCCACATCCCTTGTTAGTTGTATTAAATTACAGTGCATGTTCAGTACTCTCTCAACAGCTTATTATCTAATTCTTTTCCGTATTGTTAAAAGGCATTCTCCAAAAATTCAGACAATTGTGCGGATTAGCTATGGATTTTCACCATAAAACGAATAATTTCATCTGTAAAGAGCCAATGTATCAGGTTAATTGTGATACCATCCGGTGATACACATGATATGAAACATTAAAAGTTACAAATCATTATAATACTCTCCTCGTGCATATTTAAAGAAATTGAAAAACTGCAATAAATAATAGGTAAACGCGAATACCACTTGACTTTTTATTAGGCTCACGCTTATCTTATACATAAATACGCATTATACTTATGAGGCGTGTTGCAAGTTGCAAAAATTTCACAGGCTTAATTTGTTTTTTGTAATTCTTTAATCGATGATATATTTCTGAATAGGAAAATTTCATCTCTTTATTCCACGGCAATTATAATACCAAAATGCGTGATCGACAACATCTTTCCATGTGTATTATAGTGAATATCCCGTAAAAAATTATTTTTTATCATTTATGAATTAATTTCAAAGATCGTACGGGAGTAATTTTTACTCTCTAAAAGATTTTTTTATACTTTATGTACGACTTTAAAAAGAAAATGAACGGCCAAAACGAACCGAATCATTATATAGATCTTACGCAAAAATGACGCCCTAACAAAAATTTTATGAGTAGTGATCACAGGACATAGAATTTTTCTGTATGAATCATCGAATGTAGATTTGCATTCGCATATTGTATTCTCATTTATCTTGGAAAACAATTAACCCATTAAGGACCTGCATGTTTTACAAGAATTTTATTCAGTTCATTCCACTTTTTATTAAACACTTACTTTTACTTTATGAATTACCGAAATGTGTTAATTAAATAAGGCAAATTTCTTTTCTCTTTTACTGGTATCCAAAAAATTTGAAAAATCACAAATATAATGTTGTGAAAACGCAACGTCAGTCTTTAATGGGTTAATGGGTCGATTTAAATTAGACGATTATGTGCTTATTTTTTATTTTTTTCAAAATTTCTTTCTTTTGATGATTATAATTCTGTAGATTAAAATTCCGAATTTCAACATCACGGTTATTATTCGCAAGTTCATTTCTATTAGAATTAGTTTAGCCGTCAAGTTGGATTTTTTTTTTTTAATTATCCTGGTTTCACCATTTGTTCCTATGCTGTCACAGAATATTCTGGGATACAAATTTCTGTTACCAAGTTAAAAAAGTTTAAAAAAATTCAAAGGCTGTATGTATTATCTCGAACAAAAATCCGCAAGCATTATATTCGAATCTTAAAAAATGACGGCATAAAACAGAACAATAGTCACAATAACAGCAACATAAACTCTACATGAACATTATTTTTTAAAATCTTCAGTGCGATTCTTTTTGCAAGAGTTCGATGGCATATTGATAGAAAATCAGCACAAATATTATATTATATTCTTTTAAGATTTACATGGTATGAATTATGATAAAATACATCCACTTTAATTTTCCAAGTTGTAATTCGAGAACCTATTTCAAAAATGAATGTTTTTATTAGACAGTGGCATGTCATTATCTCCTCCCCCCACACAAAGTATTTATTTCTTCATGTAGCTGCCAAATCGATGAACATACGAAGGTAAACATTGGTTCTTCAAGTAATTTGCATTTTGCACTTTTATACTCGAATTTAATTCAGAAGAAGTAAAGTTGGTATTGTCACGTGTTGAACTAGCTTTAAAGTTGGTAGAAAAATAGAGTAGTGCGTCGTTCTGATCCATAGTTGTAATTTAGTACAGGTAAAACAGACCCGAAAATAAGGATTTTAGGTTATAAAATAGGCCGTTCGTGAAACTTCAGTCAGAAGTTCTCTTCATCATCAGAATCAAGAATCTTAAGAATCCTGAAAAATTTAGGATTTGGAAGTATATTTTTGTGCGCGGGAAATTAGGATTTACAGTAGACCACTGGGTTGTCATTTTTATGTTTTTGTAGATCAACCGATTAAAACCTATATGAAGGTCGAAGCTATGAATAAAGCGGAAGAGAGATATATTGTAGTGTCAACAAGTTGTGAGTGAAGTAACTGAGGATGTAGTCACAAGATGGCGGATGTTGTTTATTTTTATCGGATCAACAGACCCCGATTACCGCCAAGCCAAACTTCCATCAGTAAATTTGAATAGAAAAATTTCGCCTTATTTAAACGTCTTGTTTTTATACAGAATATCTGCCATAAAAAAGGCAAAAATTTCTGTACGTTTTTACTGGTGGAAGTTTGCCCTGCAGTGGTATAATATTTTTCACTGACTTTGACATAAATATTGTTTATGTTGCCACAATATTGCGGAATCACAAGGCCCAACTTCCGCTGGGGAAAAGTTTTTTTTTACGAGGCATTTTACAAGTAAATATCAATATTTTTGCTCGATTGCTCACAAATGCTACGAAGTCATTACTTTTTATCATCTAAAAATTTCAAAGAGTTTAGAAGATAACGACTATATTCTAAATGCCGGAAGACACCCCCCCCCCCTCTCCCCGACCATCCCTCCCTTTTCCGGCATATTCAACATTACGCATCGACTCCGAAAATCAAAATACGCAAAAAAGAAAATGCCAGACACCATGCACTTTCATTTATGTTTCTAACATTGCTAACCATTTCAAAAGATACGAAAATTAACCCATTGAAAAAAATTATTTCCCCAAAGTCAGTTTTCTTTTTTTTCCACACATTTTTCCGTAGGAGTAACATTACGCACATTTTTATTTAAAGAATACACTTAATTTGGTACAATAGCTCTGAAATTTTAATACTATATGCTAACCTTTTTGCTAATGATCGAGTGTCGATTGGTTCAGGTATAATCGGATTTAGGGGTGAAATAATTAGTTTGAAAATCAAAATATTTCACTTAAGATTTCTATGGGAAATAAATAAATAAATAATCACGCATAAAACTCGTCGGAAGTTTATTCATAACTCATAAATTAAAAGATATACTCTCTAAGTAAAAAGGAATCTGTCGCAGAGTCAAAATATGCCCAACCTCTTTAGAGTGACTATTTACTCTGAGCAAAAGTGAAATTTTCGACTCCCTGAAAGTGTGAATAGTCACTCCTGGGAAGTGAATATTCACTGTAAACAGGGGTGGATAATCAACCTTTCGGAGGAGTGACTTCACTCGCTAAAGGAGTGCGTTTTTTCACTACTGGTAGGGTAAATAGTCACTCTTGCATAGGAGTGAATGTTCATTTTTTAGCTCACAGGCTGTCAAAGCCTGAGAGCTAATGTGCTCGCCGGTTCTGTATGTATGTATGTATGTATGAATGTATGTATGTACGTACGTATGTACGTAACGCGATAACTCTTGATAGAAACATCCAATTTGCTTCTGAAGGAAAAATAAGGGAGCAGTGAGTGAATCTATCGATGGCGTCAGCCACAACTTCTAACCCAGCAATATATATTTAGATGAAAAATGGAAAGATAAAGGTATTTGCTTACCTTTCTGGTAATGAAACGCAGAATTTTCTTCTTCTTGCGTCTGTCACCTAAAAATCTAATTAACTTTATTTGTATATAAGTGATCGATGAGAGATGCAGCATGAGCAAGGAGTCGGGATCGAAAAGAAACGAAAACTTTAATGATCACAAACATCTTGATTATAAGCTGTAATTCTATAAATAGAATGAAAATATAATGTATTGAATGTTGAAATATATAAATTTAGACAGTTCAAACTGCCTATAATACGTGGTTCAGTGACATTCTTTAAGTTGGAGCAGACGCTTCCTTTTAAGAACAAAGGGTGTCATGAAACACCGCAAACGGGACGTTGTCTCATCGAGATTTTAACACACACTGACGAAATCTGGGGTTCCACAAACTGTTCACAGATATATAGATTGAATGTGTATGTAATTGCACACCTCACTTTCACAAACATATTTCTGGATTAAATAAATGTTAATTGTGTGGATTCCTCACGCAAAATAGTTCATCAGAAGGACGTATTTCAACATTCCTCCTTTTTGCGTGAAGAATCTACCCCATTGTCAGTTGAAGTTCTTTCCTTAGAAATTCAAATGAGTTTTTGGAAGTGGCTTGGTGAGAATATCTGCAAGCATTTGCTTGGTTGGGCAATAAACAATTTTAATTATGCCAATTTCGTATTGGTGTCTTATATGATGGTATTTTACCTCAATGTGTTTAGTCTTGGTCTGTGCTTTTTCATTCTTAGTGAGTTTTATGGCGGACAAGTTGTCCTCGTAGATTTCTATTGGTAATTGTTGAGGCAATTCGAGATCGCTAAGTAGGTTTAATAACCACTTGATCTCTTGCGTAGCGGTTGACGCCGCAATGTATTCGGCTTCAGTTGATGACAATGCTACGCTGGATTGTTTCCTAGAAGCCACGTTAGTGGGTTGTTCCCTAATTTAAATAGGTTGCCTGTGGTAGACTTCCTGTCTACCCTGTCATTCGCCCAATCGGCGTCACTGTACACTTTGAGGATCGGTGGCTTCGACTTGTCAATAACGAATTTCATTTTTCTAGTAGTCATTAGGTATCTGATCAGTTTTTCTACGGCTTCCCAATCAACTTGTCTTGGCGACTCATTCCTCCTCCCCAAGAGAGGTTAACTATCGCCGCGATGTCGGGTCTTGTTAGTGTCGCGATGTATAATAATCCGCCTATTGCTTGTCTGTACCTTGTGTTATTTTCCATTAGTTTTCCCTCTGGATCGAAATTAAAATAATTAGTGCACATCGGTGTGTAGGTGGGTTTGCTAAGGGTTAAGTTGAACTTTTCCGCTATTTCTATTATTTTGTGCTCCTGATCGAGTTGTAAATTACCGTTTTCTGTTTTTGTTATACTAATCCCTAAATACTGTGTTACATGTCCCAAGTTTTTAATTTCATATTCCCTGGACAATTGAGTATAAATCTCGTGCGTATCATCTTTATTACCTGCTACGAGAATATCGTCCACGTAGACGATGACATATGCGATTTCCCCGTTTTTGATTCTCTTAAACAGACATTGGTCCGATTCGCATTCTGTGAAATTTAAGTTCCGTAGGGATTGGTTAATCTTTAAATTCCACGCCCTGGCGGCTTGTTTGAGGCCATAAATCGCTTTATTCAACTTACACACCTTTTCTTCCTCCCCTTTCTTTAAATACCCTTCCGGTTGATACATATAGACTTCCTCCTCAAGCGTGCCGTGTAGGAAGGCTATTTTGACGTCAAGGTGCGTCACGTCTAAATTTTTGTAAACGGCTGCATTTAAAAATGCTCTCAATGTGGTATGTGATACGACGGGTGCATAAGTTTCGTCGTAATCACATCCATATTTTTGCGAGTACCCCTTGGCCACTAACCTGGACTTATGCCTTTCTACAGTTCCATCGGCCCCTCTTTTAGCCTTAAATGTCCACCTTGACCCTATGACGCGCTTTCCCGGTATAGCTTTGATTAAATCCCAAGTCTTGTTTTGATGTAGCGAATTCATTTCTTCATTTGTCGCTTCCAACCACTTATTTTTTATTTCCGTGTCCTCAATGTTTTGTAATTCGGTCCACGATTTAGGTTCCTCAATTTTACACAAATTTACAGTTATTCCAAAACGATTCGGAGGTACGCCCCTGTTTTGCCTATGTGATCTTCTCGGTTCGAGATTATTTTCCATCGTGGTTTCAATTTGATCTTCGTTATCATTCGTTAAGTCAATTTTGATGTTTTCCGCCGGTGTTGGAGCGTCATTTTTGTTTTCTTCCATATCATTAACTTCCTCACATGTAGTACTCTCTTCAATAAATTTTACAGTTCTTGAAATTATTATGTTGTTATTCCCCGTATGAATTCTGTATCCTTTGCTTCGAAAATCATATCCCATCATGACCCCCTCAATTGCCTTTTCGTCAAATTTAGTTCTTTTTGATTTATCTACGTAGGCAAATGCCTTACACCCAAAAGTCTTATGTTTGATAGGTCGGGCTTCCTATTATTCCACAATTCGTATGGTGAGGCGTGATTTTCATTTGCGTTCGTCGGCAGTCGGTTGGTTAAATATGTGGCTGTCATCACCACTTCCCCCCAGAAATGCTTAGGCAATTTTGCATCTGATAGCATAGTACGTGCCATTTCAACGATTGTTCTGTTCTTTCTCTCAGAAACCCCGTTTTGGGTTCTACTGTACGGGACACTCAACTGTCTTTCTATGCCGTTTTCGGCTAAGTAGTTTTCGAAACTCTCCCCAAGATATTCTTTGGCGTTATCTGACCTTATAGCTTTTATTACCTTCCCGAATTTATTTTTTGTTAGGGCTACGTACTGCTTTAATTTCTCTACCGCTTCAGATTTATGCGCTAATAGATACGTCATAGTGAACCGACTGTAGTCGTCCGTAAAAGTTATGAAATAACGCTTTCCTCCTGGAGTTTGTGTCTCCATAGGTCCACATATATCGGAATGTGAAAGCGAACATATTTCTTTGCTTCTATTTTTAGCTGATT
The DNA here is from genome assembly GCA_963932465.1 of Maratus speciosus. NCBI lineage: Eukaryota > Metazoa > Arthropoda > Arachnida > Araneae > Salticidae > Maratus > Maratus speciosus. The sequence goes on along the minus strand of OZ010787.1, from coordinate 154,662,947 downwards.
TAGGATAGGGCAAAACCGAAAGTTTCCCCTCAATACACTTAGTGCAATATGTCTCATGCTTGCAGTTGTTTATGACTATTCCCTCAGCTAATTTATGATTTACTAGATATTTAATCGCGTCAAAATTTCTGTGGCCCAGTCTCCGGTGCCATTTGTATATACAGTTATCACTATTACATGAGGTTTGTGTACTTAAGGTGTAACCGTTCTCATCTCTGGGATTTATTTCGTAGAGGTTGTTGTTTAGTTTAGCAGTTAAGATAGTGGTGTTATCTTTAACAAAAAAACATGTTTCTTTCTCGAAAATTACTTTTATATCATTATCTGTTGCCTTTTTTACTGATAAAAGGTTACTCTTTAATTCCGGGCAATATAGCACGTCCTTAAGTGTTATACTATTTTTCAGATCTGTGTTTAGCGTTACGTCACCCAAACCTAGAGAATTTAATCTTTTCCCGTTAGCTATTGTGATGTTACCAAAATTCCCTGGTGTAAATGTTGTGAAGTGCTCTTTTGTGGATGTTACATGTCTTGTACAGCCTGAGTCTATAATATATGTGTTAGGGTTTCTTGTATGTGCTTCGTTAACTAGTGTGGATTCATTTTCAATTTTATGTTCAACTGGGGAAAGAGGAACATCTGAGTCGTTTTTGTCACTAGCTGTATTTATTTTACTGTTGAAGCAAAAATTAGATGAGTGTTCTTTATTTTTTGGTTGATTTTATGGTTTTTTGTTGTTTGCGGTGTTACATCTGTAACTACCGCCGTTTCTATAATTACTCTTTTGCGAATTATATTTTTCTTTGTTTTTTAATTGAAAACACTCATTTCTATAATGAATAGAACGAGAACAGAAACTGCAAATTTTTTTGTTTTTATAGTTTTTGTTTATGGCCTTGTATGGCGTTTCAGTGGGATTTGAACCGGCGTTTCTACTCTCAATGTTGTACGCCGTTTGTTTCGTATGAGAACCGTTGATTTTGTTTTCTAAGCGATGAGAAAACTCATCAATTAACTTATTTTTAACGAATTCCAATTTGAGATCGTCTTCATCTCGGGATTCAAGGGCAGTAATTAATGTTGCATATGATGGAGGCAGCGAGCATAGCAAAAGAGCAACAATATGTGACTCGCTTATCTCTTCGCCGATTCCTGACAGTTTTTGTCTAATAATTAAAATGTTATTTATATGCTCTATAATATTTCTCCCCTCATGCAATTTCTGGGAATAAAGTTTCCTAAGTAAAAAAAGTTTTGACGATAAGTTTGCCCGCTGGTGTATGGACTTCAGCTTATCCCAAATCTCTTTGGGGGTTTGAAGATTTCTAACATTAACTATCTGACTGTCTTCAATACAAAGGTTTATAATGGCTTTTGCCTTAGTACTATTTTTTGTGTATGCCGCGTCCGGTGTATCGGGTGGGGCCTCTAAACAATATTTAAAAAGGTCGTCTTTAGTGAGCAGGTTCTCTAACCTGAACGACCAATTTAAATAGTTGGTATCATTAAGTTTTTCTATGCACGCTAAATCTTTATGGACTGCCATAATAATATTTATATATGATATCAATATACAGTTAATAATTAGGAAGTTTTATCTTTCCTTGATCTCCTATTTATGACATCAATATATATGCAATATATGATTATTTCTAATATTCAATTTGTTATGATACTATATAAATATTTCACTCTTATATATGTGCATATTAATATATCATCATTTTTCAATATTCATGAAAAAACTATATGTTTTTGTTTTATCAACATTCATAAAAAAACTATTTTTCCTTTTTCTTCTGTATATCATAAAATTATATAGAATGCTCTTTTTATACCATTAAATAATATATATTCATTTTATATATTACTGGGTTTATGTATTTATCTATAACATCTCACGTCCCTTAATACATGCCTCGGGCTCATAATCTGAAGGAAAAATAAGGGAGCAGTGAGTGAATCTATCGATGGCGTCAGCCAAAACTTCTAACCCAGCAATATATATTTAGATGAAAAATGGAAAGATAAAGGTATTTGCTTACCTTTCTGGTAATGAAACGCAGAATTTTCTTCTTCTTGCGTCTGTCACCTAAAAATCTAATTAACTTTATTTGTATATAAGTGATCGATGAGAGATGCAGCATGAGCAAGGAGTCGGGATCGAAAAGAAACGAAAACTTTAATGATCACAAACACCTTGATTATAAGCTGTAATTCTATAAATAGAATGAAAATATAATGTATTGAATGTTGACATATATAAATTTAGACAGTTCAAACTGCCTATAATACGTGGTTCAGTGACATTCTTTAAGTTGGAGCAGACGCTTCCTTTTAAGAACAAAGGGTGTCATGAAACACCGCAAACGGGACGTTGTCCCATCGAGATTTTAACACACACTGACGAAATCTGGGATTCCACAAACTGTTTACAGGTATATAGATTGAATGTGTATGTAATTGCACACCTCACTTTCACAAACATATTTCTGGATTAAATAAATGTTAATTGTGTGGATTCCTCACGCAAAATAGTTCGTCAGAAGGACGTATTTCAACAGCTTCAATTTTTTTTTTCTAGGTTCATTCTGATAAGGCGCTTTTCTGATTAGTTTTGTGGGTTCATTGGTTAAGTATAAAGGGGGGAAAGGGGGCTATCCCCCCATAATTTAGGTAAATGGATTTTTCATGCAGAATTATTCAATTTGCTCCAAATTTGGTATATCGTTTTATTATGTTAAGGAGCTTCCCTGATTAGATTTGGAGATTTATTAATTAAGTATAAAGGGGGAAAGGGGGGCTACCCCCCCTCATTTAGATAAATGGGTTTTTCATACAGAATTATTGGATTTCTCCAAATTTGGTATACCAGTTTATTATGTTACGAATCTGCCTTGATTAGATTTGAAAGTTCATTAGTTAAGTATAAAGGGGGAAAGGGGGGCTAGACCCCCCCCACTTAATTTAGATAGATGGGTTTTTCATGCAGAATTATTCGATTCTCTCCAAATTTTGTATACCGGTTTATTATGTTAAGGAACTGCCTTGATTAATTTTGGAGGTTTATTGGTTAAGTTTAAAGGGGGGGGAGGCTGGCGTTAGACCCCCCTCCCCTTAATTTAGATAAATGTGTTTTTCATGCACAATTAATCGATTTGCTTCAAATTTGATATGCGGTTTATTCCGATATGGTGCTTCCTTTATTAGATTTGGAGGTTCATTGCTTAAGTATATAAAGGGGGAAGGGGGGCAAGATCCATCCCCTTAATTTAGATAAATGGATTTTCATGCAGAATTATCCAATATGTTTTAATTTTTTTTTCTATGTTCATTCTGATAAGGAGCCTTCCTAATTAGATTTGGAGGTTCATTAGTTAAGTATAAAGGGGGGAAAGGGGTTAGACCCCCCCCCTTAATTTAGTGAAATAGTTTATCATGCAGAATTATCTGATTTGCTTCAAATTTGGTATACCGGTTTACTATGTTAAGGTGCTTCCCTGATTAGACGTGGAGATTCATTGGTTAAGTTTAAAGTGGGGGAACGGGGGCTAATCCCTCTTCATTTACTTTTTGTGGGCATTGTTCTTTGAAATAAGAGTATAATATACAATTAGTGTGAATAGCCTGTGAGCTCAATGCCATCAGTTTAACTGGGCACTTTTCTTTTTATTATGGAGTGAATTCTTTTTTCATTTTGATTTTATGGGCATTTTAAAAGAATCACATCTTTTACAGCATGCAATGAAAATAGATACAAGTGTAGTAAAGATTGGAATAAAATAATTTATTAGCAATATTTATTTAATTCATAGTTTGTAACACTAATTGAACTTTTAAGGAAATATTCAGTTAAAGTTACATATGAATTAAAATAGATTACTGACAGAAAAAAACTAAAACATTTTATTACAATCTTATCCCTTGTGTTTGCTTTCATTGTAAGTCCTATAAATATATGATAAATTTATAATGCTCATAAGGGCAATTAATTAACCGAAATCTTAATCAGTTAATGTTATTTTTTTCTTTTCAGAACCCATTTCGTATTTTAACGATTCCCGTGATGTACGTTATGTTTTTTTTTTTTTTTTTTTTTTTTTTTCCATCTGTAATTCAAATTTGAAATATTACAATTTATTGCTAATGAATTTAAATCTAATCAAACGTTGTTTACTGTATTTTAGTTACTTTTAAAGTTTTATTAATAACTGTATAATAGGCGGATGTTATATGATTAACAACGCGTGATTTCATCTTTAATTTTTGTTTTAAATAGAAAATCTTATCTTTTTAGCGCTACTTTGCTGAACCCTATTGATCTAAAATATTTTTAATTTTTCCACTAAAAACACAATGCTTTCAACTCACATCTTTTTTTAATAAGTTCTAAGCTTGATATAAATATTAAGAATGTGTAAGATTATTTTTTATGTGTTGTGATCTGTCATTGTTTTATTAAATATGAACATGGAGTCTAAATTTTTATGTTCTGTGGAATATGTTTATATTTTTCTTTTAAACATATTCCTTAACTTAATCATGATTTCGAATTATCTGCAGCTATTGCTGAAAAATAGATATTAATACAACGCTTATTTATGGAATGACATATGATAATCCATATTTAATTAAAAATATTTCTTCCCGTTTATATTGTATTTTGGGAGTATGAACTAAATAGATTTCGTATGGTTTATAGGAAAAGAAATAAAAAAAGAAAGAAGTATAAAAAGAAAAGAAATGACTGCATATGTCCTGTTCTTATTGTTTGAAAAACACTTTTAATGTAAAAAGTAATTATTATCTCTTTAAAATACATTCAATCTTATATTATATAAATGATACTATGAACGTTTAAAAAAATACTAAAGCAGTTTTATCTAATAAACTTCATATCAGGCATAAAAAACACTTTACTTCAATGCTTAAAGATCATGTTTTACTTTTTAGGGCCAATAATTACGTGTATAATAAACGTAGAAAATGAGTTTACAATAGAAGAAAATTTAATAATTGGTTCAGAATGTCTATAATTAAGTGTTTTGACTACAATCATAAACAGCAGAAAAATGCTTACGTACAATTTTAAAACATAAATATACCGAATTGAAAAACACTAAAAATAATAATTAGTATTTTATAACTGTACTATTAAACAACAAGAATAATAACGGACAATACTGTAAGTGTTTATAATCAGAAAACAGTAATAAACCGAAAAAAATCCAACAGCACACTATCTCAACATTTTCAACAAATCTAAAAGGAAAACAATTACTGATCAACCTTTTTCTATATAACATAAATCTATTTAACTCATAATCGTAACATACAAAGTCTACAGGAATAAAATATTACAATTATATAAGACTTAACTTTTATGTTCCACAAATAATCACTTTAATAATATCGGTATATGTTAACCCTAAATTGCAGACGCATTTCTCTTGTCTTAAAAAAAAAAAGCATCGTAGACTTGCTGTTCTGATTATAGCTGATACAATACATACCAATACATACAATTAGCGATCGACCGAAAATTCGTTTTCGTCGCAAAATCTGAGTTCTGCCGAAAATTCATTTTCGGCACAAATGCTGCCAAAAATTCGGCCGTACCGAAACTATCTATATTCCAGAAATCTCGTTTCTTCCTTCGGAAATTTTTAACATTAGCCACTGATTTGATCTGTATGGGCTCAAATGAGACTCTCTTTATTTATTGCTATGAACTTCACTGCGTATAATTATCAGTTATGGTAGCAAGACGGTAGAGAAAATTATAAAACAACGAATGCATATATGACTCAACGTTGAAGATTTCTCGCGCTCGTTAAAAACTGCAAACTTAACAGTAATAGTTGAAACCGGAGATGTGTTTCTTTTCGAATGGTCTTTGAGATAGCTCTATCATTTCCTTTATGAATTAATTACATTTTATTTTATATGTAAATGAAAAGTTCCATAAATAATAACTTTAATAATATCGGTACATTTTAATTCTAAAATGGCGGACGTCTTTCCCTTATCTTAAGAAAGCGTCGTAGACAAGACTGTTCTGATTGGCTGATGAGTAATACCCATATAATACTCACTCCTGCTTAGAGTGAATAGTCACTCTTCCAGAGGAGTGACTATTCACTCTTGAAAAGGAGTGCGTTTTAGTATCAAATCAGTGTAATTTCCAAGGTTTCATTATGAAATGGAGTTTTTGAAAATTAAGAAGTGACATATTTTGGTGCTTTTCTTTATCTTACTTCATATATTGGTTCAAACTTGAGCGGAATTTTTTTTTTATGTGCAAAATGCCAGGTTTTCACTCTCGTCAGTGGAGCGAGATATTTCACTCTCGACAACGGAGTGGCATATTTCACTCTCGACAATGGAGTGAAATATTTCACTCCTTTCTAGGGACTGGAAAATTCCACTCTTTAAAGAGTGTCTTTTTTGTAAAAGTCAATACAAAAAGAGCGAAAATGCCTATCACTCTTTCACAGAGTGAACTTTTCACTCCTCCCAATTTTAGAGTGTTGGGGGGGGGGGAAATGAGTTCTAATTTCGAAAAGTTTCCCCTCTATTCCACCCATAAAGAAAAGCAAGAAAAAATGAAATAAAAATAACACAAAAACATTGTTTTTTACAACTAAATAGCGATAACTTAGTATGAAAATTATACACAGGCTTTCGATGACAATAAATGTATTTTTTTAAACGTTGAATCGTCCCCCCCCCCCCTCATTTCCCGTTGCAGTTATTTCCAGCTCTTTTACCTGTAATCAGCATTACATATATCACCATTCCCCCCCCCCCCCCCCCCCGATTTCTCACACAGTCACACGTATTTTATATAACATATACAAATGTTTAAGCATTTGGGTAATTATAGGCTGTGAAATTTATTATATTTTTGTGAAAAATAACATTTTCTAACGAAAGGTGAAATCCTACTATTCAAATGAAACTGTCTTTATATGAGAGCTTTATTTTTCCAATTAAAAATATAAATTGACACAAAATTGAGTTAATCATATAAAATCATACAAATGTGAGGTTGATTTAAGATTATTATCACGGTCCCCGGGCAACTCTGGGCGGCTCAGCTAGTAATACAGTCGGATCTCTATTTAACGAAGTCGCTAAAATCCGAAAAATGTTCGTTATATGGAAAATTCGTTAAATAGAGAGTCACCTTTTAGAACACTTTAAACTACATAAAACATGTCCATAAACACTAAATATAATTTAAAAAAGTAAATAACCACGCTTTTTTTAATAAATTATATCTATTTGTTTCTTTTATTTTACCCATCAAAAAGAAATCTGCAAGGGAAATAAGAATGAAACAAAACATTGTCTGGAAATACATTATATTTTCAGTTAAAAAAATGATCTTATATTAAAATCACGATTTTTTATTATGGTTGATAATCTGTTTGGAGGAATACCAAATTTTAAAGCAGTATTCTTTTTCTTCACGCCTTTATCCACCTCATTAAGAGTATTTTTTTTTTCCTTTGATGCTCAAGCACTCTCGCTTTGACATTTTCGAGCTACAAGAACCGAAATTACTAACACGACTGATGATGATCAGCAATCTAGAAAACGGGAGACTCTAAGTACACGGGGATATTGAAAGTTTGTACTTCTTGGATGAAAAGCAAAGAATCACAGCGATTTTATTGATCTCGGTGAGTTAGGTGCCTGGTAAGACCTGGTCTTGGTCATTGATCAACATAAAATGTGTTAAAAGAAAGAATAAGTTTGAAATGTCCAGTAATATTTTGCTAAATAGGGAGAAAAAAAATTTAGACCCCAAGAAAAAGTTCGTTAAATAGAGAATCTACCTCGCTATTTGGAGGTTATTTTACGAAGAAATTTGCAAAATGTTCTTCGTTTCAAGTAAAAGTTCGCAAAATAGAAAAATTCGCAAAATAGAGTTTCGTTAAATAGAGGTCCGACTGTATATAAAATAATAACAAATAATATACAAATATCTGTTAAAATACTAAATCATCTGTAATAATGAATTTTTAAATAATTTTTAGCATTCTATTTCTAATACATTGCAACTTTAATTTTCATCAACATATTTAGTCATACGTATCTTGTTTTATAATTTGAAAGAACTAAAAGTTATTGTCTCTGATATTATTCGAATCATCAAATAATAAGAGAAAAATGTCCAAATGTGGTTTCTGAAATAATTATGTTCGCACTGCTTTAATATCCTCAGCAATGATCGAGACGGTACTTTCTAACGTCACAGTTTAAAATTTTGCTGCCGGATATTACCTCTGTGCAGAACTATATATTCTAAAGGCTTTTGTTTTGGATTACATATGAATATTTTGAAGCATTTTTGGGGGTTTTAAGGTATTCACTGTAAAAAAAGAAAAAAAAAAACTATAACGTTATTAAGATTTTTCAAGGAAACTTGGATGCCTAACACTTTTTATGTAAAGGTAACAGCAAAAATTCATGTAACAGATACACGTTTGCACTGTAAATAATAAAATCTGTAAGCTTACTAAGAATTTTTTAGAAAACTGGGATGTCTAGAACTTTTTATGTAACTGCAACTCGGGTTACAGATAAAATTTTAGTAAGATTACTATAATTTTACTAGATTCTTTTGTAAAGCTACAGATTTCTGTTAGCTTTTTGTAGCTTTACAAAACTAGTTTTGTAGATTTACATCTTTTTAGGGTTCCGTACTCAAAAAGTAAAAACGGAACCATTATAAGATCACTCGTGTGTCTGACCGTCTGTCTGTCTGTCTGTCACAGCCATATTACTCGTAAACTATGGAACGTGGAAAGTTCAAATTCGGGGAAGTAATAAAGACCATTGACCCACATATTTTCAGATTAATAAACATTCATAAATATATTTAGTAAAAAAGTAGAGGGGCTAATTATGCTACTTGAAAAAAAAAATCTTTTCTTTGTATATCATGTGGGGTATCCTGTGAAAGCTTTTGTAACGCTGAACTCAAAAATACATTCCTTTTAATTTTAGGTGTTATATTTTCAAAGATATTGTTGAAAATGTAGCGCAAAAGTATGTTCTCCCCCCATCTAATTCCGAATCTACTGAAACCAAAATTATGAAAAAATTAGAGATACTAGACGTTAATATAAACCTTGCCGGAAAATTATAGCGATTACCCTAGGTCACATAGTCTTTGCGTAAGTAGCATTTTTCTGATATACACATATTTCGATTTACGGGCATTCAGAAAAATTGTTGAGCATCGCTCAATATACCTATCGTTGCAGAAGAATAAAAGCATTGTTGATAATGATTTTCGAAAAAAAAAAATCATCGGTAATTAGCCGAAATATTAACCCTTAAAGGTACGGTCAGTTTGGACATACACAAGGACAGGGGCGGCGCACTATATGCCTAGTTAACAACTTTTAATGATATGCATCTGCAATGTAATGTCCAGTAACAGTATAAAAGCAATAAACGTCAAATTGTTAAAAACATACTAATTTAGGGGGTCTCGGGACTCTAAAAAGTGGAAAAAATGAAAAAAAGTCCTTCCGGCCAGTGTCAGGAGGAAGAGGTAGCTTTCATATTCCTTATTTTAAAAAAGCCAACTTATATTATTCAAACACACGAAGCTCAATTTAGTGGAAACCGAATATAGGAGATTCAATTCTAATTTTTATCAATACTAAATCATTATGAATGAGAATTTCGCGAAATTAGTCAGCTTTATCCAAACTGCTTTTATTTAAAGTAACTTATATTTCGCTGCCAAATTCGGCGATTTCTTAAAGTGCCTGCCATTTTAAGACAGCATGGTGGATGAGGCTAACCAGTGAACTTGGTCGAAACCTTAGTAATTGCTGTGCACATGCTCACTCACATCGGAATCTGTTGATATATACAAGTGCTGTCGCAGGCAAAAAATCAGATTTTTCAAAATGTCACCCACATTAGAAATTGAAACTGCTATATCTGAGGCATTTTTTAAGATAAAGACAAACAAAAAATGCTCCTGAATCCTTATATCAAGGTCAAATACTTAAGAAAGAAACCTTTTTCAATTTCTAATTCTTTTGCACCTCACTTTAAATATATATATTTTTTTAATTTAATGGCCGCCATTTTGAAACAAGATGGCTGATGAAACTGGCCAGCGAACTTGGTCGAGATATTGATGTATACTATCCACATGCCTTCTTACATCGAAATAGGCGAATACGTGTATTATCGCGTGACAAATACAAGATCGTTTCAAAATGTTAGCCATGCTAGAAATTCAAAGTGCTATAATGCAACCATCTTTAAGATATAAACAAAAGAACAAATTTTCAGAAACAAAAACTGCACCGGAATCTTTGTATCCAGGCCAAACACATAAAAAAATCTTTTTCATTTTCCAATTTTTTAATACCTCATTTTAAATTTTAAATTTAAATTTTATGGCAACACTTTTGAAACAAGATGGCGAATGAAGCTGGCCAACGAACTCGGTCGAGACATTGGTATGTACTATGAACAGACGAAGTTACATCCAAATCGGTTCATAAATACGCCTGTTATCGCGTGACAAAAATCAGGTCGTTTAAAAATGCCAGCCACAATAGAAATTCAAAATGCTATAACTCAGCAATTTTTTTAGATATAGACGAAACAAAAACTGTTCCGGAATCTTTGTATTAAGGTCAAACACATACGAAAAAAATCTTTTTCATTTTCCAATTTTTTGGTATCTCATTTTAAATTAAAATTTTTTTAAATTATTTTATATGGCCGCCATTTTGAAACAAAATGGCGGATGAAGCTGACCAACGAACTCGATCGAGATATTTGTATGTACTATGTACACACCAAGGTACGTCCAAATCGGTTCATAAATACGCCTGTTATCACGTGACAAAAATCAGGACGTTTCAAAATGTCAGCCACGCTAGAAATTCAAAATGCTATAACTCAGCCACTTTTTAAGATATAGACGAAACAAAAACTTATCCCGAATCTTTTTATCAAGGTCAAACACATAAGAAAAAAATATTTTTTCAATTTTCAATTTTTTGGTACCACATTTCAAATTAAAATTTTTCTTAAAAAATTAAATGGCCGCCATTTTTAAACAAGATGGCGGATGAAGATGGCCAACGAACTAGGTCGAGTATGTACTATGTACAAACGAAGTTACATCCAAATCGGTTGATAAATACGCCTTTTATTGCGTGACAAAATTCAGTACGTTTCAAAATGTCAGCCACGCTAGAAATTCAAAATGCTATAACTCAGCCATTTTTTAAGATATAGACGAAACAAAAACTGCTCGGGAATCTTTGAATAAAGGTCAAATACATAAAAAAAATATTTTCCCATTTTCAATTTTTTGGTACCACTTTTCAAATTAAAAATTTTTAAAAAAATTTTAAATGGCCGCCATTTTGAAACAAAATGGCAGATGAAGCTGGCCAACGAACTCGGTCGAGACATTGGTATGTACTATGTACACACCGAATTACATCCAAATCGGTTCATAAATACGAGAGTTACAGTGTGACAAATGTCAGATATCAATTTTGAACGGAGGGTGGTTTCGGGGTCTGGGGGTCATGATCGATGAAAATATACCAAAATTTTTTGAAATCGCTTTCCTCCGAACGGCTGCAACAGGTAGCTTTTTGTAATGAAAGCTACTAAAAGACCATTTTCAACATTTAATGTCTTAAAATGTATATGATTTTAAAACACAATTTTAATAGGGATGAAAGATATAAGTATGTTCTTTCGTTTCATGTATTTAAAAAATTGCGAGATACAGAATAAGTATTTATAGGGGGCTCGAAACTGTTAAACATTTGTCGAACAAAAAACTGGCATAACAGTTTACGCCCAGGATTACAAAATAAATATTGCAACTAGAATGAAAATTTTGGTGCTTACTTATACTTCAGATTGTAATAATTTCCCTGAACTTAAATAAATTTGTATTTAAAGCATTTTTATATTTTTAATGCAATGTTGCATTTAGCTAATACAAAATTTTAAAAATTTCAACAGTAAAATCACCTAAAAAAATAATTTTTTTAACAATAAAAATGAAATTTTGGGTTCAGTTTATACAGACTAACATGAAATATGTGTTTTGAAAATTTCATGAAAAAATATTCAGAAGTTTTTGAGGTATCCTGCGCGTTTATGCACAAAAAACGCCATTTGGAAAATAATGACTTTAAAGTTTCGGAAACGCCGCTTCAGCTATTGAGCGGGTATAATTTTAAAAGCCAAAACTGCTGTTCTAATGGGAATTTCGAGGAAACAATTATACAAAAATATTTAGAAAATATAGGAGTTTATAATCTAAAAAAATTAAAATTTCTTAAATTTTGAAGCTTTAAGAGTCCTGCGACCACTTAATCCTTTCGGGCACGGAGTAATTCTATTTATAAACTTATGAAATAATGAACTGACACCAGAATTTATTAACGAATTTATTAGAAAATGCGAACTTGCTTATTTTCACGTACATGATAAAAGGAAAATTTTAATTAAATATTCTTGGTGCCATTTGTCTGTTTTGGAATTAAAATTAGGTGTCCGTTTTTTAAGGGCATCGCCCTCGAAATATTTAATTAGAATGAATCGCATAAATACTGTGAGATTCGCGATAGTTTGCATTGATTGTATCTCTCAATACGCCTCGAGTGACTTTAAAAGTTAATTAAACATCTATCTGGAAAAACGCGGCACTGACCAAGGCGGCGTTGCAATTGTGAGACCTCAATTCGAAGCGCGCTTAGCACAATGCCAAATTTAAACTTTGAACAAAGGTTTTCTTTTAGCTACACTGTAGAAATAAAGGTTATTACTACGCTGAATTTAGCTGCATAAAATGCCAAATGAAGTTTAACTATGCACTGCTTTTATTGTCAGTACCTAATTAAGTTCTTCATAAACAGATTAGGATAATATTAAAAAAAGAGTTATACGAATAGCTATACTTGATATTATTTAGGTTCCATATCTCTTTGAACTTTCATGGTATACCCATTTACACTTTTCTAATATATACAGTTATACCCAACCCTACGTTGTATAATTTTTTACAAAGTCTTAGTATTCTTTTAGCAGCGTTTTTTTTTTTTTTTATTATACAATTAAAAATTCATATATTTATTCTGCGGAACCCTCTGTGCGCGAGTAATTCTCGTACTTCACCGTTTATTTTGTACTGTGTACAGATAAAATTTTTGTAAGCATACAGATTTCTGAAACTTTGTATCTGTAGAATTACATCTTTTTTATTATAGTGTACGCACGCCCTTATGAGATCCGACTACAGTTTCGGTATGCACTGAAATTTCGGGTCCTTTTTCTTTGAAACCGAATATTCTACAAAAAATCATATTATAGATTGAAATTCGCCGAAAGCAAAAACGAAATCGAACTTTTGATCGGGTTCTAGCAAAAGTATTTCAAGTGTTGATCTCCATCATATTAAAAGCAATTTATTTCAAAATAGATATTTTTCTAAAATTTACGAATTTTACATTTTTATTCGGGTTTTATGTCCAATATTTAGAAAAACATACCCATGCTGTAAAAAAGCATCACAGCAACTATGATATCGAAATCACACTCTGTTACGACATTAACTTACCGTTCTTGTGAAATTTTAAATATTATGAATTTTCAGAATCTGAAAACACGTCTTTTTGCTCAAGCTTTAATGGAATGCATAAGAATTTCTATTTTGCTATAAATATAATAGTCGTTAAATTTGACTGAATAATGTCATTTTCGGGGTTTTTTTATTCGTTCTAAATAATTTAAAAATTCATCATAATTCATTTAGGAATTTTGGCATATCGTACATGTGGTGAAATTACGGGAATGACCCAAAAGCAGGAATGATTTGAAAAATTGAATATTTCGCGAAATACTTAAGGTAGAAAGATGATGGGATTTCAGGTATGTTCAGAATAAAGATGGGTTTTGTGTCAGTAAACCATTTTATAAAATGATCTATTGACACAAATCCAACTTTAATCCAAATAAATCCGTAAACAAATCTCATCGTTTTCGTTTTCAGTATCACTGAAGTACACTGGTGTTCAAAATTATGGACCAGTCACAAAATACTTATTTTTAAGTAAGTGAATACTCAAAAGGAAACAATATAATTCAAATAATTACTATCCCTACAGCACAGCTAGTCCATATAGCATCTCATCCATGTCACACATGGTCACAAGTGTCACAGTCACTACGGTGAAACAAAAAATAGGAAATTCCACACGTCTCATTATGAATCTCAAATGATCACTATATGTGACTTCGCTGAGACGTCAATGTGACTGCTGCTTTGTAATGAGTCACCAGATGACTTTACAATGTAAGTTACATTATGACTCTCATGTGACTGACATTTTTAGACTCAATTTCAAAGTCATCATGGACGTTGCATTATGATAAGTCACGAAATCATAACACATTATAGTCACATGGTGACTTTTCACAAAAGAGCACAATGGTGACTTCACAGTAGACTCTCTGTCACCTGAAAGTCATCATGGGACTTTAATGTGACATTATTTGGTAACTTATTGCAATGCAGCGTTCACGATGACTTTGAAATTGAGTCTGCAGATGACAGTCACACGAGAGTCACAATGTAACTACATTATAAAGTCACGTAGTGACTCGTCAGAAAGCAACAGTCACAGCGACGTCTCAGTGGAGTCACATATAGGGATCATTTGAGACTCATAATGAGATGTATGGAATTTCCTATGTTTTGCTTCACCGTAGTGACTGTGACACTTGTGACCACGTGTTCATAAACTTGCTTTCGTATAAAATACCGTAACAATAAACTTCCTATTAAACTGGTATCCAAAATTAAGGACCAATCACAAAATGATAATTTTAGAGTACGCGAATACTCAAAACGAAATAATGTAATTCGAATAATTACTCTATACAGCACAGCTAGTCCATATAGCATCTCATTCATGTCACACGGGGTCACAAGTGTCACAGTCACTACGGCGAAGCAAAAAATAGGAAATTCCATACATCTCATTATGAGTCTCAAATGATCCCTATATGTGACTCCACTGAGACGTCGCTGTGACTGTTGCTTTCTGACGAGTCACTGCGTGACTTTATAATGTAGTTACATTGTGACTCTCGTGTGACTGTCATCTGCAGACTCAATTTCAATGTCATCGTGAACGCTGCATTGTAATAAGTTACCAAATAATGTCACATTAAAGTCCCATGATGACTTTCAGGTGACAGAGAGTCTACTGTGAAGTCACCATTGTGCTCTTTTGTGAAAAGTCACCATGTGACTATAATGTGTTATGATTTGGTGACTTATCATAATGCAACGTCCATGATGACTTTGAAATTGGGTCTAAAAATGTCAGTCACATGAGAGTCATAATGTAACTTACATTGTAAAGTCATCTGGTGACTCATTACAAAGCAGCAGTCACATTGACGTCTCAGCGGAGTCACATATAGTGATCATTTGAGACTCATAATGAGATGTATGGAATTTCCTATTTTTTGCTTCACCGTAGTGACTGTGACACTTGTGACCACGTGTGACATGAATGAGATGCTATATGGACTAGCTGTGCTGTATAGAGTAATTATTCGAATTACATTATTTCGTTTTGAGTATTCGCGGACTTGAAAATTATCATTTTGTGATTGGTCCTTAATTTTGGATACCAGTTTATTAGGAGGTTTATTGGTACGGTATTTTATACGAAAGCAAGTTTATGAATGGTTAAAAAATAGATACTATTGGATTATGTCCTTCCTTCCGTAATATCTTATAACATATATTTAAATCCTCTCCCTTTCTAAAGGACAATTCGTATTTAAAAGCTGGTCCATAAAATAACAAAATAATAATAAATAATAGTTTTGGTTGTACAAAAAATTATATCTGTTTTCTTTTATTTGTTACAGCGTGGGATATGTTTTTGTACGTATAAGTTTGCACGGTCTGAACTCGTCCAGTATAATAGCTAAAAATTCGGCCCGATTTGACCCGACCCGTGTAAAAAAGGATTTGGCCGGACATGGACAGGCTTGGTTGAATTTCCAAAAAACATGCCGATATTTCTGAAGCAACATTGCCAACAATTGCAATTATTCAAAAGGGAAACTTACTTATGCATAGATTTTATTTTCAGATTATGTTCGAAATGCATGGAATAAAAATATCAATTATATTAATGAGCACTTATAAAATTATATACATAAACACTAATTTAAAAAATTGACTTAGACAATTACATTCACATGAAGAATCAGTAAGGAAATTCAGTGTAGTTTAGAAGGAAATAAAAAGATTACAAACGAAAAAAAATCCCTGCCGGCCCGGCCTATAGGCAGAGGTAGATTTCGAAGTTAAGTATACTAATTTCACCAACAAAAACTAAATCATGATTAGAAATAAACCCACTTTAACAATTTTATCTGGCCGCTTTTGACGAGATATTATTTCATTTTTATATAATAGCTGGTTTTACAGAATAATGTTAAGGCGGTATTACACAAAATACTTTTCCATGCTCAACAACTCGAAATTTTATGGCACATTTTCAGATTCATTTTTAAAAGAAAAAATATGAAACTTGTTGAAGTGATTTTTGAAGAGATTTATAAGCGACCTCTGTTTTTATTTTTCGTTCAATTAATTTAAACTTGATTTATAAACAATTATTTTCTCAGCAGGACAATATTTTTCGTTTCTAACACAAACGCTTCGGGAAATTCTGTTCAAAATGCCCACTTTGACATCATTTTTTGAAATATATTCTGCTTCTATAAATAAATCGAGCATTACGGTACATTATAAAGTTTCTGAATAAGAGAATCTGCCAATTGGATGCGTTTGAGAGCAAAAATGAATTTAAAAATTAGTAAGAAAATAAGCAGTTTGGATCTGAATGCACCCTTAATAAGATTATTTTTTACTTCAACCGTTATGTATTTTTAATTTGTTTTTGCTGTAAGAATTGGTCCTATCAAAAACTTGTCTACATAAATGGTTTAGACAATATTAAGAAGATATATGATAAATTCATGGGAATTTTATATCTTGTGAATTGACGGAGTTATGGATTTTTTTCTTCTTCACCCCCCCCCCCCCTCCTTTTTTGTTTTCGTTTTTAATTTTTTTTGTGGTAGGAATTAGTCCTATCAAAAACTTGTGAATATAAAAGTTCTAGATAATATTAAGGAGATATACAATAAAATTAATTGGATTTGATATATTGAGAATTGATGAAGTTATGAATTTTTTTATTCAAAAACCCTATTTTTTGCGCCCCTTCAGCCCATTTTTAATCTTATCAAAACTCTGTTGATACATAAATTTTTTACCCTATTTTTAGAAGTAATAAAAACTTTAAACTGATTTGATATGTACAAAATTAAAGAAGTTATGGGTTTTTTTCTTTTTTCACAAAACCCCACCCTATTTACATCCCTTTGATCCGATTTTGCCCATTAACGAACTTGACCGAGATTTTATTCCCCTTGATTTTATGTATGAGTTTGGAAGAGATTTGTGCAGATATTGTGTCCAGAAGAAAGTGATGTATATATATATATATATATATATATATATAATAAATTATTTGTCACTTTTTTTATACTTACAGCTTTAATTCATAATATTACGGTTTTTGATGGTGGTAGGTTATGTTTAATTAATGGTTATATATATATATATATATATAGATAGATAGATAAAGTTTTTTACTGAGGGTGGTTTTGGGTTCTAGGGGTCATGATCGGTGCAGATCTGCAAAACTTTTCCAGAAATTCCAACATAGGGGAGAATGTAATAGGTAATATTTCATACGAAATCTACCTAAATCACAATTTTTAATCTCTATAAAGAAAAAATGTAAAGAAAAAAATATATCTCTAATTTATTAAACCAAATTAAATTTCCAAATATTTCGCTAAACAAATATACCTCATCATTATAATTTTTACAAAACTAAATAAATAAAATGCCGGTACAACATGAGCTCGGGGGGGGGGGGGGGGGTTAGAGGTCTGTATGGTCCTCGCCT
The DNA here is from genome assembly GCA_963932465.1 of Maratus speciosus. Lineage (NCBI taxonomy): Eukaryota > Metazoa > Arthropoda > Arachnida > Araneae > Salticidae > Maratus > Maratus speciosus. The sequence continues at coordinate 154,644,861 of OZ010787.1, read as the reverse complement.
GGGCCGGGGCCAGATATTATTTTTCGGAAAACTTGGGTCGGGCCTAGAATTCGTTATTCCAGAGCTGTGTCAGATATCAGTCAGAGGCTATACCGTAAAAATAGAAGCTAAAAGTTTGTGATATTCTATATTGCTGTAACGAAACTTTTGGATAGAGTACTCTGTTATATTTAAATTTAATTTGGTTTAATAAATTACAGTGAAATTTTTGTATTTATTTTATCTTTGTAGAGGTTTTAGATTAGGATAGTTTGAAATAATCTTTTTTTTTTTTTTTTTTTTTTTAAACTACCATATTCGTCGACAGGAGAGGTTGGGGCGGGAGGTTTGGGGATTAAAACCATTGCCCCTCCTTGGATTTTGAAATTTAATTAAATTTCTTTTATCCATGATGATTTGAAAAAAAGGTAGTAAAATTTGTTCTTCATAAGTGATATAATATAATTAAACACTCAGAGAGACGAGAACTAAGAATTCTTCGATATGGGGCTCTGCGCCTTAAAGAGAATTTCTAATTATGTTTTTCTTTTTACGTTTATGTGTTTCAAATTTAACTCAATCAGAGGGGGCCAAGCCCTCTGAAGAGGGAGAGCCTTCTTAATTATTCTGAAGCTTTTTTAATTGTACGGTATATATATTTTTTGCCGATATGTTTAAAAATTGTCTTCTACGAGAAGGTCTGACAAAATATATTTATTTTAGAATTTTTTTCATGTTTATAATCTTCATTAAAGAAAAGTAAAAAAAAAACAAAAACGCGCTGAATTGCGAAATACAGGCCATTCCAATATACTGCCCGTTTCTAGATTTCTTTCTGTCTGTGTCCATCTAATCTATATTGATTTTTGAATGAATTTCTATTTGTATGTAAATGTATGAGTTATAATTAATATCGTTAATCCATATTTAATGGTTTGAAGACTTAAAAATTGGAAAAATGCTATACAGAAATCGCATGAAAGAGAAGAAAATACATTATAGACAGGCAGATCCCTTAGCAGATATACATCCTTGTCGTAAATGTATTAGATTCTTTTCGCACAGATTATTCTATTCATTTTGCAAGGATCAAGCCATTTTTCCGTTTAAGGCATCTATACCATCATAGACTAATTCTTTTTTATAGGCTTTACTATACTTTAATTTTTTTGCCTAGAAATGTATGTATTATTTTATATATTCTATAAAAAGTATTTTAATTGTAGAATAATAGCGATTTAAAAATAAATGCATTTTTTGCAGATATTGTTGGGCCGGTCTTATTTTACGGATTTTTGCATGGACCAGGCGAGACCGGTCAAATGAATTTCATACGGATGGGTCGGGACGGGAGAATTTTTTTTTAAAAATAAATACGGAAAAATACACCTTCACATATATATCTACGTAAAGCATCACACCAGAAGACGCCACGTAAAGAGACAAGCATTGTTCTATATCTTAAAATCATAAATAAAAAGAGCAGTTCACAGAGAATATCCAAAGTATTTTCTCTCAATTCCAGCGCGTTCTTTTAATAATGCGTCTGTAAATATTTTGCAGAACGTCGCCAGTGATTTTGTTGAAAGCCTCGATTATCTTATGCTTAAAATCATATGAATATGTATTATTGTCAGTGCTTCACCTTTACTGCTATAGCTGATGGATTTTCATTTCTAAATCGATATATGGTCCCTATTTGCAATGGTGAATTTCAACTAAGCATTAATCATTCAGTTTTAAAGATACATATATGTAGTTTCTGAAATAAACTTGTTGTAACAAAAGGGAAAAAAGCAACACCAAGTCACCAATTTTGTCGAGGAGGATCGTATAAAAAAGTCGAAAAAGTTTAACTTTTTGAAAATTGATTTCAGGACCATTTCATTGATATAATATTGTTTCCCATTTTAATTTCAGCAATTTTACAATTTCCATTGTCTGTTATATCCAAGTGGTAAAAAAGGAAATACCTATGACATCTACGTTGTTTAATGGGTTGACTTAAGAATAATTGTAATTATTTTTTGAATAAAGCTTAAACATTCTTTACATTTTCATGTGAATAATAAGTCAGTTCAGATGAAAAGTGACATTCAGTAGAGTAAATTTTCAACTTTAGTTGTTTCAACGTTTAATTTCGGTGTCAAAATAAAAGTTTTAAAGTATTTCTAAATATTTCTATCTTTGTAAAAGAAAATACAGCTTTTTTATACGTATTTTGGTTCAAGTAGCCATTCGGACAAATATTAATTGCACCTTGAACGGAAAACATCTTTGATTCTAAAGGATTCTTTCAATTTTGTAGTTGAAAATAAAGTATATTTATAAAAAAAAAATAACATTTTTAAAATTAGGTATTATTACTTGAATTTTTTATATCAAATTATAAATTATCACTAATGAAAATATTACTTTCCTTTTAATATCAATCAATCAAGTTGTGTTATCATTTTAAGAATTATTGTTCCATTGATAAATATGCTGGTAATTAAAAATAACACTGTACAACAATGGTTTCGTCCTAGAACTAAAATTAGTTGATTCTCGATCAGTTTTTGACGCTGATTCCGACTATGCTTTCTGCTTTTCTCTAGGTTGTCCAGGTTATGAGAAATTTGCATATTTATGTTTATACAGATTTAGGTTTTTTTGCGGTATTTTATGCAAATTTTAGATACAATATGTGTCACATCCAATTACGTTTTCTAAATAATGGCTACTGGGCTATTTACTGCAGATAAATGTCATGATTTGCATATTCTTAACATTTATCTGCCAGTTATTAAGCCTAATTTGCATATTCTTCAATGTTGTAATGTTTACATCACTATCAACTTTAAAGTAGTTACCACAGTGTTGACGTAATGTTCTTCTGGACTAGATTTTTATGCTTATTTCAAATCTGTAATCTATTTTTTATATCATGTCTAGTTTTTCAGCATAAGAGGAATTTCTACTTTTGCACGACATTAACACAGGTTTGATATAAGATGCTTTTTAGGAGTGTGTACTTCATTCTCAAGAGGGTGAACAGTGTCGGATTCCTATCAGGGACATAAACAAAAATTTATATAATCGAAAGAAAAGTAGTAGAATCTATTCTAACTAGTTGAAGTGCATCAAAAAGTAGCATAAAAAGAGATTTCCGGGTTTTTTGACCAAAAACTAAAATTTTACTTTTTTCAAAAACTAGAAGTGATAGTTGAAAACAGATACAAGATTTGAAATCAGCTCAAAAAACTGGTTTAGAAACATATTAGCGTACTCGTGTGGCAGAAACATTTGGACATCAAGAAACATTATTAGAAAAAACATGAAAAATATGCAAATCAGGCACAATATTTCACGGCACATGTCAGTATAATCTCAGAAACAACGCTTTTGTGAAGTAAACTAGTCAGTAACCATAACATGAAACAAAAAAAGCAGTGTGATATTGCTTTATACCTTAAATTTGCATATAATTGTATAAAATTTACTAAATTTACATAAATCGAAATATTCAAACATCTCAAAAACAAGACCTGCTGGAGTAAATCTAAAACTAGATTCGGAATCAGCACAAAATATCGCATAAGAAACAACTAATTTCTGGTTTGAGGCAGAGAAAAAGTTCAAATTTGTTGACCAGTGTAATAAGTCTGGAATGAAATTGACATGGTTAAATATATGGTAATAAGCTCTTAGAAATTGTAACTGATGATCTTCAAGCAGCTTCAAATTAGTGGTTAAAAATTGGGTTCTATATATTGTGATTAACCCTTTTCACTCGAAGTTTTTTTTACATTCGTATTACCAGTAACTCGAAGCGATTTTAATTATATCTTATTAATTTTTTTAAATTCTTTATGAATACAAATGTAAAAAGAATTATATATAATATATAAATTATATTTATTATTATTTTTTATATTGTTATATATATATATATAAAATAAAAATAAAATTATTACATTTTTAATCGTCCAAAGTGTGATACCTCTCGAAGCAATTGCCAATATGTAATCTTGGCTTTTCCAGACAGGTATAACAAAATTATTTTCATTGTCTCCGCTCCGGAGCCCTCGAGTGCAAAAGGTTAAAGATATGCTATAATTTGATTTGTTTCAGTTGTAAAACATCATTAGTGTTTAAAAACAAACAAACAAACATGTGTTGCTAAATGTTCAACATATCTAAAGAGAAAAATAAATAGATGACTAAAATGTCTATTATAGTTAATGCTCATTTAACTAAACCATGCGTATTTAAATTTCTGTTTTCAACTTTATGAAGTACATATGCACAATGGCAATTAGTAATATTCCACACATTTGTCACAAAAAAAGGTTATAAAACATCATACTAATTAAAACCCACTATAAAATTCTAATATAATAAAAAAAATATATATTCGGTACACTTTCAGTTGAATGACACCTTAATTTATTTCACCCACATATAGGAAAATTGTGTATTATTTTATTTATAAAGATCAAAACTGGATTTTAAATTACAAATACCTAATATTTTGTGGTCAAAATATTTTCGATCGCGTAAAATACCGTCATGATCTCTAGAATTTTGTATTTTAATGAATCGTTGTAAACAATCATTTCCGTAGCGTCCTTCAGTGGCGTCTCAAATTTGATGAAGGCCAATTTCAATGACTTAGAAACTTTTGATTGAGTTCAAGGGAAACTTCATAGTGGCCTCGTCTAGAATCTCGCTAGAAAATGATAAGAAACTAAAATAAAATCGAGGAGAGTGATAATCTGGACGATCCACATTTGGAAATAGAGTACGGTAGTTTCCTAAGGTAGATATCTCTTTCTCTAAGACAGACGTTTCTAGTAAGTAGACAATGAAATGAATTTTGTTTCACGAAGTAAATCTTTATAACATTTTCCAACATAGTTGAAAAGTGTTCAAAATTCCATTTATAGTTCGTTCCCAAAGGCATTCAAAATAATCCCGTTACATTAGGGTCTATGGAGGAAAATCGGTTGCAGTGTATTTTAATGAATCTACTCTACACGATATGAAACATATTGAACTGATATATATCACTCAGAGTTGGGAAGTATCGAAAATACATGTATTTGAAATACATTTTCAAAATACATTCGTATTTTGTATTTTGTATTTTAAACCGATAAGATCAAAGTATTTTTGTAATGTATTTTCAGATGGTTTTACAAAGTATTTTGTATTTTGAAAATACTCAAAATACATCTTTTCCAGATTTTAAACTTCCCTGTTTAAACCGCAGAGAAAAGTTGCGATTCACTAAAAGGAAATACATTTACTTCCGTCTGTTTTGACTAGTTTTCAATTTTGTTCTAGAAGTTAATACTATAAACACACTTTTCGATTATTGGTAGGATAAGGAGGTTGATGAATATATTGTTTAGCTTCAGCAAGCGTATTCTTGCTGACTGGCTACGAAAATAACTTTTATATATCTTAATGTTGCTAATGGAATTATAATAAAAAAACATATATTGTGATAGACCTTAAGGATTTTTCAGAGTTGCAAAGGTGCTCTCTATTATCGACAGTTGCCTACTGACCACAGATAAAAGGAGCTCTTTTTTTTTCTAGTCTGGTAATTTTATTTAACAATGTCGAAACAAAATTTTTAAAAATTCGTCTGTTTCATTAATTATATGAATTTTTTAAAAAATACATTAGAGAGTAACAGTAAGAACATTCTTACAATGAACTTTTAAAGGATGATTTGACTATGAAATAAAACGAAAAGTGCCCAGTTAAACTGATAGCACTGAGCTCACAGGCTATTCACACTAATTGCATGTTATACTCTTATTTCAAAGAATAATGCCCTCAAAAATAAATTAAGGGGGGATTAGTCCCCCCCCTATTTCCCCCTTTATACTTAACCAATGAACCTCCAAATCTAATTAGAGAAGCGCTTTATCAAATAAAACCTGTATACCAGATTTGAAGCAAATAGGATAATTCTGCATTAAAACCCATTTAGACAAATTAAGGGGGGATTAGCTTCCCCATTCCCCCCTTACTTAACCCATGATCCTCCAAATCTAATCAGGAAGCGCTTTATCAGAATAAAACGGTATACCTAATTCGAAGGAAATCTGCTAATTCTGCATGAAAAACCCGTTTATCTAAATTAAGGAGGGAATTACCCCCCCCGTCCCCCTCCCCATTACTCTTAACCAATGAATTCCCAAAACTAACCATGGAAGCGCCTTATCAGAATAAACCAATGAAACAATTTGAAGCAAATCGGATATTTCTATCAAGAGTTATCGCGTTACATACAAACGCACACACAGAAATTTCCGGGCACATTAGCTCCCAGGCTTTGATAGGTTGTGAGGTGAAAATGAAATTTATGACTTTTTATGGCAAATTTTTGCAATGATTCCTACTTTTTATGAATATTAGCTTTCACATTTTTTCTGATTTGTATTAAAAGTTTCAAGACTGCCATAATAAGTCCAAATGATTTCTTATTTCATTGCATTTATATATGGTTTGATATTTTACCTGAGTGTTAAACAACTTTAAACGAAGAACTTGTACTTTTGTTAATAAAAATAATTCAAAAACATATTTTAAATTTTGTATGCATTATTTCTAAAAGCACCATAATCGAAAATTTGTGCCCCAAATATTTTGTTAGTGGAAGGCCTAAAAAATCTTGCGTCGGTGAGTTATCTTATTAAACACAAGTGCATTATATAAAAAGAAAAAAAATACATGTAAATAACAATTTTATTTGCTGTCATCGTACATATCAGATTATTATAAAATGTGTTCTTTTGTAGACATATACTAAATACCAAATAACAATTAAATTTAAAAAATCAAAAAACCCGACTGCGTAAATAGCGAACTAACTAATTATTTCTCATCAGTGTGAAACTATTTTTTTATATTACTTACCTATTTTTTTATTTACTTGTATTGATGACTTTTAAGTTGTGTTTAATTGTTAGTTCTTATCTATAAACACTGTTTGGATGAGGCCTATAGATGTCTATGATGGTTAGAGTTGCAGTAAAGCTAGAGATCCTACCTACACAACTTCTAGGTTGTATAATAGTTTAACGGAGCTTCTGACTGTAAAATGGTCAATGAAACATCGTCTTCATTTTGAAAGTCCTATCCAATGATAGGCCACTCAATAGGGAGCGTAAAAAATTTTTCGTCTCTAACACCATTTTGTATTTTACGGCAGCCATTTTGAATTTATAAAAACAAAACCTAGCGTATGACCATCGGGCCGTTAAGACGAATCGATAGAGACCTCATTCATTAAAATCCATCCAGCCGTTGGGATGTTTCGAGGGTACAAAGAAATCCACATACACAGATACGCGTGAAACACATAACCCTTCTTTTCAGTTGGGTAAAAAGACTGATTGAAAAGACTGATACTAGACTGATTTATTTTTACGTTCTTCTAATACAGAAGAAGGAAGTAATGGATTCGTGAAAAATTTTGACTTTCGTTTTTGGATTGATTTTCATGTTTCGCGATTTAACTATGTCTGGGAAATACGTGCCTGTCTGTTAGTCTCTGTGTGACACAGTTTCTGTGGCCACGCTATCTCAAGAACTAATGCATTGAGTTTAATAATCATCAAACTTCAGATTAAGTTAGACCTAGGTATAACTTAGCTTTGGATTTATATCGCCCAACAGGTAGCGCTGCTATGCTTAATTATTTTATTCCATGATAGCTATATTATAAGATTGAATATACAGAATTTCATCAAACTGCATATACACCTGAACAGAAATAGTTGCCGATTAGCTTTTAGTGCACATCGCTCAACAGGTAGCGCTGCTATGATATGTTTTTCATGATTTCCGCAATAACTATATCTAAAAGACTAATAGGCAAAATTTAATCCAATTTCATATTATTTTAGGCCTTCAAATAAATTAATGGTGATAAAATTTGGGGTGCATCGCTCATCAGGTGGCGTTGTTATGCTGTGTTTTTTTATGATTACCGGTGACATGTATGTAAAACTCTCCTTTTTTTCCCCCCTCAAGAAAAATTGGTCATACTTGTAAATCAAATTGAAATGAAATAAGTATATCACGTAGATAAAAGCTACCTTTTTAAATCACAGGCTATCACAGCCTGAGAGTTAATGTGCCCCTGTGCCCGCAGGTTCTGTATGTACGTACGTACGTACTACGTAACGCGATAACTCTTGATAGAAATATCCGAACTGCTTCAAGTTTTATAAATAGATTCTTTCTGATAAGGCTCTTCCCTGATTAGTTTTAGTGGTTCCTTGGTTAGATATAAAAGGGGGTGGGAGAACAGGGTTAATCCCCATTAATTTAGATAAATGGGTTTTTCATGCAGAATTATCCGATTTGCTTCAAATTTTCTAAATAGGTTCATTCTGATAATACGCTTCCATGATTAGTTTTAGGGGATCATTGGTTAAGTATAAAGGGAGGGACGGGGAATAATCCCTTTAATTTATGCAGAGCGATTTGCTTCAAATTTTGTAAAAGTTTCATTCTGATAAAGCGCTTCCCAGATTAGTTCTGGGGGTTCATTGGTTAAGTATAAAGGGGGAGAGCGGGGGGGGGGAGCATCCCCTTAATTTAGATAAATGGGTTTTTCATGCAAAATTATCCCATTTGCTTGAAGTTTTGTAAATAGGTTCATTCTGAATTCTGATAATGCCCTTCCCTGATTAGTTTTAGTGGATTATTGGTTAAGTATAAAGGGGGGGGGGGGGCGGACGGGGACTAATCTCCCCTTAATTTAGATAAATGGGTTTTTCATGGAGAATTATCCGATTTGCTTCAATTTGGTATACCGATTTTGATAAGGCGATTACCTGATTATTTACTGTTTTGATCAAAAAGAGTGAGTTCTATTTCATGAATAATAAACATAAGTAAAAGTATTGTGTACTATTAGTGTGAATGGCCTGTGAGCTCAATGCGATCAGTTTAACTGGCCACTTTTCTCTTTATTAAAATATATTTCTGTTTCGTAGTACAAGTATTAATTTTTTTTCAAATCTGAAGTTGGCAGTTGTGCAGTGACAGCGGTACCTCAAGATCTAATGCACGGAATTTCATCAAATTTCATCATATTTAGTTAGTATGGTTGATATTTCGGTGTATATCGTCCTACCGATGATTTTTTTTTCTATGCTGTGTTTCTTAGGATTTTTGAGATATATTATATATATATATATATATATATATATATATATATATGCACCTATTGTGGGAATTGTACCATACATTTTATGCTTTTTCTCAAAATCAATATTGTCTTAATTTTGGCTTCCAACACTCAATATCGAATGCTGCTATCCTATGCCTCCTGCAGGAGATTCCTTATCAGATTCACAATAAATTGATGCAGTTTAGCGAACTTTGTTGGTTTGCCATATTATTTATTCCTAGTGAATAACTACCTTTAAAAGATAGTTTATTCATTATTAGTTATTCTTGTAACTTTCATATACTTTTAACACATTGTTGCAGCAATCTTTCAGTTTTGTTTTAGGTATCTTTCGTTAAGTTTTAACCCTTTGAGCTCTGGGGGTAAATTTCTTCAAAATGCCCAAATGTTACATTGGCACCAGTATTTTGTAAACAAAACATTCGGCTTATAATACACACGAAAAAATGCAATGCTCTATTTTCAAATAAATTTGGTTGAATATTCCGGTGCCAATGTGACATTTGGAGATTAAAATTAAGTGGGGAGAAATTGACCATCAGACCTCAAAGGGTTAATTGATTTTGTTTCTTTAGTTGGAAATTTATAATTTCTAAAAATTTAATTATTTTTGCAAACGAGATTTGCAGTTGCGCAGCGCAATTTAATGCATAATAATTTTTAATTTTTTTAAATGTATTTTGTATTTTGAATGTATTTTCAAAATACATGTATTTTGTATTTTGAATTTTTTTAATTTGAAAATTATTTGGTATTTTGTATTTTAAGTTGTAAAACCAATGTATTTTGTATTTTAAGTTGTAAAACCAATGTATTTTGTATTTTAAGTTGTAAAACCAATGTATTTTGTATTTTGTATCGAAAATGGTTTTTCGATGTATTTTGCCCAACTCTGATATCACTTAGGTGCACTACAAGAGGGTTACTATAGAATATGGTGTTTGTAGCATTTATCATTCCTTTACAGGGATACACAAAAGAATTCTATTACAGTATTGTCTATGAGTAATAATTGTTGGAAATGCGGTTTTAATTGGGGTACGCGTTTTCAAATTTAGCTAATTTTTTGCTTATTATTTGGTCTGTATAAATTCTATAGTTAACTAGCAGAACTCCCCGGTTTTGTCCGTGTCAAACATGGGGGCCTTCTAGGTAAAATAAAGTAAAATGAAATAGGATGGCAATCATAAAAAGGGAGCTTTGTGCATTCTCATCAATAAAGAATGAAAAAGATAATCAGAAAACATGACGTTACTATGTCATAACCATAGTAAAACCCTTCAGCTTTTAATATCAGAATACGCGTTTTCTTTGGCGGGTGTAATACACAAATATATGATTTTAAAGGCAATGCGAAAAAAAAATCAACCAAATGGCGTAGCATATTTAGTTACAGTTTGGTGGTAACAGTTTAGTAAAATTATCGTTTGCATGCCATTTATCTACATTATAAATCATAAACATGTCAGTGAGTAACGATGAAATCGTAGTGATGGTGGCAATGACCTAACCCATAAATTGTGCTTTTACTGTAATTTTTCTTAAATTATAAAAATCGCACAATTCCATTTTCTATATTGTCGAATACAAAAAAGTACTTTCAAATTAAATTTGTTTGAAATTGTATCTCAATTTTCTGATTTTTAATAGATTTTAAAGTAAATTTCAAACATGGATATTTTTAAAATTTCGTGCAACCAAATTACGATAGATGAACCCGTTTGAACTTAACGCGGTATTATGAGGAAAAGACATGTCCACGAGTAACGCTGACATCATATGCTATTTGTTTGAAAAGTGTATCGCAATGTTTTTATGTATTTTCAAGTAATTTTTAATCATGAATATTTTTTATTTGTGCGTCCAATTACAAAATATTAACCCGAATGCTTTTAAAACAATGTAAATAATTCGGAATTTGGGTTTTTTTTTCATGCAATATTCCATACTAAATCGGCAAACGAAATCAAAACCCCACAAAAAACCCCGAATTTAATAGATATCAAATCGAACTATTCAAAATTATCAGATTAATAAATATTGCTATAAATGGTAAAAAAACCTCCCACAATTAACCGCTTATTAATAGGAAAGTACCAAAAGTACTATTTGATGTAGCTTTTGGGCAGTCTAAAAAATATATAAATATTAAATGTAGAAAATTTTTTAGTGTTTTAAATTAAAAACGATTTTTTTTGTTTTGTGAACGGGCAGTATGTCGCCATCTTTAATCACGGATATTCCAGGGTGGATTGCTTGATTATTTTTAAACGGAAACTTTCATTCATAAAAACTAAATCTACAGCGACTAACCTGAAAATGACATCAAATTCCAGAAGCTTTCAGTCCTGATGCTAGTCTTGAAGCTTTCTTTAAAAAGAGAAGGACCCAACTCTTAGAAAACATTTCTCATGACTCATTTTCTATTTAATATAAGTCGTCGAAAAATCGTATTTTATTGTAATCGTATTTAACATAAATGGCAGAATGTTCTCATTGCATTTAAGGTTTTAAGATATTTAGTTAAATTGTATAATTAAAGATAAAACATGCCAACAAAATAGGAAATAAAACGTAGCAACTGTTTTTGAAAATCAGTTTGACGTCATATTTATTTATTAATAGTGACATCATATTTGTAGAAAGTGAAGCCATATGTCATTTGTTTTCTGATTTTTTTTCTTGAAATAGAAATGTCTATATTATAGTAAATGGTTTAACTTCAAAATGTATTTAAATGAATGTTTTACGTCTTTTCAAAGCACTAATCGTTAAAGTTTTATTTTAAATATGAAATATTCAGTAGTTCAATTACATACCTATTAACCTTTAACTGATGCCGCGGTCTCTCAGACCGCGGCTTTATTCAATTTTTATAGTTTAAGTTGCAATTTTCAGTTTAACTACAAACGCTACCGAAATTTTGTTCCGTTTGGAACTTTAGTACTATCACCAGTGACTTTTGAATAGGTGAATTTTAGTTATAACTGTCCTGTACAAAAAGTTTAGCACAAAAGCACCATCCTATGAGTTAATCATGCCTTTTATTCATCTTTCGATGCAGCGGTCTCACAGACCTTTCACAATAGTTATGTAACAATTTCTGTGACATCAGTTAAAGGTTAATCTTGGTTTTATTTTTTTATTTTATTTTTTGTCTTTTAACGAATTTCTAATTTCGCTATGAAATATTAAATGAAAAAAAATGCTGAACTATTTTTATGTTTGTAAGTGCAAATGGTTTAATCTTGGATAATCAGACCGTACGCTACTTGGCATACTTTAACAAATGTGACTTAAACCCCTTATAGCATGAACTATTGCTTAAAAATGTATAGCATCATTCATGTTTTTAGCAAATACTTGACATGGAACTGTATTTCGGAATATTAATATGCAATAATGGTTAACCTGACATTTATGAAAAGCTTCAAAATTTTTAAACTTAATTTTAAAACTCGCGAAATTGAATTTCAGTAAAAAGACATCATTTTGATGAAATTATTTTTTTATGAAACGGAACAAGAGTCTTGCAACTCAGATAGACATTCTATGCAGAAAGAATCGTTTAAAAGTACTGAAATGCAAACGCGAAATTTGTAGAAAGAGCTACCATTGGTTTAGCATTAGCTTGTGAGTGCCGTATTCTGGCAAATGTATGGTTTAACATCAGCTTGAGAGTGCCGCATGCTGACTAATGTAGGCCCTTAAGGGGAGTTACCTGCCGGAGAAGAAAAAATGTGGAATCCATGTTATCCTATGAGAAAAATACTTATCCTTCTTGTTCATTAAAATTTGGAAAATTCAACAATATTTTTTTCACCACGTAGATAGGAAGGTTCCTTATCCCTCTGTAACCTAGAAATTTTTATATTTTTTACCAGTCATAAGTTACAGACGAGTAAAAAATACTCTTTATACTTTTCGGAATTTTTTGAATCTTTAACACGAATTTTAAAATACTCATTATTAATTTTTAATTTTCTTAAGGTTATAGAGGGATAAAGTATCTTCCGATCTACGTGGTGAAAAAAATATTGTTGAAATTTCCAAATTTGAATGAACAAGAAGGATAAGTATGTTTCCCATAGGATAACATGGGAATCGATCATGTTTCTTCCCCATCAGATAAACCCTTTTAAGCAGTTGTGCTGCTGCTGCTTTTTCTCTCAGTTTCCTCATTTTACACTAAAGAACTCTAATAGTTCAAACGTAAACATTGTCTAATTATTCAATTGAGAAAACGTTTCGGCCAGCGATCGACATTTGTCATTCAGCATCGTTCAACATTTATAAGATTTAATTTTTAACACTTTTAAAGAATTAATGGAATAGCTGGTTGCCACACTATGTCTTTTAGACGCTATATGTATCATAAAGCGTGGCAGCGTGCCTTGATACACTGTTAAAAATAATCTGAAATTCACGGATATTTTTTCCAGAATTTCACAGAAAAAATTCCTTTTCACGACAAAGGGACATTTTCCGTTAAAAAACAGAAAATTGTATCATATTTCCTGAATTAATAATAATAATAATAATAATAATAATAAAACCGGAACGGACAGAGACGTATGGGTGACAACGGAGATATTATGTTATCTGTTGCATATTTAATTCCGATCTAGAAATACACGGATTCGCAATGATTTGTTTATCTGGAAGCCGAGAAGCGACTTTGCTCAGGTAATTGTTGATCTTTCGGATTTGCTATTTGCTTTTCTCTATTCAAGGGCAGTTGATTTCTTTGGCTGTAGATTAGCATTTGAAGTTAAACTTGACGACAACGAATCCGACTTGATTCTTTAGTAATTTCTTTAATAGATGTTACATGAAGTAATCTCGAAGCGAAGTATAATTACTTTTCTACTGTCATTGATCCCAAATATTTTAACAAACGTGTCACTGAATTTGGAGATGGCTTTGATTCGGCTGTTTAAATCAAAGTCCTTCCTTAGTGTTTTCAATTTCTGCAATAACCACGTTTCTCAGTATTTTTAAGTTGAATATTTCTAGTATCGTTAAAATTTAATACGGTATATCTATTAATATTATCTGACAGTCTTGTGCTACGCAATGTTTCACATTTATAATTAAAGTTAGCGTTTATATTTTTTTTATAATCACATTTAACTGTGTTTTTAAATTAAACATTTATTTTATCATTAATAATTTATTTCTTAGTAATTAATACAATGCATTGGTGTTGTATGTCTGTCCTGCACTAAGCAATGTTTACAAATTTCTTTATATATAGAATTTCATACGCTTAGTCATTGTTATTGTTATCTTTTCAATTTTAGTCCAAAAATCTATGATAATCATGTTAAATTTTGGGTAAATTTCAATTTGATATCATTTGTAAGTTTGCAATTAATCATCTTGCTATTACTGAGTAGGGGAGACCTGGGGAATGGCGCCACTCGGGGTTATGCCACCACCCCGTCTAGTATAAAAACTAACAGCAGTTTGAGATATGAGTGCGCCTGCAGTGTAGCGGCCAAGAATAGAAACAGTGCCTACAGTGAGAATGGTTTTGTTGTACGTCGTTCGCTTGTTCTAGTGAAACATTTAGTTTTCATCTAGTTGCTTCTTATTTTGGAGCTTCAAATGAGTAGAGGTAAACACCTTTTATTGAAACATTAGGTACTTAAGATAATATTACCCGCATAATCTACATGCATCCGCCGACATTTTGATGCAATTTGTTGAACAAGTCGGGTTCTTCTTTCGGCTTTGTTGGGGGTTTTTCCACTATAATGTCCTCTCGGGGTAATGCCGTCACCATGACAAAGGGTGACTTTTCCAATTTGAGTTAAATTGTAAGCTTAGCACATTAATAAATTTAGCTTAAGAAACATTGTAATTATTAATTATTTTGATAAATTATTGCTTTCTAAACATGTTTAGCAGGTTATGTGTTTCCTAGTATCCATTTTATATATTTATAAGGTCATTAAAGAGTGGCGTCATTACCCCAGTATCCTGGGTAATCCCGCCACTGTACAGAGGTTGAAGGAATTTTTTTTTTATGTGTGCTTACTTTACAGTTATGATTACGGTTATATTTATACAGATACTAAAGATAATGATTCAGCTTTAGAATTTTTACTATTAAAAAATAAACATTTTTTTAAGGTGAAAAAAATTAAATTCCCTTAAGGTGTCGCCATTCCTCCCGGTCTCCCCTAAATGAGTGTAGGATTTGTTTAAAATCACTTACTATGCTCAAGAATAGTAGAAATTGAAATCAAAATTTCACCGCAGTCTTATTAAAATTCATTTCCTGTAACAGCATATTTAACACCTAAATATGGATTCCATTCATTTTAATCATGTAACTGTTTTTGTACTTGCATTCATTCAAAATTTAGATTTCCCCCGAGCTTTGCATTGTTCTAGTACGGAACTTTCATTAAAATCCGATGTTTGCAAATAAAGATGTTTTTTAATTTACAAAACAGCTTGTAATTTTTTTTAATTTAAAGCTTTAATTAATTTTCATTTTTTATGTTTTCAGTTGCAAAATTGTAATATTTGATTTGTTCCAGTTAGGTTTACTCTTTCTTAACACATCTAGAAAATCATATCAATTTTTAAATGTGTTTTGTTAAAATTTGTCTGAGATAAAAATTATATTTAATTGTAATACACGTAAACATTATCTACTAAAAAACAACTTTTCAAAAGTAAAAAAAAAAAGCCAAGCAAAAAAAAAAAAAGAAAAGAAAAAAGGGGAAAGTTGTGGCTAAAAAATAGTGTGATATCAAATTTCCAAGCTAATATTATGGTACTTATTTAACATTTTTTATTAAAAATTTACCATATGTAAGTCGAGTACCTAAGTATGCGTTGATAGAAAGCCTTTTCTCCTTTACTAAATACATCATAACGTGTTTCTGAAAATTAATTTTTGTTAATTATGCATGATGGGCTTGGCGGCCATCTTTCCATATTTTACACAATTTTCTAAGCACACAAGTACATTGTTAAGATCGGAAATTCGAAATTGTTGCTAAAGCAAACATTTTATGCTTTTAATTTATGGAAATGAGTGCCTAGAAATTTGTGTCTTAAAATAAAGTTGAAGTAACTTCAGGTTTCATCTTATGATTCTCTTTTTTCGGAGGGGGTTAATTAATTAGTTAAAGCAGTAAAAATCAATTTGTCTTTTTTTCTTCAAAATAAAAGACTTTCTTAATTTATCTGTCTGTAGCCAAAACTAGAAGTTCAAAATTCTTAATAATGCAAAAATTACGAGTTTGTCTGCTTAGAAATTTGTGTAAAATATGGAAAGATGGCCGCCAAGCCCATCATGCATAATTAAAAAAAAATAATTTTCAGAAACACGTTATGATGTATTTAGTAAAGGAGAAAAGTCTTTCTATCAACGCATACTTAGGTACTCGATTTTCATATGGTAAATTTTTAATAAAAAATGTTAAATAAGTACCATAATATTAGCTTGGAAATTTGATATCACACTATTTTTTAGCCACAACTTTCCCCTTTTTTCTTTTCTTTTTTTTTTGCTTGGCTTTTTTTTTTACTTTTGAAAAGTTGTTTTTTAGTAGATATCAGTTCTTTTTTTTTAAACAGATTATATATAATTGAAATAATTCTACTCGCTAAAATTAGCCCTTGTATAGCCTTTATAAGCAGGGAACAAACACAATAGTATACACTTTGTTTACCTATCATTCATTTTTTAGAGTAATTAATAATTTAAAAGTAACGAAAGTCAATTTCTTCTTTCAAAGTATCAGTCTTTCTCAATTTATATCTCCTTAAAATTTTCTATGAAGGATGAAAATTTAGTAAAAATCAAATAGAGTCAAAATAAAATCAAGCAGGACGGTCGTTCTGCCAAGCCAAGCTGAAAAAAAAAATGCTAACCTCGCCAAACAAACAAACGCCAAGAATAAAACGCAAGACACCGTAACTGCTTATTATACTGATGACAACTTCTCCATGTAAAATCAACCAAACATGCCAGCGTAAAATTTCCCATATCAAAAGAACCAATCATCGCAGAAAAATAAAACCAAAACCAGAAGGACCCAATGGAAAATATCTTCAATTTGAGACCAAATGCATCCTCATAAATTAATTATAAACAGAGATATAGATTTTTTAAAATAACGTCGAGATACTGAAAATGATCGATTTATTTTCTTCGTCACAATTTATGGTTCAATCAAGGTAGAGACTTAAATAATGGACATAAAAAAGTAAGGATTGCATTTTTGGACAGATATTTACTCAATCTACGTGCTTTTGTAAAATTCAGCTTTAAAAACACAAATTTTCTATTCTTAATTAGCGAAAAACTGTTAATTAATTTTAAAGTTTATAAATTATGCCAAACAGCGATAAACCCGCCAAATCATTTTAGAAGTCTTTTAAAATTTTTTATATTATCCTTTTGCATTGATTTCATCGAAGAAAACTATGGCCGAGATCCAGATAGATTTTTCGCTGTTAGCGAAATGAGTTTGACCAATCAGAAGTCAGAATGTTTGAGAATTTTTGCTGCTTCTGGATCCCGGCCTATGTCATAAAAGTTTTGAGTCATTTTCTTAGTGCCATGGATGAAGTGCAATGTTTACAGAAATTTAGGCTGGGATCCAGATGGATTTTTCGCTGTTAGCGAAACGAGATTCACCAATCAATAGCCTGCATTGCTGCAAACAGCGAAAAGTTCGCAAAAGTGCAAGCTTCTGATTAATGAATCTCGTTTCGCTAACAGCGAAAAATCTATCTAGATTGCGGCCAATTATGTTGAACACAATTTTGCATTTCCACATCCAGGAAGGGTATTGATGTCATAACAACAGTGCGTATTCGAAACTATTTAAGGCATTGATTCTGAACTCCTTTGCTATACATTTCAATATTAAAGAAGTTGTTGTTTCAATAGTTTTAGTACTTTTCTCTATTGCTCACTCTAAACACGAATATCGAAATTTAACCAACAGCGCTCAGAAACTATAGCGCCTAGAATATATAGTGTTGAAATCGGCTAACCCTGTAATACTTAAAAAAGCGCTAAAATATTGTATCCCTTAAATGTGCAATGATACTGCTGTAATATGCAGATCGCAGCGGCATCTGCAGGATATTTTCTACAACTGCAAGAAATTGCTAGTCTATACAATGTAATAATAGTAATACGAAAATCCCACAGATGTCGCTGCGATCGACACTTGAAATTTTAGCAGTATCGTCGCACATTTAAGGGATACAAATTTTTAGAACTGTTTGGATAGCATATTTCCACACTAGGTATTCTAGGCGCTGTATCAGAAACAACACCATAACAGAGAGCCTTTATACATAAGAGTGGTGATATATGCACAGGAGACATGCTCATTTCAAGCTTTTGTCGAAAGTACGGCAATCCGCTTTCTTGAATAGAGGATATTCAATATACGTTATGATCACATGGTCAAGGCAAGAACATCTAGCGTAAAGAAGGGAAGGCTCCGTCTACGTAATGTAAATCCCCGCTAGCCAAGGAAACAGTTCATGGGAGAAAGCAGTAGTACACTGTTAAAAATATCGTGAAAAATTACCTCTGTTTTTAAAGGCTATCTGTATTCTGACCAATGAGAACGCTTCATAGGCGTTTATGTAGCGTTCTCATTGGTCAGAAAATAGAGAACCTGTAAGAACCGAGGTAATTTTTCACGATATTTTTAACAGTGTAGTTTCCTGTTTCCCTTCTATCAGTTAGAAATTCTTTGGGTAAATTACCGGTACCACGTGACTTTTTCAGCCTCGAACCCATATTTGGAATATCCTCCATTAGAAGATACGCGCATGGACGATCTCTATTAGACTAGGGAAATAATTCAGCATGCATTAACCTGGCGATAATGGCATGCTCGTAAAGAACTTTAACGATTTTTTTTTTATCACTTTTACCAATAAACACTTATTGGCCGTATGTCGCTACTTCGTTATAGAGACACACTTGTTCCTAATTAGATCCCGGCCTTAATGTATCAAAATACAGAGTTTGCTTTCTGTACTATTCCTGAGCTCAGTTATAGCGTCTATAAATATAGGCCGGTATCCAGGTACAATTTTGCAAACAGTGAAAAGTTAGCAAAAATTCTGGCTTCTGATTGGTCAATCTCGTTACGATAACACAGAAAAATCTACCTAGATCACGGTCACAGTGTGAAAACCGGCTATTCTTTAAAAAGTGCTAAAAATTGAATCCCATAAATATTGAAAAATACTGAATGACAAATGTCGATGGGAGCAACATTTTCTAGATCTTCTCTGAGCGAAACATTTTCTTTTGAAATAGTTATGTTGGAATTACCATATGTCGCTGTAATCGACATTCGTCGTTCAGCCCCGTTCAACATTTATGGGATACAATTTTTAGCACTTTTTTAATAAGCCGATTTTTAAACTATATCTTCTAGAAACTATAGCTCCGTTATAGCGTCTAGATTATATGTTGTAGAAATCGACTATCCCGGCAATACTTAAAAAAGCGCGAAAGTATTGAATCCCTTAAATGTACAACGATGTCGAATTCCAAACAGTCATTTGCATCGACATCTGCAGGATATTTTTTAAAGAAGAAAGAGACATGTGTAATGCACCGCTACAGCGTCTAGAATACATAATGTGGAAATTTGCTATCCAAGAACCGCTAAAAAGTGTATCCCTTAAATGTGCACTGACGCTGAAATCCAGAGAGATTATCGCAGCGACATCTGCTACATATTTTCAAATTTCAAAGTAAACATCGTATTATTACAGCGGGTTTGACGCCAAGCACACAGGTCAAATGTAAGTTAATAAAACGTTTAAAAAAAATGTTACAGCGTCTAGACCAAATTGTCTTGGAGTTTTGGGAAATATCCTGCAGATATCGCTGTGATCGACTGATTGGATTTCCACACTATATATTCTAGACGCTGTGGCGCCGCGGTAGCCTGTCCTTTTTCGTTTGCCTCGAAGTAGATGACGTCATTTGAAGCTGTTCCTAAGTGTGGAGTTGATTATCTGTACACGGCAATGGACACAAAAAAAATCGGCGCACCGCTTTGTACTAATCATCGTGTAAAGATGATCCAACTCCGTGTGACTTTTAAACGTCATAAACTGGCCTATTATGTCATTGGTCACGCTAACACCCTCCCCCTTGCGTCCGCCATATATAGCTGCATCTTGCTATGGAGACTGCTAAATGGGCTGCTATCGGTCAAAATCAAGAGAGAAAAGGGCAGAAGAGGGGGAAAGAACTCGTTTTCTTTATGTAGTTTTTCACACGGGAAGATTGACATGCCTGCTCCTCTCCTTTCATAGCTTCATGGTGGTGAAATAAACAAACGCCCCTTAAATATTTGAGAAAGTCTTGACACGCGTCACAAAAACATCACACAAAGCAGGCAAAGCAAAGGAACAAAATCATTCATTCGCTCGTGGATATGAACGAGCCAATGAATGATTTTTCTTCTTTGTTTTGCCTGCTTTGTGTGATATTTTCCTGACTTGTCAAGGCTTTCTCGAATATTTAAAGGACGTTGAATAGACCGGGATCAAGATAGATTTCACATTATTAGCGCGATGAGATTGATCAATCAAAAGCCTGCATTTTTGAAAACTTTTTTTATGTTTGCAGTAAACACTCTGGATCCCGGACATTAACTCTGGTTGGTTAAGACGATTTTGAATAAAATCAAATCAGAAAGCAAATGTTTTTAAACTTTTTTGGTTAGTTTAATCGAAATCTTCCACGTCTATTAATGAAAACTGAGTTACTGTACTTTGGACAAAAACATGAATATGATTACACGACTTGTGCATATGTGTCACCACTCTTACATATAAATGTACTCTGTTATGAGCATGATTCTAAGCGCAGCTGGTTAAATTTGAGTATCTGGGTATTAGATAAAGCAATAGTGGCTCACCGTGGCTGAGGATAAGACACCACGCCGCTAATCGCTTGAGAACGTAGGTGGGGGCGGGTTCAAATACCGCCGTGATCCTCACGTGATCTGATATATATGTGTTCAATAAAACAAACAAACAAACAAGCAATAGTGAAAGGTACAGTTGCCATGGAAACAACGACTTCTTTAATTCGTATAGAAAATTAATGAATAGTTGTAAATAATTTAAGTTTAAAATGTAGGCAAATGCTCTGAAAATATCAATGGCTCCCATCTAGTATTTTACAAAAGTAATTTAAGATATTCACATGATGTATAAGTTGATGCAACTCTTACCTAATGAAAATTCTGCAACAAGACTTACGTAGGCAGATCTTTTCAATGATTAATTCAGAATTCTAAGAACAAAACGAAGTTCTTAAGCGCCCTTCCTCACCCCTCCCCCCACTCAAAAAAAGAAATACGATAGAAAGGTATAAGTATTTGGATAATTTCAGTATTTCTGTGATCTTTGGTCAGAGTTTAGAAAAGGTGTCTGGGTATTAAAAAAAACATATAATAAATTTGACGAATGATAAGACTATAGATTTCAAGCAATTTTTAACTGCAAAAAAAATTTATTCTAATGTTTATGCGGCTTTAATAATAGACTATTAAATATAATCAATTTACGGGAATTTTTGTACGAAATTATATTCTCACATTTATGCAAATAGGTATGGATAAACAGACTTGAGTAAAATTACATATTTATTCTTTCTTCTCTATAACACGATCTAAATGAAGATGAAGTTATATGTACAGTTTATATCTTTAAATTTTTAGATTTTTTTTTATCAAAAATGTTTCATCATCATGTCTAGAATTGCTAGATTTACTTCTTTAGGCAGATCTTCGATTCTTTGGATGCCTGCGGGGCTTCATTCTCGGATTTTCCGTAGCTATTTGTAAAGATAAATTTATTTTGCAAAACCGTCAGCAAAAAAAAGTTAGAACAAACAATTAACTGACAGACTAACTGTAAATATATATTTTATTTTGACTCTATTTGATTTTTACTAAATTTTCATCCTTCATAGAAAATTTTAAGGCGATATAAATTGAGAAAGACTGATACTTTGAAAGAAGAAATTGACTTTCCTTACTTTTAAATTATTAATTACTCTAAAAAATGAATGATAGGTAAACAAAGTGTATACTATTGTGTTTGTTCCCTACTTATAAAGGCTATACCAGGACTAATTTTAGCGAGTAGAATTATTTCAATTATATATAATCTGTTTAAAAAAAAGAACTGATATCTACTAAAAAACAACTTTTCAAAAGTAAAAAAAAAGCCAAGCAAAAAAAAAAAAAAAGAAAAGAAAAGAAAAAAGGGGAAAGTTGTGGCTAAAAAATAGTGTGATATCAAATTTCCAAGCTAATATTATGGTACTTATTTAACATTTTTTATTAAAAATTTACCATATGTAAGTCGAGTACCTAAGTATGCGTTGATAGAAAGCCTTTCTCCTTTACT
This sequence comes from Maratus speciosus, assembly GCA_963932465.1. Classification (NCBI taxonomy): domain Eukaryota; kingdom Metazoa; phylum Arthropoda; class Arachnida; order Araneae; family Salticidae; genus Maratus; species Maratus speciosus. The sequence continues at coordinate 154,622,240 of OZ010787.1, read as the reverse complement.
AAATACATCATAAGTGTTTCTGAAAATCAATTTTTTTTAATTATGCATGATGGGCTTGGCGGCCATCTTTCCATATTTTACACAAATTTCTAAGCAGACAAGCTCGTAATATGTTTGCATTATTAAGAATTTTGAACTTCTAGTTTTGGCTACAGACAGATAAATTAAGAAAGTCTTTTATTTTGAAGAAAAAAAACAAATTGATTTTTACTGCTTTAACTAATTAATTAACCCCCTCCGAAAAAAGAGAATCATAAGATAAAACCTGAAGTTACTTCAACTTTATTTTAAGACACAAATTTCTAGGCACTCATTTCCATAAATTAAAAGCATAAAATGTTTGCTTTAGCAACAATTTCGAATTTCCGATCTTAACAATGTACTTGTGTGCTTAGAAAATTGTGTAAAATATGGAAAGATGGCCGCCAAGCCCATCATGCATAATTAAAAAAAATTAATTTTCAGAAACACTTATGATGTATTTAGTAAAGGAGAAAAGGCTTTCTATCAACGCATACTTAGGTACTCGACTTACATATGGTAAATTTTTAATAAAAAATGTTAAATAAGTACCATAATATTAGCTTGGAAATTTGATATCACACTATTTTTTAGCCACAACTTTCCCCTTTTTTCTTTTCTTTTCTTTTTTTTTTTGCTTGGCTTTTTTTTTACTTTTGAAAAGTTGTTTTTTAGTAGATATATATTTACAGTTAGTCTGTCAGTTAATTGTTTGTTCTAACTTTTTTTTTGCTGACGGTTTTGCAAAATAAATTTATCTTTACAAATACCTACGGAAAATCCGAGAATGAAGCCCCGCAGGCATCTAAAGAATCGAAGATCTGTCTAAAGAAGTAAATCTAGCAATTCTAGACATGATGATGAAACATTTTTGATAAAAAAAATCTAAAAATTTAAAGATATAAACTGTACATATAACTTCATCTTCATTTAGATCGTGTTATAGAGAAGAAAGAATAAATATGTAATTTTACTCAAGTCTGTTTATCCATACCTATTTGCATAAATGTGATAATATAATTTCGTATAAAAATTCCCGTAAATTGATTATATTTAATAGTCTATTATTAAAGCCGCATAAACATTAGAATAAAATTTTTTGCAGTTAAAAATTGCCTGAAATCTATAGTCTTATCGTTCGTCAAATTTGTTATATGTTTTTTTTAATACCCAGACACCTTTTCTAAACTCTGACAAAAGATCACAGAAATACTGAAATTATCCAAATACTTATACCTTTCTATCGTATTTCTTTTTTTGAGTGGGGGGAGGGGTGAGGAAGGGCGCTTAAGAACTTCGTTTTGTTCTTAGAATTCTGAATTAACCATTGAAAAGATCTACCTACATAAGTCTTATTGCAGAATTTTCATTAGGTAAGAGTTGCATCAACTTATACATCATGTGAATATATTAAATTACTTTTGTAAAATACTAGATGGGAGCCATTGATATTTTCAGAGCATTTGCCTACATTTTAAACTTAAATCATTTACAACTATTCATTAATTTTCTATACGAATTAAAGAAGTCGTTGTTTCCATGGCAACTGTACCTTTCACTATTGCTTGTTTGTTTTATTGAACACATATATATCAGATCACGTGGGGATCACGGCGGGATTCGAACCCGCCCCCACCTACGTTCTCAAGCGATTAGCGGCGTGGTGTCTTATCCACTCAGCCACGGTGGGCCACTATTGCTTTATCTAATACCCAGATACTCAAATTTAACCAGCTGCGCTTAGAATCATGCTCATAACAGAGTACATTTATATGTAAGAGTGGTGACACACATGCACAAGTCGTGTACTCATATTCAAGTTTTTGTCCAAAGTACAGTAACTCAGTTTTCATTAATAGACGTGGAAGATTTCGATTAAACTAACCAAAAAAATTTAAAAACATTGGCTTTCTGATTTGATTTTATTCAAAATCGTCTTAACCAACCAAAGTTAATGTCCGGGATCCAGAGTGTTTACTGCAAACATAAAAAAGTTTTCAAAAATGCAGGCTTCTGATTGATCAATCTCATCGCGCTAATAGCATAAAATCTATCTTGATCCCGGCCTATTCAACGTCCTTTAAATATTCGAGAAAGCCTTGACAAGTCAGGAAAATATCACACAAAGCAGGCAAAACAAAGAAGAAAAATCAATCATTGGCTCGTTCATATCTACGAGCCAATGACTGATTTTGTTCCTTTGCTTTTCCTTCTTTGTGTGATGTTTTTGTGACGCGTGTCAAGACTTTCTCAAATATTTAGGGGGCGTTTGTTTATTTCACCACCATGAAGCTATGAAAGGAGAGGAGCAGACATGTCAATCTTCCCGTGTGAAAAACTACATAAAAAAACGAGTTCTTTTCCCCTCTTCTGCCCTTTTCTCTCTTGATTTTGACCGATAGCAGCCCATTTAGCAGTCTCCAGTGCAAGATGCAGCTATATATGGCGGACGCAAGGGGGAGGGTGTTAGCGTGACCAATGACATAATAGGCCAGTTCATGACGTTTAAAGGTCACACGGAGTTGGATCATCTTTACATGAAGATTAGTACAAAGCGGTGCGCCGATTTTTTTTTGTGTCCATTTCCGTGTACTGCCGTGTAATCAACTCCGTGTGACGTGATGAGCTGGCCACACTTAGGAACAGCTTCAAATGACGTCATCTACTTCGAGGCAAACGAAAAAAGACAGGCTACCGCGGCGCTACAGCGTCTAGAATATATAGTGTGGAAATCCAATCAGTCGATCACAGCGATATCTGCAGGATATTTCTCAAAATTCGAAGACAATTTGGTCTAGACGCTGTAACATTTTTTTTAAACGTTTTATTAACTTACATTTGACCTGTGTGCTTGGCGTCAAACCCGCTGTAATAATACGATGTTTACTTTGAAATTTGAAAATATATAGCAGATGTCGCTGCGATAATCTCCCTGGATTTCAGCGTCAGTGCACATTTAAGGGATACACTTTTTAGCGGTTCTTGGATAGCAAATTTCCACATTATGTATTCTAGACGCTGTAGCGGTGCATTACACATGCCTCTTTCTTCTTTAAAAAATATCCTGCAGATGTCGATGCAAATGACTGTTTGGAATTCGACATCGTTGTACATTTAAGGGATTCAATACTTCCGCGCTTTTTTAAGTATTGCTGGGATAGTCGATTTCTACAACATATAATCTAGACGCTATAACGGAGCTATAGTTTCTAGAAGATATAGTTTAAAAATCGGCTTATTAAAAAAAGTGCTAAAAATTGTATCCCATAAATGTTGAATGAGGCTGAACGACGAATGTCGATTACAGCGACATATGGTAATTCCAACATAACTATTTCAAAAGAAAACGTTTCGCTCTGAGAAGATCTAGAAAATGTTGCTCCTATCGACATTTGTCATTCAGTATTTTTCAATATTTATGGGATTCAATTTTTAGCACTTTTTAAAGAATTACTAGAATAGCCGGTTTCCACACTATGACCGTGATCTAGGTAGATTTTTCTGTGTTATCGTAACGAGATTGACCAATCAGAAGCCAGAATTTTTGCTAACTTTTCACTGTTTGCAAAATTGTACCTGGATCCCGACCTATATTTCTAGACGCTATAACTGAGCTCAGGAATAGTACAGAAAGCAAACTCCGTATTTTGATACATTAAGGCCGGGATCTAATTAGGAACAAGTGTGTCTCTATAACGAAGTAGCGACATACGGCCAATAAATGTTTATTGGTAAAAGTGATAAAAACAAATCGTTAAAGTTCTTTGCGAGCATGCCATTATCGTCAGGTTAATGCATGCTGAATTATTTCCCTAGTCTAATAGAGATCGTCCATGCGCGTATCTTCTAATGGAGGATATTCCAAATATGGGTTCGAGGCTGAAAAAGTCACGTGGTACCGGTAATTTACCCAAAGAATTTCTAACTGATAAGAAGGGAAACAGGAAACTACACTGTTAAAAATATTGTGAAAAATTACCACGGTTCTTACAGGTTCTCTATTTTCTGACCAATGAGAACGCTACATAAACGCCTATGAAGCGTTCTCATTGGTCAGAATACAGATAGCCTTTAAAAACAGAGGTAATTTTTCACGATATATTTAACAGTGTACTACTGCTTTCTCCCATGAACTGTTTCATTGGCTAGCGGGGATTTACATTACGTAGACGGAGCCTTCCCTTCTTTACGCTAGACGTTCTTGCCTTGACCATGTGATCATAACGTATATTGAATATCCTCTATTCAAGAAAGCGGATTGCCGTACTTTCGACAAAAGCTTGAAATGAGCATGCCTCCTGTGCATATATCACCACTCTTATGTATAAAGGCTCTCTGTTATGGTGTTGTTTCTGATACAGCGCCTAGAATAACTAGTGTGGAAATATGCTATCCAAACAGTTCTAAAAATTTGTATCCCTTAAATGTGCGACGATACTGCTAAAATTTCAAGTGTCGATCGCAGCGACATCTGTGGGATTTTCGTATTACTATTATTACATTTTATAGACTAGCAATTTCTTGCAGTTGTAGAAAATATCCTGCAGATGTCGCTGCGATCTGCATATTACAGCAGTATCATTGCACATTTAAGGGATACAATATTTTAGCGCTTTTTTAAGTATTACAGGGTTAGCCGATTTCAACACTATATATTCTAGGCGCTATAGTTTCTGAGCGCTGTTGGTTAAATTTCGATATTCGTGTTTAGAGTGAGCAATAGAGAAAAGTACTAAAACTATTGAAACAACAACTTCTTTAATATTGAAATGTATAGCAAAGGGGTTCAGAATCAATGCCTTAAATAGTTTCGAATACGCACTGTTGTTATGACATCAATACCCTTCCTGGATGTGGAAATGCAAAATTGTGTTCAACATAATTGGCCGCAATCTAGATAGATTTTTCGCTGTTAGCGAAACGAGATTCATTAATCAGAAGCTTGCACTTTTGCGAACTTTTCGCTGTTTGCAGTAATGCAGGCTATTGATTGGTGAATCTCGTTTCGCTAACAGCGAAAAATCCATCTGGATCCCAGCCTAAATTTCTGTAAACATTGCACTTCATCCATGGCACTAAGAAAATGACTCAAAACTTTTATGACATAGGCCGGGATCCAGAAGCAGCAAAATTTCTCAAACATTCTGGCTTCTGATTGGTCAAACTCATTTCGCTAACAGCGAAAAATCTATCGGGATCTCGGCCATAGTTTTCTTCGATGAAATCAATGCAAAAGGATAATATAAAATTTTTTAAAAGACTTCTAAAATGATTTCGCGGGTTTATCGCTGTTTGGCATAATTTATAAACTTTAGAATTAATTAACAGTTTTTCGCTAATTAAGAATAGAAAATTTGTGTTTTTAAAGCTGAATTTTACAAAAGCACGTAGATTGAGTAAATATCTGTCCAAAAATGCAATCCTTACTTTTTTATGTCCATTATTTAAGTCTCTACCTTGATTGAACCATAAATTGTGACGAAGAAAATAAATCGGTCATTTTCAGTATCTCGACGTTATTTTAAAAAATCTATATCTCTGTTTATAATTAATTTATGAAGATGCATTTTGTCTCAAGTTGAAGATCTTTTCCATTAGGTCCTTCTGGTTTTGGTTTTATTTTTCTGCGATGATTGGTTCTTTTGATATGGGAAATTTTACGCTGGCATATTTGGTTGATTTAACATGGAGAAGTTGTCATCAGTATAATAAGCAGTTACGGTGTCTTGCGTTTTATTCTTGGCGTTTGTTTATTTGGCGAGGTTAGCATTTTTTTTTTCAACTTGGCTTGGCAGAACGACCGTCCTGCTTGATGAAGTTTTGCACATAATATTTTGTCAAAACAAGCGTTCTTAAATTTGTTAATTGTTATTGACTGTGTCCAGAAGCGGATCCTGTCCTCCATTTAGAGAGGAGGAGGCACGGTCATATCTCTCTTTTAGGGGACTAGGGTGAGAGGAGGATCAGATGTCTTCATTCGTAGGTTTTATATTTTGGATCAAAATGGGGCTATTTTCTGACATATAACCGAATTCACTTTCTTTTTTTAAATGCATAAAACTTTCAGGTAGAGTATAAAATTGGCTGGTTTTATCCATAGACTAAGAAATTAGTTTCTTATAAAAGAAAAGAGTCTTACAGAAAATGTTTCCAAAGTTCAATTTTAAGATTATTTTGGGGTTCAATCACTCCGCTGCTGGACAACAATGAGACAAAAAATATATTTTTTGCTCAAGATTGTGCTACATTGAACTTTGTGTATACTATTAGAAAAATTCTGTTTAGCAGCTGAATTTTAAAACAGTAAAAATCTATTTATATTCATTTAAAATATAAAAAGAATAGCGTTAAAAAATATGACTTTGAGTAATTTTCTGTAACATCTTCATGTTATATTTTAAGAGGGAGTTTGTAGACACCCAATGAAAATGAAATCATTTCTCATATTAATAAGTTTTTATTTTCCTCAAAAATGTTCACTTTCAAGTTAGGAAAATATACCCTTCTCGCTATATCAATTAACGGATAGTGACCTGAAAAAGTTAAAAAGAGAAAGATAACCTTCTCTCTATATTAATTAATGAACAATGACCTGAAAAAGTTTGATAAAAAACGGAAATATATCTTTCATGTTATATTAACAAACTGAAAATTACCTGGCAGTATTAAATAACGGAGAAATAGTAACATTATAACGGAAAGTTACCACTTCATGAAACGGAGTTTTCCCTTTTTTATCTCCCAAAACGGAAAATTTATTAACGCAACGGAAAAAGTCCTGTAACTTTGCTGCCAGTTATTTTACTGTGAATTCGCGGATTTATTTTTAACAATGTATGAGAGTGGCGACATACCATGCTTAGACTGTGTACAGACAGACACGTTCGTTCAAACTATGGAAAACATAGGCCTTTTTCTTTTCCAGAACTTGGCGATACTCAACTGAACGTGTTCGATTATACGAATGAAGCAAGATTAAAATAAAAACGGTCAAGTGCGAGTATTACTCGCGCACACAGGGTTCCGTACAATAATATATAAATTAGTAAGTGTACTATTAAAAAAATACCGTTGCTAAAAGTATACTAAGCCTTTGTAAAAACTATACAACGTAGGGTTGGGTATAGCTGTATAGTATATACTAGAAAAGTATAAATGGCTATACCATGAAAGTTCAAAGAGCTATGGAACTTAAATAATATCAAATATTGCTATTCTGTATATGGGTTTTTCCATATAGGTTTTAATTTTACACTTAAAGAGACGGTAGGTGTATTAAGAGAGCCACTCAATGCAAACTAGTCGCGAATCCCATACTTTTTATGTGATTAATTCTCATTAAATTAGTCTGTTTTTAATAATTTGACGTTTATTGTTTTATATTCCTACTAGGCATTGCATTACACAAATATATCCTTAAAATTTGTTATATAGCCTTTAAAAACCGATGGAGTACGCCGTCCCTGTCATTATGTACGTCCAAACCGTCCGTATCTTTAACCCTCCGTCTACCAGACGGGTCCATTGGACCCGACAGGTACATACAAAATATTCATTCAAACCAGAAATTTCTTTAAAATAAACTAAGTATATAAACCAGACAAAAATAAGGTAAATAAATAAGTTAAATAGTTTTAAATAAAAATTCTGGTGTAGAACGTTTTATTAAAACTTGAATAAAATTCCCGGTAGATCTAGGGTTAAGGGTTAGGCAGCCTAAGAGAGACTGCTCAGGGCCGGCTAGGCCTGCCCCTTAGAGCTTAACGTCTCTCCCGGTATGTTCCCCGACACGTTGGGGCTCGTTAGTGAATCCAGCCCTGTCCGGCCGTATGCAGACGGACAAACACAAAATGCTCAAGGGGCGACGCTCACCCGCTAAGGGCGTCTATGCACCACCGACCACAGAACCCAGAATTTATTTGTAAAAGAACAAAGTGGGATTACAAAAATTAGACAAATGCCTTCCCGCCAGGAAAACGCCTACTCGCGACAGAGGGCGGGAGTATAAGAACATTTAAAGTAAAAAAAAAAAAAAAATAAATATTAATAATAATAATAAACATCACTGATCCTGGCCGCCGGGGTAGGAACCCCTCTCGCGACAAGAAGCGGCAGGAAGGGAAAAGAATGGAATGCGTGGCACAAGTAAGATGGCACGAGCAAATACTCAAGCGTCCATTGGAGATGTAATGATTTGCGTGGCACAAATAAGATGGCACGAGCAAATACTCAGCGTCCATTGGAGATGTAATGCTTTGTGTGGCACAAGTAAGATGGCACGAGCAGATACTCAAGCGTCCATTGGAGATGTATCTCTTGATAGAATGGTCAGAAGCACGAGCAGAGGCTCTTGCGATCGTAGGAAACCACACATTGAATCTTTAAGGGTTATATCTTTAAGGGTTAATGTCTCCGCTAATTTCCGACGATTTTTTCCGAAATTCATGATCAACAATGCTTTTATACTTCTGCTACGACAGGTACTTCCAGCGCTGCTCAACACTTTTGCTGAAGCCCGTAAATCAAAATTTGTGTGTAACGGAAAAATGTGATTTTCTCAAAAACTATGTGACCTAGGGTAATCGCTATAATTTTCCTGCAAGGTTTAAATTAATGTCTATTACCTCTAATTTTTTCATAATTTTAGTTTCAATAGATTCGGAATTAGATTGGAGGAACATATTTTTGTACTACATTTTCGACCATAACTTTGAAAATACTATAATACCTAAAATTAAATGAAATATATTTTTGTTTTCAGCGTTACAAAAGCTTTCACACGATACCACACACGATGCATTACCCATGCATTAACAAAAAAAAAAAGCATTATCAACAAAAGGCGGTATTTTTATTAAATTTATTTTTTGTGGGGGATATATTTAAAGGTATCCTTTACATGATTCTGAAATAAAAATAGTGGGATTTTGGGTATTTTTAGTAGTATTTCCTATTTGAAAAATTTTGAAGCGCATTTCAAATCAAATCAAGCAGAGTCATTCCATGTCAGTTCCCCTAAGCCATTTAATTCACTGTCACAAATTTCAATGAATCTGGGTGTGTTTATAGCTAATTTTAAGACATAATCACCTTTAATTTTCTTGATCCTAAGTAAAATATTTTATAAGATAAAAAATATCAAAATTTTTTTAATAAAAATTTTCAGTTCTATATTCAAAGACTGCATTAAAAAAAAAGGGTCATTTCAAGATAAAATCACTAAATAAGTTTCAAATAATGTATATGTGACAAATAATGTTGGCAGATTATTATTTTTTGTTTTTTGCCATCTTTAAACACTAAAATTAAGAATTTTGTGATAAAAAATGTGTTAATCAAAAATTTATTATTAACCGAAGGCAGGGTGTTATTACTTATTTAATTGTACGTAAAAATATCTTTTAAAAGGTTATAAAATAAAAATAGTGAAAATATGGGCAATTTTAACAAAATTTTTATAAAATTTGAATTTTCAATCATAAATATTGAAGCTTTTCATGCTAAGATGCACTATAATAACTAAGATATAGTGTAATGCTTATTTTGCTTAAATATAATATATACAATAATAAAATAACAAATATTATTTACAGTAATAAAAATAAAAGTAAATAATATTCAAAAGGCTTAATCTGTGTTACAGTAAAAATAATAAATATATGAAAATTCACTTTCTAAACATGTCAAATTAAATTGTTTATGGGCAGAAACTAGTTTCTTTCCTTTAAATTAATACATTTCCCCCCCCCCCCCTTTTTTTTTGGATGTAGGAATGGCTAACACAAGAAATCAATTGCGATAAAGATATATGGGAACATCCATTGTTACTCTTGTGACCACCAGAGCAAATTTCCATATATTTCCAATTCTTTTATTGCAAAATATATTTAAGATAAATTTGATGCAACTTCTTAAAAATACATGTACTCTACTTTCTTAAACCATATACAATTTGTAACAAAAAGCATTTTACTTGGCTCGATAATAAATGAAAATTTTGTTACTCTTGTGACCACAAAAAAAATGCAATTTTCAAAAATTGTGTTTGACGCAGAAATTCTATGAATTATATGAGACTATAGAAATAAAATTTACAGAATATAGCAGAGTAATTATATTTTTTTAAAAAACATTAATCATTGAACTCATCTGATAACACATGAATTAGTAACATTTGATTTTGCTAAATGCTAAGTGTTACTCTTGTGACATTTTGTACATAATGTACTTTTAGCAAAAATTCAGTTTAAATACTAAACAAAATATATAAAATAAGTTAAAAAAATATTTCCCATACAGAACAACTTTTAATGATGGTATAATTTTAAAACTCATCTTAACAGAATAAGTCATTGTCTTCATTATATATGATATCTCTTGAAACTTTTCCTGTATCATGATTTACTTAATGAAATACAAATTCTTTGTACGAATCATGTTAGTGTAAGGATTGTAGTAGATAGTATCATTTTTCATGGTTTTAACAAATTGTATTTGTTGAATGCCCTTCGATGTTGGTATTTTCTCGCAAAGTAATGAAACTTTATTGTTTTATTTCTTTTGACAAAACAAGTAGCTTATCTTAGAATTGCTTTTTAGCACGCACTTCATTCCATATATATATCATTATACAACAACACAAAATAAATCTACAGCATCTATACCAGGAGAATTTGAAAAAAAAATATGCCCAATTAAGTTAACTGAGAAAGGAATCTGATTCATTGCAGGCATATTTGCATAGTTATATTTTTGTTTAAATTGGAAAGCACAACCATCATATAAAAAAGTAAAACAGATACATTTTAGGAAAATACAAATTCCCTTAAAGATGCAATGTTGAAATTTTACATACGAAAGCATTTACAAAAAACTGATTATGAGTTACTTTGTCTAAAATAATAGCATAAGATTTTACTTTATTGGGATCATACTAAATAAAAAGCTGAAAATACAGTCGCTTGTGGATTTGACCAGTAATGTAGTATTTCATACCAAAATTTCGTCTTGGCATGAAAATAAAACAGAAAACCACTGTTTCCACTGTTTCCAGAAAATCCACTGGCATAACTATTCTTTGAGAAATGTTTATTTTTTTGGCATTACGAAAATAATGCCTTGTGCAAGTTTCAAAGAATGTGTGCCACAGAAATGAATTTAGTTGCTTTAGAAAATTTTTAAACAATCAGAAGTGGTTTCTTTAACTGTTACTTTTCAAAACGATTATCAACATTTTGTAAAAGTAACAGTGTTGAGAAGATGTTGATAAACTTTTTGCAATTAGAAAAACGTCTATCAACGTTTTGTTATTTAGAATAACTTATAAGAAGTTCTGTATTATGGACTTCCGTTTCAAATAATTCTTCGATGTTATCTCCGCAAATTAGACACTCTGAATTCCTAAATTCTAATTATCATGTATCTTGGCAGAGCAAGTCATTAAATCCATCACAGGAATGTTTAATGCAGGAAATACACCAGTTACCACATTATGAATTGCTTGAATGTTTTCGTGACAGCCACAAATGGAGATATTATGATGAGTAATTTTCTATTGTTTTATGAAACTAGGCTTTAAAGCTGCAAAGGAATCTCCAATTTTTCAATTTAGGAAAGTTTCTTTAAACAAAAAACGTATTCTCTTATTAAATGTCCCCTAGAATTGACGAAATTATGTGACCTTTTTCACACTTAACTAACGTAGATTTAGCTGAAGAATGACCTCTTCTTAAATCTTCATCAACATAAAATTCTCCAAAGCTGTGGGGTTAGATTTTTTCCCGTTACAGTATCTGAGGTTAGCTAGTTCTCTACTTTTTCCTTTTCTTAATATTTCCATTTTCTTGCTGAAGCTTTTGCTGGTTCTAAGATTTTCTTCACCTTATTGTAATATATTTTGTTTTGTTTCTTTCTCACAACAACATATTCAATTTCATTCTTATTTTTTCTCTACAATTTTTTGCGCTTAGCAGAATTTTTCCTGCTCTTTAAAATTCTGTCGTGTATAAGAAGCAATATTAAAATCTTTCCTATAAAATATACTATCAGAATCCTTTCCATAAGAGTTACTTTATAGACCTCTGTAGGTTATACAGCACAATTTAGTAAACGAAGCTTTACAAAACCTATAAAATATCTAACCAAAGACCATGTGCTTCAAACCAAAAGAAAGCACACAAAAATGACACGAGTTGAGTTGTTTTATTATATCTTTAATTACTTGTCATGATTATTTTATAATCTTAAGTAATACCAAAAATGAATAAAAATAAATCCACCCATTAAAAAAACACTAATAAAGATAATTTATCTTCCTTAAAATTTACAAAATAACCTTAGTTATAGCTAAAACTATTTCAAGAACTGCTCTAATAGCAGAGAAAAAACAACAAAACTTTAAGCATTTTGTGTGTTTTGGCTGTAACGCAGTTTTATATCAAACTATCGACAAAAGTGTTATGTGTTACTCTTGTGACACAGACGTTTGTTACTCTTGTGACAACTCCCCAGAGCCTATTTCATGCATAGCATAAACAAAATATTTAATGCAAAATATGTCTTATACCTCGAAATCAGAGAATTAGAAGTTTTGGGTAAAAATTTTAAGTAGTTTTTTTTATTAAATCTTTTGTATGTTATCACGTTTGTATCACGTTACTCTTGTGACATTTAAGTATTAACGTTTAAATACAGTCAAAAATATAATAAAGACTTTATCTAAAATATTTTACTTATGTAGATCTTAAAGATATGATAATAGTTTGTTGATTTGAATGCATAGTAATTTTATTGAATTCTAAAAAGTAAAAAAATCATACATTTCAATAAGTTGTATTTTAAGCTCAAATGTAAATGTAGTTTTATACTATTAGTATCCAGCTCATTTTCAGTAAACACTTGCTCTTATGAAAAGCTTAGAAATTCATATACTTCAACTCTTTAGCTTTAAATTGATGTATCACACTTATATTTACGTTTAAAAAAAATTTTCAGCAAAATTTTTTTTCTGCTGTGGACATTCCCATATGCAATGTATCTTCTTTCTTTTCTGGGGATCAGTATCTTATGGATACACAAATTTTACTTATTTTTACTCTTCTTCATCTTTTGAAATTACTATCCCCTCAAAAAAGTGATTGTCACACGAACATATGATATATGACATAGCTTTCCTTTCATAAGTACCAGTAACGAATTGTATCCCCTAAAAATTAAAAACACCACCCCTTAGAGGCAAAGTATGTTTTTCAGTAATTGCAATGGATTATTTTGTACTTATTATCACCTCTCGTGTACAACTAGTTTTATGACAGATAGTTTTATGACACCCTGCATTCGGTTAATAATAAATTTTTGATTAACACATTATTTTTCACAAAATTCTTTATTTTACAAATTTACAAGATTAAAGACACTCTTAGTGTTTAAACATGACAAAAAACAAAAAATAACAATCTGCCTATATTATTTGTCACATACATTATTTGAAACTTATTTAGTGATTTTATATTGAAATGACCCTTTTTTAATTGAGTCTTTGAATATAGAACTGTCATTAAAAAAAAATTAAACAATTTTTCAAAATTTTGATATTTTTTTATCTTAAAAAATATTTTACTTAGGATCAAGAAAATTAAAGATGATTATGTCTTAAAATAAGCTATAAACATACTCAGTTTCATTAAAATTTGTGACAGTGAATTAAATGGCTTAGGGGAAATGACATGCAATGACTCTGCTTGATTTGATTTGAAATGCGCCTCAAAATATTTTTAAATAGGAAATATTACTAAAAACACCCCAAATCCCACTATTTTCATTTCATAATCAGGTAAAGGACACCTTTAAGTATATCCCCCACAAAAAAAAAAAAAATAAATAAAAAAATAATAATAAAAATACCGCCTTTTGTTGATAAGGCTTTTTTTGTTAATGCATTATTTTTCATAAAAATTTCGCGACTTCAAAGTTTAAATTTTTTTTTAGACACACTTAAAATGTTATAAGCGTAACAGTATTTTTTTTTCATAAACTGCGTACCCTACATATTATGAAAAAATGTTTTGAAGATGATTTGTAGAGTAAATATTGAAATATGATTATATTTATGACATGCTACATTTGAAAACCGAGCAGTCAAGAATGCCAACTGACGGCAGTTTTTCAAAATATTGACAATTTTTTTCTCCGAAACTATTTCACCGAGGAGCAAAAAAATTACTGATGATCATATCTTAATAGTTAGAACAAACACACGCAGTTTCATTAAAATCTGTGATGGTGGGTTACATATTGATATTTTACTGTCTGATTTGATGTGCAATGAATGCCCCTGAAGAAATTAATATAAATTACTAATATAAGTAACTTTATTAAAAATGTCTAAAGAGGAACCTGAATATAAGAATAATTTCAGATTCAAAAAATTATGATTAGCTTTTTTACACTCATAAAAAACTGTCCACAATCTCACAAAAACAGGACCTCGTGAGAAGATTCTGTGAGGATTTACGTCCAACTAATGTCTAGACTACTCTCGGTTAGGAAATAGATCATGTCATAAAAGTAAAACGCACTTTGCGAAAGTTAAAGTGTATAGTTGTATTATTCGGCAATGGACAGTTCAGAAAGTTGTCTGATTCAGTGGATAGAATGTCAAAGATCTGAGGATTCCAGTCTAGTCTTAAATAACCTTTAAACTGCTGCGTGCGTCTTCTGCTGCAAGGACAGATTTAATTGTTTAGGAACGAGATTGCGATATTCAACAAGGCCGGAGAGTAACCGAATGGCTCCGAATGCCAAGTTAAAGTAGGCGGTCACGAATTCTCTTCAATACAAGGTTTGTAAAAGTCATGGACGAAACTCGTTTCAAAATAGTCTGCTCTGTTTTCGCATACGTAATAAAGTTTGTATTTTTCAGATTCAATTGTTTGTATTGTGGTAAACTTAGAATATTTTCGAAAATTTGATATTTAATTGAAGAAAATGAGAAAATTGTTCCTCCACAAAATCCAAATAATTTGTTAAACTACATTCTTTTTAAAAGGGTCAAAATTTTAACGTTCTTCTTTTACAAAAAAAGTCAAGATTTTCAATAATACAAAAGTTCCTGAAGATTGAAATAGGTCTGTCAGCCTTTTTCGATAGTATAGAATTTATATATTGAATTTTAGTAAAGCCAAATACCTAATACAACATAAAATTAATAACCATGGGAGCCTTTATTTAGTCTAAATACTAAAGATCTAAATAAAAAATCAGATAAACAATTTATTATCCAATTTCTGATAGAAGTTGAGAGAATTAAATCTTCAGCTTCCAAATCACTCCTCCAAAGTGCACTTCTGTTTTGCTCCGTACTTCATGAAAAAAAAAAAAAAAAAGAAAAATGATGTAGATTATGAAACACTTTTCGACACATTAAGAATGCTGTAACAAAACTCCGTTTAATATGGTGAAAGATGATATAGAAGTGCACAATTTGGAAAAAGCATATATCATATTTGAAAACCCAATTTCAGGAATTAGTCGGAAAAATATCTGAATTATTTTGTGCAGCCCTCTATATGACATTTAGATTTGTACATACAGAAGTATGCAAAAAACATAGATATAGTAATAAAATGCAGTATGCAAAAAATTAGCTTATTTAGGAAACGCCCTGTTAATATACAGGGCCCCTGTATATGATATACTTTATACCTACCAAGTAATATGAAAAATTAGATAAATCTAAAATCGCATACCAGGATTCAAAACGCACTCCCATCAGTTATTGTTTACAGACAGTACTGTAACCAAATTGTTTGCAATGAACGATAAATTCTGTACACACCATATTCCATACTAAGCATCTTGTAGTACACTTCAGAGATCTATATCAATTTTAATATTTTTGAAATAGTGTAATGATTGTCCCCATAGACAATTATATATCGGAATTATCTCGCGTGCCCCTGTGTAAACGCACTATAAATGTTACACACTTCATTTTCAAGACCAAGTATTCTATGGTGAACAGTGTTGTAGTCGTAACAAAAACAGAGGGTATACGCTAAAGTCATGAACGTCATACATAGAGTATACGTTATAGCTTTATTCGAAAAGCAGAGGGTATACGGAACTTCTTTGAAAAATCCAGAAGGTATATGCGTATGCCTTCGTATACCCTCCACTACATCCCTGATGGTGAACCTCAATAACATATATATCACTTAAATGGCAATCAGATTACGTTTATGCAAGTTAGAGCGCAGCCAGACGGACAAATTGAATTCATAAACACTTTTGACTGTGGTGGAAAATATTAATAAAACATAACTGACAAGTTCTGGTCTACCTATTGGATTTTTGGGAAACTAATGAAGGTGTTGATGTCTAATGATATTTTTATAACTTTTCAAACCTTTTCGTGCATTTTCCCCCCGGGTCACTTCTACGTTGCCTAAGTTTTGTGTTTATGATCCTGACTTGTAATAGTTGAGTACTGACATTTTTCGTCATTTATCGTTAGAATAGTTTTTGAAGTCTTGTGTATGAAAATTATCTATGAATCATTGCTGACGTGTCCAATACCAGGAAAGAGATCCCGATATTTTAACCTGCATTTGTAGTACTATTACAACCAAAAATAAATAAAATAAAATAATAAATAAATTTGCATATAAAAGTGTTATTCACAGGCTAAATAATAAAAAAATGATCTGGTAGATCCTATGTGGGATTTGAAAGTTTAATGAAAGTCTTTTAGGGCTGTAAGAATTTGTAGATTATGTTTTATTGTGGATTTCGTATTGATAATTAAATTACAGTTATTATCTTCCGAACATAGGCGTAGCCAGCTTTTTAAATGGAGGTTGGGGGGGGGGGACATATTTTTAAATGGGACTTGTTGGCTACAAATATTAGTTTTTATACTAAATTTAATTTTATATTAAAATAATTATTTTTTATACTAACCTATCTCTAGATATCGAAATATAATGGTATTAAAGAGAAGAAAGTTTACATGCTGATAGATCTGGAGACATGATCAAGGGACAAAAAGAAAATTTAAAAAAAATTCTTTAATTCTTTACTAAAAACGGAAAACTGTTTCTCAGGACTCTTGATGCAACTAGAGATAACAATTTGCACCATGTTGAATCTTAAGAACCTTAAGAATCTTAATATGTATTGGAAATGGAAGATTTTCTTCAAAGTTTAGTTGCCTGTTCCTTAGATAAGTAAAAATATATCCCATTATATACGAGGCCTGAGTTAGCTGGTTGCTTCACTTAGGGCACTGTTGAGTACTTGACTTTGTGCACCCGAGCACATCAATTTAAAGTGGAATTCGACTCATTCCAAACATCTTTACTTGAATTAGAATTAGGATCCGGTATTTCTTCACTAGTAGCCATTGCCCTAACTAAACTACTAGTAAGAGGATCTTATTTCGAAGAATAAGGAATTTGAGAAAATAAGTATGGGATATTGAGATTTTTTTCTCAGGGAAACCACATTTCCGAAGAGATGAAATTTTTTAGAATGATGAGTTTTCGAAGATTTGAGCTGAATGTCAGAACACAGACACTGAAGACAGAATGATCTTTTGATATTGGCCCAATCACTCTCAGTAGGGTACCAGTGTGTCAAAAATGTTAAGGGGGTCCAAATTTCATAGATAGTGAAGATAAAATATATTATGTTGAAATAATACGGAAAACCATCGAATGATATTCTTTTATTGTAACACAGAAAATGTGTAAGCCTTTTTATATACAACCTGTGGCCAGAAAGTTCGGTGAATGAATTTTTATTTCAAATACAGTATTGTACAGCATCGAATACAATTTACTGTCCTTCAAAATAATCTCCATGGATGGTAATGCACTGTTGGGAACGAGTATATAAGTCGCGGAAACTCCTGTAAAACAGTTCTTTAGGAATGTCTTTCAGCTTGGCCGTCACGGCGGTGTCCGTCGTCGCCTAAAAAAACCAAGGTACGGTCAGAAAAATCGTACATAAAGACAATACTTTTCGCATTCTTTGACTCTAATGGTCTCATTCACAAAGAATTCCTCCCTGAGAGTACCACATTGAATGCTGTTGCCTATGCCGATGTTCTTTTTACGTAGATTTACGGACATCACCGACATTCAACGCAACGTGACGGCCGAGCTGAAAGCCATTCCGAAAGAACTGTTTTATAGGAGTTACCAGGACTTATATACTCGTCCCCAACAGTGCATTACCATCCATGGAGATTATTTTGAAGGACAGTAAATTCTATTTGATGCTGCAGAATGCTGTATTTGAAATAAAAATTCATTCACCGAACTTTCTGGCCACAGGTTGTAATAAAAATAGTCAAAGATGCAACACAGTGTGCTGGAATATAAATGATTAGAATTTATCTTATCAAATGTTCCTGGAATTTTATTGAATAAAAACGTGATGAAATATTTAATATAATATATATATAAAAAAATTAATTCTTACCAAAAAGTTAAATGTAATGCCTGATGAGTGAAATATACGCACATAAAATATATCTTTAAAAGTATATAACAAAAATGTTAATCCTGGTTGTATAATAGATGCATTAAAATATATAAAATTCTATTGCAGGATAAAGGTTTTAAATAACAAGAAGAAAATATTAGCAGCAATGATATTTTAAGCTGTTTTTTTTTTTTGTTGTTGTTTCTTTAAAAAGGAATTATGTATTTTCCTCATGCATACATTTCTGTACTTCTCGGTATGTTTGAATGTAGCATTAAATAGAGATTATGCATCAAATTAAATATTAAATATTTTAGTTGGTTAAAAGAGGAAAAATATTCTTTGGAGCACAGAAAAGTTTTAAATAATATAATGAATAATTTAGTTAAGTTATACTAAGCAAAAATAATATAAAAAAAATTTTTATCATTTTTTATACACAGAGTAAGGAATTAGATGCATCACCCTAGCCTTACAAATGATGTTTAAAAATAGATGTTATGTTACAAAAGCCCATTAAGTTGAAAACCATATATACCATATAGTAATTAATAATAGAAGAATGCATTTAATATTAAAATAGTACAGAAGAGGATCTTCTTAAAACAAAATCATTTCTATATTAATATTGTAATCGGGAAATAAAAGTTCAAAAATGTAAAAAAAAATTCCATAATCTAGTTTGGGCTTGTTTAAAATTTATTACACTTTGACTTGTTAATCTTAACAAAAATATATCTCTGTACTAAATTCCTTTGTCTAAATGTAAACAAATTATTTCCCACTAATTTATGTTTTAAAATTTATAAACATTATTTATGTTTCATTTGGAAGTACATTTCTTAATATTCTAAAGAATGTAGTAAAAATATTCAGATACGAGTTACAGAAAGCTTTTGGATAAAAATAATTTTATATTTATTTAAAATATCTCTAATATCAATGTCATGGATATTATATTCGAAAGCATTAGCAGTGAAGGTTAAAATTGATGAGAAAATATTTAATTGAATTTATTTAACTTTAATAAAAGTTTATTTATTTTTTAAGATTTTTTTAAAGGGACATTTAATCATTTCACCTTCTGTCGTCATTGAAAGATTACTGATAATTTCTTTAGATTTCTGTATCACCGAATTTCCCAGTGGGTACTATAGGGGGCTGCTGCGAATAAGGTAGATTTCTCTATTTTTTGAAATCCCTCATATTATTAGCTTTTAAACTGAACAGCCTGTTCTTTACCCCTCTTCTTTTTTCATTCATTTTAGAAAGGAAAAGAGTTTACCTCATTATGATTATTTTCACTGAATTTACCCCCAGAGCAAAAATCTTTGGACAGAACGATATGGCCACAAGGTAGGTCACATCGGAGCATTTATTAAAAGTTGGCTTAGAGCAAGTTTGTAATTTTATCGCCGTTTTTTGTAAATCTTCAAATGAGTATCTCAAAATGAAATAATTGTTGGTACTCTCTGATGCCCTGATCCTTTCTCGATTAACAGGGAGTCTGAAGCTAATATGATAAGTTTTACTTTACAAAGGTAATATGACTTTGAATCTGAATTTCTCTTCAAAAGACGGTCTTCCATTTATTTAAACAATAAACGCAAATAAACTGAGAATTTGCTTTTTTTTCATGGATTTTATAGTAAAAGAAGTTATACCGTTAAAACAGATTCCATATGAGAAAGATATTACAAATCGATATTTTAAATTTGATTTAGAAAGCCAAATTAATTTTAATTATTAGAGCATATTCTAGATCTAAATCACAGTATTTTTTTTTTATCTTTTTCAGAGAAAAACTGCGTTTTTTTCAAAGATTTCTTTCCTTTTTACACAATTACCCGCTTAAAAAAAAAAAAAAATAATTTTAAAAATAAAAATCGTAAAACAAAATCTCATGTATAAGTCGAAAGTTATTTATAAATAAAGATGAGTGAATTATTGCCTCAAATGTGTCCCAATTTTAAAATATATAATATATATGTATATATATATATGTATATATATATATATATATAACCATTAAATAAACATTACCGACCACCAACAAAAACTGTGAAATTATGAATAAAATGACATTAACCAATAAAGCACCCTCCCAACACACTTAACATAGATTCCAAAAACATAGTAAATAACAGCAGAAATTGAATAGCGGAAATGAAAATATATATAAACCAGATGTTATGTAAAAAGTATAGTCCCTTGTACTATCTTATGAGAATTAAAATAGAAGAAAAAAAGAAAAATATGGATACCGATAGAAGTAAATGAAAGGCTTACATATTGAATTACTTTATCAAGGGTACATAATTCACATATATAAGCAAGGCAGTCGTTTTCTGTAGAGAAAAAAAGCTAAAAGCTGAAAATTTTTTTCCAAACGACCACTGACTAAAATAATAAAAGAAAAATGGAAACAAAATAATATTAAATGCCTTGAAATGAAAAAAAAAACAATATAACCTATTAAATAATTTATATTATCTTGTATAAATGAAATAAAGTAATATTACCCAGCTTACCCAATATAACCCCACATTATTTAATCCGAATTCGCTCCTGCACATGTCATACTTTACCGCTATAACTTTAACGTTATTTTTGCAGTTAAGTTAAAACAGATATTATATCTAATGGTTGCAGTTATTCTTTTTAAAAAACCATGATAAATGCATTTAATTAATATAAATAGAAAATCATTTCAATATTAGTATTTACACTTTTAAATTTATTTAACTACACTAAAAATTCCCAAATCTCTTAATTTGCATGATCGCTATTAATTGGCTATACAGCCCTCTAGTGTTGATAGAAAAAATGAAAAGAATATTACTCTGTTAAAAAGCTATATATATATATATATATAAACGTATTTTATGAAGACTGTATTTAAAAATTAAGTATTTTTTATATTTCTTTATTTACGTTTAAGTTAAAAAAGCAAACAAAAACAATACATTTCATTTCGTACTGAAAACTGGCACGCAGATTTTAGCATATTAGTAATGGTTTAAAATTTAGTAAGCCTCCGAACATATCATTCCTTAACTTTTAATTAAAGAAAGCTGCAAAATCAGCCCAAAAGCATAGTAAATGTTTGATCTGATATATTCACTTGTCTATATATTTCTGTAATAAAAGTTTTCCTTCCTTAACTCAAGGCGGTTCTCAAAAAAATATTCTCCCCTCTATAGCGTGAAACTTTCTTTACTCATTTTTAAACGCAAAAGCATGACACTTGCAGTTAGAATTATCGTGATGTGTAATCGACAGTTTTTCCCTTTTTTCCATAAAGGAATCAAATCTTAAGTTAAAAGGGGTTTTTACCTCACGACATCAGTTTTTTACCTCTCTCGCACTGTCGTGTCCAGACATTCTGTTTAAAACGCTAACTTTGACAATATTTTCTCAAATATGTTCTGCCTTTTACCGAAAAGGGGCAATAATAGTTCGATTAGAAAGTTTATGAATAAGTGCACCTGTCGATTTCATGCGTTTGCGAACAAAAATAAATTAAACAAGGACCAAAAATAATGCTTTAAGCATAGATCATGAATCACTTTACAAAACATCCAAAATACTTTAACGAAACTTCACGGTTTAATAAGGTGAAATATTCTTTCAAAGTAAACCATTTGGGCAAGCACAGCACAGTTGAAACCCCAATTTCAGGAATTCCCATCAATAGTCGGGAAAATATAGAATTCTTTTCTGAAGTTTTGTATATAGATCTATAGATTTGCGCACGTGCATATACTACATAGTATACTAAAATTTAGTTTCGTGAGGGAACGCTTAGCACAGTTGAAAATTCCTCTTCAGCAATTCCCATCAATAAATGGAAATGTACTGGGGATTTTGTGTTCTGCCTCGAGATTTTGTGTTTTTATGTATATGATAAACTATAGAATTTATACATATCAAGTAACAGGAAAAAAATTTCTTAAATTTTAAAACACATATCACAACTGAAACGCACTTCCAGCTATTATTGTTAATAGACAGTACTGTAACCGAATTCTTTTGTGAGTTCCTGTAAATAAACGATAAATGCTATGCAGACCATCTTCTAAAGTAAGCCTCTTGTAGTGTACCTCAGTGATTCATGTGAATCTAGATATCTTTAAAATAGTGTAACATCATTAAAATACGCGGCAAACGACCCCCCCCCCCCCCAATAGACTGTAATGTAACGGAAATCTTTTGAGTGTCCCTGTATATGAACCATAAATATTACACATTTTATTTTCAATACCTAACATGCCATAATAGACCTCAATAACATATATCAATTACATGGCAATCGTAGTATATTTCGCGAGTTTGAGTACGTACAGATAGACAGACAGACAAATCGAATTCTTAAACACTTTTGAACCACGTTGGAAAGTGGTAAAAATGTGTCCGAAAGTAACCAGTTTGAATTTGAGAACAGTCTTAAAGAAAGTAAATATTGAAGAAAAGCGATATTGGATTCAATAATGTTTATCACAAAAATAAAGATGCTAGCAAATGTTAAAATATCATTAGTTTTGAATGTATTGTTTATACAATAATATTTAAAAGTTCAATGAGAACCATAGACAAAGGTCCTAAGAATTTATGTGGAAGAACTAAATATCATTAATCTGTTCATACTATCCCATTGTAAAATTCCACATGATCATTTTATAGGGCTATACAAAAACACGTAAAATATTTTTCCATTTTTATCCAAATGAAGTTGTTATTGTTTATTTTTTAAAAAAAGCAGTTAAAAACTTATTGAGATATTCAACATTAACTATTTAAACTTTAAAACTTCTCCAATAAAAACCTGCCAGTAACATGCTAATCTTTTCCAAATAGTAATATTTTCCCTTGTTAATTGTTTTACAACTTTCTGTAGAACTCTTTCAAGCCGTCGTGGCAAAAAATTGCACCGACAAGAAAAACTTACAATTTAACTACTGTGACGAGTTTATATTTAAAATATATATTTGAAAGAGAAGAAGAAGTGCATGTTCCATTATTTTTAAAAGCTAAGTTTTATAACCATACTCATGAATCGACTATTCTTTTCTACAATACGGATAATATAAATAATTAAACACATTTTGTTTTTATTATTATCTTGTTAGCCAACGATATGCTATTTCTTTCAGGCAACAATTAAAGTGTCGTCCCTAAAAGATAACTTTACGTTGTATGTCGTATCATCGTATCATCGTATGATGTATCATCGTACGGTTAAATACTGATAACCCCTACTGCAATTTTTATACTTCTATGCATAGCGCATTTTCAATTTTTACACCTTCGTATAGGGAAAAAAAAGTACTTTTAACTGCAATTCCTGCAAGCACCTCCCGTCTACCATCTTCGAGAGCAGAACCTCTCGGCCACTGGTGGGGCCGAAAAGAAGCTTGGATAAAGCTGACTAATTTTGCGAAATTCTCATTCATTATATTGATAAAAATTAGTATTGAATGTCCTATATGCACTTTCCACTAAATTGAGTTTCAAAAAGTCCTTCTGGCCAGTGCCGGGAGGAAGAGGTAGCTTTCATATTCCTTATTTTAAAAAAGCCAACTTATATCATTCAAACACACGAAACTCAATTTAGTGGAAAGTGCATATAGGACATTCAATACTAATTTTTATCAATATAATGAATGAGAATTTCGCAAAATTAGTCAGCTTTATCCAAGCTGCTTTTATTTAAAGTAACTTATATTTGGCTGCCAAATTCGGCGATTTCTTAAAGTGCCTGCAATTTTAAGACAACATGGTGGCTGAGGCTAACCAGTGAACTTGGTCGAGACCTTAGTAATTGCTGTGCACATGCTCACTCACATCGGAATCGATTGATATACACGGGTGCTTTCGCAGGCAAAAAATCAGATTTTTCAAAATGTCACACACATTAGATATTGAAATTGATATATCTGAGCCATTTTTTAAGATAAAGACAAACAAAAAATGCTCCTGAATCCTTATATCAAGGTCAAATACTTGAGAAAGAAACCTTTTTCAATTTCTAATTTTTTTGAACCTCACTTTAAATGTAATTTTTTTTTTTATTTAATGGCAGCCATTTTGAAACAAGATGGCTCGAACTTGGTCGAGATATTGATGTATACTATCCACATGCCTTCTTACATCGAAATAGGCGAATACGTGTGTTATCGCGTGACAAATACAAGATCGTTTCAAAATGTTAGCCATGCTAGAAATTCAAAGTGCTATAATTCAACCATTTTTTAGGATATAAACAAAAGAACAAATTTTCAGAAACGAAAACTGCTCCGGAATCTTTGTATCAAGGCCAAACACATACAAAAAAAATCTTTTTCATTTCCAATTTTTTTAATACCTCATTTTAAATTTTAAATTTAATTTTTCTTAAAATGGCAACACTTTTGAAACAAGATGACGAATGAAGCTGGCCAACGAACTCGGTCGAGACATTGGTATGTATTATGTACAGACCAAGTTACATCCAAATCGGTTCATAAATACGCTTGATATCGCGTAACAAAAATCAGGTCGTTTTAAAATGTCAGGCACAATAGAAATTCAAAATGCTATAACTCAGCCATTTTTAGGTAGCTTTCATTACAAAAAGCTACCTATTGCAGCCGTTCGGAGGAAAGCGATTTCAAAAAATTTTGGTATATTTTCATCGATCATGACCTCCAGACCCCGAAAACACCCTCCGATAAAAATTGATATATATACATATATATATATATATATATGACCTATGTCACACTGTAACTCTTGTAATTATGAACCGATTTCGATGCAATTCAGTGTGTATATAGTACTTACCAATGTCTCGACCGAGTTCTTTGACCAGCTTCATCCGCCGCTTTGTTTAAAAATGGCGGCCATTTAAAATTTTTAAATAAATTTAAAATTTGAAATGCGGTAACAAAAAATTGAAAATGGAAATTTTTTTTCTTATATATTTAACCTTTATAGAAAGATTTTGGAGCAGTTTTTGTTTCGTCTATATCTTAAAAAATGGCTGAGTTGCAGCATTTTGAATTTCTAGCGTGGCTGACATTTTGAGACGTCCTGAAATTTGTCACGTGATAAAAGGCGTATTTATGAACCGATTTGGATGTAACTTCGTTTATACATAGTACATACAAATGTCTCGATTCGGTTCGTTGGCCAGCTTCATCCGCCATCTTCTTTAAAAATGGCGGCCATTTAAATTTTTAAGAAAAATTTGAATTTGAAATGCGGTACCAAAAAATTGAAAATTGAAAAAATATTTTCTTCTTATGTGTTTGACCTTGATAAAAAGATTCGGGAGCAGTTTTTGTTTCGTCTATATCTTAAGAAATGGCTGAGTTATAGCATTTTGAATTTCTAGCGTGCTGACATTTTGAAACGTCCTGATTTTTGTCACGCGATAACAGGCGTATTTATGAACCGATTTGGATGTAACTTGGTCTGTACATAGTACATACCAATGTCTCGACCGAGTTCGATGGCCAGCTTCATTCGCCATCTTGTTTCAAAAGGGTTGCCATTAAAAAAAATTAAATTTAAAATTTAAAATGAGGTATTAAAAAATTGGAAAATGAAAAAGATTTTTTTTATGTGTTTGGCCTTGATACAAAGATTCCGGAGCAGTTTTTGTTTCTGAAAATTTGTTCTTTTGTTGATATCTTAAAAAATGGTTGATTTATAGCTCTTTGAATTTCTAGAATGGCTAACATTTTGAAACGATCTTGTATTTGTCATGCGATAACACACGTATTCTCCTATTTTGATGTAAGAAGGCATGTGGATAGTATACATCAATACCTCGACCAAGTTCGCTGGCCAGATTCATTAGCCATCTTGTTTCAAAATGGCGGCCATTAAATTAAAAAAATATATATATATATATTTAAAGTGAGGTGCAAAAAAAATATAAATTGGAAAAGGTTTCTTTCTTAAGTATTTGACCTTGATATAAGGATTCAAGAGCATTTTTTGTTTGTCTTTACCTTAAAAAATGGCTCAGATATAGCAGTTTCAATTTCTATTGTGGGTGACATTTTGAAAAATCTGATTTTTTGCATGCGACAGCACTCGTATATATCAACCGATTCCGATGTGAGTGAGCATGTGCACAGCAATTACTAAGGTTTCGACCAAGTTCACTGGTGAGCCTCATCCACCATGTTGTCTTAAAATGGGAGGCACTTTAAGAATTCGCCGAATTTGGCAGCCAAATATAAGTTACTTTAAAGAAAAGAAGCTTGGATAAAGCTGACTAATTTCGCGAAATTCTCATTCATTATATTTATAAAAATTAGTATTGAATCTCCTATATTCGGTTTCCACTAAATTGAGCTTCGTGTGTTTGAATGATATAATTTGGCTTTTAGGTAGCTTTCATTACAAAAAGCTACCTATTGCAGCCGTTCGGAGGAAAGCGATTTCAAAAAAATTTGGTATATTTTCATCGATCATGACCCCCAGACCCCGAAACCACCCTCCGTTCAAAATTGATATATATATATATATATATATATATATATATATATATATATATATATATATGACCTATGTCACACTGTAACTCTCGTAATTATGAACCGATTTCGATGTAATTCAGTGTGTACATAGTACATACCAATGTTTCAACCGAGTTCGTTGGCCAGTTTCATCCGCCATTTTGTTTCAAAATGGCGGCCATTTAAAATTAAAAAAAAAAAAATTTAATTTGAAATGTGGTAGCAAAAAATTAAAAATGGAAAAATATTTTTTTCTTATGTATTTGACCTTTATACAAAGATTCCGGAGCAGTTTTTGTTTCGTCTATATCTTAAAAAATGGCTGAATTATAGCATTTTGAATTTCTAGCGTGGATGACATTTTGAAACGTCCTGAAATTTGTCACGCGATAAAAGCGTATTTATGAACCGACTTCGATGTAATTCGGTGTGTACATAGTACATACCAATGTCTCGATCGACTTCGTTGGCCAGCATCATTTTGTTTCAAAATGGCGGCCATTTAAATTTTTAAGAAAAATGTAAATTTGAAATGTGTTACCAAAAAATTAAAAATTGAAATCATATTTTCTTCCTATGTGTCTGACCTTGATATAAAGATTCGGGAACAGTTTTTGTTTTGTCTATATCTTAAGAAATGGCTGAGTTATAGCATTTTGAATTTCTAGCGTGGCTGACATTTTGAAACGTCCTGATATTTGTCACGTAATAACAGGCGTATTTATGAACCGATTTGGATGTACCTTGGTGTGTACATAGTACATACAAATATCTCGACCGATTTCGTTGGCAAGCTTCATCCGCCATCTTGTTTCAAAATGGCGGCCATTTAAAAAAATTTAAAAAATAAAAAAAAATAAAATGAGATACCAAAAATTTGGAAAATGAAAAAGATTTTTTTCGTATGTGCTTGACCTTAATAAAAGATTCCGGAACAGTTTTTGTTTCGTCTATATCTAAAAAAATGGCTGAGTAATAGCATTTTGAATTTCTGTTGTGGCTGACATTTTAAAACGACCTGATTTTTGTCACGCTATAACAGGCGTATTTATGAACCAATTTGGATGTAACTTGGTCTGTACATAGTACATACCAATGTATCGACCGAGTTCGTTGGCCAGCTTCATTCGCCATCTTGTTTCAAAAGGGTTGCCATTTAAAAAAAAAAAATAAATTTAAAATTTGAAATGAGGTATTAAAAAATTGGAAAATGAAATGATTTTTTTTATGTGTTTGGCCTTGATACAAAGATTCCGGAGCAGTTTTTGTTTCTGAAAATTTGTTCTTTTGTTTATATATTAAAAAAAGGTTGAATTGTAGCACTTTGAATTTCTAGCATGGCTAACATTTTGAAACGATCTTGTATTTGTCACGCGATAACACACGTATTCGCCTATTTCGATGTAAGAAGGCATGTGGATAGTATACATCAATATCTCGACCAAGTTCGCTGGCCAGATTCATCAGTCATCTTGTTTCAAAATGGCGGCCATTAAATTAAAAAAAAATATATATATTTAAAGTGAGGTGCAAAAAAATTAGAAATTTAAAAAGGTTTCTTTCTTAAGTATTTGACCTTGATATAAAGATTCAGGAGCATTTTTGTTTGTCTTTACCTTAAAAATGGCTCAGATATAGCAGTTTCAATTTCTATTGTGGGTGACATTTTGAAAAATCTGATTTTTGCCTGCGACAGCACTCGTATATATCAACCGATTCCGATGTGAGTGAGCATGTGCACAGCAATTACTAAGGTCTCGACGAAGTTTACTGGTTAGCCTCATCCACCATGTTGTCTTAAAATGGCAGGCACTTTATGAAATCGCCAAATTTGGCAGCCAAATATAAGTTACTTTAAAGAAAAGCAGCTTGGATAAAGCTGACTAATTTTGCGAAATTCTCATTCATTATATTGATAAAAATTAGTATTGAATGTCCTATATTCACTTTCCACTAAATTGAGTTTCGTGTGTTTGAATGATATAAGTTGGCTTTTTTAAAATAAGGAATATGAAAGCTACCTCTTCCTCCCGGCACTGGCCGGAAGGACTATTTTAAAAAGTCCTTCCGGCCAGTGCCGGGAGGAATAGGTAGCTTTCATATTCCTTATTTTAAAAAAGCCAACTTATATCATTCAAACACACGAAGCTCACTATACTGGAAACTGAATATAGGAGATTCAATACTAATTTTTATCAATATAATGAATGAGAATTTCGCGAAATTAGTCAGCTTTATCCAAGCTTCTTTTCGGCCCCACCAGTGGCCGAGAGGTTCTTCTCTCGAAGATGGTAGACGGGAGGTGCTGGGTTCGAACCCAATCGCGCCCGTCGGCCTAATCGTTCGGAGTTTTCGTAGTTTTCTTCGAACGTTGGTTCTCCAAGCGTTAATACGGGTTAGGTTCCCTTAGAAAGACCTCCACGGAAGGCACTCTCCCCTTAGGGCCTATATCCCACATGCAGATAATTGGCCGGCATAAATACAACCAACCAACCAACCAACCAACCAAGCTGCTTTTCTTTAAAGTAACTCATATTTGGCTGCCAAATTCGGCGATTTCTTAAAGTGCCTACCATTTTAAGACATCATGGTGGATGAGGCTAACCAGTGAACTTGGTCGAGACCTTAGTAATTGCTGTTCACACGCTTACTCACATCGGAATCGATTGATATGTACGAGTGCTGTCGCATGCAAAAAATCAGATTTTTCAAAATGTCACCCACAATAGAAATTGAAACTGCTATATCTGAGCCATTTTTTAAGGTAAAGACAAACAAAAAATGCTCCTGAATCCTTATATCAAGGTCAAATACTTAAGAAAGAAATCTTTTTCAATTTCTAATTTTTTTGCACCTCACTTTAAATATATATATATTTTTTAATTTAATGGCCGCCATTTTGAAACAAGATGGCTGATGAATCTGGCCAGCGAACTTGGTCGAGGTATTGATGTATACTATCCACATGCCTTCTTACATCGAAATAGGCGAATACGTGTGTTATCGCGTGACAAATACAAGATCGTTTCAAAATGTTAGCCATGCTAGAAATTTAAAGTGCTATAATTCAATCATTTATTAAGATATAAACAAAAGAACAAATTTTCAGAAACAAAAAATGCTCCGGAATCTTTGTATCAAGGCCAAACACATAAAAAAAATTTTATTTTCCAATTTTTTAATACCTCGTTTTAAATTTTAAATTTAATTTTTTTAAATGGCAACCCTTTTGAAACAAGACAAAGAATGAAGCTGGCGAACGAACTCGGTCGAGACATTAGTATGTACTATGTACAGACCAAGTTTCATCCAAATCGGTTCATAAATACGCCTGTTATCGAGTGACAAAAATCAGTTCGTTTTAAAATGTCAGCCACAATAGAAATTCAAAATGCTATTACTCAGCCATTTTTTTAGATATAGACGAAACAAAAACTGTTCCGGAATGTATTAAGGTCAAACACATACGAAAAATATCTTTTTCATTTTCCAATTTTTTGGTATCTCATTTTAATTTTTTAATTTTTTAATTTTTTTTAAATGGCCGCCATTTTGAAACAAGATGGCGGATGAAGCTGGCCAACAAACTCGGTCGAGATATTTGTATGTACTATGTACACACCAAGGTACATCCAAATCGGTTCATAAATACGCCTGTTATTACGTGACAAAAATCAGGATGTTTCAAATTGTTAGCCACGCTAGAAAATCAAAATGCTATAACTCATCCATTTCTTAAGATATAGACGAAACAAAAACTGCTTTCGAATCTTTTTATCAAGGTCAAACACATAAGAAAAAAATATTTTTTCAATTTTCAATTTTTTGGTACCACATTTCAAATTAAAATTTTTCTAAAAAATTTAAATGGCCGCCATTTTTAAACAAAATGGCGGATGAAGCTGGCCAACGAACCCGGTCGAGACATTGGTATGTACTATGTATAAACTAAGTTACATCCAAATCGGTTCATAAATACGCCTTTTATCGCGTGACAAATTTCAGGACGTTTCAAAATGTCAGTCACGCTAGAAATTCAAAATGCTGCAACTCAGCCATTTTTTAAGATATAGACGAAACAAAAACTGCTCCGAAATCTTTGTATAAAGGTCAAATACATAAGAAGAAAATATTTTTCCATTTTCAATGTTTTGGTACCATATTTCAAATTTTAATTTTTTTTAAAAAATTTTAAATGGACGCCATTATGAAACAAAATGGCGGATGAAGCTGGCCAACGAACTCGGTCGAGACTTTGGTATGTACTATGTACACACCGAATTACATCGAAATCGGTTCATAAATACGCTTTTTATCGCGTGACAAATTTCAGGACGTTTCAAAATGTCAGCCACGCTAGAAATTCAAAACGCTATAACTCAGCCATTTTTTAAGATATAGACGAAACAAAAACTGCTCCGGAATCTTTGCATAAAGGTCAAATACATAAGAGAAAAATATTTTTCTATTTTTAATTTTTTGGTACCACATTTAAAATTTTAAATTAAAATAAAAAATTAAATGGCCGCCATTTTGAAACAAAACGGCGGATGAAGCTGGCCAACGAATTCAGTCGAGACATTTGTATGTACTATGTACACACCGAATTACATCCAAATCGGTTCATAATTACGAGAGTTACAGTGTGACATAGGTCAGATATATATATCAATTTTGAACGGAGAGGGGTTTCGGGGTGTGGGGGTCATGATCGATGAAAATATACCAAAATTTTTTGAAATCTCTTTCCTCCGAACGGCTGCAATAGGTAGCTTTTTGTAATGAAAGCTACCTAATAAGGAATATGAAAGCTACCTCTTCCTCCCGGCACTGGCTGGAAGGACTTTTTTAGATATAGACGAAACAAAAACTGTTCCGGAATCTTTGTATTAAGGTCAAACACATACGAAAAAATTCTTTTTCATTTTCTAATTTTTTGGTATCTCATTTTAAATTTAAACTTAAAAATTTTTTTTTAATGGCCGCCATTTTGAAACAAGATGGCGGATGAAGCTGGACAACGAACTCGGTTGAGATATTTGTATGTATTATGTACACACCAAGGTACAAACAAATCGGTTCATAAATACGCCCGTTATCATGTGACAAAAATCAGGACGTTTCAAAATGTCTGCCACGCTAGAAATTCAAAATGCTATAACTCAGCCGTTTTTTTAGATATAGACGAAACAAAAACTGCTCCCGAATCTTTTTATCAAGGCCAAACACATAAGAAAAAACATTTTTTCAATTTTCAATTTTTTGGTACCACATTTCAAATTTAAATTTTTCTTAAAAATTTAAATGGCCGCCATTTTTAAACAAGATGGCGGATGAAGCTGGCCAACAAACTCGGTCGAGACATTGGTATGTACTATGTATAAACGAAGTTACATCCAAATCGGTTCATAAATACGCCTTTTATTGGGTGACAAAATTCAGGACGTTTCAAAATGTCAGCCACGCTAGAAATTCAAAATGCTATAATGCTGCCATTTTTTAAGATATAGACGAAACAAAAAATGCTCCGGAATCTTTGTATAAAGGTCAATTACATAAAAAAAAAATATTTTTCCATTTTAAATTTTTTGGTACCACATTTAAAATTTTAAAATTTAAAAAATTTTTTAAATGGCCGCCATTTTGAAACAAAATGGTGGATGAAGCTGGCCAACAAACTCGGTCGAGACATTGGTATGTACTATGTACAGACCGAATGACATCCAAATCGGTTCATAAATACGAGAGTTACAGTGTGACAAATGTCAGATATATATATATATATACATATATATATGAGCAGTAGTACAATCTCTGGAGGACATTGGTATAGACAAACCTTACATCAATAGTATAAAGAAGATTTAGAAGAGAGCAACATCAGCCATCCGTTTGGACAAAGGAAAAGCGAAGATCATGCTTGGAAGAGAGGTAAGACAAGGAGACACCATTTCGCCTAAGCTTTTTACTGCTGTCTTAGAAAATATTTTCAAGAAGCTGGATTGGGAAAACAAAGGGATTAGAATAAATGGGGAATATTTAAGTCATCTCCGATTCGCTGACGACATTGTAATTTTCAGTAAGAGTCCTGAAGAATTGGAAAATATGCTAAAAGAGTTGGCAGAAGTTAGCATTAATGTGGGATTAAAAATAAACTTGGAAAAGTCTAAGGTGATGTTCAATTCAATTGCATCAAATAAGAAAATTGTCTACAACAACACTGAAATTGAAGAAGTGCAAAGTTATGTGTAACTTGGGCAGGAAGTATCATCGGATAATAGTATCATGAATAAAATCAATAGAAGAATAAGAAATGGATGGAGTGCTTTTGGGGAGAACAATATTATTCTGAAGAGTAGCATGCCCCTTTGTTTGAAAAGAAAGGTATTTAACCAATGTGTTTTGCCTGTGCTAACTTATGGAGCAGAAACATGGACGCTAACAAAACGGATGGTACAAAGATTACAAACAACACAGAGAAGTATGGAAAGATGTATGCTAGGTATAACTAGAAGAGAAAGAAAAAGAATAACCTGGATAAGGAATCAGACGAAAGTTTTTGACATCATTGAAAGAATTAAACGGCTAAAATGGAAATGGGCTGGGCACATTGCAAGAAGACAAGACAATGGATGGAGCACAAACACCCTACAGTGGTATCCCAGAGATGTAAAACGGCCAAGAAGACGACCTCAAGTAAGATGGAGTGATGAAATCAGAAAAGTAGCCGGTGTAAATTGGATGACTAAAGCACTAGGCAGAAAACATTGAAAAAATCTGGGGGAGACCTACATCCAGCAGTGGATTGAAAACGGTTGATGATGATATATATATATATATATATATATATATGTCAATTTTGAACGGAGGGTGGTTTCAGGGTCTGGTGGTCATGATCGATGAAAATATACCAAAATTCTTTGAAATCGCTTTCCTCCGAACGGCTGCAATAGGTAGCTTTTTGTAATGAAAGCTACCTAATATTAAAGATTATTTTTATTAACTGTTTGACATTGATACAAGAATTCCAGAGCATTTTTTTTTCGTTTTATCTTTAAAAAATGGCTGAGATATAGCAGTTTGAAACTCTAGGGTGTCTAACAGTTTAAAACGATATGATTTTTGTTATGCGTTCTCACTCGTGTATATTAATCGATTTCGATGTGGCAGGGTATATGAACAGGACATATGAAGATCTCGGCTGAGTTCATTGGTTTGCTTCTGTCACCATATTGATTTAAAATGGATAAGCATTTTTTTCGTTTTTATCTTGAAAAATGGCTGAAATATAGCAGTTTGAAAATATAGGGTGTCTGAAATTTTAAAACGATCTGATTTTAATTATGCGACAGCACTCGTATATATTTTCCGAATTCGATGTGGCAGAGCATGTGAACGGGACACAAGAAGATCTCGACTGAGTTGATTGGTTTGCTTCATTCACCATGTTGTTTTAAAAAGGATAAGATAGGCTTCAAAATATCTCCAAATTTGGCGACCAAACATATATCACTCTAAATGAAACTAACTTGGATATAGCTCACTAATTTAGCGAAATTCTCATTCTTATTCATCAGTATTGACGAAAACTGGTATTGAATCTTCTATAATCGGGTTCCACAAATTTTAGCCACAAATTTCCACAAATTTTGAGTAAATAAGCTGGATTTTTAAAACAAGGAAAAAGCTACCTTTTCTACCCGGTACAGGCCGGAAAACTTTTTTTACACAAAATGCCAGTTTTAGTACAGAAATTTTATTTCATTGTATTGTTCTATTGTAAAGTGAATATTTCCATAATACTGCGTTGTAACAATTTTCAAAGTGGAATAAATAAATACAATATTGATGAAGTATGGTTCCAATATCAGTTTGCTTTGAAAATTCTTAAACCCTATAAAATATTATCTTGATATAAATATTCTGAATAATTCTTTTGCTGATTTAACCTTCCAAATCGCTGATGAAAAATATATAGCATATTCAGGATAAAAGGTATTCCTATAGTTAGAAAAAAAATTGAAAAGGAAGTGAATAATTAAATGAAGCTTAAAAGTATTATTGTTTTTTTTTTGTCTGTTTTTAACTCTCTGGAGCGCCTGATGTCTCTCCTTCATTGTCATAAAAATGTTCGTGAAACCAATGTTAATTTAAGATTTTTTTCTTGTTTGTTTGTTTCCAAAGCACACTTCATATCTCTTTATTTTACATACATTTTAAACTACAATTATGTTAAAAATGTTTTTGTCTACAGCCGATTTATGTTGTTTTTGAGAAACAGAAAAGTACTGAAAAACTGTATAGAGGCAT
This sequence comes from Maratus speciosus, assembly GCA_963932465.1. Taxonomy (NCBI): domain Eukaryota; kingdom Metazoa; phylum Arthropoda; class Arachnida; order Araneae; family Salticidae; genus Maratus; species Maratus speciosus. The sequence goes on along the minus strand of OZ010787.1, from coordinate 154,586,913 downwards.
GAGAACCTTTGTAGGTTTACCAACATTCTTGAGTAAATTACTGTAGGTTTCTGGGATATTTCTTAGTTCAAGTGTTAATGAAATTTTATTGCGTATTTATAAAAGTTTTTAGTTATTTTCAAACAAAAGACTTATAAGGATTACATTTTAAGAAATAATAATTCCCAATTTTTAATGTGGCAACATTTAGATTTTAATATGTTAATTATTCTGACTATCCTTGTACAAAGAGTTTTAAATAATGCTGAAAATCTATATCACCGTTTGATGTGCTCTTTTATTTCTGTTATCGATATTGGCTATTAGTATATAAAATAGAATTCTAATTTCATTTTAGGGAATGTCTCATATTTTCATAATACCATTCATATAAGGGACGATTCCCAGCCATAGTAAAACTATAAGTTCTTTAAAATATATTTATTTTGGAAGACTGGATGTAAGGCATAGAGCATTCATTTTGCTAAAAAATGTGAACTCTTTAAAGAAATTGTAGAGTACGCACACAGACAAAAATAAATAAATAAATAAAAATGCGAACGATGGCTATAACTTCAGCTCTAATTAATATAAGAAAAAATGAAAACTAATTCGCATACAATTGTTTATGATTGTCTGTATTTTTTTTTCTAATTAGTTATCTACATATTAAAATTGAACATAGCTTTTAAAAATTCAATAGCGACACCATTTTCATTGTATATTTAAGTTCTCCATGCAAATTAGCATACATTTTGAATGATAAGTTAGTAACATATAAATTATTGAATTGAGGTAATCAATGTTAAAAATAAATATCTGCTATTTACAGAAAATTCTAACAATGATTTTTTTATTTGAGCATTTTTAGTTTTATAAATGATACATAGTAAAAACACAAACATAATGAGCATGCATAGTTTGTATAGATATCCTTTTCTAATAACAGTTATTAATTAATTATGTGATTATGAAAACTTCATAAATGAAGATTATTTTTTCGTTACCATTAAATTCTAGATAGTCGTAAACCAACCAAAGAATAAATTTTCCTTCATCTTTACTATTAGATGTCAAATTATGGGTAGATATGTAAAATCGGCTACTGTCAGGGGCCATATTTAAGATTAAAGTTGAAAATATCTTTTTCTACTATTTCATGCACGGTAAATGTAGCAAGTAACGGATTTGCAATTTATGGATTTTATTCTAACACTCACGTTAAACAAAAATTATTACATTATTCTTTTAATACATTTAGGCGCGATATTACGCAATTTTAAAAATGCTTTTCTCAATATTTACACAGTCCCGGGACACAAACTCATATTTCGCGTATCTTCAAAATATATACTCCAATTTGTGGGGTAAATGCGGCATGACAAATCGAATGAAATGGAGAAATATAGGGGTTCTTAAAAAGATTTTCAAAGTTATAAGTATAAAAATACTTATGTATACTGTTCTTAAAAAAAACTACAATCCTGTGCTTTCTAAAATTAGCTAGAAGATAAGATATTTTCCGCAAATTGTCATTTTTTATTGACCGACTTTCAAGAAAGGATTATGTTTCTAACGTATGTGTACGCATGGTTTTTGAACGAATGCTTCGATTTTGTCATTTTTTTTTTATTGGGATGAGCTTGTTTTGATGATTCTTCCAACAAGGACTAAAACAAATGACAAAAATGACAAAAAGAAAAAAAAAGAAAGAAAAATGACAATATGTGGAAAATCCCCAGCTAATTTTAAAAAGAATACGAAATTCAACTCACGATAATCGACTGGCCTTTTTATATGAGTTGCTCTATATAGTTGACTACTAAATTGTGAAAAAAGGTGTTATTGTTTATGCATGCGTAATTAAAAGTTATTTTATACAAATGCTCATATTTCATTAAATAATAAATATATTTGCATTCTAATTACTGTACATTGCTCCTATTGTACTTTGTCAAGTTTCTTAATATTGGCGTTAAATTTGGTTGAAAACCCTGCTTGATATAAACAAAAACTTCCGGAAACTTCGGGAGGGTTGACCCACCCATCAATTTTCATATTTAAAAGAATTTCAGAGTTTTATCAATAGGTGTCAACAAAAGCTACAGGAATGCTCAAACAACGTTTTTCATTTCCGAGAGATAATCGAAATAGGTGTGGAAAAAAATCAAGTGTGAGGTGTTTCAACCCTAAAAGTTGTGTTTTTTATAAATATTTTGTAAGCTTATTTCAGATAAATTATATCATAGAAATTTAAGTAAGTACGTTTTAAGTAATGCAAAAATATTGAGCTTTCATTCCAGGCATAAAGATTGTACAGCAAGTTAGGCGCTTAATATAACAATGTGCTATGCTTTAGAAAACGTCTATGTAGGGAGGCTTGACCCAGTCAATGTGAGGGAGGGTTGACCAGATGCTCAAGGCTCCCTTAATTATGTGGTTTTTGAAATCTTTTTATTATACACTGTGCATAATGAAAAGTTACTGGTTATATATATAAAAGAATGTAAATGTATTCTGTAAAGCTTCAGTAAAATGGGGTGATGGAAAAGAAAATGGTTAAAACTGACTGAAGAAAGATGTGAAAAATTGCTCGAAAATGGGAAAGTTGATAGGAACTTTCTTCCATTTAAATATTACTTACAATAGGTAAATAGAAACAGTGGGAAATACTAGAAGGAACTAGAAATGGTGAAAGCAGCAGTCTTAACACTTTCAAGGGCAGTGGTATGTTTACAAAACCACTTAATTTTAATTCCGAAACGTTACAATGGCACCAGAATTTTGTTAAAATCTTTTCCATTTAATATGTATGTCAAATATAGCCTTTTTCATATTTCCAAATAAATTTGTTCGTAAATTCCGGTGCCAGTCATTTATTTTAACATTTTAGTACTGAAAGCACTTTGCCCCTTAAAGGTTTAAATCATGTTAATGATAAGTTAAGTGCTCATGCAACTGTAAAAGAACATATCATCGATCGAAAAACTTTAGGAAAATATGTAGACAAATTTCACCAGTGTGAATACAGTGAGATGAAGCCAAACTATGTGACAGCTAGAGTTGTTAGGTAGAGTGTCACAAAAAATAGGGCAAGGATACAAAAAAAAAAAAAAAGAGACAGTGGCTCCTAAATCCGAACACAATTAACATGAATCACTATGAAGGCGTAACCTGTCTCTAACAGAGTTCTGCCTTAAATGTTAAAATTTCATTTTTCTTGCTGTACAATTACACCTGCTCAGACAAAATACTGCTTAAAACAAAATTGTTCTCCTTTGACTTGCGATTGCGCCTCAACACGTTTGTTTAAGCATCATAATTTTAAAAAAATATTTTTTTATAATAATTAAGGCATGTAGCATAAACTTATTTTGCTTTTTTTTTAAACTGATTTTATTTCTCTTCACAAATATTGCATTATAAAACAAAGTGGGCCAAGTCTCCCATATAGTGGGTCAACCCTCCCATAGGTGGGGAGCTTTGACCCATTATTTTTTCATGATTAAAATCAATAATTTTTCAAATTTGTTATATGTTACACTTATGTAGCAATTTTATTTTGATAACTGATTGTATAACAAAGAAAATGATATATAAAACTTGATTCTACGTTCAATATTTAAAAAATAAAAAATTATTTTGTAAAAAGTGGGTCAACCCTCCCTAGTCTTCCCTATATCTTCCTAAATATAAGTGTTATTTTTACACAAATGAACATAAATGTGGTGCAACACACTCATTTGTCATGTGGTATAGCTACAGATCATTTAGACCTTTTAATCATTAAAATACAGGGCTAGTTTGCACGGGACGAAATTTCAAATCCCGGCCCGATGTAAAAACTAAAAGTTCGGCCCCGGCCCCACCCGGCACGTTTATAATTTCTCATTTCACGGCCCCACCCGACCTAACTTAATTGTTACAAAAAATTACTATAAAAAAATACAAATAAGATTTTCTTAATGCATATTCATAGAAAATTTTACAGTATATTTTACATTACTATATCAGTGGTGGAAAATTGGCGCAGAGGTGGAGCCTATTGACACCACTAAATTTTTATGGTATTATTCAGTTTAATAAAAACTCAGAAATTTGATCATTAGATAAGAGGAAAAATACTACTGTAATTTAGTGGTGCCAATGGGCTCCACCTCTGCGCCAATTTTCCACCAATGCTATATGTTCGCAAGGCGTGGAATATAGAATAGAAACATTAATGATCACAGATAGACCTTCAGACTATAAAATAAAAAAACAAATATTAAAAAATTAATGTAGTTCAGAATAAAATAAAAAATATAGTTAAAAAAAATCATAACTTTGAAGCGCCGTGATAAAAAAAAAAAAAAAAAATGTAGATTTTTCCTATTTCTCTATAATTTATTAAAGTATATCCAAAGAGATTCCGTTAACGGAAGTTTTCTATCGCTAATACTATTTTCGCAAAAACAAACAAACAAAAAAAATTGCTTGCCCGACACGTCCTGGGAACAATTAAGTCCGCTCCGGCCAGACCCGGACCGGACATGTAGAATGAAATGTATTCCTAATCTCGGCCTGACCCGATTGTGCCAAAAAAATTAAGGCCGAGCTCAGACATGATCTAATGGTCCAATGCCTATCTCTCCGTTGAACATATTATATTTCTATACTGGTGTTGTCAAGCTAGCATCGGCTCATGTAGTGAATTTTTACGTATTCTCTTCCCAGTCACGTCCATTGAAAATTGTTCATGTTTTATCAGCTTAGTTTGATTCTTACAGATTTAATTTATCGGGCCTCTAGGGCCGATTAATTTTTTTATCGGCCCGACCGGCACCTTTAAACTATTTTTCGGGACGGCCCTTTAAAAATATTGTCTTCATTCTGCCGGCCCGTTTGAAAAATTGGCCTTATTTTGTCCGGCTTCGGGTCAAACCCAGCGCCATGCAGACCTATAATACAGTGTGATCTCACACATTATTTTTTATTGAATTTGTTATCGGTCTTCTAATTGTTCACACGTGACTAAATTTTCACTGAAAAATATGAGATCAAATATATTTTTTTTTTTACATACCTGAAGTTCCAAAAGAATTCGTCAAGTATTTTTCTTGGCATTTGACAAAACATCTAAAATCGAAAATGTCCGAACACTTTTGACCAGATAGTGTAACTTAAAAAATATTGTAAAACTAAAATGATAATGATAGAAACTCAAAAATATATACAACAAAATAATGTACCAAAATGGAAGCATTTACACAAAAAAAAATTAGAAATATCCAGATATATTCTTTTTTTCAGACACAATTGTGGCACTATGTCAACCTATTTCTTTCTTTCGTTTTAAGCATTAATTAAATAAAAATTTACTGGCCGTATTCATCCGTTCTTACTTTTATTACAGTAATTTCATTTCAATCCAAATTTATTCCAGTTACAATAACAACAAAAATATATGCCAAATAATCCGCATAATTAGCAAAGAATTACGTCGATAAATCCAGACTTAACGTCCTTGGAATAAATATAAATTATCAATGAATTCAAGTAATGGTAACTCATTATATATAATTAATTTAATTGTCATTAGTAAGATTAAAATTCGATGTTAGTTTAGAAAGACTAAAAAAAATTAACTTACTAATTCTTGTAAAACAAAAACTTAATATGCTATTTTTCTATCTGTACAGAATTTTCAATATTTCTTTTGACGCGAAAAATTCTATAGAAAAGCTTTAATTTCTTTTACTGGAGACTTTCTGAAGCCAGCAATAAACTTAAAAAATAAGCAATAATTAGGGAGCGAAAAAAAATTAGTTTATCCTATACTGGGAATGCTTCACATTATTTATTAATTTATACTAAATGCAGTTTAAATTTTGATGACTCTTGTTTTTTCTCACGTAAATTTTTCCAGAATATATTAGGAGAGATATTTCTTTGAAAATATAAGGTTAATTAAATTTTTAACATGTCTCGAAATTTAACTTTTCGATATTCAAGTCTTTCATTTACAATTTCACAGTTAATTAAATTTAAGGCTTTACTCATTGCTAAAAAATCAATATTTAAAAAATATATAATTTAATGCTGTATAGCTAATTTTATTATATAAATTTGCGAAGCAGAGTGAAACATGATGATTAACATTTTAGCCAATAAATTACCTTAAAACTCACAAAATGTTATTTTCCAAGATACAATTACGAGATAAACTAAGATTTTTGTACTGCCGTACTATGTTTCACATAGTAGATACCTTTTTTTGTTAAGGAAATGGCGAACTTTGAAATGAGCAAAAGTCGGGTAAAATTGCAATACTTTTTGTTTTTGCGTTACAATTACTTTTTCTTTCTATATTGCCATATTCCTGTTAAGCAAAAAGTATGCTTTTGTGCTACTCAAAGGTAAGTAATTAAAATAACATATCAATTCGATTTTTCTCAAAGCAATAATTTTACAGTCTATATGTATCTTTAAAATGCTTCCCTGCGTTGTAATTTTTGTCCAAAATTTTTTCTATCTGTAAAGAAAAATCTTGATTCATACTACAAGAAATCTATGAAATTAGTTTTGGAATAATGGTTTATTAATGTTCTCAAATCTCTTATAAATTTTATTGCCATGTATATTTTTAATAAAAATTAAGCTTCGTGCCAATTTTTTTAAATAACTGTCTCTCGTATAAAATAAAATGGATGCACATTTTTTAATATGGTATTGTTAAATAATAAAAGGAAAAAAATAGCTGAGATATTTTGAAAACTGTAACACATGGAGCATATTATCTAATAATAATAATAAAATTAAAAGCTTTAAAAATATTGAATTTTCATTGAATTGATTAAAAAAATAGTTATTGATTTCATGGTACCTTTGAAGAATTTCTTGTTGGAATAACGTTAATAATAAAAAATATTTTTAATAGTCTACCGTCTCTCGAATGCACTCAGTATTAAAGTGATTTCGACAGAATAATTATGATTTATTTTATTATTCACTTGACATAGTTCTCTAATTTGTTAATGAAAACATCGATTAGACGTACCAGGATTTGGCGAATATAATAGCATTTTTTATGATGAAATTTAATTAGTATAATTAATAATTATTTTGCATGTGATTGATTAAAATCCCATCAGAACTGTTTGATATAAAAATATCAAAACACTAACAGTATGAAAGATAAAATATTAATTGATTAAGATTAAAACCTTGGATATATTAAACTTTTGATTCTCACTACAAGGCAGTTTTTAAAAATAGTTGTTCATGTTTTAAAATATAAATAATACTGGCAATTTCTATACCGTATTTACAAGTGTATAATGAGAATTCTGTTTTTTGATGGGGAAAAACGAGAAAAAGTTATTCCTCCATACTAATTTAAATGCGGAAAATCGAGAAATTTGACATTAAATTACGGTGTAGAAATTCTGATTAAAAAAAAAATAATAACCTTGAATTATCGTATTTACTCACGTATATTATGATCCTTATTAAAAAACCACAAAATTAATGTTTTTGCAATGTGTACTTTTCTTCAACTGGTACTTCGTTTTATTATAAATCACAGATACCACCAATATATGTACTATATGTTATTTTATGATAACTTCATAAGGCACAACAGCGCTATTTCTAAAATTAAAAAAAAATAATCATTATCTTAAGAAAAATCAAAACCTATATGAAGTAGAATCGTCACATGCTATATCAAAAATCTTCAATCCAATTTCATAATATTAAACCGGAAGAAAAAGAATTATTAGAATACATTATGCCTAGAACAATTCACAATGCATAAATTAAGTCAGGTAAAAGTCTGATTATTTAATGCCCCTATATATGGACAATTTTATCAAGAAAGCTACATGTTGTACGTAGAGAAAGCATTCATGGATGCATATAGCTTTCAAAATTATTCAGTAATAACTGCTCCTCATCCTATTTTTTAGGACTAAATTACGTCAGGTAAAAGTCTGATTATTTAATGCCCCTATATATGGACAATTTTATCAAGAAAGCTACATGTTGTACATAGAGAAAGCATTCATGGATGCATATAGCTTTCAGAATTATTCAGTAATAACTGCTCCTCATCCTATTTTTTAGGACTAAATTTTCGCCTAAAAGCGTACATTATATATGCGTATTTTATTATTTTTGAACAATTTCAGTAATTTAAATGCTGAATGAAATTATAAAATATACAGAAATTAACTTATTTGACTATATGTCATTATTTCAAGACATGAAACTGACACTATTATAGCTAGATTTGAACTGTTCAAAGCTAAAAATTTAATACAGTCTTGCCGCTTTAAATTATTTTGCTCCGGACTGAAATATTTTTTTTTTGAAATACACACTTTTTGCTTCTGTTATTATTTTGAATAAATGAGTTGCCATTTCAAGATATAAATGATAATAAATATTTCCTGTGACTGTATTACAAAAAATGTATTTATTTGTTAACAGTAATTGAAACTTGTTAAAAAAATTGAAGAGCAATAATGGAATTTACATTATAGTTGATCATGGTAATGAATCGAATATATGAACTGTGAATACTAGCAACCTTTCTTCGTAATGTGATTATCTCATCATATAAGTAAAGAATAATTACAAAAACGTCCTTCTTTAAATGATGGACTTTACAATGAACCAGCAAATCATCATTATTTTGTTTGTAATGGGCCGAAAATGGCGATTTCTCTTCTCAAAAATTCAATAAGTCATCGGGCATCATCGTTTACGAAAATTTCGAAATCATACATTTTATGTAGTAATGAAATTTGTTAAATATATTTTACAAAGAAATGGCAATTTACAAAGACATTATGTCTTATTGTGCATTATTTTGAGATTATAAATGACTGGTTTTAATAATCATTTTAAGAATTACTGTAATAATTAACTAATTATTAATTAATATATGTCAATATATGTTGAAAATAAATTTTTAGTAAAAAAAATATTTTTATTTCAGATGTAAAGGATTTTTCAAAAGAACTGTCCAGAATAAAAGGGTATATACGTGTGTTGCGGATGGTAATTGCGAAATAACAAAAGCTCAGAGAAATCGTTGTCAATACTGTCGATTTCAAAAATGTCTTCGGCAGGGAATGGTTTTAGCAGGTAAGTTCTTATCGTCTAAAGTGTCATTAGATTAATAAAATCTTTTAGCTTTTATTTTCTTAGATTAATATTAAAATAAATATCTCTCCTTTCTACCTTTATTCCCATATTTAATGACACCTATGCATATAGAAGAGTTAATATAGTAGTACGTAAATGAGCCATGGATAATGAGACTTCTCCAATCTCATCGACATAAGCATATTAAATTCTGTATTAATATGGATTTGTTTTGTAGAAGTAAATTCAAATCATCCAAAGCAAATCATGTATGTTTCATCCTAAAATAATTTTAGTCGCATTTAAAATTATTAGTATCCACATACAAACCATATTATTAATTCAAGCTAATGTTTTGTTTCGGAGACATTTCTTAAAACATTTACTCTAAATTATGTAAAGGAAAGAATCCCAATGTATGAAAAATTAAATATAAGTTAATTTTACTCTCTGAGAAATATATTTTATTATCTTCCAAAAAGTATTGGACACATTTCTTTATTTTCGAAGCATACAATGCTTTATTAATAAAAAAGGTAACATATTTCATCAAATTTAGAAATTACAAATTCCTTAATGGAAAAAATATAGAAATAAGATATTTGCTCGTTTCCTGTTCAAATTAAAAATTTATTTCTTTACTTTGAAATTAAAAATATCAAAACAAAGATGTGTATTCTGTTAATCTATATAACGATATTTTTTAGATAGTTATTAGTTTTCAAAGAAAATGCTATATGCATAATACTTTGTATTAGATACAGTGCAAATAAACAAAAACAGGAAAAATTTAACGCAAAAGAAAACGTAGATATTATTATGATTTATAAATTATTAAAAAAAAAAAAGAAATGCAGCAGTATTCAAAAAGGAACTGTGTAGTTTTTCTTACGCCTTTTCATAAAATTGATGAAGGTATTTAAATGCTGAAAATTATTTAAATATGAATTATCAAAGAGTATTTGATGATTATTTTTAAGAAGTTTCAACTAGAGAATTTCAGTAAAAATATACAGTTTATATTAACGTTGTTTCGGGAAAAAACTGCAAGAAAGCTAAATAGGACGTACCTGGTTTAGAAATTTACCTGGATTTGCCAGATATTGACATTATGCATCAAATTTACAAATGAAAGTTTGCGTAAAAATTTCTGAAATGCCTTTACTTTTCGTTAAAAAGAACTAATCTGATTTAAAGTTTTCTAGATAAGAACATTTAAAACAGACATTACAAACATGGAAACTTACCTAAGCAAGAGACTTGAAATTAAATTGCCATGTTTTGTGTTAAAAGGATATCTATACATTTACAACAACTGAAATTTTCCTTTTCATTATTTCATAGCACAAACTGAAATCGTATCCTAGATTTTTTATGCTATAAATTATTTATAAATGAATGTATCAATAATGAAATAATAACAACAACAACAACAACAACAAATCTATCAAGCAGAATGGTCGTTCTACCAAGCCAAGCTATAAAAAAATAATAACCCCGCCAAACAAACAAACGCCAAGAACAAAACGGCAAGAAACCGTAACTGATTATTATACTGAAGACAACTTCTCCATGTTAAATCGGCCAAACCTGCCAGCGTAAAATTTCCCATATCAAAAGAACCAATCGTCGCAGAATAATATAACCAGAACCATAAGAACCTAATAAAGAAGGTCTTCAATTTGAGACCAAATGCATCTTCATAAATTAATTATAAACAGAGATATAGATTTTTTTAAATAACGTCGAGATACTGAAAACGATCGATTATTTTTCTTCGTCACACTTTATATTTAAATCGAGGCAGAGACTTAAATAATGGACAGAAAAAAGTAAGGATTGCATTTTTGGACAGATATTTACTCAATCTACGTGCTTTTATAAAATTCAGCTTTAAAAACATAAAATTTCTGTTCTTAATTAGCGAAAAACTGTTAATTAATTCTAAAATTTACAAATTATGCCAAACAGCGATAAACCCGCCAAAACATTTTAGAAATATTATACTATCCTTTTATATTATCCTTTTGCATTGATTTCATCGCAGAAAACTGTGGTCGGGATCCAGATAGATTTTTCGCTGTTAGCGGAATGAATTTGACCAATCAAAAACCTGTATGTTTGAGAATTTTTTGCTGTTTTTGGATCCCGGCCCATGTCATGAAAGTTTTGCGTCATTTTCTTAATGCCATGGATGAAATGCAATGTTTGTAGAAATCTAGGCTGGGATCCAGATAGATTTTTCGTTGTTAACGAAACAAGATTCACCAATCAATAGCCTGCATTTCTGCAAACAGCGAAAAGTTCGCAAAAATGCAGGCTTCTGATTGATGAATCTCGTCTCGCTAACGGCGAAAAATCTATCTAGATTGCGGCCAAATTATGTTGAACACAATTTTGAATTTCCACAACCCAGAAAGGGCGGGTGGGTCAACCGCCGCGGCGAGCGGCCTATTTTCGTCCGCAGCCCTTTATTCTTCTACTTTTTCCGACTCTTTTGCTGAAGCAAACCGGGTTCCCAGCCACGTCCCGAGTAAAAGATACTCTAGCGAAAGCAAGATTGATATATATATATATATATATATATATATATAAATAATTGAAACCGGACAAATTTAAAAGGGAAATTACACAAATTAAAGGCACCGAAAACTGGGAAGGGAGGGCTTGGGGCGATGAAGCTACCGAACGACCCCTACTGCTTCTAGCATATTATTAGTCTCGGTCGGCGGTTGGGGGTGGGAGGGTGGGTCGACCGCCACGGCGAGCGGCCTCTTTTCGTCCGCAGCCCTTTATTCTTCTACTTATTCCGACTCTTTTGCGGAAGCAAGGTTCGTAGGTCCCCAGCCACGTCCCGAGTAAAAGACACTCTAGTGAAAGCAAGATTGATATATATTAAAAAAAATTGATACCGGACAAATTTAAAAGGGAAATTACACAAATTAAAGACACCAAAAACCGGTAAGGGAGGGCTTGGGACGATGAAGCTACCGAACGACCCCTGCTGCTTCTAGCTTATTATTAGTCTAATTAGGACTTAGTAGAAGGTTCTCATAACAGCAGTATATATTCGAAATTATTTAAGGCATTGGTTATTAACTCCTTTGCTATACATTTCGATATTAAGGAAGTTATTGTTTCCATAGCGACAGTACTTTTCTCTATTGCTTTCTCTAAAACACAAATATCAAAATTTAAGCACCAGCGCTCAGAAACAACACCATAACAGAGAGTCTTTATACATAAGAGTGGTGATATATGCATAGGAGTTTCAAGTTTTTTTCAAGTTTCCATTTCAAGTTTTTGTTGAAAGTACGGTAATCCACTTTCTTGAATTAGACGATACGCACATGGACGAGTTCTATTAGACTACACTGGTGAAATACACTGGTGTCCAAAATTAAGGAAGAGTCCCTTAATGCTCATTTTTAAGTAAGCGAATACTCAAAAGGAAATAATATAATTCAAATAATCACAATTCCTACAACACAGCTAGTCAATATAGCATCTCATTCATGTCACACATGGTCACGAGTGTCAAAGTCACTACGGTGAAGCAAAAAAATAGGAAATTCCACACGTCTCATTATGAGTCTCAAATGATTCCTATATGTGGCTTCACTGAGACGTCACTGTGACTGCTGCTTTGTGACGAGTCACCATGTGACTTTACAATGTAGTTACATTGTGACTCTCATGTGACTGCCATTTTTAGACTCAATTTCAAAGTCATCATGAACGTTGCACTATGATAAGTCACCAAATAATAACACATTATAGTCACATGGTGACTTTTTACAAAAGAGCACAATGGTGACTTCACAGTAGTGTCCTTGTCACCTGAAAGTCATCATGTTACTTTAATGTGACATTATTTGGTAACTTATTACAATGCAGCGTTCACGACGACTTTGAGATTGAGTCTGTAGATGACAGTCACATGAGAGTCATAATGTAACTACATTGTAAAGTCACATGGTGACTCGTCACAAAGCAGCAGTCACAGTGACGTCTCAGTGGAGTCACATATAGTGATCATTTGAGACTCATAATGAGATGTATGGAAATTCCTGTTTTTTTTTGCTTCACTGTAGTGATTGTTATACTTGTGACCATGTGTGACATGAATGAGATGTTATATGGACTATCTGTGCTGTAGAGATAGTAATTATTCGAATTTTATTATTTCCTTTTGAGTATTCGCGTACTTAAAAATTAGCATTTTGGATCGGTCCTTAATTTTGGACACCAGTGTAGTTCAACAAGCATTAGCCTGAAAATAATAAAACGCTCGCAAAGACCTTTAACGATTTGTTTTTGTCACTTCTACCAATAACTTTTATTGACCGTATGTCACTATTTCGTTATAGAGGCACACTTTTCATAATTTCGTTATCGAAAATAGACGTTATTTAACAACAATAATCTAAATAACTCAGCATAAAAGTTTTTATCGTTTCCGTAATAAACGAGATTTTTTTTTACATTGATGGCAACAACATTTTGTTAGGGATCCAGGTAGATTTTTCGCTATTTTCTAAACAAGATTGTCCAGTGAAACGTCTGCATTTTGCAAAACTTTGGAAAAGAACGAAAAGTTTGCATAAATTTAGGTCCAGACTGTTTAATATCGTTTCAAAAATATTGAAATATTTATCTAAATTCTTACAATACACTGTTAAAAATTTCGTGAAAATTTACCTCTGCTTTTAAAGACTATCTATTTTCTGACAAATGAGAACGCTACATAAACGCCTATGAAGCATTCTTGGTAAATCATCCGAAAAATCCACCGAGCTCCATAATAGTAGGGGGAGCTAACTCACCCGTCCACTTTTTGCCGCGACCGCATTAAGCTTTCAGTGTGCGCAAGTAATGAATCCTGACTTTTCTTAATATTTGAAGCATTTTTTTCAAACCTTTCCGTATACTTTTTTTTCTTTGTTTGTCGTTGTTTTACTTATCTAAAATTTCATTTTAAACTACTATCAAATTAAAACTTTGCGATGAATTTAAATAAAATCTATAGTTTTTCAATAAAAATATACCTATCAGTGAAGATTGTAACAACTTCGTTATATATTTTTTAAAGAAAATCTAATTTGAAAATATTTACCCTATACTATTTTATGAGATAAATCTATATTTTGCCTCGAAAATTCTTTGTCGTTGTACTCCTGATCGGGCTGTTTGATTTAGGTCGAGGTCCAGATAGATTTTTTGTTGTTTAGCGAGACGAGATTGACCAATCAGAAGCCTGCATTTTTGAAAACAGGCAGAAGTTTGCAAAAATGCAGGGTGCAGATTGGTCAATCCCGTTTCGTTAAACTGCGAAAATTCTATCTGGAACCTGGCCTTAATGTATCAAAATATGGAGTTTGGTTTCTGTACTATTCTGGGGCTCAGTTATAGCGTCTAGAAATATAGGTCGGGATCCAGGTACATTTTTGCAAACAGTGAAAAATTAGCAAAAATTCTGGCTTCTGATTTGTCAATCTTGTTGTGATAACAGGGGTAAATCTATCTGGATCACGGCCATTGTGTGGAAGCCGGCTATTCCAGTTATGCTTTAAAAGTGCTAAAATTTTAATCCCAGAACTATTAAAAATACTGAATGACAAATGTCGATCAAAGCAACATTTTCTAGATCTTCAATGGGTGAAACGTTTTCTCAATTGATTTCTTTTGCAATAGTTACGTTGGAATTACCATATGTCGCTGTGATCGACGTTCGTCGTTCAGTCTCGTTCAACATTTACAGGATAAAGTTTTAGCACTTTTCATAAGCCGATTTTTAAACTATATCTTCTAGACGCTATAGCTCAGTTATAGCGTCTAGAATAGATGTTACAGGGTCAATCCATTTCAAGTGGTCCAGCACTGGTTGCTCGACCCTTTTTGAAAAATCTGAAATTTTTTGTACAACAACCCTAACATGATGGAAGTTCAAAATGAATTTTTGTTTGTGCATGGCGGCCATCTTTGTTTCATTCTCTGCAGCAATTTTCTCTCAAGAAGGGTTTACGGAATTGTAAATAATTCATCGTTTATTTCTCCAATTTAAGTGCGGATTAAAGCAATTTGTACAGAATACGATGGGCTAAAAATTTGGTAATAGAGTAGTTTCCGAAACTAACTGCTTATTGGTGAAATTTAAGCATAAAGTATCAGGTTTTTTCCAAAATTTGTCCGTTTACAAGAGGAAATTTTTCTAGCAAGGAAAACTGTCGACATTTTTTTTTTTTTTTTTTTTTTTTTTTTTTTTACAAATAGGCCGAAAGTACTTTTACTCACACGCCAAGTTCCAGATCTGGGACTTGCTTTCTCTTCGCAAAAAAAAAAAAAAAAAAATCCCAAATTTTTCAAAAATGTCAAAAATCGCACTTTTGAGGCTTTAATATCTCTCGTGGAGCACGAGATAAAAATCTGAAATTCTGGTTTCTGAGAGTATTGTATGGTAGTGTTATGCACAAGAAATTTCAGGATGGAGATTTGACTACAAGCTGAGATATGGCAAGGACAACATGTCAAAACAATACTGCCAAACTAGCAGTTGTTTTGTTATAGTCACAGGTAAGTATTTATATCAGAGTGTCATTTAAATTTATTTTTTTTATTATTTTTAAATAATAGTAACAGAAAATAAAGCCTTTTGCAAAGCTTAAAAATTAATTTAAAAAAGAATTATGCCTATGGCCTACATTTTGTATGGTCTCAGTAATTTTTGTTGTAATTTCAGTA
Source organism: Maratus speciosus (assembly GCA_963932465.1). Classification (NCBI taxonomy): domain Eukaryota; kingdom Metazoa; phylum Arthropoda; class Arachnida; order Araneae; family Salticidae; genus Maratus; species Maratus speciosus. The sequence goes on along the minus strand of OZ010787.1, from coordinate 154,571,061 downwards.
ACTAAAAGAAACCTCAGCACTTTTACAAAAAAAAAAAAAGATATTTTTATACAAGACCTGAGACAAAAACAGAACAGGGAAAGAGAAAAGCTATTAATGTTGACATAATTGTTGAGACACGATCAAACGTTTCAAAACACATTCCTGCTTGTTGGTTTCAAAACCACAATGTTAATGCTGCTTGCCAGTCCCTGAAACTTGTTCCTGCCATACGTATGTGCCTATGAATGAAACTTTATATGATGTTACCATGCACCAGTCTCAAGTAATTTTCAGAAAGTAAAGATATCCAAACCTCTTTCAAAATTTATACTACAGAAAAATGACATTTTTGCATAAGAAGTAAGCTAGGAATTATCAATGAAGTGAGACTTGCACATAGTGATTTCAATGTTTATTTCTGTGAGCCAGCAGGGCCAAGATCTTCAATCAAGTTATCAAGAGATGACAAGACTTGGTTCCTACAAATTAAATTTTGAGAAAGATCAAAACTTTTAAACCAACAAGCAAGAATGTGTTTTGACACGTTTGATCATGTCTCAACAAGTATGACAACATTAACAGCTTTTCTCTTTCCCTATTCTGTTTTTGCCTCAGGTCTTGTATAAAAATATTTTTTTTCGTTATGTAAAAGGTCTGAGGTTTCTTTTAGTTACTAAAATTACTTACAAAAAATACTGAAACCATGAAAAATGTATGGCCTTAGGTATAATTATTTTTTTAATTAAGTGCTAAGTTTGAAAAGGGGTTTATTTTCTGTTACTATTATTTAAAGATAATCAAAAACACAAATTTAAGTGAAACTCTGAGATAAATACTTAGCTGTGTCTACAACAAAACAATAGTTTGGCAGTATTGTTTTGACATGTTTCCTTTACCATATCTCAGCTTTTAGTCAAATCTCCATCCTGAAATTTTTGTGCATAATACTACCATGCAATACTGTCATAAATCAGAACTTCAAATATTTTTATCTCGTGCCCCACCAGATATATCAAAACCTCAAAAGTGCGATTTTTGACATTTTTGAAGATTTTGGGAATTTTTTTAGCGAAGAGAAAGCAAGTTCTAAGTCTGGAACGTGGCGTGTAAGTACAAGTACTTTCGGCCTATTTGTAAAAAAAAAAAAAAAAAAAAAAAAAAATGTCATATTCACAGTTCTCCATATTTCCTTTTGTAAATGGACAATTTTTGGAAAAAAACTGAAACTTTATGCTTAAATTTCACCTATAAGGATTTATTTTCAGAAACTACTCTATTACCAAATTTTTAGCCCAATGTATTCTGTACAAATTGCTTTAATCCGCGAGAAATAAACGATGAAATATTTACAATTCCGTAAACCCTTCTTGTGGGAAAATTGCTGCAGACGATGAAACAAAAATGGCCGCCATGCACAAACAAAAATTAATAAAATTAAAATAACAGTCATTTTGAATATCCATCATGTTAGGGTTGTTGTACAAAAAATTTCAGATTTTTTAAAAATGGTCAAGCAACGAATATCTGATTTTCTGGACCACTTGAAATCGATTGACCCTACAGAAATCGGCTATTCCAGCAATGCTTAAAAATGCGCTGAAATATTGAATCCCTTAAATGTACAACGATGTTGAATTCCAAACAGTCATTTGCAGTGACATCTACAGATATTTTTTAAAGAAGAAAGAGACATGCGTAATGCACCGCGGTAGCCTGTCTTTTCCGTTTGACTTGGAGCAGTTATAAATGATGTCTTTTGAAGCTGTTCCTAAACTGTGATCAATGACATACCAAGCCAGTTCATGACGTCACACGGAGTTGATTATCTGTACACGGCAATGGGCACAAAAAAAATGGGCGAGCCGCTTTCTACTAATCATCGTGTAAAGGTGATCAAACTCCGAAGCTAACGAGAAAGCCAGGCTACCGCGGTGCATTACACGTATCTTTTTTACAGACCGCTGGAGTCTTGTGATGCTCGAATGCACCAATGCAGGTGTACGAAAAGAGCATCACGTCACTCTAGCGGTCTGTAAAAAAAGACACTTTGGATGCACCACGGTAGCCTGTCATTTTCGTTAGTCTCGATCCAACTCCGTGTGACCTTTTAAATGTTATGAACTGGCCTATTATGTCATTGGTCGCGCTAACACCCTCTCTCCTGCGTCCGCCATATATAGCGGCATCTTACACTGGAGACTGCTAAATTGGCTGCTATCGGTCAAAGTCAAGAGAGAAAAGGGCAGAAGAGGGAGAAAGAACTCGTTTTTTGGCATCTAGTTTTTCTTAGATCTTCGATTCTTTAGATGCCTGCGGGGCTGCATTCTCGGATCAGACGTAGGTATTTGTAAAGATAAATTTATTTTGCAAAACCGTCAGCAAAAAATAAAGTTTTTACAGAACAAACAATTAACTGACAGACTAACTGTAAATATATATTTCATTTCGACTCTATATGTTTTTTACTAAATTTTCATCCTTCATAAAAATTTTAAAGAAGATATAAGTTGAGAAAGACTGATACTTTGAAAGAAGAAATTTACTTTCCTTACTTTTAAATTATTAATTACTGTAAAAAGTGAATGATAGGTAAAAAAATATGTTTACTATTGTGTTTGCTCCCTGCTTATAAAGGCTACACGATAACTCATTTTAATTTGAGTGAGTAGAATTATTTAAATATATATATATATATATTTCTCTTGCGTAGCGCTAAAAAGGGCTGTATTTGTAGCTTGCTATTTGGCACCAGTCAAAGCGACGATTCTAGTGGTTAAGTTACGGTCACATGTCCCAACTCACACAGCAAATGAAAATCCAGACAGGATCTCTCTTTTAACGCAAACCGTTTGAGCAATATATGAATGACAATTGCTATTGGTCCGTTGTACGGTGACGTGAAAAATTCGGGGAATCAGCTTTTTTGAGCCAAGGTTGTATTTAGACACAGGCGAAAACGTTTTGTTTACAGTTCGATAGCGGGATACGTAGAGTCTTATTATAGTTTTAAATTAATTTAAGCCGTGATTTTCAATATTATAGGCCAAATGAAAGGAGAAGGACCCCATCTGACTGCAATTTAAATTTAAACGGCGTCAATTTCCTGTTCGCTTAGCTTTCTCAATGATGATCAATCAGCGCCAAACTTTTGATAAAAGAATTTTTATCTATATTTTCAACAACTTTTCAAAAGTAAAAAAAAAAAAAAAAAAAAAAAAAAAAAAAAAAAAGATGAAACTCGTGGCTAACAAATGGTGCGATATCACATTTCCAAGCTTATATTATGGTACTTATTTAACATTTTCCATTAAAAATTTACCATATGTAAGTCGACTACCTACGTATGCGTTGATAGAAAGCCTTTTCTCCTTTACTAAATACATCATAACGTATTTTTTAAAATTATGCATGATGGGCTTGGCGGCCATCTTTCTATATTTTACACAAATTTCTAAGCACACAATTTCGTAGTATGTTTGCATTATTAAGAATTTCGAACTTGTAGTTTTAACTATAGACAGATAAATTTAAAAAGTCTTTTATTTTGGAAAAAAAAATTGTTTTTTACTGCTTTAACTAATTAATTACCCCCTTCCCCCCGAATAAAAAGAATCATAAGATGAATCCTGAAGTTACTTCAGATTTATCTTAAGACACAAATTTCTAGGCACACATTTCCATAACTAAAATGCATAAAATGTTTGCTTTAGTAAAAATTTCGAACTTCCAATTTTAACTACGAACTCGTGTGCTTAGAAATTTGTGTAAAATATGGAAAGATGGCCGCCAAGCCCATCATGCATAATTTTAAAAAATGTAATTTTCAGAAATACGTTATGATGTATTTAGTAAAGGAGAAAAGGCTTTCTATCAACGCATACGTAGGTACTCGACTTACGTATGGTAAAATTTTAATGGAAAATGTTAAGTAAGTACCGTAATATAAGCTTGGAAATTTGATATCGCACCATTTTTTAGCCACGACTTTCATCTTTTTTTCTTTTTTTTTCTTTTTTATTTTTTTTTTAACTTTTGAAAGGTTGTTTTTAGTAGATTCATATTTCTGGTATGAATCGGTCTTGAGGATAATGTTGCTTAAATGTTGCTCATATCTGAAAAGTAGGGTTATCTGAATCCGCAGATTGTACATGAAAGATTTTTTTAAAACATATTTTAACGATTGATTTTTATTATGAGTACTAATGGGAATTTATACTTTAATGGTATAAAACAATGTTAAAGATGGCATTGATTTTTAAAATGTAGTTTTAGGTAGATATCGTATGAAATACTACCTATTACATTCTCTCTTATGTTGGAATTTCTGAAAAAATTTTGCAGATCTACACCGATCATGATCCCTAGAACCCAAAACCACCCTCACTAAAAAACTTTATCTATCTATCTATCTATCTATCTATCTATCTATCTATCTATATATATATATCACTTTCTTCTGGACACGATAACTTCCACAATTCTGCACAAATCTCTTCCAAACTGATACATAAAATCAATGGGCATAAAATCTCGGTCAAGTTCCTTAATGGGCAAAATCGGACCAAGGGGATGGAAATAGGGAGGGGTTTTGTGAAAAAAGAAAAAACCTCATAACTTCTTAAATTTTGTACATATCAACTAAGTTTAAAATTTTTATTACTTCTAAAAATTGGTCAAAAAATTTATGTATCACAGATTTTTGAAAAAATTAAAAATGGGCTCAAAGGGCGCAAAAATAGGTTTTTTGGGAGAAAAAAATTCATAACTTCGTAAATTCTCAAGATATCAAATCCAATTAATTTTATTATAAATCTCCTTAATATTATCTATAACTTTTACATTCACAAGTTTTTGATAGGACCAATTCGTACCGGGAAAAAAAATAAAAACGAAAACAAAAAGAGGGGGGGGGGGTGGTGAAGAAGAAAATACCCATGAATTTATCATATATCTTTTTAATATTGTCTAAAACATTCATATTGACAAGTTTTTAAGAGGACCAATTCTTACAGCAAAAAGAAATTAAAAATACATAGCTGTTGAAGAAAAAAATCATCCTATTAAGTGTGTATTCAAATCCAAACTGCCTTTTTTCTTACTCATTTTTAAATTCATTTTTCCTCTTAAATGAATCCAATTGACATAGTCTCTTATTTAGAAACTATATAATGTACCGTAATGATCGATTTTTTTGATAGAGGTAGAATATATTTCAAAAATGATGTCAAAGTGGGCACTTTGAACAGAATTTCCCGAAGCGATTGTGTTAGAAACGAAAAATATTGTCCTACTTAGAAAGTAATTGTTTATAAATCAAGTTTTAATTAATCGAACAAAAAATAAAAACACAATTCGCTTATAAATCCCTTGAAAAATCACATCAGCATGTTTAATATTTTTCTTCTAAAAATGAATCTGAAAATGTGTCATAAAATTGAGAGTTTTTGAGCATGGAAAAGTATTTTTAGGGTTCCGTACTTAAAAAGTAAAAACGGAATCATTATAACATCACTCTTTTGTCTGTCTGTCTGTCAGTCACAGCCATTTTACTCGTAAAGTATGGAACGTGGAAAGTTCAAATTTGGAGAAGTAATAAAAACTGTTGACCCACATATTTTCAGATTATTAAACATTTCTAAATATATTTAGTAAAAATGTATAGGGGCAAATTAAGTTGCTTGAAAAGAAAAATATTTTCTTTGTATATCGTATGGGGTATCGTGTGAAAGCTTTCGTAACGATGAATTCAAAAATACATTTCTTTTAATTTTAGGTATTACATTTTCAAAGATATAGTCGAAAATGTAGCGCAAAAATATGTCCCCCCCCCCCCCCGCATCTAATTCCGAATCCACTGAAACTAAAATTATGAAAAAATTAGAGGGAGTAGACGTTAATTTCAACCTTGCAGGAAAATTATAGCGATTACCCTAGGTCACATAGTTTTTGAGAAAATCGCATTTTTCCGTTACGCACAAATTTCGATTTACGGGCATTCAGGAAAACTGTTGAGCAGCGCTGGAGGTACCTATCGTAGCAGAAGTATAAAAGCATTGTTGATCATGATTTTTGAAAAAAAAAATCGTCAGTAATTAGCCGAGATATTAACCGTTAAAGATATGGACGGTATGGACATACGTAATGACAGGGGCGGCGTACTCTATGTACCATCGGCTTTTAAAGCCTAGATAACAACTTTTAATGATATATGTGTGTAATGCAATGGCCAGTAACAGTATAAAAGCAATAAACGTCAAATTACTAAAAGCAGACTAATTCAAGTGGTCTCAGGACTCTTAAAGCTTCAAAAAATTTTAATTTAAATTTTTTTAGATGTTAATCTTCCATCTTTTCTGAATATTTTAATATAATTGTTTCCTACAAATTCTCATTAGAACAGAAGTTATGGCTTTTAGAATTATACCCACTTAATAGCTTAAGCGGCATTTTCGAAACTTATAAGTCATTTTTCTTCAAATGACATTTTTGGGCATAACGCGCAAAAACTTTTGAATATTTTTTTATGAAATTTCCAAAACATACGTTTTATGTTAATATGTATAAACTGAACCTAAAATTTCCTTTTTATTGTTCAAAAAAATATTTTTTTAAGTGATTATGTTGTTGAAATTTTCAAAATTTTCTATTATCTAAATACAACCTTGTATTAAAAGTAGAAAAATGTTTAAAATGCAAATTTATTTAGGTTCAGGGTAATTATCACAATCTGAAGTATAAGTAGGCACCAAAATGTTTATTCTAGTTGCAATATTTATTTTCTAATCGTCCGTGTAATCTTTTATACCAATATTCTGCTTGTCAAATGTCTGACTGTTTGGAGCCCCCTATAAATGCTAATTCTGCATCTTGCATTTTTTATACATAAAATGAAAGAACCTACTTATATCTTTCATCTCAATAAAAATTGTGTTTTAAAATCATATACATTTTAAGATATTAAATGTTGAAACTGGTCTCTTTTTTTCCAATTTTTCTAATTTTTGAGATCTCTGAGACCCCTTAATTAGAATGAATTACATAAATACTATGGAATTCGAGACAATTTGCATTGAATGGCTTTTCCAATACGCCTCGAATTTCTTTAAAAGTTAATTGAAAACCTGTCTGCAAAAAAAAAAAAAAAATATATATATATATATATTAGCTTAAAGTCATGTCTCTTGAACAAAAGCATATAAGTTTTTTCATTTAACACCCATTTTTTTACTTATTTTTACAATTAATATAGAATCATACATTTTGAAGCTATTGTGAGTTATTATTTAAGATTGAGCAATCTAAAGTATCCAACAGTATTTCTTATAATATGAGAGGATTTCATGATTATATCAAACCGATTTTAACTCTATGAAATACATATTATTTCAGGAAATTGAGTTGTTTCACTGGAGTGTTTGATTTTCATCATGCTGACAAATTTCCAAAATTGCAGCTATTGTTAAAACTTCGTATAGATGAATTATTATTTAATAAAATAAAAATAATTGTACAAGGAAGTGTTTTCCATGGAAGAAGCGTAATATTTTTGTTTCAAATATGTAAACATGTAGATAAATAATTTCGTGAGTTGTTATATATCTGTTATGGTTTAAACTGTATATTTCAAAAAGTTTGCGTCTAATATCTAAGGAATATCTGAATTTTATCCCATGTTTGGCCGGATATACTTCTTTTTCGAAAAAAAATTCTCATTATAAATTCTTTATACTCAAAAATATTCAAATTCACTTTTCATACTGAAATTTAGCAGTTAAGCTCTAATTGAAGCTAAAGAAATGCACTGTATACGTGGTGTGGTGGAAACAATATTCTATGGCTCACCGATAATACAAGTTTAATATAAATCAAAATTTATTTTAAAAAACAAATGTGATAGATTTATTTTCCATAATTAATCGATTTGTTATTATAATTATTTATCTTCTACATAAAATAATATGATGTTAAAAATTTATTTGTATATTTGAAATCATCTTTGAAAAAATAATTCGACGTAGGAATTTAACTACAACTTTTTATACATTTTTCTTTTCTATTTAAGTTCATAACACATTAATTTCTTTAACTAATTTAGTTATTATTATTTTGTGGTATTTAAGTCATATCAGAGCCGTCTTTAGAAGTGGAGTCACTGCGATTAATAATCCAAATGTGTAATAATTTATTTTTATTAACCAGCGTTATCAAATCCTCTATAATACATTAAGTTATAAGCTTTATAATGCAATGAATTCTGTAATTAAAATTAATAGAATTGTTTTATGAATACATTTACTTATTAGTATCATTGTATAGAAATTAGAATAATAAATTATACACTGTCAGAAGTCAGTCTCAGTCAATCCCAGTTACCTCACTTGCTAAACATGGCTCTGTTTCCTTAAGATTGGTGTAACCAAGTGACATGGAGCCACGTAAAAGGTAAGGACTGTGTGACAGTCTTCTATGGATTAAGTAAGTTAAGTACTTAATTCAGTGCAAGACTGTGGAATTACGTGAAAAAAAAATAAAGCTTAATTTTTAAATTAATCTTTTTGTTATTTACTTACAGATATTATGTTACATAATGTCCATTCAGAATTTAAATGTAAAGCATCAGATGCTACTACAACTTTTTTTGTTTATTCCACTAACTTTTAAATGACTTTTCCCCTTTTTTAATTCGAGGTACGTAAACTTCTTTTGTACACATATATGCTTTTTATTACTTTGATATTAAAGCCCCAAAATCTATGAAGAATGATCATAAAGTTTCATGTTAAGTTTCATAATGATTACTGAAAAAACTCGATTTAATTGAAGTTAAAAATATAAATTAAAACTTGTGGCTTTAGAATAGGTATTATGATTTTTAACTGCACTCCATTAGAAAGCACTTAAGATATCTAGCACTAAGACGATATCTTTCTCCTGTGATACGCATGAGGTAAGCCATTTTAATAAAGATAATTTTTTAAATAGGAATCAAAAGAAATAAAATAATATGTAGAATATAAACCAAAAGTAAAATGGGATGACTGACTTCTGTACAATTACAAGCATTATGAACTTTATGGTCGAAAATTTGTTTAAATGTAAAGTTGTTAAATAATGTTGTGGCTATATATTTTTTACATTTGGATTATTTCGCAGCGCAGAAAATGCTATTTTAATGTTTGCTTTAAGAAAATTATACTATTATTAAATATTAACTAAGGTTTATCGAATATTTTAAATGTCATCTGATTATGATTAAAATTGTCTTTATGTCACTTGTCAAATTACGAATCAAATGACAAGAATCAAATTACTTGTCTTTACTTGTCAAATTACGAATACTTTATTTTAGCTATTAGGAAACATTGGAAAACATTTTCTCTGTAGAGAATTTCAGAAAACTTAATTTAAAAGTTAATGTAACACTCTGAGAAACTTTCTTGTTGTCAAAAAGATATTTAAAAGAAAACGTTTTTGATTTTAGTTAACAAAATGAGGTAATAATTAGATACCATCTGTTAAGAAGAAATTCTGTCACATTTATCACAATTATAACTTTTATAACTACCATTAATTTGCTTTTAAAAATTCATATATTTACGGCCAAAAATTTTGGAATACTGAATTTCATATGCTTCATCAATTAAAGAGAAGCAATAATAATTTCTCGTGAAGAAAAGCCGAAACCGAACAACACTACCTTCAACATTTCAGGAGCATGTTGTGCAATATATAGATTGGTCTATATAACAAAGAATTAATGGAGAAATAATAATAGATATTTCCAAATTAAGGAGGAACCAGCCTGAACATAAGAAGAAACGATGGATAAAATTCAGATAAAATAAATTCTGCTTAAGAAATTGACTACAATAAAGTCATTTTTAACTTTTTGAGGATTTATGTATCAGATGCTACTACAAATTGTAAGAAAGATGAAATCGCGAAAAATAACGCGAGAATCCCTTTTTAATAGTTGAGTAAGTGGTTAGAAGGTGTAAAATTGATCAAAGACTTTTAAGTTTAAAGTTTAAAGTCTCTAATTCAATAATTAACAAAGAACGACTTTCTAGGTTTGTTTATTTGTTTCTCTTCGTAGTTGCCCACATTAATGGTCGGTGTTGTTAAGAGCAATATGTCAATTAAAGGAAATTATTTTAATTGAAATAAATTAAAAAAAGTATCACTAGTCTTTTCTGATTATTTAAAAGAGTTTCTTCTATAATGTAAGATAGTTTATGTAAGAAATGTTTTGTATATAATGAAAAATTTTCTATTTATTCAACCTGTTAAAAATAATTCAGATTTCAGTTATATAAGAAAATGTTTTTTGTATTTAATTAAATCTTAAAGCTTTAGAAACAATTGATCCTAATTAACGTCAACGATGCAAAAACAATGGCGCAACTGAGAGAACGTTCCTTAATTGAAACAAATCATTATAAAATTCTTTTAAAAGTGTTAATCTTTCGTTGTTATTAAAAGAAGTCTTTTATAGAGTCTAAAAGATTTTATGTGAAATATTTTCGGATGACGTGAAAATATTTCTTCTTGTTTATTCAACCCAGCACACACAAAAAAGGTCAGATTTTTAATGTACATTTAAGAAATGTTCCGTTTCGTTTAATTAAATCATGAACACTTTTAAGATGTTGCTTCAACATTAAAAGCTTATTTATTAAATTTATAACTCCGTGGATGTTGAGAATAATTTTAGAATATTGATAAAGAAAATATCAAGGAACAGTGTAAGATAACACAATTCATTACATTTAATAACTGAAATTGCCTAGATTTGAAACTTTTCTTCTGAATATGATGAACCATTACATAAACTAATTTCCATCATGGTAACAAAAGTAAAAACAAATTTAAACTTAAAGTATTTATGGAGCTTGTTTATAAGGATATTCCTTTAACAAACATGTTTGAAAGCATCAAAATTTGAATTTGAATATTTTAGATTACAGCGGCTTCACATTGAGTCATTTGCAGTTAAGAGGGGGGAATAGTATATTGCCCTGAATGAAAGACTTTTAGGCTTGCATATGCATGATCTCTGCAAAAAACTGAAGCCTTGGTTTCCTACAATCGACTGCAGTATTAACAGGCTTTTATAGATAATTTAGTATCATGTAGGTTTTTTCTTTTATTGAAGTATTTTATATACTTTTCCTCAAGACTTATACATTATTAAAATGACATAGTACAATGAAATTTATTTCACTGTCATGCATTCAGATCGCTTATAATGTTTTAATTTCTTATGACTATGTTCTAATACTGTTCCTATTATTATATTTTGCTTGATTATCTCATAAGATATAATTCGGTTTTATTTATTATTACCGCAAAAATTAAAATAAAGTCTTGAAACAACAAAAACCTTGCCACTTGGGAAATTAATTTAAATTCGATAGCACTTGAAACAAGGAAAGATTCGAATTATTAGTTTATTTTGCTATTTTATTATAAGACTCTTAAGAAAGAAGGATTTTAGAATATTTAAAACCAATTTAATTTATAAGAACCTTTTTTTCTAAGATAAACCTATAATTTTTGTTACGAAGAAGAATATTTAAAAAACTTTTCATTTTAAGACAAAAGTAATTTAAGTTCACCAGTTACAACATTTTAAAGCAATTTAAATTTTACATTAAGCATTTAATTTTTATAAATAGATTTGTATTTATGAAAAAAGAGGGGCAGTAATTATGTGTTTTTTTAAAGTAAGAAAAGTGTAGTAATTGAAAAACTGTGTAAGATTGTACGGTTTTTACTCTTTATAGCTGTGCGCGAAGATCGCATGCCAGGAGGCAGAAACTCAGGGGCTGTATACAATTTGTACAAAGTAAGTACATTTTTAAAAGTTATTCGTTCACAAATTCCAGGTATTGCATCGAGCAAGTAAGTATAAATTCAGTTATAATGATCTTGTTTCACATATTATTTTAAAAACATGTCTTAAGAAAATCACGTATAATTTAAACTTTCTTTCATTTTTTAATTTTATACAATTTACCACCTTATTCTTTTTTGTCTATTTTACTGTTTTTTTTTTATTTCTGTTATCTTCTATTTCACCTATTTTATTTCATCTATTTCTTCTATTAATAAAAGAAGTTATAGATTTTTAATTCAAGATTCGAGTTTGTTTTATTCTCTCCCATTTCAATAGCGCATGTGAAATCACCTCATAATGAATGTGTAAATAAATCTTTAGAGTAGTGTTGTTGAGAAGAAAGGGTTATGACTGCAATCTAAAATTTTGCCTATTAACAACTCCAATATTTTATTCTATATGATTATTTCATATAACCAACTATTCACGATGAAATTACTTAAGAAATTTATAAATACTCCTTCTTGACTTATTTTATCTTAGCTGTTTCCTTTAGAAATATATATTATAAGTAATAATTACATATGTAATAAACAATGAAAATAAACAAAGAAGTATAGTTTGCCAATAACGAAGGTTATAATTATTGTTCTTTTTCATAAAGAAACAAAATATATTTTGTCATCCTTTATCAGCTATAGTTTTTATTTGACATTATAATTTAACGAATTATAAAGACAAGAACCCTGGAAAAATTAACGAATTTATTAACATTTCTCGGTAATCGCAAAGGAATGATTCAAAATGCTTGCATTTGTACTTGAAATTCTTAGTTTTTTGAAAAAAAAAAAAAAAAAGTGAAATTTCGAGAATTTTTCTGTAATATAGAGATGGGAAGGGAAGTTTGATTTCAGTATTTCAATATTCTGATTCGTCAGATATTTATGCAATTGCCCCTAAAAAAACATTGTTTATAATCTGAACAGTGAGATTAAATGTTATACAAGGCATTTAGAACTAATGTGAACTAAGTCATATTTTTCATTTAACCGAGTTTGAGATGATTTTTTTTTTATCAATGGAAAATCATTTGTTCAATGCTACTCTTCTATGATTCTCGATGAAATGCAGTAGAGTTCATTAATGATACCTCCAAATATCTCTGAGTAATTGATTTAATCCACTTTGATTTTGAACGCCAAAAGTAATTCAGGATTTAAAACTACATTGAATCATATAGATCAGGAATATTTAATCTGGTCCTTCAGAGCGTTTGTAAAATATTAAATAAAAATTATAGATTACTGTACGTGCACAAAAAAACAAACAAACATACAAACAACAACAAAAAAATCTGTAATATGCACAAATATTTTTCAAATTTTCAAGCGCCTGAAATGATACAAAACAAATTCTGATAAATTGAAATTTGACGCAACTTTTTACAGATTTTCAAATTTTAATCAAAATTTCCTCGCAAATTCAAATTGCGTTTTAGCATAGGGGAGAGTAGCCTAATTTGGACCACTTCACCTATTTTCAGGTGTAACTCACTTAATTTTTGAAATAACTGCAAAAGCTCATTACACAGGGTTAATCTATTCATCTACTAACTAAATAAACATTTAGATCAATTTCTTTTTGAAAATCTTAAATTTTATTTTAATTTGAAAAATTTGTCAAAAGTGGTCCAAATTCAGCAACTGGTGGCCTAATTTGGACCCCCAGTCTCCTAAATTGGACCAAATAATATCAGGTTGTTTTAATGACTAAGGAATATAACTAATTTTATTAAAAGCAAAGTTTGCGATTAATGAAACAATCAAACAAAATAACAGCAATGAAATATAATGAAATCAAATATCTGAAAATAAGAGTAATTGTTTTAAATCAAAATGTATTCAAGATATAAATCAAAGTTATCAGTAATTAAGAATAGAAATTATGGAACTTTACTTGAATTGGTCAGTTACTTGAATATCATGTGAGGAGTGATGCAAAGCTTATACATGAATTTTGTTTATTATTTTTGTTTTCCAGCGCACACAACATGGAACCGTATATGGCAATCTAAACACTGAATCATTTCTGCTATTTTATTTTTCTTACAAATTAGGCAAAACCAATCATCACTGTCTAGATTTTTCTTTTTAGATTCTGAATTATCAGACTTTTTTTGAAACAGAAGTTTTCTTTACATTATGTTTGTAGTTCTTCTCTTCCATCATTTTCTTGCTAATTGCATTACGCCTATTTTTTAAAACTCGATGTTCCAATTGCTTTTGTGCTGTGAAAGCCTCCTTTTTGTGTTTTTTTTTTTTCATTTCAAGGTTTAGTTTATATGGCGATGATGTTAACACAACTGTTTTTTGGCTCCCTCTGTACTTTGATTTAATTGAATTTAGCAAGGAAAATAACATTTCTAATGATTTTTTTTGCTTTTGGGGAGGATTTGTAGCTGCAGCCTTGTTGCAGGTCAATTTCGTGACAACTTACTGTCTGCTTTTGTTTCCTATATCTTTAACAGCTTTTGCTGTCACGAGTGTTTTTCTTCCAGACAGTTTGACGATGTCTTTTTCAACATTTTCATCAAGGCTTGAGATTTTGTGCGTTTTAAATGCAAAAATGTATAATTCCTCCATCCAGAACTGTAAAAAGTCTTCCATCACAAATATCCTGCAGGAGGAAAATGTTTGAATTCAACTCTGTAAATCAAATATGCCGTAGGAATAAAGAATTCAAAGAAAATAAATACAATTACATACAAGATAAAAGCCATTGCAAACAAAATTTATTGCATAAACATGTAAAAATATTTTTATGTTTATATAGGCCTAAACTGTATGCAAAAATTAATCCAGATAATAATAAAAAAAAAAAAAAAAAAAAAAAAAAAAAAACTTGCATGAAGACAGTAATCCATTATAAAAAAAAAAAAAAAAAAAAAAAAGTGTACAAAGCGTACCGTCCTCGAAATTCATTACTTACTTTTCAAATTTATGATCGCATATCTGGTCCAATTTAAGCAACTTAAATTGGTCCAATTACGGCAACTGCACCTTTTTTTAAAACAGTTAATTTCATGACTAAGAACAAAAACGAAATCAAACAAATCCTCCTGAAAAATATGCGCAATAAACAGATGAATTCATATATGCATATGAAAACATAACAACTTACCTTAGTTTTAAAATATTCAGTTACGTTTAGTAGGATGAAATTAGATCAAAACAGCTAACTTTAGGTTTTTTTAAATTGTCTGTAAACAGCACGTGATAGGCGGCTGCTTCTTCTAATCATGAGTGACATCATTCTGATGAGTAGGATTTCAGCGGTAGATGGAGTCTCTTCCTGTAACTAACGGCAGAATGGCAACGGTCCAATTAAAGCTGTGGTCCAAATATGGCTACTCTCCCCTACTATTGGGCGATTGCAAAAGTTCGTGCGCGATTTCCGATGCATCGAGTTTTGAAGTGTATCCAAGTTGTTTTAAATGACGAAATTCAGTCGAATTGTCCACATTTAGTCTTTCAGCAATCTCTTCAATAGTAATCTGTGGATTATTAATCACTTAATCACGGATTAATTCATTATCAATGACAGAAGGTCACCCAGAGCGAATTTTATCGTTTAGATTTAAATTCGACAACCCCCTTTCATTCTGTTTAAGAGCTGGAGCATGATCCAAATAAACGTCTTGAATATATTTTGGCACGTCAAATACTCACTCCTTTTTACCTGACTGAAAAGAAGGGTTATGTGTTTCACGCGTATCTGTGTATGTGGATTTCTTTATACCCTCGAAACATCCCAACGGCTGGATGGATTTTAATGAATGAGTTCTCTATCAATTCGTCTTAACGGCCCGATCGTTATAGGCTAAGTTTTGTTTTTATAAATTCAAAATGGCGGTCGAGACGAAAAAAAAATTTACGCACCCTATTGAGTGGCGTATCATTGGATAGGACTTTTAAAATGAAGACGATGTTTCATTGACTATTTTACAGTCAGAAGCTCCGTTAAAATATTATACAACCTCGAAGTTGTGTATGTATTGTGGATCTCTAGCTTTACTGCAACTCTAACCATCATAGACATCTATACACCTCGTCAAAACAATGTTTATAGATATGAACTAACAGTTAAACACAACTTAAAAGTCATCAATACAAGTAAAAAAAAAAAAATAAAATAGGTAAGTAATATAAACAAGTAACATAAAAAAAATATTTTAAGTCAATTCCTACTTAGGTCAATAATTTTTTTGGTAGAATTTTTTTTCTCCCATTCTTCTTTCCTTTTGAGTGGTGCTTAAAATGCCTTGATCAAGAAGAGGGCTCTCTCGATTATTGAAAATTAATTAATTTAATTTAATTAATGAATTAATAATTGAAAAAAACTGGATTAACATCAAGTGTCATCCACTACAAGTTTAAAAAAAATTATTTTAGCTTGATTGGATGAATAATAAGTATTTTATTAACGATTGAAAATTTGAACAAGATATATATAGCGAGAGTGTGAGCTAATTGTAGGAATTGAAAAAAAATTGTTTCACATTGAAGAGAAATAATTAATTAGTTCGCTTTTTACGCTGTCGAGTTTTTTGATTTTTTTAATCTAATTGTTTATTAAAACTCATATAACATACCATGACGAAAATGTAACTTTTCATTTTCCATTTTGAATATTAACCTTGCACACAAATTAATTAGAAAAACTTTTTTTAACGTTATGTTCACTCACGACACATGTAGACAATTGTCAGTTAATAATACGGTTATAAAAAAACATCAGCACAGTCAAAATTGCAAGTTTCTGCCATCTATGAAATAAGGCACGAACTTTTGCAATCACCCAATATATAAAGAAATTAAAAGAGCTTTAAGCGAGAACTTTCAATAAAAATACACCGAATTCTCTACTTTTAGAATCATTAGAAGTTGATGAGTCCCAATGTAGTCCGGATTGCATTCATAGCGAAAAAACTAAAATAAAAATATTGCAAGTGCTTTTATACTACGTAAAATATCCCTTCGTTAATTGTTTGACATAATTGGATCCGATGTAGACCGAAATGGAAGAGATCGTCTACATGATATAATGAAATAATATCAAGTTACCTGATTTTGGATTCAGTCATGTTTGAAAAAATAAATGAAGAAATTTTACTTTGTATATTTGTAAAATTAATGTATTTACTCTTCAAGTAGCAATGTCAGGCCATTCGAAATTCGAAATCGAACTCTTTGGATTCTAAAGGAAAACATGTATGAATACCATTAAATTGAAATTCATGCAATTTTTTGTGCATCAATAAAAACGTACAAATATCTAATTCAAAAGACACCATAATAAATTAACTTATCTATTTAATAATCAAAGACTTTTCTTTTTTTGAATTTATTGTAATAAAATATTATCCACAGCAAAATATTTTTTAATATTAATTGAGGGAAAAGCAATACAATCTACAACAATAAATTACTAACTGAATGACATTTTATGGTACTATAAAGCAATAATTGTTAACATACTATATATTATTTTGAGACAAATGTATACATAGTAAGACTTGTTCAAATCGGTACGCGAATAAGGTGGAATTTTTTTGCATAAAGCGGAGTCTGTCTAAAACAAAACGAAAAAAAAAATAATAAAGAACTCACCAAAAATCAGAAGCATAATACAGAATTGTAATAAAATTTAAAATGCAGAACTAATAAATTCGCTATTCAAATCTTCTATTCTCCAGTTTGTTATCTTAATTAATCTTAAACGAATTCACGATCGATAAAAAAACAACAGATATGTGTATTCAGAGATGAAATCTTCTAGATAATTTGGAAGCAAATATGGTCACTCATTTCTTTTCCACTGAACCTTGAAATGCACCTCTCTCCAATAAAATTATTAAAACATATCGCCGCAGTGTATTTGCATACAATCCAGTTTTTCAGCGTGTTTCACGTTGTTTTCAAGTGTCCAAAAACTGCTAATATGACCATAGACCAAGTTTAATGTCAGCGCTTAATACTCACACAGCTACCGCAAGAAATGAACATTTTTATTCTGTAAAGGACTCAATTCTAAACGACATGCACAAAATAGTGTAAATAAAAATCTTTGTTAGATTTTTGGAAAAAGTCTTAATAAGATTGCTTTGTAATTATCGTTCTTGGTATCTAAGTATAATAGGCCCAAAAATTGTTAATGATAAAACGAATGTGCAAGATTTTGCCACGCGCATCATTAAAATAATATCATCAACGAAAATCTCTAATCTTACGGAAAGAATATTAAAAAAAAATATTGTAATTATTATACTATATACTAATATAATAATATACGCTGTTATTACTATTATTTATACTACATTATATAATTAAATTTTATAGTATATTATATAATGTACTACAGTGTAATATTGTATTATAATCTATTATAAATTAGAAAGTATAATTTATTTAGACTTTTAGTAAGCTTTGTATATCATTTTGTATAATGTGGAAATGTGTCCAATTCAGAAAAATAATTCGGTCCCTTGGAATTCCACTTTGAACAAGTTTTAATGCATTATGATTCTTTGCTTCTTCTTCAAGGAGAAAAAAAATCCTAAGCAGAAAATAAATCGAAAGTTTATTATTATTTTTTTTAATTTAAATGGTGAAATTAATCCATTTACATTTAAAAAGAAAAATACCATAAGCACTAAATTATGTTATTGGAGCATCCGTTGGTAACATTGTTGAATTCAGAATTGAATTCATTGTTGAATTTTCTTACGAGAAGGATTGCTGGATTTCTGCAGTTCCGAGTGAAAAATTGCAGTTTTAGACAATTAATAAGCATAAAATCCCAATATTCCGGGGCCGATGTTGATGGTCCGAGGCATGCTCTCCCCGGGTCGCCTCCTGAATTCAACATTCTTGCGTAGCATGAATTTTATACTATTAACAAGAGTAGAAATGTGGGCGCTAAGTAAAAAGTGCTGACGATAAATGATCTAGATAATTTATCATATCTTGCATCAGGGCACGAAACGTCTGATTGCCATTTCGTCAGTGGAAATTTCAGGATGGTGATTAGAAAGCAACGTATGTAATATACTGGATCCTTTTCGGATCTCGAAGCAACATTTCACTTATTCTTGCCAAAAGTTGATAATCATCACTGTCCATATATTCTATCTGTTTCTATTTTAGAATGAAATGTTAGTTTAAATCCACTGCTTTATTTCATATACTTTACATAATAGGAGTTTGACTGTACATTTACTTATTTATTTGCAATGTAGCGCCGGCATATGTCAGAATGTTGTTCATGATTGTATCTATAATTTGCTTAAAAGTTTTACAACTCTTTATTAAATCATGTATAATTTTGTTATTAGATAATGGATTTCCTTTAATAGTTTCTATAAATATAATAAGTATTGAAGAGAAATAAACTGCAATAAATAGCAAATGAAAAAGCAGGTCAACATTACATCTTCAAATAATTTTTTGAACATCGGAAGGACATCTGAATGCGCTGGTATAATATTGTGGCGACCAGTCTGGCGACTGATTTTGAACTTTAAAATCCATGTCCTGCCTTAAATTATCGCTTGTATTAGCAATAAGATTTTTTAATATGTAGAAAGTAAATAATAATTATTAACAGTATTTTTGAGGTTTTATATTGATATTTATGTACATAATTTTTTTCCCGTTAACATATATTGATTCTTTCAAAAAGCAAAATATTTCATAGTAAAATTTTTAAATTACTGCCTACGTCATACTTTATATTTTATAATGCAACTTTAAAGAATTTAGCTTTTTAAAACAAAGCCATTTTTTCTCCACAAAAATTTTCTGGAGATGCCTTCGATTTTCACCCAGGAATTAATTTTATATTGACAATAAAATATGATATAATATCACTGTTAAAAACTGCTATTTTATATTTAAATGGTCAGTTCCTCTAAAAAGGTAGATAGGAAATATATAATAGTAGACGTGGAGTGGTAGCCATGACCGACGCACCGGAGCATTAAACAGAGTATTTCATAATGGAAATAAGAGACAAGTTAGCAAAACAATTATTCATGTAAATAATAAAAAATAAAATTATATTTTCTTCAATCATATGGGAGAATAAATTGTGCGAAATATCTCGTTTGTCGTAAAATTTGCGAAGGCATGCTCACTGGTAGTATAATAAACACTTAAAATATTAAATAATCCAAACTTGATAGAAAACTTTTCAAAGTTGCTAAATGTATTGACTGGATTTGCTGAAGGCTGAATTTGACTTTTATTAGCTGATTTTTCAAAAGTTGTTTATGATATAAATTGATTCTCACATGTAGTAGTGACGTATATATATGCAGTAGACGTACATATTAGGGTGGGCCGAAAAAAAACTTTTTTTCTATTTTCGATGATGGGTAGTGCGGAAAAGTTGCACTGGTGGCACTAAGTTCAAACAAAAACTTTGAGATTTTTTGGACAATTCCTTCATTTGCCGCAAATGGCTTGAAGTTCTGTTCAAATGCTGATTTTTTAACTTTTTTAGCAAAAATTTAAAAAATGTTAAATTTAAGTTATTTTAGCTGAATTTACTTGGAATGTCATGTTTAGTGTACGAAATGTTTAAATAAGTTCTGATTATGTATTATTTAATAGTTATGTGCACTTTGAATTAGGTGACTTTTATAGCTTTTTCGCGTATAAGTGAGCAAAGATTGCAGGAATTGTGACATTAGAGAATAAGTATCTCGTTATCGATAAAGACTTGGTCAGGAGGCAGAAAAAGAAACTTGGAAAGAAGATGCAGGAGGAAGAAGATCTTGGAGGAAGAAAAATTAGAAGCATAATTTTGATAGTAGAAAATATAAAACGATCTTCATAGAAAAAAAGTGATTAGCAACAACGTCGACAGAAAGACGAAACATATATCACCATGTTGTGTGAACGTGGTTCGGAATATTTGGGTCACTTGAAACGTCCTTCTTGTCACTGCGGAGAAATAGCAAAATCATTATATAATTTTCTAAGCCAGAATAAAGTCTTCTTTGGAAAAAATCAAGAAGACAACTGCAACATTTGATATGTATTCTTCATGCGAAAGAGCTTCCACTCTGACAGCGACATCAACTGTCTAAACTAGATGCTAAAACCACTTGACCTAAGACCTTTACCAACTGAAACGGACCTAGATTAATAGCGTACTCAAATCTTCAGCCTTTTGCATTTCTGATGTCCATGAAACAGGAATAGGCTCGTAGAAATGGACACGTATATTTTCGCACGGCATTAGTGATGTGTGCTTCGTATTTTTCTCGACGGTTCCCCTTTTTCTACGAAGATCGTGTTATTTTTTCTACCATCAAAATACATGGTTGTAATTTTTCATCCTCCAAGATATTCCTCCTCCTGTATCTTGTTTTCAAGATTCTTTTTCTGTCTACTGACCAAGTCTTTATCGATGACGAGATCCTTGTTCCTGGTTCCATGTAGTTCTATGAAATTATTAAAGTATTGTTTATGAAACAGTAGAAAGGTGAACTAGACAACTAGGCTAACTAGAAAATTGTTAACTAATCCGAAAAATTCATGTACGTTTCAATAACATTATATACTAAAATATATAAATAAAAATTTAAAAGCTCAACATTTTGAGCACATGCGTCCATGCGTGTATAACTATCAAAACATCTTATAAATACACATATTTGCTTGAATCCATATCTTATAAAAACTATCTGTTTTAGGTGAAATACAAGAAGCATAAAAAAGGACAGAAAAATGGTCAGATCCGCCATGATGTACGGCATGATGTACGACATGAGGTACGACATGATGTACGACATGAAGTTCGCCATGATATTCGTCCTGAACCATTAAAGATAGCGAATAACAACAATAATCAGACAAACGGCCATCACTTGAGGTATCCTGTCGCTAATCGTGAATGGACGAATGGTCGTATATTGAAAGCAGCACTCACCAGCCCGTGTGACATCCTACAACTAAGACATACGCTTGAATCTTGGGTAAACAGTTCTCGAGAGAGACAAATGACACCAGAACAGGCTATGAAAATAATTAGTCAGCTCATTGAATGTGATGACTTTGAAGAAATTGCTACTGTGCAGAATCTCGATGAGCTGAAGGAATCAAAAAGTGAATTAAGTGACAAACTATGTCGAATTGGCGATGACATCGTATTTAAACTTGTGCAGTGGACAAAACGCTTGCCTTTCTATTTAGAACTACCTGTAAACGTTCACACACAGGTAAACTATATTTCTGATCTATAATTGGAGTAACTTTATGAGATTTGAGGTTAGGAATTGTATTTAAAAGCATGTTAGGTTTACTAATGTGTCGATGCAGAAATATGTCTAATAATTTCTGAGATCACTAATAGTGTTTTTTCTAAATTAAAGATTTCAAATTTATATGCTTTTTATTTAGTCAGGTTTCACATTTTACCATGTTTTTCTTCTCAAAAATAAAATTTGAGATGAAGTGTTTTATTTGAGTTTGTATTAAAACCGTCTTCAAAGCAGTAATAATGTACCCTGGTATCGATAAATAAAGGGACAAAAACAAAGTGAGTGGTCAAAAGAAGCGCAAGGTTTACTGGATAGATATTATGCTTACAGCACAACCACTCAATGGAATGTCACTGTGACTTATATGATCACAAATATTACTACAATGAAAGGATGTATAATGCGGCCATAATTAAACTAACACTACTTGGCGTGTTCTGTAGTGCAATCACATTGCGAGAATGAAGCAAAATGTCGCAATATGATAACGAGACGGAGGACGAAGTATTCCGCTAAAAGACAGTGCCGCAAGTGGTGAATTTTGGAACTAATTTTTTTTTCGCGGAATTTTTTGTCACGAGCCTTGTTTAATCATCCTACAAAATGTGGCTTCATTCCCGCAATTAGGTCGCGCTACAAAATACGCTGAGTACTGTCAATTTAATTATGGTAATCTTGTATATCATATCTTTGAGATATCTGTAATTCGTCACAACAGGACCGTTCGATGCACGGTGGGTGATTTATCGATTCTAGCTGGCCAAATGTCGATTTTTAAAATTTTATCCTAGCGTAATTTATTTTTTGTCTGTTATAGCTCAATAGTTAGGGCGTTGTACCCTGCTGTTGGTTTTGATATAAATATAATTGTATGATACATAGATTAGCGCGAAGTTGGTGCTTCTTAGTTGGGAATGAATCAATCAATTTGAGTATAGTTCATTAATCTGTTACTTGAAGCGGAATAAAATATACTGCTCGATAATGGACGCTTCCAAACAAAATATGGACTTCATTTTGTCGAATTTATGTGCGTAAAGTTTGAACATATCAGCTGTTATTTCATATTTAATGTCGCAAAAAACTCTGTATTTTTTTTTTTACAATTTTTCAGTTTTAATATAGAAAAAATATATGATAAAGCACGATTAAGCTCAATTTTTGATATGATTAAACAGTTTAGATTATTACATTTTCTTTCCAATTTAATTTGTCTGCCTTAGGTGCCCTCCCAGTTTTTAGAATTGTTTTTAGCTTATTAAGTCTAAATAATTTTTTTTGAAATTTTAGTTCAAGTACCCTTTTCTTTTTATCAAAGACAGCAGAATTTAAGTTAGTCACATAAATAAACTTTTGTACCACAATGCAACTTCAAAAAGATGTAAAATTTAACGAAAATGTGAATTTGGTTGAAAATATTTTGTTTATAGATGAAAATTACAATGAAGAGCACATGAAGTTTTGCAAGAGCAAAATGTTTAAATTTATGACCAAATTTGGACAAAAATTGTCAGTTGTATGTAGATATCTCAGGACAAAAAGTTTTAAAATATATTACTTGGCTGCAAACTTCGAGTGGTTACAAAATTGATCCAGAAATTCTCCAAATTCAGATTTCATACAATGCAAAACATAATATAGGCATTTTCTCGTGATATCTTATGATTCCCATTCTTTACATAAGGTTCCTATGTGCAGAAATAAATATAAATATACAACACAGCAATTTTAATTAAAGCTGTCGAATGTTTGCCCCGTATCTTAAATTTTAGAAAAAGAAGTTTTAGGATTTGCTATAATAATACAAAAATAGTTTTATTACTTTAGCTTATATACCGTTAAGAAAGTATCATTAAAATTATCAAGAAGAACGTAAAATCATGCAGATTTTATTAGCAATCAGATTAGGAAACATTTTTCAACGCATTCGGACTACTATAATAAAACTTTATAGCTTAATAACGTGAGAAACGATGTCTAAGTGATACTAATTTGTAAAACATATAACACGTTTGAAAACACAATTTTAACCAATATCGATAAAATAGCCGAAAATTTTGTAGATCCTTGTATATGAACTGTAGATTTATCATATAATTCACTATACGCTAAAATTTAGAACTGTTAGTGAACGTATAGCACAGTTGAAAATTCCTTGTCAACAATGTTGACAATGGCGACTTGTTACAAACCAATGGTGCTTCACAGTGGAATGACTACATGATTGTCACATAAGTGTCCTAATAAGACTAAGGATTAATATCACATTTTAGTCACCGTAGTGACTGTGACAACTGTGACCGTTTCTGACGTTAAAGTAACATCACATCGATTGTCTGTGCTATAAGGGAATATCTATTATGTCAGTTTGTGTCGACTACTCATAATTATCTTTTGTGTACTAAAATAAGCATTTTGTGATTGTACCTTAATTTATGTACACCAGTGTATATTATTACTGCTTTGAAGCTGGTTTTAATACAAAGTCAAATAAAACACTTCATTTCATATTTATTAAATTAGTATAGGAAAGAAAAGTACCCCGTGGAATTATTTTTAAATTTATACAGGTCAGGTGATTGTTTTAAAAATGTGCAAGTAATAAATAGCTTGTTTTCTGTATATTGGGAATATAGCTGTGTTACCTCACCAGAGTTATAAAAGAGATTAATAAAGCTTGTGTGATATCAATGCATTTGAAGGATGATTATTGAGTTTATTAGATTTTGAGATAAATACATTTTAAAAGCTATCATATTCCAAATAAATAAATAAATAAATATATAAAGTTTTCGACCAGTATCTAAATTTTCTTCTTTCGAGAGAAAATATGATTTTTATGGAGAATTATGAAATAGGTAAGTCAATTTTGAAATAATTTTTTTGGAAAAGAATAAATTCTTATTCAAAATATTTAGTTTTTACTTATAAAATAATTTTCAAATAGCCTAATGTGCTTGCACTTTCAGATATTATAATGCTATAAACAGGATAAAACATTAATAAAAATAATGCACTTTTTCAACTTTAATTAATTTGACAATATTTATTTTACCTGTATTGTTAGATAAGATAGCTTATTATTATTCGCATGTAATTAAACGTATTTAAAAAAACCTTAACTGACTATTTAAACTAAATTAATACCATTGAACGTAAGAGAACAAAACGTGATTCGTTAAAAAAGCATTGTTAATAATAGTTTCCTATATGTGCATTTGAAATTTTTATTATTTCTGTATATGCGGATAAATTTTCTTTCTTCTTGTATAAAAGAGCGGACAAATTTTATTTCATGTTTACGTTGGAAATTTATTTAAAATGTATTTAAAATAAATATAGAAATTTAAAATTATTATAAAATTATACTATAAATATAAATATTTTAAATAATTCTTTGTAAAATAAAATTATTTAAAAAATAATGTTATGAAAAGAATAACAACTGTTGTGAAAATGTCGGTTATCACATCGAGATGTGTCTGAAATAAGTGGAGCAGAGATAAATCATTTCCGAATTGATAATATAGTAACTATACTTCTTTTTACTGATAATAAATTATTTTCCAGCACATATACTTAAAATTAGATGCATTGCAGTAACAGAATAGAACACGAAATTGTACAGACTAGACGAAACAAGATTTCTACGTAACTTTCGAAATTGCGCTAAATTAATGAAACTCTATTTCCATGCTACTAGAGAAATAGTACAGAAAAAACGAAATGTAGTTTCCGAATTGATTAAGAAATAATATTGAATAGATGAAATATGTACAATTTTTACGGCACTTGTGGTTTGAGGATTAAGTATGCATAAATATATAATAAAATCTAACTTCACTGATTTCAAAATCAGTATAGAGAAATTTTTGTAAATTTCGCATTGCATTTTTAAATATATAATTTATAAGTCTAAATTAAATATTTAAACTTCGCATATTAAAACCATTTTATAAAGAAGTAACATCTGACTCATTTTTTCGTATAATATAGTAATATTTAAACAAGCATCGAAAACAAATAACAAATATTTTTCTGTTAGATATGAGGATAATAAATAAAAACTTGTGTGGAAAACTAAATAGCTAAAAACGAACGTTTGAACACACAATATATAAATCAAGCACTGTGAAAATAGCCAGACGCATACTTTTCGTGAGTACTGGGATTAACATCATGAGTGTAAATAAAGATTCTTTCAGAAACAATTTTTTGCTAAAAAATTTTAGTTTAAAAAAATACCCCCGCCATAAAGCTAAGCATGTATTTTCTCCATTTCTTTTCTCCCTCTGTTACAAACTTTTACTTTGGGATTTTAATATAAAAATTGTAAATAGTAAGTCTAAGTTATTTCCTATACTTTATTTTTAATCCATTGAATGGATATATTTGTAGTTTTTAGTGGTTTTTGTTAAAAGCTAACATTTAAACCTCTCTATTTAAGCATATTTACTTGCTTTGATTTTTTTTTTATTTTATATAGTTATTATCGCACAAGTGGCACGAATTAATAGTTCTCACAACGTCTGCATACCTTGCAATAAGATCTACTAATAACAGCCAGAAAAGCAATGAAAACGGCAACACTATTCTTGGCCTTTATAATGGTCAAGCGAGGCCTGTGACGAATGGAACATCTATGAGTCCCGATGATGAACTGCAACATGAAGTTGGAGTAGGCCTTCGTATTCTGCATTCAATTCTCGGACAAATGGTAGAAGGTGCGATCTCATTACAGCAATTGCATATGGAAGCTGGTGATTTGTTGGAACAACTCACTCAACTGGCAACAATATTTCGCAAAATGCAGCTGTGCTTGGAAGAATATGTTTGCCTTAAAGTTGTAGCTATGTTGAATCAAGGTAAAGGTAATGTTACAATTATCAGTTATTAAATGTTTGTTGAGGTTTAATGTTCTTGGCAAGGTCATAGCTAAAACTGAAATTAGATCGTCTTGTGATGGTATCTGATCCCTCAAAAAGTAAGATTTAATATGACATTTGTTATTATGAATAGTGCTAAATCAGTTGATAATTCTCCGCCAACTAGTTTATGAGAAGATTTTTATAAGTAACATTGAAAATATTTGGCTTGCATCATGCATACAGATAATGCAGTCGAGTTATAAATTTGAGGAAAATCTTATTTACTCTATAAAAATAATGAATTTTATTTTTTAAAAAATGCTACAGATACACTGTCTGCTATGAATAAAAAGCGTTTCGGAAGAATTTCTGACAACAATAAGTTATCTTACATATTTCTGCCAATCAATCTCTAAAACGCTTGGAAACTTTCAGACATTTTTATTTTAAATCTTTTACAGATTTAATACAATCGATATTAAAACGTGGAATTCTACACATTTTTGCTTTTAATTATATTGCCATTTTCATCAGCAGGCATTTTTCCACTACGAGAATGCATTAACCACATAATTTCACTAAAAGAAAAGGCAATTCACAGGAAAGAGACACTTCTGTTAAATACTGAATGCATTCTAGATGATCCAAAAGTTACCCCAGAATTTTGGAAAGTCACACTACCAAATAATTCTAAAAGTATAGACTATAGCAAAATGCGCTTTTTACCGAAATGGACTGAATGACGTAGGATTCTTGTTTAATAAATATATTGTATTGCCAGATTACACCATTACTTTGACCACGGTGCATTTACCACCAATAAGTAGCTCTTCAGTTGTGTCAGTATTTTATAAAGCGGCGCAACAGATTTTTCAACGCAACTAAAGATTATAAATGTTTGATTTGATGAATACCATTGTTGAGAATAGCTTTCAGACATGGCTAGAAATTATCCACAACATCGTAATGGATTTTTGCTGCAATTCCTGTCACAGCGACAAAAGTGAGTTTTGGGATCACTATAGTGCTTATTGTCGGTGACAAACGTATCTAATCAGGATAATTTTTTTTTTTTTTTTTTTTGCTTACAAAAATTACCATGTCTTTCCGTGTGTTTATGTGGAAACCACAACGTACTACTATACGATGCGGCTCATTTCGAATTATTGCATTTTTATTTCTTTTGTGACTTTTGGATCACCCGATACAGTTTTTGCCAATGCAGCTGGATCAGTTTATTATAACATTCGAAAATACTGAGTTACATTACCCTCTATGTAACATAATAAACATTAAATCCAGACATTTTTAAGATGTTCGCTCTTAATTTAAATGAAATTTTCACGCAGAAAGCATTTTTTCTCATTTCATTTTCCAAGATCGTGAACAGACTTGCATTGAGATTCAGGGAGAAATTCTCATCTGAAAGTTTTCTCTTGGATCTTTCTAACATTTAACACTTTATCAGTGATAAGTTTAAATAGGATATTTTCATTTATTTATAACAAATTTTACATTCCGTGATTAGTGTATGATTAATTGAAGAATAATCATAATTCTTAATTAAGGACATTAGCAAAACATTTAGAACGGAAAGATTCGTCTAAAACATCTGACAAATTAATGAAATTTTTGAGCGGTGTTAGTTATTAATCACTGAGAAAATTAAAGTGGTGCATTATCAGTTGTTGATTGTCACCGCTTCTTTAAAATAGAAATACATGACCTATTTAAAAATAGAATAAAAATTCTGAAAAATAAGGCGAAATATACTATTTTAAAAAGTGGTGACAGGCAAATAATCTGAATAAAAAAAGCCCCCAATCAGGCAACACTGTGCATTATCTAGCTATAAAGCCGATCATGCACAGCTAGACGATGAAAGCTGTTCATTTCGAACTCGGCGTCTATAAAATGCGAGAAGCAAGACGAAATGCGAGATCAGTCGCGATGCTGATCGAAATGAAAAAAAAAAGTCGATCTCAGGAGCAAACAACATAGTAACCTCTACATTAAGCTATTTTTAATATGCAGCGTGTCCCTTCTTATCGTTCCCCAACAGCTAATATCTAATAAGTTAATGTTAGAGGTAACTTTAACCCTTTCAGGGGCAAGATACTTGTATTCGTAAAATGTTGAAATAATTCAATGAAACCAGTATTTACAAAAAAAATTATTTATAAGCAAATAAAGGGATATTTTCGCGTACTTAATAAAAGTGAAATTTTCATAAAAAAATTCGTGTGCCAGTGTGGCAATTAGGGATTAAAATTATGTGATACCATAGCGACATCACCGCCTTTCAAGGGGTTAAAAGTAAAGTTAGAGTTAATTTTATTTTAGTTAATTTTAGAAGTAAAAAATATTTGATATGTTGATCTTCATTATCTTTGAAATCATATAAATGAAAATAATTATTGCTGTAAAAGTTACGAAAATGAAATTATTATACGGTTCTTGGGTTCTATAAGTTATAATTAGAGAAACAAACATCATCTCTAACAAGTAAAAAAGTAAAAATAAAAATAAATAAAGTTATCACTTTCATTTACGACGAAAATCTAACGGAATTTATAAAATTCAAATTATACGGTTTTGGTCTTACAGAAATATATTTTTTTTTGTTTAACTTGTTGGAGATTGACAATGTATTATGTAAATTCAACTTATACATTGAAGGACCATAAAAAAATTAAATGTAGCAACTTTGCAAAAATAACTCTATTGAAATAAATCTTTTTTAATATAATGGAGAACAAAATTTGAGATATTTTTGCATTCGAAAGTATGCCTTTAAAACTAACGCATTAGAAAGAAGCCGTATGGCAATGATAATAGGGGACACCCTATCATTTATTAACTCCTAATTACTTTCATTAGGAATATTGTTAATAATAAAATTATCAACATGATAAAATTATATTGTAAACTAGACTATAAGAAAGTATTTTCAAGCGATTGAAACATCACTGAGCTGATATGTTACTCAAGGTTTTAAGTATAATAGAAGCCCAGTCGCATCGCTCTACTATGCTACAGATCCGGTCGGCTAACCACCTGACCGGGACATATACTGTATTATAGCATTCCAGGGTCCATCATCAAGAAATCAGTTGGACACTCTAAAACAAAATCCCTAGAGATTGTAACGCCGCAGAGTTTAGTTAAGTTTAGTTTTAAACATAATAGAAACATCAGAAACATAATAAAAAAAACTGTATGATAGCAACAATACAAAAATTTTATCAATGATGTTCAGACTGTTGCAGTTGCTTTGAAAATATACAGAAAAACCTGTGAAACAGGAATCTATAACGAAATATTGTCTTAAACAGAAACATTTAATGGCCTCGACGGAAGGAATACCGTACAATTATACCTGCTAAGTCGGATATGTGTCTAAAAGGAAATTTTTTCTGGTCGCTAGCGATTTCGTTTTCACGGGTTTTACTGTATTTAACTTTCCACTTTATATTAAAAATGATAATGGCAATAATATTCATTTTAAATTTATTTCTGTTTCAGAAAGTTATCAAGGTCAAAGAGAAATCGAAATCATCCAGGAGCGTTACTTGACGGCTCTTAGGGTATTTGTGGAGAATCGATTTCCTCAACAATCGGGCCGACTAAGCGATCTTCTGTCCAGATTACCGGAAATTCAGTCTGCTGGTGAACTAATGCTGCATACTAAGATGTTTTTCGTCCCTCTACTCCTGAATACGACGTATGCCAGATAGCAGGAAATTTTGGAAATGGATGTTTCAGAGTTGCTTCAGCGTCGGACTCCAGAAGTCCAAAAATATTTGGAGTCTAGTTGATAAATCGACGGTGAGGATGTGAGTGTAGATTGTGATTGACTGCAATGCTCGACTAGTCAGACTGATTGAAAATCATAAGATAAATTGAACACTCGAATTGAGTCGACGTATGCCACAAAGAAGTGCAATAGACTGGTATGAGAACGTTATGTACAGAACTGCAAAATTTGTAAAATTTTTCTCATTGTGTTGTTTTTTAAGCATAAAAATGTTTTCATCCCCATGGGGGAAAATCTTGCTTAAGAATTATTATTATTAAAGAAAAATTGTTTTGTCTGAAAACCTTGTCTCTTTCTTTGTCTACAAATTCTTAATCAATATTTTGACACACACAAGATATATTAAAATTCAGTTTCAGTTACTCGTATCTAAGATCATAAAATCATCATCCTTTCACACGATAGTGTATTGAGCGGTCGTTCAGTAGTGAGAGTATTATTTAAGAGGATTTAAATTAAGCATCGACAGTTTATTATTATTATTATTATTATTATTATTATTGAAATAACAGTAACAAAATCTTGATAAATTCTTTGTTTTCTTTTTCCTTTTTCTTTCTTTCTTTCTTTTTTTTTTTTTTTCTTTTGAAGGGGCTACTGTTAAATCCACAAAAAATTGGATTTTTTTTTGAAAAAATCAGGGAACATATGTATGAAAAAGCAATTTATTCTGAAAATTTTACAACAAACCGCACAAAAAATGCGTATAGTTATGCGAGTTATGACTAAAAATATGCTGGGTATTCCCAATGTAAGCAATGATTTAAAAAATATTTTAGTGTGGTTTATCTCAAAATGTTAAAAATGTATTTTTTAATTGCGCACAAAATTCCTCTCGAAATATTTTTACATAGAATCTTCACAGACTTATAGATTATATTTATATCTTGAGATTGAACCTAAAGTTTTTCATTACTCCATCTACAAGAAAAAAGTAAAAAAAGTGTATGCATGCATAAAAAAAACTAGTATGTTGTGGCCATCACAACACTTTCTTCCATATAAATCAAATTGCCTGCAACCAGAATTAAATGAATCTATTCCCTCATGAGATATTGCAATAGCGTAAATCGTGAAAGGCAGAGCATGGCAACGACAACTGTTTAGCGGTATACACCAAAAGCTAATTCGGATCTATTTACTTGAAGTTCTAACAGAATGTGAAGAAATTCCGAGCATTAGTTCTTCAAATATAGCCGTTTCAGAAATCGTGAAAATTACAGCATGGCAGCACCATCTGTTGAGCGATTTGCATCAAAACCTAGTCAACGTCTTTTTTATATTACGCTCTAATAAAATATGAACTTTGATTAAATTCTGTGCATTAGTTCATGAGATATAGCTATTGCAGAAATCGGAAAAAATACGGCATAACAGTGCCACCTATTGTGCGATTTACACCAAAACCAAATCAGCAAAAATTTATGTTAAGCTCTAATTGAATCTGAAGTTTGATTAAATTCCGTGCTTTGATTCATGGGACAGAGCGCCCGGAACAATTTGTGTCACATAAATACAGAAACAGACAAATCGTGTTCAGGACCTTCTAAAACGTATAAATACGTCTAAATCTGGAAGTGTAAAATTTTCAGAAATCTAATATTTTATTCTTTCAGATAGCAGAAGTGAAGAACAATATTTTCACCACCATTTTAAAAGTGAAAAATTTTCTAAAGTATAACTCTCAAAGCTTCGAGAAAATGGTTTTTCTTAACCGGCTAAAATTTTTAATTATAGGGTAACGCGTGATAATATGGTGCTTAATTTTTTTAAACAACAACAACAAAACAACTATAGATCTTTAAAAAGAGTGAAATGCACAAGGCAAAACACACCTTTTTCAGGGACATATTCATAAAAGAAAGAAGGAATTTTTGCCAGCATTTCGCAAGTTACAGTCATTTAAAAAATAAAATCTAGGAAACAACAAATTACCCCTTGAGGAATAATTTGGTGTCAGTTTTTGTAACCGCTGCCACACCACAATCGAATATTTTGGCGAAATAAGGTAGATGCCATTTTTAGGTAGCTTTCATTACAAAAAGCTACCTATTGCAGACGTTCGGAGAAAAGAGATATATATATCTGACATATGTCACACTGTAACTATCGTAATTATGAACCGATTTGGATGTAATTCGGTGTGTACATAGTACATACAAATGTCTCGACCGAGTTCGTTGCCCAGCTTCATCCGCCCTTTTTGTTTCAAAATGGCGGCCATTTAAATTTTTTTTAAAAATTTAAAATTTTAAATGTGGTACCAAAAAATTAAAAATGGAAAAATATTTCTTCTTATGTATTTGACCTTTATACAAAGATTCCGGAGCAGTTTTTGTTTCGTCTATATCTTAAAAAATGGCTGAGATTGCGTTTTGAATTTCTAGCGTGGCTGACATTTTGAAACGTCCTGAATTTTGTCACGCAATAAAAAGCGTATTCACGAACTGAATTCGATGTAATTCGGTGTGTACATAGTACATACCAAAGTCTCTACCGAGTTCGTTGGCCAGCTTCATCCGCCATTTTGTTTCATAATGGCTGCCATTTAAAATTTTTAAAAAAATTTAAAATTTGAAATATGGTACCAAAACATTGAAAATGGAAAAATATTTTTCTCTTATGTATTTGACCTTTATACAAAGATTTCGGAGCAGTTTTTGTTTTGTCTATATCTTAAAAAAGTCCTTCCGGCCAGTGCCGGGAGGAAGAGGTAGCTTTCATAATCCTTATTTAAAAAAAGCCAACTTATATCATGCAAACACACGAAGCTCAATTTAGTGGAAACCGAATATAGGAGATTCAATACTAATTTTTATCAATATAATGAATGAGAATTTCGCGAAATTAGTCAGCTTTATCCAAGCTGCTTTTCTTTAAAGTAACTTATATTTGGCTGCCAAATTTGGCAATTTCTTAAAGTGCCTGTCATTTTAAGACAACATGGTGGATGAGGCTAAGCAGTGAACTTGGTCGAGACCTTAGTAATTGCTGTGCACATGCTCACTCACATCGGAATCGGTTAATATATAGGAGTGCTGTCGCATGCAAAAAATCAGATTTTTCAAAATGTCACCCACAATAGAAGATGAAACTGCTATATCTGAGACATTTTTTAAGGTAAAGACAAACAAAAAATGCTCCTGAATCCTTATATCAAGATCAAATACTTAAGAAAGAAACCTTTTTCAATTTCTAATTTTTTTGCACCTCACTTTAAATATATATATATTTTTTAATTTAATGGCCGCCATTTTGAAACAAGATGGCTGATGAATCTGGCCAGCGAACTTGGTCGAGGTGTTGATGTATACTATCCACATGCCTTCTTACATCGAAATAGGCGAATACGTGTGTTATCGCGTGACAAATACAAGATCGTTTCAAAATGTTAGCCATGCTAGAAATTCAAAGTGCTATAAATCAACCATTTTTTAAGATATCAACAAAAGAACAAATTTTCAGAAACAAAAACTGCTCCGGAATCTTTGTATCAAGGCCAAACACATAAAAAAAATCTTTTTCATTTTCCAATTTTTTAATACCTTATTTTGAATTTTAAATTTAATTTTTTTAAATGGCAACCCTTTTGAAACAAGATGGCGAATGAAGCTGGCCAACGAACTCGGTCGAGACATTGGTATGTACTATGTACAGACCACGTTACATCCAAATAGGTTCATAAATACGCCTGTTATCGCGTGACAAAAATCAGGTCGTTTTAAAATGTCAGCCACAAGAGAAATTCAAAATGCTATAACTCAGCCATTTCTTAAGATATAGACGAAACAAAAACTGTTCCCGAATCTTTTTATCAAGGTCAAACACATAAGAAGAAAATATTTTTTCAATTTTCAATTTTTGGTACCACAATTCAAATTTAAATTTTTCTTAAAAATTTAAATGGCCGCCCTTTTTAAACAAGATGGCGGGTGAAGCTGGCCAACGAACCCGGTCGAGACATTGGTATGTACTATGCATAAACGAAGTTACATCCAAATCGGTTCATAAATACGCCATTACTCAGCCATTTTTTTTTAGATATAGACGAAAGAAAAACTGTTCCGGAATCTTTGTATTAAGGTCAAACACATACAAAAAAAAAAATCTTTTTCATTTTCCAATTTTTTGGTATCTCATTTAAATTTTTTTATTATTTAATTTTTTTAAATGGCCGCCATTTTGAAACAAGATGGCGGATGAAGCTGGCCAACGAACTCGGTCGAGATATTTGCATGTACTATGTACACACCAAGGTACATCCAAGTCGGTTCATAAATACGCCTGTTATTACGTGAGAAAAATCAGGACGTTTCAAAATGTCAGCCACGCTAGAAATTCAAAATGCTATAACTCAGCCATTTCTTAAGATATAGACGAAACAAAAACTGTTCCCGAATCTTTTTATCAAGGTCAAACACATAAGAAGAAAATATTTTTTCAATTTTCAATTTTTGGTACCACAATTCAAATTTAAATTTTTCTTAAAAATTTAAATGGCCGCCCTTTTTAAACAAGATGGCGGGTGAAGCTGGCCAACGAACCCGGTCGAGACATTGGTATGTACTATGCATAAACGAAGTTACATCCAAATCGGTTCATAAATACGCCTTTTATCGCGTGACAAAATTCAGGACGTTTCAAAATGTCAGCCACGCTAGAAATTCAAAATGCTATAACTCAGCCATTTTTTAAGATATAGACGAAACAAAAACTGCTCCGGAATCTTTGTATAAAGGTTAAATACATAAGAAAAAAATATTTTTCCATTTTTAATTTTTTGGTACCACATTTCAAATTTTAAATTTTAAAAAAATTTTTAAATGGCCGCCATTTTGAAACAAAATGGCGGATGAAGCTGGCCAACAAACTCGGTCGAGAGATTCGTATGTACTATGTACACACCGAATTACATCCAAATCGGTTCATAAATACGCCTTTTATCGCGTGACAAAATTCAGGACATTTCAAAATGTCAGCCACGCTAGAAATTCAAAATGCTATAACTCAGCCATTTTTTAAGATATAGACGAAACAAAAACTGCTCCGGAATCTTTGTATAAAGGTCAAATACATAAGAAAAAAATATTTTTCCATTTTTAATTTTTTGGTACCCCATTTCAAGTTTTAAATTTTTTTAAAAATTTTAAATGGCCGCCATTTTGAAACAAAACGGCGGATGAAGCTGGCCAACGAACTCGGTCGAGACATTGGTATGTACTATGTACACACCGAATTACATCGAAATCGGTTCATAATTACTGGAGTTACAGTGTGACATAGGTCAGATATATATATATATATATATATATATATATATATATATATATATCAATTTTGAACGGAGGGTGGTTTCGGGGTCTGGGGGTCATGATCGATGAAAATATACCAAAATTTTTTGAAATCGCTTTCCTCCGAACGGCTGCAATAGGTAGCTTTTTTGTAAAGAAAGCTACCTAAAATGGCAGAGTTGCAGCATTTTGAATCTCTAGCGTGACTGACATTTTGAAACGTCCTGAAATTTGTCACGCGATAAAAGGCGTATTTATGAACCGATTTGGATGTAACTTAGTTTATACATAGTACATACCAATGTCTCGACCGGGTTCGTTGGCCAGCTTCATCCGCCGTCTTGTTTAAAAATGGCGGCCATTTAAATTTTTAAGAAAGATTTAAATTTAAAATGTGGTACCAAAAAATTGAAAATTCAAAATATTTTTTCTTGTTATGTGTTTGACCTTGATAAAAAGATTCGAGAGCAGTTTTTGGTTCGTCTATATCTTAAGAAATGGCTGAGTTATAGCATTTTGAATTTCTAGCGTGGCTAACATTTTGAAACGTCCTGATTTTTGTCACGTAATAACAGGCGTATTTATGAACCGATTTGGATGTACCTTGGTGTGTACATAGTACATACAAATATCTCGACCGAGTTCGTTGGCCAGCTTCATCCGCCATCTTGTTTCAAAATGGCGGCCATTTAAAAAAATTTAAAAAATAAAAAAATTAAAATGAGATACCAAAAAATTGCAAAATGAAAAATATATTTTTTGTATGTGTTTGACCTTAATACAAAGATTCCGGAACAGTTTTTGTTTCGTCTATATCTAAAAAAATGGCTGAGTAATAGCATTTTGAATTTCTATTGTGGCTGACATTTTAAAACGACCTGATTTTTGTCACCCGATAACAAGTGTGTTTATGAACCGATTTGGATGTATCTTGGTCTGTACATAGTACATACTAATGTCTCGACCGAGTTCGTCGGCCAGCTTCATTCTTTATCTTGTTTCAAAAGATTGCCATTAAAAAAAAATTAAATTTAAAATTTAAAACGAGGTATTAAACAATTGGAAAATAAAAAAGATTTTTTTTATGTGTTTGGCCTTGATACAAAGATTCCGGAGCAGTTTTTGTTTCTGAAAATTTGTTCTTTTGTTTATATCTTTAAAAAAAATGAATTATAGCACTTTAAATTTCTAGCATGGCTAACATTTTGAAACGATCTTGTATTTGTCACGCGATAACACACGTATTCGCCTATTTCGATGTAAGAAGGCATGTGGATAGTATACATCAATACCTCGACCAAGACCAAGTTCGCTGGCCTGATTCATCAGCCATCTTGTTTCAAAATGGCGGCCATTAAATTAAAAAATATATATATATTTAAAGTGAGGTGCAAAAAAATTAGAAATTGAAAGAGGTTTCTTTCTTAAATATTTGACCTTGATATAAGGATTCAGGAGCATTTTTTGTTTGTCTTTACCTTAAAAAGTCCTTCCGGCCAGTGCCGGGAGGAAGAGGTAGCTTTCATAATCCTTATTTAAAAAAAGCCAACTTATATCATGCAAACACACGAAGCTCAATTTAGTGGAAACCGAATATAGGAGATTCAATACTAATTTTTATCAATATAATGAATGAGAATTTCGCGAAATTAGTCAGCTTTATCCAAGCTGCTTTTCTTTAAAGTAACTTATATTTGGCTGCCAAATTCGGCAATTTCTTAAAGTGCCTGTCATTTTAAGACAACATGGTGGATGAGGCTAAGCAGTGAACTTGGTCGAGACCTTAGTAATTGCTGGGCACATGCTCACTCACATCGGAATCGGTTAATATATAGGAGTGCTGTCGCATGCAAAAAATCAGATTTTTCAAAATGTCACCCACAATAGAAATTGAAACTGCTATATCTGAGCCATTTTTTAAGGTAAAGACAAACAAAAAATGCTCCTGAATCCTTATATCAAGATCAAATACTTAAGAAAGAAACCTTTTTCAATTTCTAATTTTTTTGCACCTCACTTTAAATATATATATATATTTTAATTTAATGGCCGCCATTTTGAAACAAGATAGCTGATGAATCTGGCCAGCGAACTTGGTCGAGGTGTTGATGTATACTATCCACATGCCTTCTTACATCGAAATAGGCAAATACGCGTGTTATCGCGTGACAAATACAAGATCGTTTCAAAATGTTAGCCATGCTAGAAATTCAAAGAGCTATAAATCAACCATTTTTTAAGATATCAACAAAAGAACAAATTTTCAGGAAC
This sequence comes from Maratus speciosus, assembly GCA_963932465.1. Classification (NCBI taxonomy): domain Eukaryota; kingdom Metazoa; phylum Arthropoda; class Arachnida; order Araneae; family Salticidae; genus Maratus; species Maratus speciosus. The sequence continues at coordinate 154,532,666 of OZ010787.1, read as the reverse complement.
AAAAACTGCTCCGGAATCTTTGTATCAAGACCAAACACATAAAAAAAATCTTTTTCATTTTCCAATTTTTTAATACCTCATTTTGAATTTTAAATTTAATTTTTTTTAAATGGCAACCCTTTTGAAACAATATGGCGAATGAAGCTGGGCAACGAACTCGGTCGAGACATTGGTATGTACTATGTACAGACCAAGTTACATCCAAATAGGTTCATAAATACGCCTGTTATCGCGTGACAAAAATCAGGTCGTTTTAAAATGTCAGCCACAAGAGAAATTTAAAATGCTATTACTCAGCCATTTTTTTTTAGATATAGACGAAAGTAAAACTGTTCCGGAATCTTTGTATTAAGGTCAAACACATACAAAAAAAAAATCTTTTTCATTTTCCAATTTTTTGGTATCTCATTTAAATTTTTTTATTTTTTAATTTTTTTAAATGGCCGTCATTTTGAAACAAGATGGCGGATGAAGCTGGCCAACGAACTCGGTCGAGATATTTGTATGTACTATGTACACACTAAGGTACATCCAAGTCGGTTCATAAATACGCCTGTTATTACGTGAGAAATATAAGGACGTTTCAAAATGTCAGCCACGCTAGAAATTCAAAATGCTATAACTCAGCCATTTCTTAAGATATAGACGAAACAAAAACTGCTCCCGAATCTTTTTATCAAGGTCAAACACATAAGAAGAAAATATTTTTTCAATTTTCAATATTTGGTACCACATTTCAAATTTAAATTTTTCTTAAAAATTTAAATGGCCGCCATTTTTAAACAAGATGGCGGGTGAAGCTGGCCAACGAACCCGGTCGAGACATTGGTATGTACTATGTATAAACGAAGTTACATCCAAATCGGTTCATAAATACGGCTTTTATCGAGTGACAAAATTCAGGACGTTTCAAAATGTCAGCCACGCTAGAAATTCAAAATGCTATAACTCAGCCATTTTTTAAGATATAGACGAAACAAAAACTGCTCCGAAATCTTTGTATAAAGGTCAAATACATAAGAAAAAAATATTTTTCCATTTTCAATTTTTTGGTACCACATTTCAATTTTTACATTAAAAAAAAAATTTAAATGGCCGCCATTTTGAAACAAAATGGCGGATGAAGCTGGCCAACGAACTCGGTCGAGAGATTGGTATGTACTATGTACACACCAAATTACATCCAAATCGGTTCATAAATACGCCTTTTATCGCGTGACAAAATTCAGGACGTTTCAAAATGTCAGCCACGCTAGAAATTCAAAATGCTATAACTCAGCCATTTTTTAAGATATAGACGAAACAAAAACTGCTCCGGAATCTTTGTATAAAGGTCAAATACATAAGAAAAAAATATGTTTCGATTTTTAATTTTTTGGTACCACATTTCAAGTTTTAAATTTTTTTAAAAATTTTAAATGGTCGCCATTTTGAAACAAAACGGCGGATGAAGCTGGCCAACGAACTCGGTCGAGACATTGGTATGTACTATGTACACACCGAATTACATCGAAATCGGTTCATAATTACGGGAGTTACAGTGTGACATAGGTCAGATATATATATATATATATATATCAATTTTGAACGGAGGGTGGTTTCGGGGTCTGGGGGTCATGATCGATGAAAATATACCAAAATTTTTTGAAATCGCTTTCCTCCGAACGGCTGCAATAGGTAGCTTTTTTATAATGAAAGCTACCTAAAAATGGCTCAGATATAGCAGTTTCAATTTCTATTGTGGGTGACATTTTGAAAAATCTGATTTTTTGCATGCGACAGCACTCGTATATATCAATCGATTCCGATGTGAGTAAGCATGTGAACAGCAATTACTAAGGTCTCGACCAAGTTCACTGGTTAGCCTCATCCACCATGTTGTCTTAAAATGGTAGGCACTTTAAGAAATCGCCGAATTTGGCAGCCAAATATGAGTTACTTTAAAGAAAAGCAGCTTGGATAAAGCTGACTAATTTCGCGAAATTCTCATTCATTATATTGATAAAAATTAGTATTGAATCTCCTATATTAAGTTTCCACTATATTGAGCTTCGTGTGTTTGAATGATATAAGTTGGCTTTTTTGAAATAAGGAATATGAAAGCTACCTCTTCCTCCCGGCACTAGCCGGAAGGACTTTTTTACATTTAAAATGTACTATTCAGAACACTGATTTTTTTTTTTTTTTTTTTTTTTTTTTTTTTCTACTCAGATAATATTTGAGAGCACTGTAAATTTTTCTTTGACAGCATATGTTTTTTAAAGTGACAGTTTGAAATAACATTTACATGAAGAATTTTGAAATCTCTGTTGGAACTCATAGTGTTTTATGCTCTTTAAAATATGCCTTTTCAAACTAAATAAACCATAAAAAAAAAATAATACAACATGGTTATTAAAAACAAAAGTTTTAATACACACATTTTTTATACATCAGTGAAAGCAAAAATGATAATTAAGAGGTTTTAATACAATAACCCAGCTCAATAATATAGAGGGAAAGACTTTAGAATGGATATTATGATACTTTACATTAACCTTCTGAATAATAATAAAATAAACGCTTTCAAATACTTTCTTAAGAAATAGCTCACAACACTGATGTACCTACACATATTAAAAATTACAAAAATATATCAATCTGGAATAAAAAAGTCAACTGTATACTTCTGAGAAATGAATAATAATCAAAATGTTAGTGACAATCAGCAAACCTAATAAAATTAAAGTAAAAATATATCTATTTATAAGTAAAATACAGAGGCATCAAATAACCCCACTTTTTTACGTAGGGCAATTTCCTGCTTGCGCTAATATATATATATTTCTTCTGGGTCATTTTCAAAGATGCAGAAGGAAAAAAGGCAATACTTATTATAGTGTGCTTTTAACATGACAGTACAATTTTTTATTCATGCGTACATCAACTCGCTTTTTCTGCGGCTTCATGTAAGTAGAGATACATTGAAATTTCTGAAGGGTGTCATTTTGCACAGTTTTTGACAGATTCCAGAAAGTATTTTTTTTCTTCATGAAAATATGCTACTTACGTAAAAGGGATATATTTAATGTGCAGTTCACAAGTGTAAGTACTTGTAACAATTTTTTGAAGATGCATACCATACAATAAGATCATGATAATAATAAATGAAAATTGAGGCACCAAATTATCCCGAGTCACCCTATTTAAAAGTAGCTGATCCACCTGGCGTTGTTCGGGCCCGTGATAATAAAATTTAATAACCTCAGAATTTTGTGATTTTATAACTTTAATCCGATTTTGTATGAATTTATATTTTTTAATGAAACCTTCTCGAAAAAACATTAATATTTTGTGGTAAAAGCACTCGTAAGCAGACATTTTCTTGTTTTCCCCGCAGGGTCGTGTCATAGTTAAAAAATAGTTCTTGTTGTCGAACTCTTTGAAATTTTCATAGGTTATAAATGCAACGGTTTTGCAGCCCGTGTAAAAATTTCGTGAAAAAATATTGATATCTAATTGTAAAAGAAATATATTTTCTTTTTGCTTTTTTTTTTTTGTTGTTTTCGCGTCGTACATAACAAAGAAAAAATATTTCTTATCGCCCGAACGCACAGTGGGGCAAAATCCCAAAAAGCTGGCCGAAAGTCGAAAAATAAATGTACTATTTAGGAAATTTCGACTACATAGATGGCTAGAATAATGTTTGGAGGGTCAGAATCTATATTTATAAATACTTCTCCTTGAGCGAATGTTTCAAAATTTCTATAGGTGATATAAATTTGATCTGCCGAAATGCTCTAAAAAGATTGTCTCGAAATACTGGCATTTAGTTACTTTTAGCGTAGAAAAAAGTAGTCTTCGGGAGGCGCGAAGTAACCTGCAGTCGCAAATTTTTTCAAGGGTGTTAAAATTCTTATTTTTCAAAATCGATTGCACCTACTAAAAGAAGAGTGTCTTAGATTTAAATAAATATTTTTGTGAATAGGTAATTCTGAAATCTAGCTGTAAGGCAGAAAAAAGCTCTAGGGCCTTTAGCTTCGCCGAAAAGGAGAACAAGTGAACCCCGCGAACGACCCATTTTGATTTTTTTCAAAGGGTTAACAACAATATTTTTTCGAACTAATTGCGGCGTTAAAAATACGAAATTTAAAGAATATGTCTTCCGTTTTTCCGAATCCCGAAAGGTTCGGCGATGGGTGTTAAGACAAACGTCTAAAGAAAGAAAGAAAAAAAAAATAGCATTTGGTTTTTCCCTTCTACGTGCTGCTGAAGCATATGCTTGTGCCTCAGCCGATTTGCGAAAAATGAAGACTTTTTCGATGCACTTTTAATTAATATATGTTCCAGCTATCAAAAATTAAAAATCTGAGCCTCAGGTGCATCAGGTCCTGTCTTGAACTATCCTCATACAAATATTCACACGTCTGCGTGGCAGATTTCGGTAGTCATTGCCAACAGACAGACACACAGACAGTCAGAGGGAAACTTTTTAACACTTTCCAACAATGTTCAAAAGTGTTCTTGATTTCGGCTTGTCTGGCCATCTGGCCGCCTGTCCGTGCTCTAACACTAATATGTACTCGGTTTTGGATGTCGGCCGAAAGTTTTGGACGTTATTGACGTTTACCATCGCACGTTCCCTATTTCAAATGAAGTTTGTAGCATGTTTAGTTCATTTACAGAGACAGTCAAAAGTATTCCATTACATTACGACTAATGGGAAAAATCGTTTCAAATGGTTTTTAATGATGTTATACGCTTTCAAACACAACAAAACTGATATGCATTTATGAAGTGCACTAATATGTATTCTGTAGAATATGCGATGCAAAGAACGGTTATTATACATTGACAGGGCCACACAAAAGAAATCCGTTACAAAATGATTTAGTGGTGGAGGTAATTGTTTGCGGCGTATTTTAATTATGTTAAACTCTTTCATATATAGTGAAATTGATATATGTCGCTGAGATTTATTATAACTTATTTCATGTATAATATGATGTGCACAGCATTTACATGGACACACAAAACGTTTCAGATATTATATTGTATCCGAAGTACAGTACATTAGCGATGATTGCTAGAAATGCACTTTTAATTAGTTATGCGCTTTTATGTTTCATTATATTTATGCATACTGTATGGTTTGTATAAATGCTATAATTCATATACAGGGCTACACAACAGAATTCGTAAGTGTTACGGGGTATGAGCGCAAATTGCTTAAAGGCGGTTTTTAAATGAGTTATGCATTTTTACGCTGAACTGCATTTAGTTTGCTAAGAAATGTTTGTAGAATATAGATAAAATGATATACAGGGTCACGTAAGAATTAAATAAATGGCCATCTATAAATGATAATTTCTGGAAATGTGATTTCAGTATTTTTAAGAGTGTTTATTTTGGATTAAATTTTAGTTAAATAGTGACTGTAATAAGGGTTGTATAAAAGTATTCAAGTATGTTTCCATCTATTAGTATAAACTGCTTAAAGAGAAATTTCAACCTGTTATGTGTTTTCTTGCTAAACTTAATTCCCCCAAAATATAGTATATATATCATCCTACAGATCAAATACAGGGCTGTTTAAGAATTGGTATGCATATTTGGCTATGGACGGTAACTGCTGAAATCAGTTTTCAAATGTTTTATGCGTTTTCTAAAATGTTTACTTAGTAATCTTAGTTGCCTTATTTCCCTAAATAACGAGGTTTTGTTAAAGCTTTCAGGAAGTGTTGGAAAGTGTTTCATAATCTAGGCTGAACGCGTGATTTTTCTTTCTTATTTTTTTATTAGAATAGAAAGTAGAGAACAAAAACATTTTTCATACAAAAAACCAAAATTATTAAATAAATATTGCAGTTATCAATTGACTTTTAATAGCGAAACGCACTTCATAAGAAAACTTAATAACTGTATAGTAATTTTATTTTCATGAAGAAAGGGTATTGTAGTAAAGGTATAATTACACTCAAAATGTTACGAAAATGGGAAGTCGAAACAGAATCCTATTTCTGAGCAAACTCAGTTTTAGGATTGTCTGAGTGCAGATAAAAGAGGCTAGTTTGAGAACAGGATACCTTTTAGAGCATGTGATCAAATGATGAAAACTTTTGAATAAGATGAATAAGATTCATTTAAAGATTAAATCACGACGGAAGAGCACTTTCCCATAGCTGCCAAATTTTTCGCTTTTTTCCTACCACTATTTTTAATCAGAAAAATTCTCCTTATTTAGTCCTATGTTTTCGATGATTCAATAAGACATATTCCTCTGTTAAAAAATAGTGGTAGGAAAAAAGCGTAAAACTTGGCAGCTATGCTGCTCATGCTAATGATCGACGTAGTCTGTTGCAATTAGCAGCTTTTTATCCAAAATACAGCCTAAGACATATTGCAAAAGTTGCAATTGCAAATTTAATGCTTTAGACTTTTGATGGACACTTGATAATTTTTGAAAGGTTCTGGTTATTTTAAATAGGCCCTTCTAAAAATATGAAACAATCCCATTTCTTGTGAATCATGGAGTATCAACGAAACGCAAGAGATTAACGTCAAACTTTTTAACATATACGCAGGAATGTAGGATTCGAGCTCTTTTCCAAATCCTTTTGCAAGTGAAAAACAATCCAGGCTTTTTTTTTGATTGATTCTACCCGATACTTCAGTTTCTTTTTAAATCCTTCCTCTTTGTCAGTAGCATAAAAAACAGTTACTTTTTTTTTAAGTGAGGGACATAAATCATTAACTTTTGTAAAAAATATCTAAATCACAATATATATTCTAAATGGAAAAGTCAAAACATGTATTAAAATATTTATTTGCTTAAAAGACGTTACTAAAAACACATTAAAAATAAATTAAAAACCTATATTGACATGTTTCAACTCTTTCAGTGAGACGTCATCAGAATGTATAAGAGAAATCAGGCAGTGACTTTTTAGTAACGTCTTTTAAGCAAATAAATATTTTAATATATGTTTTGACCTTTTCCCGTTTGGAATATATACTGGCCTCCAAAAGTTAAGGTACAGGGACTGGATGCTTTCGATTGCACACGTTTTGTCGAATATCTACCAACATTATTGGCGAATAATAACATTAGTAAGTAACATTATTGGCTTGAACTTCTAGGATGTAAAGAACATGTTTGATTTTATATTTCTCGCTGAAGATTTATTGGGGAGTACAATTAGGGGGCTAATAATAAATTTAGTAATAAAATAATATTTGCGATCACCTACACTCTAAATACAAAGGAGTGACTATTCACTTCGGAGGAGTGAATAGTCACTCTATCGCAGAGTCAAAATATGCTCAACCTCTTTAAAATGACTATTCACTCTGAGCAAAAGTGAAAATTTTGACTCTCTGAAACAGTGAATAGTTACTCCTGGGAAGTGAATATTCACTCTAAACAGGGGTGGATAATCACACTTTCGGAGGAGTGACTATTCACTCTTTCTAAAGGAGTGCGGTTTTTCACCCCTGGTAGGAGTGAATAGTCACTCTTTCATAGGAGTGATTGTTCAATTTTTATGTAGTCGATTCTTTTTTTTATTTTGCTTTTATGGTCATTTTAAAAGAACCACATCTTTTACAGCATGCAATGAAAATAGATACAAGCGTGGTAAATATTGGAATAAAATACTTTATTAGCAATATTTATTTAATTCCTAGTTTGTAACACTAATTGAACTTTTAAGGAAAAATTCAGTTAAAGTTACATATGAATTTAAATTAGATTACTGACAGAAATAAACTAAAATATTTTATTCCAATCTTATCCTTTGTGTTTGCTTTTATTGCATGCCCTATAAAGATATTACTTTTAAAGTTTTATTAATAACTTTTTAATAGGTGGATGTTATATGTTTAACAATGTTTGATTTGATTTTAATTTTTGTTTTAAATATAAAACCGTACTTTTTCCTTAAATTATTGCTATTTTTGAAAACTCCTATTGTTCTAAAATATTTTTAATTTTTGCACTTAAAAAACAATGCTTATAAACTCACATCTTTTTAAAATAAGTTCTAAGCATGATTTAAATATTAAGATTGTATATATTTTTTTTATCCTCTATCATTTGCTTTTTTTTTTTTTTTTTTTTTTATATGAACATGGAGTCTAAATTTTAAGTTCTCTGGAATATGTATATATTTTTCTTTTAAACATATTCCTTAACTTAATCATGATTTCTAATTTTCGTCCGTTATTGCTGAAAAATGGAATTAATACAATACTGATAAGCCATATTTAATTAAATTTTTTTTATTCGCGTAGATATTGTATTTTGTGAATATGAGCAAAATAGATTTTATATGTTTTATAGGAAAAGATTGATCTCGGAAGTAGAAACAAGTTGGAAATTGCTCGTCAAACGCGGCAAATGAGGTGAGTTCGTACTATAACTAATTTTATAACTATTTTTTGCACTGCATATTGTACTGAATGTATATTTTAGTGAACTTCATAAGTGCATATCAATTTCATTCTGTTCGAAAGACTGTAACATCATTAAAATGCACTTGAAATAATTTTTTCCGATTGACCTTAATGTAACAGAAAGCTTTTGACTGTCCCTGTAATTAAACTGTACATTCGATTTTCATAAAACTTGAAAAGACTCGACAAAATTTTGCAACAATTTTATATGGTAGATGTGCCAGTAATGGACACCTTTAAGGGAATTCTTTTTAAATTATTTTTTTTATTAATAGTTATAATTATTATTTTCCAGTTTTTTCAATATTATATTAATCTATCAACAATATTTAACCATTTTCTAATCTGAATCGAAATTTAATTTTAAATAACAGAAATATATCAAAACACCCAAAAGCCCAGTAATGGACACCCTCTGGCCCAGTAATGGACACCCCATAAAAAGTAATAAATATAATTGTTTTTATGACTGTATTTGAACCAGAATTTAATGAATACATACTAATGAAACAAAACAGTTATTTTCAAATAAATTTAACAATAAGGATACTAGTAATTAATAAAATATTTGTGATAGTCATTTACTGTTTGCATCAATTATTGTAATTATCAGAAGATCAATGTTTTAATTATTTTAGATGGATAGTTTAAAATACTAAATATCAGGCAATTACAGCTATCAAAGTATTGAAACAGTGGAGGATTTAAAAGGCAATAAAAAAAAAGTTTTGGAATGTTAGTGTTTAGTTTTGTCTCACTATTTTTAACAATTAATCTTCCAGAGACTACTTGATATATCATTTATAATAATTAATGTTACATATATGAAAGAAATGATATTGTGAGTTGAATATTTTAAATGTTAGGTAAAATAATTTCAAAATAAAACTGTAGAACTGATGTTTGAGGCCACTGATCTGCAGATTTGCTAGTTTCATGAATATTGCCTATAAATTAATGAATATTACTTTTTTTCAGAGGTGAATAAGGAAATATTTAAGACAGAAAATAGATTTTTAATAGCTTCTGTAACTTAATTGTTTTTATTTAAACGGAGAGGTGTTAAGCCCTATGAGCCCCTCTTTTACTGTGCTCTTAAACAATATTTAAACAATATAATAACCATTCCAGTAATGGACACGCCTTCTTAAAACCTTAAAAATAAATGAAACTTCGTAAATGACCGTTAGTATATAAAATTTTAAGTTTTCTATTGCTACTCAAACAAAAGCATTCAAAATTTTCAAGGAAAAAAAAACATAATAAAAAGAAAATAAATAATATATAAATTAAATAAACGAAGCCCAGCTCTTAGCCTCTTCGTTAAGATTTTCACCGAAAAACAGCAAAACTTTGAAACATTATTTTCTGCTTCCTAATTGGTTTGATTAAAAGTGTCAACAATAACCCAGTTTTATAAAACAGGCAAGGGGAAATTATAAAAAAATTAATTAAAGTTAAATATTTGTTAGTTATTTTTTTATGAACCAAAAACATCAAGGGACGTCCATTACTGGAAGGGTGTCCATTACTGGCACTTTACTACCCTATTTAAAATTTCAGACCATTCGGGAGGCTGTAACACCATTAAAATGCACTTGCAATAATTTTTTCCATTGGCCGTAATGTTGCGGAAAACTTTTGACTGTCCCTGTAATTAAATAATGCATCCAATTTCCATAAAATTTGAAATGACTCGACAAAATTTTGCAAGAATTATATACTTAAAATTTCAGACCATTCCATTGGGTAGTTTTTGCTCTGTTATATGCGGACGGACGGACAGACAGACAGACAGACGGACATACAGACGGACTGAACGACGACTATAGGTGCTAAGTATTTATATAATTACGAACGCACCTAAAAAAAGGAAATTCAAAAATAAAGTAAATGACTGCATTAGAAATATTCTAATTATTTGAAAATCATTTTAATGTAAAAAAGTAGTTATTAGTCTCTTTAAACAATATTGTCTTATATTACGTAAGTAAATATGAACTTTTTAAAAAATGTACTAAATACTATACTATATACTATACTATCCATAAACTTCAAAACAGGCATAAAAAACATTTTATTTCAATGCTTAAATGTCATGTTTTATTGTTTAGTGCCAAAAATTAAGTGTATCAAAAACGTAAAAAATGCGTTTATAATAGAAGGAAATTTTATAACTGATGCAGAATGTCTATAATTATTATTATTTTTTTATATTACTCAGTCCCGAAATTTTAAAATCATAGCCCCAGTAATAAACAAAACAAGTTGGAAATTACACGTCAAACGTGGCAAATGAGGTGCGTTCGTACTATAACTAGTTTTATAAATATTTTTTGCACCGCATATTGTACCTAATGTATATTTTAGTGCACTTCATAAGTGCATATCAATTTTATTCTGTTCGAAAGGCTGTAACATCATTAAAATGCACTTGAAATATTTTTTTCGCATTGGCCGTAATGTAACGGAGAACTTTTGACTGTCCCTGTAATTAAACTATACATCCGATTTTCATAAATTTTGAAATGACGCGACAAAAGTATGCAACAATTATATATTTTAAATTTCAAGCGATTCGGTTGGGTAGTTTTTCCGCTGTTACATACGGACAGACCAGTGTTGAATTAAGACAGTTATCTCCGGGAGGGATTTTTGTGGCTCCGGGGAGACATTATAGAGTTAGAGAGGGGGGAGGGGTTTGCACTTTTTGACCATTGAAAACCCAAAATCTAAAAAATTCCGGGGGGGACATCTCATTGCTCCGGGGGGATATCCCCCCGGGCCACCACCTGAAATCAACACTGGGACAGACGGACAGACAGACAGACGGACTGAACGACGACAATAGGCGCTACGTATTTATATAACTACGAACACACCTAAAAATCGATTTTTGCTTTTTTATAGCATTAAATAGCTTAAACTTTTATCTTTCCAACGACGTGTCACACATGTTTATATATATATATATAAAATATTTGTGTTCCCTTTTTTCAATATCTATTAAACTTAAGAACTCAGATTTTTTTTAATACTTATATTATGTTATATTGTATACTTTAACAGAGATTTAATGATTTCTGGAGAATTATTTATTTTAGGCAGAGAAATCTTACCAAAAATGCTAATTTAAAAATGACTTTCAATAAATAATTAATAATTAATTTTGAGTTTTACTTAGAATGAAAACGGTCATTTAAAATACGTAAAGCATGTTGTTCAAACTACTCTAAAAAATCTAGACCTCTATCTTTCACCATTTCTGAGAAAAAGGTACATAAAGTTGGTGAATTTAACATGGCAGAGATACGGCTTTCCCGGTTCCCTTAAAAAAATTACATTTCAGACCGCTACATGAAGAAATCTCACAAACAATTAAAACGAAAATGGTCTGTTAAAATACGTAAAGCATCTTATTCAAACTACTCTAAAAAATCTAGACTTCTATCTTTCACCATTTCTGAAAAAAAGGTACATAAAGTTGGTGAATTTAACATGGCAGAGATACGGCTTTCCCGGTCCCTTTAAAACAAGTTCATTTCAGACCGCTACTTGAAGAGATCTCACAATCACTTTTGAATACTCCACGATCAATCTTTTTCTATACAACATACAACTATTTAGCTTCATAATCTTAACATTCCACATATCTACACGGATAAATACTTAAAATTAAATAAGACTTACCTTTATTTTATGTATTCCATAAAGAATAATTTTAATGAGATCCTAATCTGTTAATCTTAAAATGGCGGACGAAAAAGTGATCATTTTTCTTATCTTTTAAGGGTGTCGTCGCCTTGATGTTCTGATTGGTTAATAAGCAATTCATACGTAAGTCACACTTCCAGGAATGAGACATTTCACTCCTTTCTAGGGAGTGGAAAATTCCACTCTTTAAGGAGTGTATTTTTATAAAATTCACTCCAAAAAGAGTAAAAATGCCTGTCACTCTTTCAAATAGTGAACTTTTCACTCCTCCCAATTTTAGAGTGTATGCAACAGAAAGGGCTGGAAATGGTTTGTCACTGTGGTAAATGCCTATTTGGGTCCTTTTCAACGTTTGTATGCATTTGTGTAAGCATCCCAGCAAAGAAAGAAACAGTGGGCCATCAGCTGGAAAAAAGATGGCAGCCAGCAGTGCTAACAGCGGTAAAGTACAAGGGTGCCATTACTTAAACCTTTCGAAAAGTGTCCAAGCCGAATGCAGCTGGCCCATCTGTGATGGCCATCAGCAGGCCAGCATTGGTATGCCATCTCATTACTTCAATCCGGCACTTATCCTGCAGTGCTAGCACCTATCCCACTGCTATTCCTTTGCTGGCCCAGCACTTTCCCTTACAAAAATTTCTTATAGAATTCTATTAAAAAAAAACAAAGTATTATATAATTATGGCTCTTTTTTCTATAAGCTAGTTTCACCAAGACCTGTAGAAACGTCTATAATAGAAATGTCTATAGAAATATTTGAACTGCATGTGGGCACCCTCCCAAGTACGGACCGCGCTCGATGCTGCTTGGTTTTCGTGATAGGACATGAACAAGTTCTTTCTGCGTACGCTACAATTGCTCGAAGTTTTAAGATCTCATTACACTATTTCAAGTTTGTTTCTTTTGTGATTTATGTTCCCGATCTGGTATAGAAATTATTCTTTTGTATAGAAATCCTATGTATTTTATGGCCCCACCAGTGGCCGAGAGGTTCTGCTCTCGAAGCTGGTAGACGGGAGGTGCTGGGTTCGATCCCAATCGCGCCCGTCGGCCTAATCGTTCGGAGTTTTCGTGGTTTTCTTCGAGCCGTGGATCTTCCATGCGTTAATACGGATTAGGTTCCCTTAGAAAGACCCCCACGGAGGGCACTCCCCCTGGGCCTATATCCCTCGTGTAGATAATTGGCCTTCAAAAATCAACCCAACCCAACCCTATGTATTTTATACTCTTTTTTTTTATTATTGATTCTGAAATGCGTAATTTATGAAAACCGAAATCCTTTGTAACCTAGTAAAACTAGATTTAAGGAGAAAAAAAATGTGCGTTGAAATAAAGAATTTATTTATTTATTCATTTACGTATTTATTTTCTTGGTGGCAGTGGTGCTATATTTTTTTACAGATTAAAAAATAATTATCTTCATAGCTTAAATTGCTCTAAGATATTCATTTCAGATTTGTGTTCAAATACTCAATGTCTTCGATATTCGGAGCGCCACCTAGCGTAAGGGTTCCCAGCAATAATACTGCAAAAGTTCGTGCACTTCCATGTAGTGGTGGGCCAGCGCATGAGATAAAATGGATGCCCACCAGAATTTTATCTGATGATTTCCAACAGCAAAGTTGACTGAAGCTGTCCAGCTGTGGTCATGCAGTGGTAGACCATCAGCCAGCACTTCTCCATCATTGCCAGCACCTATCTTGCTACTGGCCAGCAATTTCCTTTTTGCTGGGATAGCAGTCATATTCGTGAAGATGTTAACGTTTTTGTGAAAAATTCAAAAGTTTTTTGTTTATAGCATACAGAGTTTACAACCAAATTTAATGCAACTTTCCAAAAACCTGACAAAGAGCAGTAGCAACAGTATACTGCAATTAAAACATGAATATATGGAATATTTGATGAGATATGGGCCTTTGTAGGAAATATTTTTTAACTGCGCATGCATGGATGATCCTAAATTTTTTATTATATAATTTGGTAGTCAGCTATTTAGGGCTACTTACATAAAAAGTCCAGTCAAATATCGCGAAAATTCACAAAGATAGGGTCGATATAGTGAGTAGCTTCCTAAAAATAGCTTTATTATAAGGGATTTTCCACAACTTTTCAATCAGCTCACTATATCTTTCTAAGTTTTCACAAAATTTGACTGAACGTTTTATAGAAGTTGCCCCAAAATACTGACTACCAAATTATGAAATAAAAATTTTGAAATCTTCCGCGCATGTGCAGTTGAAAATTATCTCATAAAAATGCCCGTATGTCATCAAATATTCAATATAGTCATGTTTTAATTGCAGTATACTGTTGCTACTATTCTTTGGCAAGTTTTCGGAAAGTTGTGTTAAATTTGGTTGAAAACTCTGTATGCTATAAACAAAAAACTTTTGAATTTTTCACAAAAACGTTAACATCTGCTCGAAGATGAGTGCTATGCTTACATAAATGCATACAAACGTTGAAAAGGACCCAAATAGTTATTTACCCCTGTGACAAACCATTTCCAGCCTTTTCTGTTACATAGGTGATCGCAAATATTATTTTATTATTAAATTTATCATTAGCCCCCTAATTGTACCCCCCGATAAATCTTCACCGAGAAATATAAAATCAAACATGTTCTTTACATCCTAGAAGTTCAAGAACAATTCGCCAATAATGTTGGTAGATATTCGACAAAACGTGTGCAATCGAAAGCATCCAGTCCCTGTACCTTAACTTTTGGAAGCCAGTGTATATTGTGATATGGTTATTAGTGGGCGTAATTAAGGCTTATTACTCGTACTTACTTACATTTGTAAAAAATATCTGCCAAATACGCCAATTTTATTAGCCAGCGATCCATACACAACTTCTCTCTCAAAGCAAAATCATTGTTACTGATGAAAATTCTGACTTCCTTTCTTAGTTCAAAGAGGCGGATTAAATTTTTAACACGGGATATCCACCTTATTTCTGTGTAATGAAGTAAAAACTATGTAGACAACCGATGTCGTAACATAAGATTTTGAACAACCTGAGTTTTTAGACCGTGATTTTATAAAATTTATTGTTTTAAGAGTTTCATCCAGCACTTCTTTTATAAAAAGTGGCGTTTTCTTCATTGCAAGAGCGTGTCGGTGAAGTACGCATTGGCAAGTGCTGCACCCCTTGGATTTTCTTTTATTTTTGAGATTGCATTAGACATCTTAACCAGTCATAGCTTTCGCTCCACATGTGCACGCATCAACACAGTTATCTCCGCGAAAAATTCATCTAATAATTTAAATATTTCAGCGCCACTATCGGTAGACTGCTTGCAGAGAAGTAAATCCTCTTGAAAAGAGTTCAAATATGGATAGCGCACAAATACCATTAATATTGCCAAAACAGCAATATCGGTTTATTCATCCATCTGAAGCGAAAATTTATTGGATTTTATACTAGAAATTAACGTAGCTTTCACATTGATAAGTCTCCGATTCGCGAGATTGTGTCATTTGACAAAGGAATAGTGCCTATCACTTCTGCAGCGTTTTCGTCAAGCATGCATTCTATAATGCCTTTTAAACAAAGCTTGATAAGGTTTTCAGAAACAGTATGGGCTTCGCCAGTTTGAGCAATTCCATAACTGACTAAGTCAGATACTATCAAAGCCTTTTCGTTGACAGTTTTTGAAAGATATGATATACATTTCTGGAAATTCCTGAGTTCTTTATATTTCCTTTTGAAAATATAAGTTGGTTTATCCTTTCATTCTAGATGGACCTCCTCAAAATGATAACGCATTTTTGTTGTGCCTCAAATTATGTACCGAAGTTTATTATTAGTCGTCTTAGCAAACCCAATATTCAAATAAGAATCATGATATTGCTGTTTTAAAGGGTTTTTTTTTTTATTGTGGAACTTGTGTCCAAGGAAGTAGAGCTATATAACGTATTCGATAGTTCAAGAAATTTTGTTGCATTCGCAGTCAATGATTCATCCGAAAAACCAGATTGTACAGCAACAGTAACATCTCTATCTTCTTCTTCACTGCAAATAGAAAGTAATATGAACATTAGCTGTATATAACAACACCATTAATTCAGTTAAAAGTTTTAATAAGATATTGCATCTAAAAATATTCATTTAGGAAAAACAAATTTTGCTCCGAGTTGTCTGGTTCTGTGTTGTGTGGTCTTCCCTTTTGAAGTAAATTCGTTTTGTCGACTGGCGGCCGAGAAAGTGATACATTGAAACCGAGTAACATTTTATATAGCCAATGTTTCACATGGTGATAAATGATTTTACCACGATTTTTTGTTACACACTGAGAGCGCAAAAGGTCAAATATTGAAATACTTTTATCCCATTTTTTTCGTGAAAACTATTTCTAATTTTAAATTTCAAAATATTTTACACATGTCCTACCTTTTTGTGGTGCACTAAGTGCTCCGCGGAGCCCAATTTGCGAAACGTTGAACAAGAAGTTTATTTCTTATTTCCTTTTTTTGAAGAAATTGAAGCTTTTAATTCTTTTACTCTAGTTTTGACAATTTTTCTCCCATAAGATGTTTTAAAGATTTTATGCCGTATGACCTCTATTCATTGTTTCTTAGTTGGCTTCTTGAATGAAAAGAAAATTGAGGAAAAATTGTAAATGAGGATTAGAGCTATTTCTTGCTTTTTCTCTTCCTTTAATTTTATATATTTACTTATTTGCATTTATTTTATGCAGTATAAAAATATAACTTAGAAGAGGTTCCATTGAATTTGAATTCAGGAAAATAGCACGATTTAAAAAATAAATGTTTTCATTTGTTCACTAAGCTGGTAATTTGGAGTTTAACACTCTCTTTCCTGTTTTAAATAAAGTTAAAAATGTACATTTAACTTTACAGATTTCTTGAAGATATAATGATTTTATTCCACATGATGGCTGTTTGCAACGGGTCATAACTTAAAAAAATTTAACTTATTTTTTTATATGTAAAAATATTGACAATCTTTCATTTACGATTATTTTGATATATTTTCCTTAAAATAACACTTTATAAGTTTTAACAACATTAGTAGTCAGTGAAGGATTCGAATATTAAAATCCGTTATTGTTCTAGATGCCTTTCAAAGTGGTTCCAGATGCCAAATACGTGATCATAGTATGAAAGTTTGCACGAATGTACATGAAAGTTGGTATTTAAGATTTTTTTTAACCTTTCTAGTTACAAATCACATATGCAAGATAAAAAATTCAAAATGGGAAATCTAATATCACGGACAAAATGGAAGTCACTGATGAAATAGAATAAAATTACAGTATGTGGTTGTGACAGTGAAAAAATTTTAGGATTTTTTACCTTGCTAATTTAAAATTTCATATGAAATAAATCAAAATTGGCGCATCAGAAATGGCGGAGTGAAAGAATTTTTGTATAATAAAATGCAAAATGCTATTTTTGTATTCCGGGCGTCACAAAATTCGTTAAAAAATAAAGAAAAATAAGGAAATATGAATTGAAAATGAATAATAAATAAATAATTTGATTTGATTGTTTTTAACATTTAGCAACGCAATTGAAACTATCTGCAAAATAAAATTTGTGTATCACTGGTTTATTATTAAAATGTATATTTTCTCAAACATCGTGGAAATTAAATTCATTGATATATAATAATTTTTTTAAACATTATAGTCGTGAAATATTAATAAAATAAATTAAGTAGTTATAGATGTTTAACTCATTAATGATATGTTAAACGATATTTGAAATAAATAATGTATTTATGCAATTTAATTCAAAAGAAATAGAACAGTAAAATATCGAAGGATTATGTACCTTTACCAATTAACAAAAAAATGTAAAGATGACAATTTATTGAAAAACGTTCACCAAAAGCAGAGAAGCACCTATGGACATCTGTTTTTATTTAACTTTTATAGCAAATAGTCTATAAATGTGGTCAGTATATTGTGTCAAATGTGGTGTGTACAAATGTATTCAATGGAAGTTATAACTTTTTCCTTATCATAATATTTTATCATTATTTTAAATAGAACACTAGTTTATTTAGAAACGATTTTGGAACAGAAAAGTTGATTATGAGAACTCGTAAAAAAATAATGTAAACGGACAGTGTAGCAAATATGGCAACTATTCAAACAGCACAGTCAGTCGATTTCATCTCATTGATATCAAAAATAGTCATGAGTGTCGCTTCACAAATAGTCATGAATATGTCGCTGTCATTACAGTGAAATGAAATCTGATATCTTTCATTTGTCTCATCCTTATTCTCAAGTGACCGTCATTTCGTCACTCCACTAAGAAGGCACCGTGTGACAGGCCCTAGGTGACTTTACAATGACGTCCCTTTGTGACTTCCCACCGCCCCCTGAATAGTAGGCCTGAGCGCTGACACAAAAATGGCGGCTGCCGAAGGCGGATTTTTTTTAGAATGTGTACAGTCCCTTGAATTTTGGCACCAATATTTTTTTAAAGTTATTCCCGCTTTATTTTTCTGAGATTAAACAAGTGAAAGAAATCTGTTATAGAATACTGGTGTTAATAGTTAAGGGACAGTACATACGTTAAAATAAATCCGCCTTCGGCAGCCGCCATTTTTGTGTCAGCGCTCAGGCCTAGTATTCAGGGGGCGGTGGACTTCCATGTGACCATCATTTGGAATCTCTGTTTTGTTATGAGTCCTCAAGTGACGGCAAAAAGTAATAATCTGGTGACTTTTCAAAAAGGAGAGCTGATGATGATGACTTCTCGGAAAAGTCTGCAAATGTTGGTTATCTGTATAATGTTGGTAACTACTTTGTGGCGTTATTTGGTAACTAATTTGAATGCAATGTTCATGATGATGTCACAATTGAGTCTCCAAATGATGGCCCTGTGAGAATGAGAAGTGACATTATATTTACGCTATCTGTTGGTTCATCTCAAAGCAACAGTCACTGTTTAGTCACCAAATGACGATCCCTAGAAACTACCAATAAGACTTATGAAATATATCACATTTTTTTAATTTAGTGATTGTGACACTTGTGTTTAATTGTGATGTCAAAGCGATGTCATATTGACTGCCTGTGCTTTAGAGATAGTATCTAATTGCTACGCCTGATACTTATATTAACTTTTTTTTAGTCAGGGATGAGATTTCCGACTTTTTGCATGCCAGTAAAATTTTAGAGAAGATGTTGTACTCTTAAATCACAACAATGTTCCGATTAAATAAAAAAGTTTTCTCTAAGATTATACTGGTGTGCAAAAAGTCGGAAATCTCATTACTGTTAGTGCTCACAAGTAAGTTTATTATTAGAAATTTAGCATTTTGTGTTGGACACCAGTGTATTTATAAATAATAAAATTTTAAATTGAGTATAAACTTACAGGTATTTATTAATATTCTACATACTTTTGTCTGTTAACCTCATTTTGAAGAATTAAAATCGATTAATTCTATCAAAAGATTAATTCGAACACTTTTATAAAGCACGTTGCACTTTCTTCTATGCACTGATAAAGTGAACGTTGTTCGAGGGTCACGTTCACCATGAACTTCTGGCGCACATATCAAAGAAAATATGCTCTCTATTGTGCCTTACGGTTCCCCAAACAGTCCTATATATAACTGGGCTTTAAAAAATCCTTAAATAGAAATTTTATTTTTCGAGTTTTGGCCACACGTTTCAGGGATTTGGAAGCACTGTGCGTAGGTGTTATTTATTTTGTTCATCTGAAGATCATATGAGGCCCCTAACTTGAATAAAATGTAGAGTTTAAAAAATATTTTTCGACGCAATTTAATTTTCAGTGATATCTAACATTCAGGCTTCATATATGGAATAAATTACTAGTTTTACACAATCTTGAATATAATTTTAATTGCGCCAATTCAAAGAATGATTCGTGATAAAAAAAAAAAAAAAAAAAAAAAAAGAAACAACAAAAAAAAAAAAAACGTGTGTGAGAGAATTAAGTTTTAAACAAAAGCATTATGAAATTTGGGTAAGAAAGTTACAGAAATGTAGATGAGAGTAAGGTAAAAGGTAAATGAATTAAATCAATGAACACAAGAGGGTAGAATTAAAACGCGCACGTAAGACTAGAATATATTTTATTGTCTCTGCTCAACGTGACCAATCATGAACCTAATATATGGAATATTTAAAATAGAACTTCGCATTTCAGCAGTAAGTCAGACAGCATTCTTGAGCAGGTATTGAAAATATGATGTCGCAGATATTTCAATTTGCTATTTCGTAGCAACAAAATACTTTTTATTTTTGATAGCCTGTGAATATAAATTCAGAAAAATATAGCCTGTTGAACAAGATGGCTGCTGTACCACAAATAACGTGCATTTCCCTCCATGAACAACAGAAAAGACGAGAAATATTGGTGTTGTGCTTTTTTGCATATTCTAAATAAGCGTAATTAATACATTTATGGATAATTCATTGTATATTAAAAACCGACGATGTTTTGGAATTTTATAATAGATTTTTTTTCCATGTCTCAATTCTTTTAAAAATAAGATGGCTAGTTTACAAGCTGACAGCACGCTGCGTTAACTTGCAAATATTTACAGGGTGGGAATTTCAGCACTTTGCATGAAATAACACAATTTTTCTAAAGAAAAAAGATTTTTTCATGATGAACTATTGAATTTTTTACAATTTGTATCCCTTCCCTGCCTGTTTAAATAACAAGGCATTAAAAGTTGAACTTTTATTTATGAAAAAAAAAGATATTTTTTATCGAGATGATGACTTTGAAAAAATTTGCAGGCCACTAATTCAGGCGTAGAAATGAAAGGCCTTGAGATAAAATATGTGACACCGTTATCGTGTATTTTGCATAGCTTTGTGATACGTAAATGTTTTGCGGCATTCATTTATATGCAAAGGTTCTACTTTAATGTTTTTTGTATTATGAAACAGCTGAAGCAATTGTCCCAGGTAATAATACTGTAGTGAATACTGTAAATGGACGCTGAAAATAATGTTTAAATTTTTATGCTTATTTAGCATTTAAAATAAAATGTGATGAATATAACTTGATCGAGTTAAAAATAATGAAGTTTATCTATGTATAAATTGTTTAATGGAGTTCCATTATCTGCGGTATACTCTGTTTATCTGTCTACATGGCAGACCAGATTCTATTGCCAGTAAAGATTTTTGAGTGAAATGTAGGCCGGCATATCAAAAGGTAGAGCTTAAGTCGAAGATCTTGGGATAGACTCCCAGCCTGGGAATTTTTTCACTCAGTTAGAAAAATTCAGTTCGTAGTCGTGGCTCGATACGTACATGTAGAGAATACGAAACAACTGGAAAAATGCAGAAAAGAAATTACACAAAAATATCTATGTTGCAACATATTTCATGAGCTCAATATTTAAATCACTGATCCGAATA
The DNA here is from genome assembly GCA_963932465.1 of Maratus speciosus. Lineage (NCBI taxonomy): Eukaryota > Metazoa > Arthropoda > Arachnida > Araneae > Salticidae > Maratus > Maratus speciosus. The sequence goes on along the minus strand of OZ010787.1, from coordinate 154,511,128 downwards.
TTTTTTAATAATTCTTCGGTTGTGTTAATAAGGTACCTTGCCATCAACTTTTGCATCATTATGATATGTTTTAACTTCATTTATTCTATATTTCGATTACCTGTTTATTCGTTGTTTTCCTTCTCCAGAATATCTTATTGATAATTGCACGTACTGGCAACAGCACTTGGTTATGCAACATGGTTTGGTTTTTCTTACCTACTTGAAATTATCATATAGATTTTCTTATAGGAACACTGTATAAACACTAGCATAGTTTCATAATACAGTTAACGTATTGAGAAAGAATATGATATGCTTCATATGATTATGTAAAAATTTCAAGTATTTTTAGTGTGAAAAATTGTAAAAGTTAAAATGCAAAGAGTAAAGATTTAAATAAAACGCAAAAAATATAAAATGTAAAATGTTTCGTGCATCTGCACAGTTGAGATGTGAAAATATCCTGCATCGTGAATAAAATCTCACTTAATGCTTGTTGAGCAATGACAAGAAAACAACCTTGGATTGGGCCTTATAGTACAGGGGAAATGTACCAAAGAAAGGGGGTTATCTTGCAAAAGGTCGGGTAGAAGATTTTTTTCTGAATTGTTTATAATGATGCCAACATGGAAAAAATAAGTTTTCGAACAAAATTTCTTAAAACTTAATTTTCTGTAGCCATTCTGTTTCAACAAAATTTTGGGATCTTTTTTGATTTTTTTGAAGTATCTCGAGACTCGTTGCCGTAGCATATTACTTGCCACAATATTAAAGAGGACAAAATTCTCTACAACTTTCATATCTACAACTTTTTTATACACTCAATAGCAAGCGCAGTACGCCATTTCAAAAATAGGATAATTTTTTCAATTTTCTTAAAAACCGTGAAAACTTAGTTCTGTCCCGATTATTCAAATGTTTCCCCTGGATTTAATCGTGTATGTTAACTTCTATATATTGGTATCAGTGAATTATGTGTTTCAGGGCCAAAACTAGCCATTTTTGCGTCCGTGGCAAACATGGATTTTGCCCCCCCCCCCCCCCCCTGCTTAAAAAAATTTACCACGAGAATTTTAATAAATCTCTAATAGCCGAATTTTGAAAAATTTAGGTGTGTAATCGTTAAATACGTAATGTGAACTACGTAATCAGCTTTGTCAAATATCAATTCATTAAAACCTTGAAAACCGAACCGAAAGGAATTGAAATTATTCCCCTTTAAACAGGTTTCCATTTTAGCAGGTATAATTGTTCATATTCTCTCTCTTGAAAATACATAATTTTTTCTTTAAAGATTGGATACCATATGTACAGATTTCATTTTTAAAGATTTTACGGTAGTTCTAGTTTTGAGGCGTTTAAAGTCACAGTTATATGAATTATGAGACTAAATTAGTCACACGAAGACATTCGCAAGGTAATATTAAACATATGGGAGCGTTCTTGACAAATATCTCGCTTTCATTTTTTTTTTTTTTTTTTTTTTTTTTTTTTTTTTTTTTTATGGGATACCTGAAATCAATATCTAATGTTGTGCTTTTGTGCTCTTTCGGGTTTGGTTGCATTTTTTGTTCTTAGTATTCGGACACTTTCATTTTTGGAAAACTGTTTGGAACCCGTTCTGAAATTTAAATTATCCTCATTAAAAATTGCAACCAAATTCGGAAAATTAAAAACGCGCAATATTAGATATTGACCTTAGATTGAAATTCCAGCAAGAATTCTGAAAAGAATGCTCCCATAGGTTTAACATTAGCGTGCAAATCTTTTCGCGTGAGACTACACTAGTCACGTAAAGACACTTGAACGCCAATGTTAAATTCATGGGAGCGTTCTTTTTACAGTTTCTCGTTTGCAATTTAATAGTTTTAAATGATTTTTTTTTTTGGCTTAGAATTGCTGACGTTGAATTCTAACATGATTAGTGTTTACGTTTTCTATTTTCGTTATTTTAGTTTTCTATTTTGATTACAGTTTTGTTTAAATTTTTTTTTTGTTTTCCGGCAGCGATACATTTTTATTCGTATTTCATATATATACATACATTAATCGACAAATAAAAGCTTCATTTGGCGCTCCCTTCGCCTTTCGTTTATCTTTCATCCAGATATCTGTTTTATTCAGGATAAGGATATTCCTTCGAAACGGGATGCTAATTATCCTGTGCCATCAAAAAGAAAAATATATTGTTAAATAGCCTGTAGAAATTATTATTATTAAAATACATTTTTCCATTTAGCTTATGCAGTCATATTGCGTACCTTACTTTTTGTTGGGAAAGTGGAGTTGAATAAAACAGGTGATCAATGCGAAAACAAAAAAGTTTATATGATCTACAATCATAAATAAATTGATATTTCATTTGATAAATGGTATCGCTGAGATCATTAAATAGATATAGTTTCAAAACCGTACATGTTACTGAAGATTAGAATATTCCACAAAGTATATTTTTCAACAACCAAAGTAAGTTTTTCTGTTTCAGCTTTAAAGCAATTAATAGATAATCTTAAAAGTTTTATATATTTTTGCACGCTAAAATGATATAATCTCTTGTTATATTTATTGATATAAGGTAAAGCGAGGAGAGTCTGCGCACATTTCAAAAGAATAGTAATAAAAAATCTAAATATTAATATTTTGCTAAACTATGCATGAATAATTTTGACTTCATTTGTTTTTTATGCATTTCCATTGTTATTTTGTTGTTATACTGTATTTTAATAGAACAGCAGTAATAAAACCAAGAAAACTATTTTGCGCAATCTCTCCTTACAGGGTAGGAGAGAACGCGCACATGGGTAGGAGAGATTGAGCACATATGTAGAAGAGATTGTTATTAATAGCAACTACAATTAAATTGTTAACAATAATAATTACACTTAATCGACATTGTTGAAAGGTTTTTGTGAGTAAATATTATTGTATCAGGAGACAATATTTCAACCAAATGTTTAAATAATAAATAAAAGAAAGAATTTTAACACCAGTTAAAAATTTTAATTTAAGAAGATTAAAATATCAGAAAAAGCAAGCCCTACTAAGATTACAAAATAATAATAATCTAGTTGATAACATGTTTAACTTGAAAATTACTTCATTTCCATTTCCACAGTTTCATTGTATTTTGTTTGCTAACCGAAGTTGTCGTCGTCCACAATCGATGCACTTATTGTTGTAAATCGTGCATCTTTCGTGCAATCACCTGCAACAAGCAATGCATTGAATCCAGTCAGTTGTCGAAATTGTCTCCTGGTACAGTTACAGACATTCAGTGCACTCATCATCATTGACCTTCAGTTTTTTTTCCTTGAGTTTTTTTATCTCACTTTTTGCGGAAGCACCTTATCTTCAGCTGTTTTTTTTTTTTTTTTTTTTTTTTGTAGCGGCATCCTTCTTAAGTGTTTTTTCATGTATGTTTTGTGGATTAGTAACATTAGTTGCACTCTGTTTCATTTTGATTTTGATGGCATTACACTACTTTGAATGGGTGAAAGGTTTTCCAAAACACTGTATTAGAAAATTTATTTTAGTTAACAAAATTAATTTATTAGCAAATTAATTGCTCATAAATTAAAAAATATATATAAATATTTAATTAAATTATTAACAAATATATTATTAATTTATTAACAAAAATAATTACATAAATTTTATTTAATAACAACTGCATTATTAATTTATTAATAAAATTTTTATCCGCAAAAGTATTTTTTTGCAAATTAATTTGTTGCCAAATTTAGTTTTGATAATTATGTGTTTTTCCGAAATTATTTCAAAATTGATTCATTCATATGTTTTACACGTAATTTGCAATTCATGCAAATTTATCAATAAGCTGTGTAATCTCTCCTAGCACTTAAACTTATGGGGAAATGCGCCATCTCTCCTAAGTAGCAGATGCGCAAACTCTCCTATTTTGGTAGGAGAGATTGCGCGGCCTTTTTTTAAAATTCGGCCACTTCTAAAATGAATTTCTGCTGTTCGCATACTTAGTCCAAGTTAGTAGTTTATAAGAAATTGTTTAAGTTCAAAATATTTTGTATTATTGACGCTCTATAAAAATTCTGACGAACAGTTATGAAAATTCAAGCACTTACTTTGGAAAAAAAATAGCACTGCTTTATCCAAGACGCTTGGAACAATCAATATGCACATTCATGTAGACACTGCGCTAATGCTGCTGTACAACTACCTGGAGTCGCTGGGCGCGCACACTACTCCTTCCCGTCGAATCTCTTTGTGCGCAATCTCTCCTACCGCGCGAACTTTCCTCGCTTTACTATAAGTAGAAAACAATATTGACAATATTTTTTTTAAACTAACCTTTTAAATATTTTTATGAATCCAGTGATCTCAAATATTTTATTGATAGAATTTTAAAGTTTTACAAGAGATAAATGCATAACATTAGTTAGTTAAATAATCTGTTGTCATTTTTATTGTAGCTATTTCATAAGGTAAAAGTATTTCTTACGTAAAATATATTTATTTTTTGAGTCTCCCCTTTTATATGGAGCTACAATCCAACGTTTGCTATCTTTAAAACATTAAAACATATATTATCAATAATTTGTAAATAAAATATACCATTGTAGTGTGGAATAAAATATGGATTTTCGCAAATTTTCATACCTATCCCATTGATACCTGGAAAATATGTAGGGGAAGGTGTTGTTCCTTTGACCACTTTGCAAATTTTAAATTTTCATAGCTTGACTATTAAGGTTAAATTTAATTTCTTTGTTTTATTATAATTAGTATCATATGATTTATCACAAATAATTTTTTCGAGGTTCTAGTTTTACTTTTATTATGTTTAATTCTACTTTTAAAAATAATAACACTGTAGTCAAAGGTACAACTATGTGTTGTACCTTTGAACATGGGTAGTTGTCCCTCTGACCAGGCAATCAGACAGCACAGCAATGAAAAAAAAAATCATTTTATTCAGTATTATTGTAAAAAAATTACGTTATACGGGTACACGACAATGTAAGCATAATAAGAATTGTGTTAATGATAGTATTTTAAGAGTTTTGTATTTCATGTTTGCTTATTCAACTTTATATTTTGAAAAGTCCAATCAAAAAGAAAAATATTCTAACTGTCGAGCAAATTCACTAGCAAATGCAGCGTCTGGAAGTTTAGTCAGAATGTCTTCTATATAAATATCATACAGCTTTTCATCCTCTCGTATAAACTTCGCACTTATTATTTGTTTTTTCAAATATTGGATGTAAAACACTGGATATTTAATATCACAGATCTCTGCGACAAAATAGGTTTTTTTACTTGCAATTTTAACAAGAATAAAATTTCCCTTTTCCAATCCATCTTTCTCAAATTGTTGCTGGTCAGCTATCTAACAACATTCATCTGACAGATCAAATTCACTTTCGCTTAAGTAAATTTCGGTGTCTTTATCAGATTCTGAACTGTCCTTAGGGAGAAATTTCTTTTTATTTACCTTTTTAAGAAGAGGTTTGTTTGTATGACGTACCTTGCATTTAGAGTGTTGCTTTTTTTTTCTTTTTCAGCTTCAATAATTAACTTTTCAGGAGTATTATGAGTCAAGATACGATATTCCCCTTTAGGCCAACCCTCTATTTCACATTTTCCTTGCCTGTACTTTTGGAGGAGGCCTTTCAGCTTCAGGTGTAATGGTAAGTGGCGACAGATTCGAACTGCTACATTGAAGAATTTTATGGTCAGTTTGAGCTGAGCCGCTCATTGACGATTCATCAAAATCAGTTTCTTGCAGCATAGGTCTGTATATTGTAGTAGGTGCAAGAAATTTGTCATCGGATAAATCGTTCTCATTGAAAGGCGCAAACCCTGCTACCTTAAAACTTTTCATAATGCTGTTTGGAACTACGGCTTTAGAATACGCTATGCCCCAAGTTCAGCAATGTTGTCGATTAAAAGAGTATTCCCAACATTTCCAGGAGAAACCATCCAAATGTTTAAAGCTTCATTATAAAAAGCTTTAAAAGGACTATAAACACCCTTTTCAGAGGGTTGCATTTTATGGGTAGAGTGTGGATGAAACGTCATTAGTGTCATATGGCTAGCTTTGACTAAATCTATTACTGATATGCTAATATGAGATTCATGGTTATCAAATAATATCAGTACTGGCCTGTCAGTACTAGGTTTAAACTTTTTCAGAAAATGTTGAAAGAACTGTTGGAATATGGTCCTTTTTGACCAGCCTGATAGGCTTGCAGCTCCGGTTGATCCTGGAGACGTTCCATTAAGCACAAATTGTTTTAAGTTGACCCGGTGAAATACAAACAAAGGGGGAATGCTGTTTCTGGATGCACTAACAGCAGCAATCATAGTGATAGTTGTTCCCCTTTTGTCAGATATCATCGGCCCAACTTGTTTCTTCCTTTGGGGGCTATAAAGGCACATGATCTGTGCTTATCCCAGTCTAGTAGCAATTACAAATGTCACTAGGTTCAAACGAGTGACCTTGTAAAGTATTCTTATAGTTATTAAATATATTTGACTCAGTCTCTCTATTAACTGCAGTTGCCCTAGCCAGGCTATAGCTTGAGGCTTTCGAAGAAACAACTTGTCATCAAATCTTTTACGTAAATCCCGTAGCCACTGTTTTCCAGCACATTTGTTTGTTTACCAGGAAGGGTCAATTTTCTTATTATTAGCTTTTGCAAAACCATATGCTAAAGGCATTTTTTTTTTGTTGTTGTTAAGCTGTAATACATATTGGCTGCTTGTGTAAGATAAACAGCAAATAACAGTTTTTCATCATTACTAACGACCTTTTTAGGGTTGTAAGAAAAATTTGTATTTCCGTTTTTCCTGGCCATATAATTAAGATTCTTTTAATCAATACTACATCTATATTTATGGGAGCATTTTACTGTATATTTTAGATTACTATGTGTTCGCTAAACAGAAAACACACAATAGTAAATTAACGAATACTTACAGTGTTTTAGTCATCGTCTCTACAGACGTTTCAAAATTCTAATAAGGATTCATTAAAAAATTAATGTAGTTAAGAATAAAGGATTAAAAACATGATAACTTTTGAAGCTGTATAATAAAAAGTAGATTTGTGAAAATATTTCTCTCATTTTTAAGGTTTTTCTCAAATCCAAATTTTCGACACATTTATGAATTCATTTCTTTTCGAAAACGCATAAGGTTGGCAGGTATTTTTATTCAGAAACTATATAAATGCCGTTTTTTTTCCTTAGATAACAGCAATATGTCTTTGAGAAAATACTGCCGAAGTTAGCGTTTTGAATCGAATTTCCGGAAGCGATAGCACAGCAAAGAAGAAAAACGTACAGTAACGTGACAGGAATCTCTTATCTCTGTAAGTAATTTATCAAAAAGGGAAAAAAGCTATTCGATTCCAAATGCCTTCAATAGTCAGCCCTGTCAATTTTATGCCTTTATAGCTAAAAATGAGTGACAAAATGTGCCTGAAAGTTTCGCATTGTTGAGCAGTGAATATGAGAACCACCTTAAAGTATATTTCAAAGATACTGTTAGCAGAAGTTCATTATCGCTATTAATACTTTCACAAAACATGATGCCTGCCCTGCACATCCTGAGAACGATTAGGACCAGTTCCGTCCCGGCACGAGTCTGCTGAAAAAAATTAAACCCAGGATCAGACATCATGTAAATGTACGATTACGATCTCTACGATGGACATGTTACATTTCTGTAGTGATGTTGTTAAACGCACATCGACTCGTGACGCACATTTATACTTCTCGAGAATGTCATATGAATGTCATAGGAAAATGGCTCGTATTTTATCTGTTTTACTTAAATTCTTATATCGGGCCGATAGCCCCGATTAATTCTTTTATCGGCCCTGCCCTGCCCGGCCCGTTCAATTCTTTTGCCGGCCCGTTGAAAAAATTGTCCTAATTCTGCCGGCCCGGCCCGCTTGAAAATTCGCCTTCATTTCCCCGGCCCGGCCAGGCCCGCGATCGGGCCGTGTACGGGCCTCGGGCCAAGCCCGGGCCCGTGCAGACCTCTAAGCCACACACACAAATTATATATATATACAGGGTGATTATAATTAAAGTTTATGATTCAAAACGCTCTAAAAAACGAACCACTGATTAGAATGACGTCAAAATTGAACGGCGTATTATTGAAGAAAGGGGGAAGAACAAGAATAACAACAACAAAAAAATAGTTCTAAATTTAGCGACAGATGGCGCTGTAAGCGTCAGGATTTCGACTACAAATGTCGTCTGCTTCAATGCTTCGTCTGTCCACGGAATTTTCCACAGTCAATCATTGTCCACTTCCTTGCGAGCAAGAAATTCCAAAGCAAAACTCTCTCTTGCTGGCAGGTCAGAAGTAAACAATTTTTGCACATGGCAAATTTTGTACGGATATCATTGCAGGATGTTTCGTAGAATGTTATGCGCAGTGCTCACAGGCCTGTTCAATGTTCGGGCAATTCTCCGTGCACTGCATGGTTGCACACCACCGCACGATTCCTCTTGAACTGCTATGGCCACTTCTTCAACTACCGCCGAATCACATCTTTTCCTTCCTCTACGAACCTGTATTTTCGAATTTTTTCATCATTTTCACCAGACCCATAAGAGTAATCGGTCCAACGTCTTTTTTCAAACCCTTGAGGGCCCTGAACGTCTGCAGAGCTACTGGTGTAGAATCACCGTTCTTGTAATAAAGCTTTAAAAGCAGAGCGCGGTCCTTCATTGAGACACTCATGGTGAACGTCTGAGACGCGAAATGAGGAAACGCCGTTTAACCAACGTTTTTATAACACTTGGAATGGCCGTGCGCATGCCAGGTATTTTAATTTACATCTTCTGACGCTTACAGCGCCATCTGCCACAAACATTTGGAACTATTTTTTTTTGTTCATGTTCTTTCCCCCTTCTTCAATAATTCGTTGTTCAATTTTGACGTCATTCTAATCAGTGTTTCGTTTTTTAGAGCGTTTTGAAACTTAAACTTTAATTCTAATCACCCTGTATATTTGCAGGGATACATGGAAATGTAAGATAAACCTGCGCAATAGAATAGAAACACATTTGTCAAAACACATTATAAACGAACTATTTATTAGGATGATAATGATAACAGTTTGTATTGTTAAAGTTTTGATTCATATTATAAGTGTTGTTGTAAGAAATTAAATAAGTGGCCATTGCATGATGGTGCAAGCAATAATATGTCAATATGAAATCTAAAGACAGAAGTATCATGAGAATTAAGATGGTTATAGGGGATAGGATACATGAAGTAGATAGAAAATGACTCAGGAGAATGTTTATGTGCAACAAAATAAAGTACTGTGTATTTTGGCCTAAATCTATCTACTGACTTCAAGTAAACGATATCTTTGTTACAGTTGTTTAAAGTAGCGCTTTTTAGGGTTCCGTGCTTAAAAAATGAAAACGCAATCATTACAAGATCACTAATGTGTCTGTCTATCCGTCTGTCACAGCCATTTTTCTCGGAAACTATGGAACGTGGAAAGTTCAAACTAGGTATAATTATAAAGGCTATTGATTCACATATTTATAGATTATTAGCCAGTCACAAATATTTTTATGAAAAATTTAAGAGGTGGGCTAATTAAATTATTTTAAAAGTTTTTTATATCGTGTAGGATATCGTTGAAAAGAATTCGTAACACCGAGATCAGAAATATGTTTGTTTTAATTTTAGGTATTATGTTTTCAGAGATATCGTTTAAAATGTAATGCAAAAATATGCCCTCCCCGTATTTCTAAATTTACTGAAACTAAAATTATGAAAAAGTTAGGGGTCACATAATTTTTTACTAAATCGCATTTCTCCGTTACACAAAAACTTTACTTTGCGAGCACTCGAGGTACTTATCATCGCGGAATCATGTAAGTATTGTTGATAATGAATTTTGAAAAAAAATTGACTGTAATTAGCCGAGATATTAATTCAAAACCTATCTAGAAAAACGCGCCATGCACCAATGCTGAGTTGAAACTTTGCGACCTTCTTTTGAAGCGCATTTGGCACAATTCCTAGTTTAAAGTTTGTACAAGGTCTTTGCTATAAGTAATTCGAATCATAGTGATAAATAGTCAACGTCTTCATTCCAAATGAATTCAATTATTGGAAAAATAATTCATAGAATAATTCCAAGACATTAAAGTCATTAGTTTTGAAAAAACAATCGCTTATAACTCAATATGTAATTCATTTACAAAGGTAAAACGTTTCGATTGCAAATCACTTCAATTTTGTAATATTGCAGTTGGTAATTAATAAATTTATAGTACGGAACCCTTTGTACGCAAGTAAAACTCGAACTTGACCGATACTTTTTATTCAAATATTGATTTCTTTTATTTTGTGATGTTTTAATATTTCTTACACCTTTCTGTAAACCCCATTTAAATCCACTAACAGTTTATACGCCTCAACACGTTGCTCTAAAAAAGTTGGTTAGATTTATAGTCATAAGTGTAAAAACATGTTTAAAGTTTACTACCGAATTATAATAAATTTATGAAAATAAAGTGAAAACATATTTTGAATCATTTTATATATTTTAGAGTATGAATACAGAATTTTTAATGTATGACCTTCTTTCATTTAAGCATTGATACTGTATAGAAGTGTTTGTTAGCTCTGAAAGATTATGAAGGATATCTAATCTCACTAATGGATTTAGGAAATATTTCATTTTAACGACTTTAATTCTGAACAAATAAGACAAGATATCACAAGTGGTTTGTACTTGTTTTTGTTAAAAAAAAAAAAAAAAAAAAAAAAAAAAAAAAATTCAAAGATTCATCGTTTCCCTGTTTAATCTATATCACGAGCTCTAAGAAATATTAAGCCATTAAAGTGGAAGGACACGAAAAAAAATATCCGACAACGCTGTTTAGTATTTTACATAATTTTGTAATACGTGACCACTTTCCAATATACACTTAGTTGCAAAGATTTCATTTAAATATTTTAAATATTAGAAAACATTATACAAATGATATTAAAAAATACCAACGCAAAGAACATTAGAATCGTTGTGCTGTCTTTAAATAATGCGGAGCATTTTTAATTAGCGTTTAACTCTCATTATCATGTAGAAAAATAACTAAAAGCGTATTAAAAAAAGGAAATGTATGAAAGCGTTAAAATTCTGGCCAAATAAAAAGAACTAATTACAATAAACATATATTTTCTCAAATTTTATAATTTTACTTTTCCTCTTCAAGAAAAAAATTCGTAGATTTTCTATTAATATAAAAATTTCAAGATTTATTACATTTCTGTTTGAAGTATGATAACATGAACACTAGAAGAAAATAAATGAAAAAAAAATGGCATAAAGCATATTTTATATAGTGCGAACTTCTTAAAACACTGTGAAAGCACAAAAACTGCGAAGTGTTCAGAAGAAATGAATTCTTATTTTTTACGTCAATTTGTGCACAATCTCTACGATAATAAGACTGTGTATGCAGTTTCTACAGTGGTTGCAAATTTTTTTAGCCCGAGAAAGAAACCTTTAAACCTCCGAAAGACGCCGATTTCTTTCCGTTTCTTTTATCATAAAGTTAAAATGCGTTTTATTTTTCATCTCTTAAAGTTCTAATATATATACATATACAGAGAGATACAGAGAAGAAAAGGGTAAATTTTGAAATTTGTAGTTTTTCAAATGGTGGTCTAAATATAGATCATCCACAACATGTATGTAAAAATATAAAAAAAATTAAGAAAAACAATCAACAGTCGTGAAAATTCTACCTTTAATTTTATATGCAGTAATCGCAATACATACATCCTTTTCTGTCCCACATTCTGCGTGTGCCTACATCTGTCACTGAAAACATTGTACCCATGCTTCTACTTTTAGGTTAGCAGATAAAAATCCGCCACAAAAATGCAGGTCACATCGTCGTCATAAGATCGATCTCCTGGTGTGGTATCTATTAGAGATGAACTCGAGCCCGAAAACCCGACACGGCCTCGGTCTGGATTTTTATATCTGTCTTCGGGCTCAGCCAAGCTCAGGCTCAATCTTTCTGAAATTGACAATTTTACTCATTCTCGTATAGAAAAAAATCAAAATAACTTTTTTTCTTAAAACTTACTTGTTCCATTTTAAGCCATTTTCATGCTATAAGGTCATTGTGCCTAAATGAGTCGCGATTCCCCACAGTTTTGTCGCATTTGGGGTATATTTGGCATTTTATTATAAAAATATATAGTTTATTAAGCAGCAAATTACTGAATACTGTACCTATTCGAAAATAACTTGTTTTGTATAAATTTAATAATTATCTGTAGTATAAAACTACAATATACGATTGTCGCATTTAAATAATTTTTGTCGCATTTACGGCAGTTAAAACCTAAATGAGAAGTCCATAGTCCTAAATGTGATAATGCATTTTACACATGATAATTCACCTGGAAAAGTTAATTTAACCCTTAACTTCTGTAGCAGAAAATTGCCACATAACAATTGTGATCGGTGTGCGAAACTATTCGATTGAAAGGTGAATAAAAGTCGCGATTAATCATAAAATACAGTTTTTGCAATAAACTGTTTGTACAGGTACTATTTCTGATAACATTTCACTGTTTCAAACATTTCAAACAATTGGACTCCAAAGGAAGCAAAATTTCACTGTATCGATAGTTAAACTGAAAATTACAAGTTAAATTGTGAAAATTAAAAAAAGCAGCACTAACAGCAGTTAAGGTTTAATTGCAATTATTTTTTGAATTATTCAACTCTTAACTTCCTTGACAGGAATTGTCGCATAACTACTGTGAGCTGTCTTCGAGACCGCTTGGATTCTATTAACTCACAGGGTACTGTTTCTGTACTAAACTAATACAGGACTATTATAATTAAACTTCACATATTCGGAATCTCTAGCAATAATTCTAGGACTCCAAATGAAAGAAAATTTCACTAATATTGATAACTTAACTGATAAATAAAGAGTTGAAATACATAAAATTGAAAGATAAATAGCTTATTATTGAACTACTAATTAAACTTTATTTAATAATAATTTAAATAATAAAACATTAACTGAGATACATAATATTACATAAATTAAAATTAAACATCCCACATTTCAATATTCAAACTTTACAATAGATTCATCAAGATTGAATTGTTTATCACTCGCGGTGCAGCACCGTTCTGTTTGCCAATTTTGCACTGCTCATATGCAAAAGCTCCGTAATGTTATTTGAATGTAGTGTATATTGCTTCTGGTCCTAATATAAATAACTCTCATCCCTCTTTCCCATAGAGCTATGGCCATAACTACAATTAAATGATTGTCGGGGAAAACTTCGTTTAAAATTCACGTAATTCGCACGTGAATATTAACCTATAATTTTTACACTAGTACGATTTGGGTTTCCGTAACTTCAATTCAGCATAATTTTGCTCACAATCTAGTGATAATGAACTAAATGATTCATACACGAAATTTAACAAGAAATCGAAATGAAATATTGGATTTTATCAAACGTCTTATTTTATTAATGAAAAATACGAATTAATTAAAGCATGTTTTAAATAACACCAACATTTCGGTCGGTTCAAATTCGCATTAGTGTGGAGATTACAGGTTAAAAGAGGTTTACAATATATTTATAATATTGTTAACAAGAATATTTATTACATATAACTTTATTTATTATAAAATGTCATGTAATAAATATATTAACCTTATAAACAGATAAAATCGTACAATATTTCTAATAATTTTGATTAAGCCAAAGAGAAGCCATGTGCCTGACATTCTGTTGCCCCCCACCCTCTCTTCATTTTTCTTGCACTTTCAAAAAAATTTAACATTTCCTCTACCTACAAATACACTGCTCAAAAAAATTAGGGGAGCACGCAAAAAAGTGAAGAGAACAGTACAAAAAAGCAATGTATGGGCATAAAATCGATAGTACATGTGTAGCAATGCGCAATACATAAAAAAAGACGAAAAAAATGGTAAGGGAGCTTTTATTTTTTGAAAAGATGAAAAGAACATGAAAAGATGGTTTAGGGCAATAAATTGGTTTCATGTAAATCATTAAAAAAAGTTTTGTTTAGAAATGATGCAAGATTTTTAATATGGCATGTGGTCTCCTCGAACAGCTAAGACTGCTGCACACCGATTTTCTATGGATGCGATGAGATTATCGATAAGACTTGGGGGATACTGTTCCAAAGCTCAAGAATTGCAATCTCCATGTCCCGGACAGTAAAAGGAGTCGTCGGTCTCGCAGCAATGCGTCGCCTGGTCCCAAACATGCTCGATCGGATTTAGGTCAGGAGAGCATGCTGGTCATTCCATACGCTGTATTGTTTTAGCTTCAAGCATGTTTTCCACAAGACGAACTGTATAAAGTCTGGCATTATCATGCATGGAAAAAAAGAAATCACTAATTACTGAAACATCAAATACGACATGAGGTCTCGGTGTCTCGTCTGTATTACTCCGGACCGTCAAAGTGCCGTTCCGAATGATATGCAGGCCCGTACGTCCACCTATTCTGATTCCAGCCAAGAGCATCAACCCACCTCGTCTGTAATGTGATCTTTCACGAACGAATGTGGGATTATTTTGAGTGCCTCTTTCTCTCCGTGCCAAAACACATCAGATGTCACATCCAGACTAAATCGGGACTCGTCTGTAAACAGAATTTTACTCCAACAACGTTGCCTCCAAACTCTATGTTCAGTTCCCCACCTTCTTTGAGCCTCACAGTGGCTTGAGGTCAACGGAATACAGTCCATTCGCTTACGTGCACAGAGACCACCCTGATGAAGCCTATTTCGGACTGTTTGGCTGCACACCCTTCGTCCTTTGGCCAAGAGCAACTGTGTTTTCAGCTGAGTAGCATTGCCCGTACCGTCTCGACGGGCTGTTAACAGGATATGTCGGTCATCAGTTCCTGTGTTAGCACATTTTCGACCTTGCACTTGTCGATGACTACCATTCCATGTGTCTTGGAATCGATCCCACAGCCTTTCATGGACGCTTCTTGCGACTCACACAGTGTCCACTACACTTCATTGTGTTTCCCCAAATTCAACTGTCCCGATAACACGCCAAGCCATGGATTGTGGTAAATCATGTTGTTGTGCCATGTTGTTCAAGCCACCCTTTTTCAAAACACAAGCTGTGCAATTGAATTTTACAACTGAGGCAGTGAAACAGACGTTTCTGCAAAATCCCGATTTCTGCACTTATCACATTTTTTCCAGTTTTTGACGTCATAAACTTTAATTTACGTGTGAAGTTTTCTTCACCTGTTTTCTACCGCACTTTAAATTATGGATGTTTTATTTTACATTACTTATCGGTGTAAATATTTGCGTAATTTCGTTAAAATCACGTGCTTCCCTAACTGTTTTGAGCAGTGTACGTATATGGAAACAAATACTCATTTAGATAAATATAGGTTTTTTATCGTTTTCTAATTTAAAGGTAGAAATTGTTGATTATAATGAGTAAAAAGTGAAAATAGAATTAAGATACCAGATTTTAAAAAATTACTGACAAAAATTACGGACTCCTAGACAAGGGCGTAACTCAATTGCATCATGTTTTAATCAGAGACAGCATTTAAGCTACTAAATGCTATAATGTTGGTAAAATCAACTTACTTAACCGCATTAAAATAAACATTATTAAAGAGTTTTCAATTTAAACAAGATTTTCCAAAATTTTCATCATCTAAAATTATTCAAATTCCGTAATCATGTGTCTATATTATGTTAATGGAATATTAACCGCGTTTCTTATACCTTTTTTTAAATTACATTTTTTAAATAAGCGTATTTTTATATTTTGATCATCTTAAAATACATATTTAAGTGCCTGGTTAAAGAAAAACATTAATAAATGATTATGCTGACTCAACGCATCTCAATTAAACATATATTTGCTTTAAACATAATTTTAATACAATATATGAAAAATACCATATAAACGTACCTCGTTAACCTCCTAAATGCCGCTACGCATTTACAGCAATCGGCATGTCGGTATTAACCCGGGAGAACTCGCTGCATGAGATTTTCTCTCACAGTTGTACTTTTTTAAGACTCTTATTTAAATCATTTTTCATTTTAATTAAAATTTCAAAACTTTTTTCAATTATTTTACCTCTTTTGTGAATAAAAGTACTAAGCCAACCAAAAAAAGTTGATATTATATGAATGTAAAGTAAAAGAAAAGCAATTGGGCATTCTCACTAGCGAGTTCTCCCGGGTTAAGTACCGGTATAGAGAACAAAGTCTCCAAAATGCGCAGACTATTTTAAATTCTGATCGGAAAACTGGTCGTCTTTTCCTAAGTTTAACTGGTCATGTAACTGAAACAAACGATGCAGTTCTTGACGTTCATAAGGTTATTTGATCTTCAAAGTTAAAAAAGAAAATCTGTGAGTCAAATTCGGAAATTTTTGTCGCATTTACAAAACTTGGAGGCGCTATAAAATGAACGATATCTATTGATTGAAAATTCCTTTAAAAAAACATTTTAAATGCAGAAAAATGATTCAGGTTTTGTTCATTAGGATCGGATGCCTCATTATACAGCATTTATTTATAATTCTTGCATTAAGATTTTAAGTAAAATAACATTATTGCATTTAGGAGTCATCACATTTAGGCACAATGACCTTATTGATCAGAATAAAGCGGAAACAGAAATCGTGTTTTTTTCCCCTTTAGTATTAGAATGCTATTTTAAAAGAAAATTTGTGATATTTCCAGGTTTATTTCTGGCAGTAGTGTAGGAAAGGGTGTTCGATTATGAGGGAGGGTGGAGTGTAGAAGAGGAGGGAGCCGGAATCATATTGTAGAAGGATAGGATTTGAGAGAAATGCTTTTTGTTCTTATCGACCGGAAAGGATTTTTTTCTTGTATGATTTTTTAAATTATATTAGGTTGAGCAAAAAGTTCTGGGAAATTTTTTATCTAATAGTTAACAGAATTTGTATCGTATATAGGAGTACTAGTGGTATATTTACAGGAGTTCAGGAACTTTGGCTCCAAAATACCTATTGAACAGTATGATTTGCGTGTGTTGAACCGGCATTGTTAGAGAAAAGGCCTAATGATTCTGAAAGCCGTCGATGAGAATGAAGTTTCTAGTAACGGCGACAAACTTAGCCAGCAAATCCGGAATCTGGTAGAACGGTGGCAGAAAGTCTTGGACTAATGATGGTCTCTACTTTAAAGAATAGTCATTGTTGCTTTTGTTGTTAATTTGCGCATAAAAACGCAACTTTCATAAATTTCCGAGAACTTTTTGCTCCACCTAGTACTATAGTATAATGGAGAGATAACATTTTTTTAGATAATTCTTCGAATCGTTTTTGAGTTAGAATGAATGGCCATATAAGGTGGTGTCATAGTAGAACATAGGGGGTTAGGTCTTTTCAAGGTTATTTATTGCCATGTAATTAACGTGATCGCCATGTCAGAAGCATCCAAATTACGCAGATGAGAATAGTCGCCGCATAAAACGAGCAGCACCGGGGATGTCTTATTTAATTCACTTCTTTAATTAAATAAACAAACCATTCAGCAAAGTTGTTACTTTGAATTCAACCCGATTGACGTGCCATGCAGACAGTCCATGGTGTGCAGCCTCTCATTTACGTTAGGGTCATGTTTGTATCGTCAAAAAACTGGCACACAATGACCAGAAATTCTCATACAAGGTACGATGGTAACCGTTGCATATTGTAGCCGAAGTTAACGCAGCAATCTGCTTTCTCCTTTTTAGTCCTATAACACATGGAACTTTACTTGGAACAATAGAAAACCGTGTTTAGTCAACATTATACACTTTTGAGGTTGGAGAATTATGTTTATTGAATTCTTCCTCTAAAATGATAAATAGCACATGCGCATTATTTTTGATGAAACCCAACAACCTTGTTCCACCATGTCTTTGAAGAGACAATCAAGCCTTAGGACGATTCAGAAATGTATAAGCCCATACCCGACCTCCTCATAATTTTTAAATGAAACTGGCCGATTATTTCCAGCAGCAGGTTGATACGCCATTTACTTCAAGCCGCTCAATGTGCACCTAAAAAACTTCTGCTATATGTTTAGCAGGTAAGAAACAATTTCCCGCTCTAATTTTGGTCCCAAGTTA
Organism: Maratus speciosus; assembly: GCA_963932465.1. NCBI lineage: Eukaryota > Metazoa > Arthropoda > Arachnida > Araneae > Salticidae > Maratus > Maratus speciosus. The sequence goes on along the minus strand of OZ010787.1, from coordinate 154,492,973 downwards.
GGTTTCCTCTGATGTTCGCAAAGACGATTTGATCATTAAAAATAATTTTAATGATTTTATTTTTTTGGTACGAAAAGCGGAAAACGGGTTATTATACATAAAAATACATTTAGACAAATAATGATTCAACAAAGTTTTAGAAATATCCATCAAAATTATCATCAGAGTCAGCAAAATCAAAATCTCACGAGTGTATAGTCACGTGAAGGCCATGCTAAACCAATGGCAGTATTCTTTTCAAATTTCGAGTTTACATTTCAATATTTTTAAAGATTTTTTTAAATAGGATATCTGAGGTCAATTTCTTGCAGGGTATTTTTTAGCTTTTTCGAATTTAGTAGTAGTTTTTTATGAAATCACTTTCTATTTCGGAACCGGTTTCGAAAATTAAAGTAGCCTCATAAAAAATTTCGAATTCGTATGTGAAAAAAAACCCTGTTAGAAATTGTACTCAGGTATCCTATGCAAAAGAAATAGTTTAAAAATATTAAAATAAAAAATATATAAATTTGAAAAGAACAATGTTATTGGTTGAACATTAACTTGCGCGTGTCTTTGTGTCACTAGTGTAGGTTCTTAGTTGTTAAATTAACGTTTTGAAGGCATTTGTATCAATCTAAGAACAAAATGGAGAAAATGTCAGCATCATATCCTGCAAATAGCAGTGACTTTTGAAATTTCTTTTTCATGTACCAAAAGTATCATCGTCTTTTCGTCGTCTGTTTTTATTATTTATTCACAGCTGGGGCGTTAGCAATCTAGTTCAATGGCTAGAAATTAAAAATTATATGATAACATGTAGCATATGTTTAATGTTATCTAGTCATTTATAATATTTACGGATATAGGCTTGTGTTTAGAGGAGTTTTTTCCTAAAATTCCAGCTGCTATAACAAATAAGCTATTCTAAGAGTGTTTTAATGTCTTAGGTAAATAAAACAATTGATAAATACATGAGTTAACAGTAATTTTAAATATCGGTTCAATAATTACTGTACGTTAATATATAATAATGTGGTTATGTACAAGTATGTTCTATAACTTACTTTATGTACTCAACGCGTGCAGATTGAATTTTTTAATAAAATTAGTCTTTTTAATCCCGTGAAATAGTGACTGCTTTTGAAAAAGTAGTTTGTAATTACTAATTTTAAATGAAGTAGTTGAAATTGTAGTTAACAATATTTTCGGTAAAGTGAACATAGTTGCAGTTAACTACAAAAAAGTTGTTTTCTAACTATTGATTTAACATTTAAAAAGTTCAAAAATGTTGATATAACACTTTTGTATGATATATAAAGCAAAATTCCAAAACACAGCTTCTTAAAAGATAGGCAGTTTCATGAAATTCTAAAAAGTGTAATTTGAAATGAAATAATGAATAGTCTAAAGCGTTTATTTTTATTCCTTCTTTTTGCATTCTCAGCACGCCTTTGACATTCACCGATGTATTCCATCATTTTAAATCCGTCACGGTATATCAATGATGCACGTAAACAACGATCTGCGGTTAAACTTTGAAAATTTCCCTTTCATTTTTTTTCTTTTTTGAAGAGCAATATCATTTTATTTTGTTTAGATAGTTAAAATAAACAATGATTAAACCATTGTCTTTTCAAACGTAGGGGAGAGTAACCGAATTTGGACCACTTCGCTTATTTTCAGGTGTAACTCACTTCATTTTTAGAATATCTGCAAAATATCACTACACGTGGTCAATCTATTCATCTATTAACTAAATAAATTTCTATAACAATTTGTTATTGAAAATTTTAAGTTTTATTTTAATTTGAAAAATTTGTCAAAGTAGTCCAAATTCAGCGTCAGGTCGCCTAAGTTGGACCCCAGTCTCCTAAATTGGACCAAACAATATTACGCTGATTTAATGAGTAGGGTATATAACTAATTTTATTCAAAGCAAAATTTGTGTAATGAAAGAATCAAACAAAACAACAGCAATGAAATATAATGAAATCAAATGTCTGAAAGTAAGAGTAATTGTTTCAAAACAAATGTATTTAAAATATAAATCAAAGTTATAATTAATATATTAATACATGGAAAATCCAGAGAGAAACATTCGCCTTGCGCCTTTTAAGCAACTAATTTGAAATTTGATTTTCATTTGAAATGTTACAATTAAATATGAATAGAAATTATGGAACTAATTGCCAGTTACTTGAATATCATGTAAAAAGTGACGCAAGGCTTACACAGGAATTTTTTTTGTTCATCTTTATTCCGCCGCACACAACAAGGAACCATATTTGGCAATCTCAACACTGAATCATTTCTGCTATTTTATTATCCTTACAAATTAGGTTAAACAAATCATCACTGTCTTGATTTTTTTTTTAGATTCTGAATCATTAGACATTTTTTTTGCAAGAGAAATGTTCTTTATTATATGTCTGTAGTTCTTCCCTTCTATCATTTTCCTTCCAGTTGAATTACGTCTATTTTTTTAAACTTGATGTTACAACAGCTTTTGTGGTTTGAGAGCTTTCTTGTCTTTTTTTTTTTTTTTTTTTTTTTTTTTTTTTTTCATTTCAAGGTTTACTTTATATGAGGAAGATGTTAACACAGCTGTTTTTTGACTCCTTCCTTTGACTTTCATGCTTATTACAGGGCTCCCAAATGGTCCGCCAACTGAATATCAATATTATTTTAGAAAAAATTTCTTTTTAGATTTTTCTTACAAACCGCCCCGGAATCACCTTTGTAATTTAATTCTAGAGCAAACCTACCATAAAATTTTCTGTTAAAATTTATTGGTATTCAGTTGGCGGACCATTTGGGAGCCATGTTATTACATAGATCTTACGTGTCCGGTCTTAACAGTACAAGTCAGTTTTTGGTCAAATCAGTAAACTTGCATACTTCACTGTGAAAATACGTTATCTATGGACAGTTAAAAACGTATAAGTCAAGGTGGAAGGTAACGAACTGTTTTAGCTAGCAACCATAACGGAACAAGAAAGAAATATTCGCGATTTTTGTATACTACAGTACTCACTGCACAAAACCCAACAGTAACAGTTGAGCCGTTCAGTGCACAAATCGATTAACTCCATCAAATGAAAATATTCAGTATAAACAGTTAAAGTTATTGTAACTACAAAAATATTGTATCTATATAATATTTTTTCTCGGGATATTTTGATTGAACTCACTAATTTTCTTTTAATCAAGGGTAAATTTTTATCACTTCTATATATTTGTATAAATATATAGAAAATTTTCAATGTTCCTTTGTTTAAAAAAAGCCATTTAAAATTGAGTTAGTCGAATTGTCTTCTGAACGCCTCAATTATTACTTTACACTACCAAACCACATTTCACTGTCAAAATACATCGATATTAACCAAAACAGACTTTGCCCAGTTAAACCAAAAACACACTTTTTCACTTTCGTCTAAAATTACAATTTTGAATTTATACTGTCAAGGCCGCCCATTTAAGATATATGCGTTTGTACTAACATTGAATAAGTATCTAACTTATTCTGATTTCTATTCCAGTTTATCTGTTTCTTTTTTTTCCCGAAAAACAACGAAACTGAATATAAAATCTTAGATGAAATTGTTACTTTCCTTAAAAATTGGGAATATGAACAATTCACTACTAATGTTTCAGAAGAGTGATAATATCATCAGTTACAATACTATTCTGGAACAATCGTTCTACATAAGTGAAGAGGAAAATATTTTTTTATATAGGGTAAAAGCACCAATAGTCGGCCACTTAAGCGCTTTCTTTTAGTATATAGCTCAAAGCGGAATTTAAAAAAGCAATACAGCATTTTTAACAGTGACACATGTTAATATATACTTTTCTTTTACTGTTTTTACTGTTTCAGCAATTGTTTTTAAAAAAAACTGATTATAGTTTTTATTTATAAAAAGTTTAACTTAAAAGTAGCAAAGTCACTAGTAGTCGGCCACTCAATTCTAGTGTTCGGCCATCACTGGACCAGTTGTCGGCCACTTAAATGCTTTGTAATTGTAAAAAACTTAAAGTATAATTTTTATAAACAGAACATTTTAACGATAAAATGTATTAATTTATACTTTTCTTATAATGTTTCAGTAATAATTTAAAATATTATAATATTTTTTAACACTTACCAACATAGTTTAAAAGTGTTTGTGAATTTGGATTGTCTCCAGTCTATCCGAGTTCTAACACTCGTAAATATACTCGAATCTCCCTGAATTTTTTGTATGTTATTGACGTTAACAATAGCAGGCTATTGGAAATAAAGTGTGTACAGTTTATAGTTCATCTACAGGGACAGTCAAAAGTATTCCGATGCATTACGCTCAATGCGAAAAAATTGCTTCAAGTTTATTTTAATGATGTTGGTTATTTCAAAAAGAATGAAAATGATATGTATTAATGAAGTGTACTAAACTATGCATTCTGGACAATATGGGGTCCAAAGTACTTGTTATTCATTTATAGGGCCCCGCAAAAGAATTCCTTTACATAATAGCGTCAGGGAAAGACCGGTTTCAGCGTATTTTAGTTCTGTTACACTATATCAAATATAATGAAATTGATGTATTACATTACTGAGGCTTACTACAATATACTTGTTGTATAACATGATATGCGTAGCATTTGTCGTTCATTTACAGGGACACACAAAAAATTCGGATACAGTACTGTATCTTTCTATTAGCGATAATTGCTGGAAGATTGATTTCGTTTACGACATGCGTTTTTAAATTTAATTAAATCTTTGCTTAGTTGCGGTCTTTATAACTGATATAGATCATATACAAGGCTATACAAAAGAGTTTGTAAGAGCTTTGCGGAGTATCAGCGTGAATAGCTTAAAGGATGCTTTTAATTGAGTTATGCTCTTTCAAGCTGAACTATATTTAGTATACTAAGAAATGTTTGTATAATATAAATCAAATCATATACAGGGCCACGCAAAGAACTGAATACATGACCTGCCAGGGATAATAATGTGTGTAAGTGTTATTTCAGTAGTTTTAACCAAGTTTTATCCTGAATTAAATCTTAGCTTAATATGTGCGGCATAAAAAATTCTGTTGGTAATATACAGAGCTGTACAAAATAATTCAAGTATGTTTCCGTATAGTGGTAGAAATTGCTGAAGGTGAATTTTCAATCTGTTATGCATTTTCTTACTATATTAAGTTTTATCATACTATGTATAGAATAATATACAAATTTTTAGATTAAATACAGGACTGCACAAAAGAATTGAACTACTTTTCCGGCTAGGGACCGTAATCTGGTTTTCAAAAGTATTATGCTTTTTCTAAAAATTTTACTTTTTTTACAGTATTAAGCAGCTAAATTTCGTTAAAGAATTCTACAAGTCATGGGAAGTGCTTTTGTAATCTATTCTTGATGCATGATTTTTCATTCTTGTTTCTTATGTAAAGTAAATTTAAAAGTACCAAATTATCTAGTAGTCGGCCTTTCAAATTTTGTGTTTAGCCATCGTAGACTAGGCGGCGGACAGAGAAAAAATTATTACGTCATCTTGTTTCGAAATCAAATTATGATGTAGGACAATATTATTAACAGAACATAAATGACTGATCTGTCGGTGCATATCTTGGTAATATTAGCAACAAGGTGCACCAAATCGTCATTTTAGCGTTACTATCATGTCATCGAGTTTCGGGATGAAATTTTAATATGTTGCATATCTCGACAAGTACAATGCAAATATTTTAGTTTGTCTTGTGATTTTGTCGTTAGATATGAGCAGAACGCGGTGACAGTTCTTCATTTTGGCGGTACTATCTCATCATAAAGTTTCGAAATGTAATTTTAATAAGTTGCATATATCGAATAGTACATTACAAATATTACAGTCTGCCTCGTAATATCTTTGAACGATATGAGCAGAATGAGGCGCCATTTCTTATTTTGGCGGTACAATCTGGTCATAGAATTCGAAATAAGATTTTAATAGGTCTCTTTCGATTAATACGATTTAAGTATTTTAGTCTGTTCGTGGTATCTGGGTACAGTAGAACCTCGATTATCCGAAGTAATTGGGACCGACCATCTTTCGGAAAATCGAAATTTTCGGATAATGGAGAATGCTTCAATTTTAAGGTTAAGGAGAAATATATGCAATATTTCGTATTATGGTAACAAGTTCTTAATAAAAATAAAGCAATAGCAAAATAAAAACAAGAATAAATTACCTGAATTTTAATTTTGAAATTAAGACCTTTTTTGAACCATTTACATATATCAAAAGGGTTTGAAAAATGTTTTGTTTATCGCAGTTTCGATTGCCTTTACTTTGAAGCTCTATCACGGAGTTTTTTAATATTATTAGTTCACGAGTATCACAGTCTCTCTGCTGCTCCAGCCATGCCAAACCTATTGCAAAACATTCAAAAGCTTCAGAATTGCTAATGTGTTCGTTTTCTTTGTTCCACTCCGCACCTTTCAGGAGCTCAAGTTGAATTCAATAAGAAGTGGGATCGAAAATATTTATATGTACTAGTAGTTCGGAAAGGATCGCTTGCACACAAGAAATTTGGTAGTTAAAGGAAAAAAAAAAAAAAAAAAAAAAAAAAAAAGAGCTTTCAAAATGGAGTTTTCACACAAGGAATATGGTAGTAAAAAAAAAAAGCTTTCAAAATAGATTTCGGTTAATCGAGAGTTTCGGTTAAAAGAGTTTCGGATAAAAGAGGTTCTACTGTATAGGTACTACTATACAAGCATAACGGGTCGCCAACTCATTATTTTGGTGGTACTATTTCGTTTTCAATTTTGAGCATGAAATGTTAATGATTAAAGTTACAGATTAGTATAATACAAATGCTGCAGTCTGTTTCGTGATATCTCGATAAGATATGAGCCAATTCTTCCTTTTAGTTGTACAATAGCATCATCGAATTTCGCAATGAAATTTTAATATGTTGCATATTTAGATTAGTACAGTAAAAATATTACTATCTGATTCGTGATACCTTGGTACGATACGACCAGAATAGGGCGTCAATTCGTCATTCTGGCGGTACTAACAGATCGAGTTTCGATGTGAAATTTTAACATATCATAGAAATAGATTATTGTACCGATTATTGATATTCTGCGTAATGTATATTTTATAGTGCCAGTTCCTTTGAAAATGAAAAATGTTGGCTTCATTTTTTAAAGTTTAAGTTCTATAGAGGCAGAAGATGGGATTTTAAAACCCAATAGTTAGCCTCTAGTTAATATTATTGCTGATTATTGAGTTAATCAACCAGATAATAAGTATTATTTTATATTATTGAAAAGCTATTACAATCCGTGTTTTGTGGTTATTGAAATATGGCAAATGATATTTGTGTGCTTACTAACATTAGGGAGAAATTATATTTTTGTACCTATTAAAATTAGGAAGAAGTTGTATTTCCGCAGAAAGTTTAAATTTTGCTAATTAAAACGAAATTTTTTTAAATTTCATCCTAATAACCCGCTAGATGATTGTGAGAAACATTTTAACACTTTAAATTTCTAATATCTTATAACCTACTTTGTGAGAGTATTTATGTCTTAAAAGTAAAAACCCATGTAAAATTTCAAGTTTCTAGCAATCGCCCTCGTAATTCCCAAATAAATTATCGTTTTAAGTATGCTTTCCACTTTAAAATTTCCATATGAAAAAAACCTGTTCTGTGCGAGTAAGCAACAGCTATGTCGAGTTTCAGTCCAATATTTAAATTGCTTTTGCTTCTGTCCCTAACAAGTATAACATTTTTTTGATTAATTTATCTTTTTTAATTTCAAATTTACCATAACTATTATGGGCAAACATTTACGTTTTATAAATAACCGTCTTTTAATATTTCAAGTCTTGATCCTTAACATTTTGATATTAATCACAATTTTCAACGTTTTTAGAATGTTTTCTACTCATTTCAGCCTTTTATATTTAGCTTTTCTTTTAGAAACCGTTTTCAGTGGGCACTTATCTCTTTAAAAAACACCATGTCAAGCTTCAAATATCTAACACCCTCAGTATTTCAAAAAAGAGATATTTTAGAACGTGTTTTGCTTCTGCAGAGACTACCACCATCTTTTTTTCACTTTTACTTTTAAAATTGGTTCGGCAGTTCCAAAGATTTCCTCCTACAAAAGAAACAAACAAACGTTTCTTCTTTATAACATTAGTATATTAGAAGGCTTGATGGTGGTTGATTTTCCCAAACGAAATATATCGGTGGATTTAACCTTGTAAATAGGAGGTTAAATTCGCAGTTTACATATTTTCCATCGCCATTATTACAAATTTTAAAGCAAAATGAGCCTTTGTCTGAAAGGTCATTGCGAATTGAAGTAAACTTTACGAATACCATTGCAGTATTATATGTTTAAATCTGTCAGTCAAAATTTTCGCTGTTAAGAATAATTGAGTTGATCATTTACAGTAAGATTAGTAAATAACGGTAGAACAATATAATGCAATATAGTAAAACATCTTTAAAACATTATCTAATTAACAATGAAAATATCATCAATTTGTTTAGCATTTTTTTAAATGCTAATACTTCATTATCGAGTTCACCTGATTATAAAACTTTCCCCCGTGATGATATAACTAAGCAACATAGGATGATATATAATAAACTAAAACCTTTCCTGAAAAATTATCTATATAACGATGCAAGTTCCATCGAAATCTATTCAGCAAAACTAAAGTTATAAGCGACCGGAACGAAATTCCCATTTGCATTTTATATCATGTATCCTGGGGTATAAACGCCAGGGTGGGTAATAACGCAAAGTGCTAATATTAGGCTTAGTTGTGAAGGAATACCGACAAATGGCACTATGGCTTCTGCGCTGAAAGGCTCTGAGTCAACTGAATTACAAACAACCACTAAAAGTTAATTTGTTACATTTGCAGACTTTATCGCTGGAATAAGCTCGTAAGAGTCAACGCCCGATCTAAAACTTGCTAGGTAAGTTCTGTAATGTGAACACTATATATTTGACAAGAAATACTTTGTTTATTACATAAATTTGTAGTGTATTTCATGTACTTTCAAAATGTTGTGGGAGATTTTGGATGTATTCGCGAGGTAGCTTGTAGTTTAAAATATACTGCGCAAAATGCATACCGGGGTAATAACGCCATCTACTAGTTTTATTACTCCTGTTGATTCTTTTCCGGGACAGAACAACATTCTTTATTTGATTTTTTTTTTTTTTAATACACGGAGACCATTCTTGTCATTGGTGAAAACTGAAAAAGATAAATAGAAATTTGTACGTCCTAAATGCTGCTATTTTTTTCATGTCAGAAGAATAAAATATCATATGATTTTTACTGCATCCTGATATCGCAATTAATGGTAAGTAAAATCAATTTGTCAATTTCTAAAGCTGTAGCGTTTGTATCTTTAGAATTAGGTAATTTACATGCCATTATTCCATCTTATTGTAAAGTTTTGTTTGCATGGCGTTATTACTCACCAGGTGAGTAATAACGCCAAAAAGCATTGGTTAAGAAATCACGCCACTAAATTTCATGAATGGATATCTGCTTAAATAGTCTTTCTTGTATACATAATCCATAAGTTGCTGTATCAAATCCTATATTTGTTTGGGAAAATAATCTAAAACTAAGACGTAAAAATTGGTAAAACCTTAACGTGGCGTTATTACCGCAAGACACCTTATATATAGTGTGCATAAAATAAAATGCAAGTAAAAGCCTACATAAATCTCAAATTGCGAAAATCAAATTACGAAAAAAAAACAAATTATTAAAAATAGACTCAAAAAAGTGAAATGGGCTTTTAGACAGTAATCAACCGTGGTGGCCCATTACTGAACATGTTAGTAAATATAATACCCAGTTGTCGGCCACATTAAAATTAATTAATACAAAAACACTTATTTAATTTTTATATTGAAAAACATTAGTTTATTAAACTTTTTATTAGTACAGTCTTATAAATTTTGAAAAAAAAAATTAATTAATTAATCTTTTAAAAATTTTGTCATCGGTTAACAAAAAAACAAAAAAAAAAATAGGAAAAACGGTTATTTGACCGCAACCAAATAAAAAATGGCTGAATACTAATGCAATACAAATACCCACAATTCTTTACTCATGGCTTATGATGTATAAAGGATGGCTACATATAGGTGGATTGTAATACTTCATTTGAAACCAAAAATAAGCTATTCATAACGTATTTTATCTCAAAGTGACCGACTACTGGGGGGTGGCCGACTATTGGTGCATTTACCCTATATACAGAAGATAAAATGAAATATTGTAAAATGAAAGTAATCGAACAACGTATGATTAGATTTATATGAATTATAATGAAATAATTTTTAATAATTTCACATTCTTGATGAGAAAGTTGCTGAACTTTCTTCTTTCTCAGGGTAGGGCTTGCGAAAATCAAGTGGAGGCAAAATTACGTTCAAAATACGGTGGTTGTTTCTAACGATAGACAGATTAATCGATTATTCTGTTCTAATATTGGATAATTTTTTTCAATTTTTTTATTGCAATAAAGTTAGTTTAAGATATTTGTTTATAATTGTTCTAATAGCTTCTTTTTAAATCATTGTATTCCATTGATTTTCAATGGGTTCTACCTTATATGAAAGTGTTTTTACTGACCGATTCAGTAGGAAGTTCAAATTCACCTTAACTTGTAAGTTCTGACTGTAAAATACTTTTAAACTTACACTGTTAAAAAAAGAATACTAAATTATTGCGTACAACCTGCGCCAAAAGCTTCCAGAAATCGATTTCTCTTAAAATTTCTATAGGTTACAATTTCTATAAATTTCCAAAATTAATTTGGAAAAAATACACTTTTTTAAATTAATTTTTGAAAAAAATATATGAATTGTAAACCATGATATTAAAAAAAAAACTGCCCACATTGCGAATCTGTTTTGCTACAATTAAAAAAGAAATTTATATTAGGAGTTCTAAACTTAAACCTTCCTAATTCCTAAACTATTTAACTGTTTGGTATCCGAAGGTAAAATTTACCTAAGAAACCTAACTTACTGTCAAAATTGGCAAAAGTGGTTGTATTTAAAATTTCAAAGTTTGGTACAATTTCAGTAAGAAGTTTTTTTAGCTTAGTTTTTTTAAGCTTAGCTTTTTTAACACTTTCCAACATAGTTGAAAAGTGTTGATGACTTCGGTTTGTCTGTTCGTCTTTCCACGCTCTAACACTCGTAAATATACTTGGATTACAATGAAATTCTTGGATGTTATTGACGTTTACCATAGCACAAACCCTATTTCAAATGAAGTTTGTGGCATGTTTAGTTCATTTACAGGCACAGTGAAAAGTTTTCCGTTACATTACGGCCAATGGAACAAAAACGTTTCGAAAGATTTTTAATGATGTTACACCCTTTCTAGCATAATAAAATTCATATGCATTTATGAAGTGCACTAAAATATACAGTCTGTAGAATATGAGGTGCAAAGGATAGTTATTATACATTTACAGGGCAACACAAAAGAATTCCGTTACATAATGGTATAGGCGGGGAGGGGAATTGTTTGCGGCGTATTTTAATTATGCTAAACTATTTCATATTCCTATCTGAGGTTTACTATAAGTTATTTCATGCATAATACGAAGTGCATATCATTTACAGGTACACACAAAAGATTTCAGATACTATATTGTATCTGAAACACTGTATATTAGCGATGCTTGCTGGAAATGTATTTTTAACATTGATATGCGCTTTAAGTTTCACTATATTTACGCATATTACATGGTATGTATAAATGATATAGTTCATATACAGGGCTACGCAAAAGAATTCGTAAGTGTTACTGACAGCATGAGTGTAAAATGCTTAAAGGTGGATTTTAAATGAGTTATGCATTTTTACGCTGAACTGCATTTAGTTTATTAAGAAATGTTTGTAGAATATATATATAATGGTACACAGGGTCACGCAAAGAACTGAGTACATGGCCGTCTATGGATGATTATTTCCGGAAATGTAGTAAATTTCAGAAGTTTTAAGAGTGTTTTAATTTGAATTAAATTTTAGCTAAATAGTGGCGTGTAATAAAGGTAATAGGTAAACTACAGGGCTGCACAAAAGTATTCAAGTATTATCCATCCATTAGTATAAATTGCTGAAAGAGACATTTCAACCTGTTATGCGTTTTCTTGCTAAAGCAAATTTTCTCATTATATAATATGTATATCAACCTACAGATCAAATACAGGGCTGTTCAAAAGAATTGGAATACATATTTGGCTATGGACGGTAACTACTGAAATCAGTTTTTCAAATGTTTTATGCGTTTTCTGAAATGTTTACTTAATTATCTTAAATAACGAAGTTTAGTTAAAGCATCCAGGAAGTGTTGGACAGTGTTTCATAATCTATGCTCAACGCATGATTTTTCTTTCTTGTTTAAACATAAATTGAAAGAAGACAACGTTTTTAAACGAATGCCTATTTTTTAGGTGCGTTCTTAATTATACAAATACGTAGCACCTATAGTCATCATCTGATCCGTCCGACTGCCCGCATATAACAGCGCTGAAACTACACAACCGAATGGCTTGAAATTTAAGATAGATAATCGTTGCAGAAATTTGTCGAGTAATTTGAAATTTTATGAAAATAGAATTCATAGTTGAATTACTGGGACAGTCAAAAGTATTCCGTTATATTACGAGAAATGGGAAGAAATAGTTTCAAGTGCATTTTAATCACGTTACACGCTTTCGAACATAATGAAATTGATATGCATTTATGAAGTGCACTAAAATATACATTTTGTAGAATATGCCGTGCAAAGAATAGTTATTATTCATTTACAAAGCCAGAAAAGATTTCCGTTACATAATGGTATAAGGGGAAACATTGTTTGCATATTTTAATTACGTTAAACTATTTCACATATAAGAATATATCACATTTAGGAAATTCATATACGTTTCTGTGATTTACTACAAGTTACTTCCTGTATAATAAAAAATTCATAATATTTACAGAGACACGCAAATGATTTCGAATACTATACTGTATCCGAAGTAATGTATATTAGCGATGATTGCTGGAAGTGCATTTTTAGTTGTGATATGAGTTTTTAAGTTTAACTAAATTTTTGCATACTACGTTGTGTGTATAAATGCTGTAGATCATATGCATGGCTACACAATAGAATTCGTAAGGTCTACTGAATATGAACGAAAATAGCTTAAAGGTGGTTTTAAAATGTGTAATGCATTTTTACGCTGAACTACATTTAGTATACTAAGATATGTTTGTAGAATGTTGATAAAATGATGTGCAGGGCTACGCAAAGAATTGGATACATGGCCGTTTAAGGATGATAATCTCTCGAAGTGTGATTTCAGTAGTTTTAAGTGTGTTTTAGTCTTAATTAAATTTTAGCAAAATAGTGGCGTGTATATAAAGATAGTAGGTAAAATACAGGGCAGTGCAAAAATTATTCAAATATCCCAGCAAAGAAGAATTTGCTGGCCAGCAGCAAGACAGGTGCTGGCAATGATGGAGAAGTGCTGGCTAATGGTCTACCTCTGCATGACCACTGCTGGACAGCTTCAGTCTACTTTGCTGTTGGAAATCATCAGATAACATTCTGTTGGGCCTCCGTTTTATCTCTTCCGCTGGCCCACCACACCATAGAAGTGCACGAACTTTTGCAGTATTATTGCTGGGAGCCCTTACGCTAGGTGGCGTAATTCATCTAAGTTTTAAAAAAATTCACTAATTGTAATTTTTATTCAAATATTTTAATCTGAAGTGTAAAAATCTTTAAACAATTACGTTTCATGTTTAACAAATAATAATTTATTAGACTTTTAAATATTTTGTCAAGTCAATATTAAAATAAGAGTTATTTTTATCACCCCGCGGACAATTAATGAATTTGAACACAAATCTGAAATGAATATCTTAACATGATTTAAACTGTCAAGCTATTTTCTTTGAAACTGTAAATGATATAGCACCACTGCCACCAACAAAATAAATAAGTAAATGAATAAATAAATAAATTCTTTATTTAAACACACTTTTTTTTCTTTTTAAATCTGGCACCACTAAGTTACAAAGGATTTCGGTTTAGTAATTTACACAGTTGAGAATCAACCAACGTATAAAATATATAGGATTTCTATACAATACAATAATTTGTAGACAAGTTTAATGATTGGGAACGCAAATCACAAAAGAAACAAACTTGAAATAGTGTAATGAGAGCGCGAAAACAACGAGCAGTAGTAGAATACGGTGAAAGTACTTGTTCATGTCCGATCACGAAAACCAAACACCACTGAGCGTGGATAGTACTTGGGAGGATGACCATGGAAATAGCTGCAAGTTCAAATATTTCTATAGATATTTTTATTATAGACACTTCTATAGCTGCTGGTGAAATTAGCTCATAGAAAAACGGGCCATTATTCTGTAATACTTTTTCTATAAGTTTTTTTTTATAGAATTCTATAAGAAATTTTTTTAAGGGAAAGCGCTGGGCCAGCAAAGGAATAGCAGTAGGATAGGTGCTAGCACTGCAGTAAAAGTGCCGGATTGAAGTAATGTGATGGCATTCCAATGCTGGCCTGCTGTTGGCCATCACTGATGGGCCAGCTGCATTCCGCACGGACACCTTTTTACAGGTTTAAGTAATGGCACCATTGCACTTTACCGCTGATTGCAGTGCTGGCTGCCATCTTTTTTCCAGCTGATGGCCAACTATTTCTTTCTTTGCTGGGATGCTTCCGTCTATCGGTATAAATTGCCGAAAGTGAAATTTCAACCTATTATGCGTTTTTAACACTTTCTAAAGTAGTTGAAAAGTGTTTATGAATTCAGCTTGTCTGTCCGCCTGTCCGTCCAAACTCTAATTTGCGTTAACAGAGTTGGATTGCTCTGTAATTGATATATCTTATTGAGATTTACTATGCCATGTTCGGTTCGGTATTATAAATAAAGTATGTTCCGTTCATAATTTATTTACAGAGACGTTCAAAATATACCATTACATTATGGTCTATGGGGAAATGTCGTAATTATAAAAAGACGTAGCACCTATAGTAGTCGTCTGGTCTGTCCATATATAACAGCGCAAAAACTACTCAACCGAATGGTTTGAAATTTAATATGTATAATCGTTGCCGAATTTTGTCGAGTCATTTCAAATTTTATGAAAATCGAATTAAAACTTAAAAATATATTAATAAAAGTTTTCTTCATTCTATTAAATCCTATCATACGTAATTAATTCAATGATATCCCGTAATAGGTAATGATTCTAGACTGTCATGGTGATTAGTTCATATTTAGGATGGAGTCATATAATTTCCCTATTACTGAATTTAATATATATAACCGTAATAAATTTTGTATTCATGCATTTTCGCATAAAAGTGCAACAGCTATTGCACTAAGATTTGAATATTTATAAAACTAGTGATAGCACGAACGCACCTTATTTGCCAAGTTTGACGTACTATTTTCGACTTGTTTTTCTCTGCAACAATTTGGCAGCTAGAATGCATTGGCTGAACTCTTTTTTTTTTTCTTTTACACAGGATGTACAGCATTTTTCGCATAAATAATTTAAAACTTCAACAGATATTACTTTTAAAGGGACAATTTTTGACACAGTAATTTTCAGAAGCATTCATATTTCGACAGAATCAAAAAATAGTTTGAAGTTTACATTGCATTGCTAAATAATCAATTAGTAAAGATATAATTCGGAACGAAATAGTGTATTTTCAAGTATAAATATAAAAACACATCCAAGACTTTTGTTTGAGTTTAAAATTTGTTATTTTATTTTACATATTTTTTTATAGTTAAAATTTTTTAAGCCACTGATTGATTGACGATCGTTCGGTTTAAAATGTGTTTTTCTTTTCTTATATTATCTCACAAACACACTTTACAGAAAAATGTGCCCTACTTTCCATTATTGTTGATGATTTCAGTCTAAGCACGAAATGCTTTATATTTATTTAATGAATTAAAGCTATTTACTGTGGTATTCTTCATTATTTTTCCACTTTCTCCATCAGTAATTATGAATGTCTTTAAAAATTCCTTTTCTTGTGAATTCTACGAAAATGAAGTATAAAACAGGTTCTTTATTCTTTAATTTCATCAACAAGTAAATCCTCATATTCATATGAGGGCAAACATCCTCTGAAAGAAAACGTGATGGAAAAACTCACTTGAATGTTTACAGTTGGACTTTTTTCTTTTATTATGGTGTTGTTAAGACGTCATCTGTTTTTATGTTTTTTATAATGAATAGTCTTGCTTTTTGGGATATTTAAAATAATATCTAACCTAAAGAGAAAGAAATGCTCATAAAAAATATATGATATTTAAAATCTAAAGCAAAGAAATCCACAGGAGATTGATATTTCATTATTAGTCAAAGAGTATCTTTTGTAAAAAATACTATAGGTGAGTTAATGAAAAGTTTTAGAATATATATTTTAGAAGGTTTAATAATTTTAGAAGAAATAAACATTTGCAGAAAACATTCTATTAAAATGAGTCGATTTATGACTTCGACTAATATTCAATTTAGTCACTAACATGCATTTTTAAATTTATAAATATTTAAAATTGGAGTTTGTTTTCGCAATATGATAACTCAAGAATGGATGATAAATTATGCTATATAAATACAAGGTTTCTTATAAATTTCTTATGTACAAAACTAATATTAAATCAATCTCATTGTTTGATCTGTTTTCGCATCATGTTTATCTAAAGTCACCTAATATATAAAAAGAGGAGGAAAAACAATCACAAATCCCTCACATTTTTGCTTTCCTAACATTTTGAAATGAAAAAATTATCAATATAAATATACATATATATCATATGCAATGTGATTCTAAATTGTTTTTACAAAATAAAAGGGGTGATAATACCCATCCAGACGAACAATAATTACCATAGAACATGGGGTCGCAATCCACTTATTTAGTCATAAATACAGGGTGTTCTACCCGAATCGAACATTGGTTGAAGCTAATAATTTACAGCAAACTAAAGTATATTATAATGGAATGCTCACTTTTGTTGTAAATATGATAACACACACAAAAAAGTGGTAGAAGACTCCATTATACGCGCCAGCAGTATGCATTTGACCGTCCACATTTTTATTGTGATTATCAGTTCATACGGTATCATAGATTGTGTGAGTACCCTGTTTTTCCAGAAGTTTTTGCGATGTTATCACATTTCATACAGAATAAGGTACATATCGTTACATTTTTATTGCAATATTTTTATTTTTCGCAAAATTATTACCAACAAGCCGACGTCAGTTAGGGTGAAACACCCTGTACTTGTGACTCAATAAGTGATTTGCGATCCCATGTTCTATGGTAATTATTAACCGACTAGATGGGTACGATCACCCCTCTTATTTTGTAAAGATAATTTAAAATCACCCTGTGTATATATATATATATCCCAGCAAAGAAAGAAACAGTGGGCCATCAGCTAGAAAAAAGATGGCAGCTAGCAGTGCTATCAGCGGTATAATGCAAGGGTGCCATTACTTAAACCTGTCGAAAAGTGTCCGAGCCGAATGCAGCTGGCCCATCAGTGATGGACAACAGCAGGCCAGCATTGGTATGTCATCACATTAGTTCAATCCGGCACTTTTCCTGCAGTGCTAACACCTATCCCACTGCTGTTCCTTTGCTGGCCCAGCACTTTCCCTTACAAAAATTTCTTATAGAATTCTATAAAAAAACAATGCATTATATAATTATGGCTTTTTTTCTGTAAGCTAGTTTCACCAAGAGCTATAGAAGTGTCTATAATAGAAATGTCTATAGAAATATTTGAACTGCATGTAGTCAACATCCCAAGTACTGACCGCACTCGATGCTGCTTGGTTTTCGTGATCGGACATGAACAAGTGCTTTCAGCGTACGCTACGATTGCTCGTGGTGTTCGAGCTCTCATTACACTATTTCAAGTTTGTTTCTTTTGTGATTTACGTTCCCAATCATTAAACTGGTATAGAAATTATTCTATTGTATAGAAATCCTATGTATTTTATACGCTTTTTTTTTTAAATATTGATTCTGAATTGCGTAAATTATGAAAACCGAAATCCTTTGTAACCTAGTAAAACCAGATTTAAGGAGAAAAAAAAAATTCGTTGAAATAAAGAATTTATTTATTTATTCATTCACTTACTTATTTTGTTGGTGGCAGTGGTGCTATATTTTTTACAGTTTCAAAAAAAATTAGCTTCACAGCTTAAATTGTGTTAAGATATTCATTTCAGATTTGTGTTCAAATACTCAATGTCTTCGATATTTTCAGCGCCACCTAGCGTAAGGGTTCCCAGCAATAATACTGCAAAATTTCGTGCACTTCCATGTAGTGGTGGGCCAGCGCATGAGATAAAATGGATGCCCACCAGAATTTTATCTGATGATTTCCAACAGCAAAGTTGACTGAAGCTGTCCAGCAGTGGTCATGCAGTGGTAGACCATCAGCCAGCACTTCTCCATCATTGCCAGCACCTATCTTGCTGCTGGCCAGAAATTTCCTCTTTGCTGGGATATATACAGGGATGGTCAAAAGTTTCCGGCCAGCATAAAATTTTTGGTTAATTTGTAAGTATACCCATATGAAGAGGATTCTTTAAGTGATACTTATCCTTTTTATTGACATAATAGTTAGGAACTTATTTATGGAATAAAAAATGAATATCAAGAAATTTAATTGACAAAATTAATTGCAAAGGAAAACGCATGTTCTCAAAAGTTTTCGGCCATCTTGGAAAGTTTGAAAAAAAATGGTGTTATAAGAGAAAACAACAGTGATCTACAACATTTACATTTAGTATTTTATCGTAATATCTTTAGCCATAAGTACTGCTACGCAGTGATGTGACATCGATTCAATGAACGGTTGAAGATAGTCTATCATACGTTTTTCCCACTCTTCTTGAAATTTTTGGGGAAATTCTGCTGAATTGGAATATTTATAATTCAGCACACATTTGTCATGTTCGTTCCAAAGATTTTCTATTGGATTCAGATCGGATGATTGGGCTAACCATTTCAAAAGCGGAATTTTTTGTGCGAAAGCCGACGAAAGCCGACGAAAGCTTGACGAGCTTGCATGTATACTTTGGGTCGTTATCTTGCTGAAACAAATAGCTGCGACCACAATTTTTCCTCCAATAAGGCAGCAAATGATCTTGTAAGATATCCTTATAAATTGCCTCATTCATCTTGCCGCGAATTTTAACTAACGGACCGACATCTTTTACAGAGAATGCTCCCCACAGCATAACGTGTCCTCCGCCATGCTTCATTGTAGGAATAACATATCTAGAATCATATCTTTTGTTTTTAGGTCGTCTGACGTAGTGTCTGCCATTACTCCCAAAAAGTTTGAACTTCGATTCATCGGAAAATAGTACTTTTTCCAATTTTCTCTTCACCAGTCTTTGTGTTCCTTTGCAAACACCAGTCGGGCCCTCTGATTTCTTTTTTTACTTATGAAAGGTTTTTTAACTCCGACTCTTCCAAAAAGTCCTATGTCACGTAAACGTCTTGTCGTAGTAGACCAACTTATTTCCGCAATATTTTCACTCCGTAAATCACGAGATATTGCAGCGGCATTTTTATGCGTGTCATCAATTGCTTTTCTCCTGATAATTCTGTACGCACGAATAGTCGTTTTCCGAGGTTTCCCGGACCGTTGCAAGTCCTGAAGTCCATGGCCATCTTTTTTTTTTTTTTTTTGCAAAATATCGTTCACAGTAGATTTTCCAATCAATAACTTTGCCGCAATCTCACGAAAGGATTGGCCCTTTAGCGACAAACAAATCACTGTATTACGAACAATAATTGCTGAGCTTTAAATTTTTGAATTTCAACTGCATTATTCACATTGATTAATTAACAAACACGGCCAAAACCACACTTCACCGATAGCAAACACTAACGAATGACGAATGGCCGGAAAATTTTGCACACGCGAATTTCGAATTCCTCCTCTTTGCATCAAGTGTCTCCAGTATCCAAGCAAAATGATCACGTGGTCAGAGGTCATTTGCATATCCCTAACTTTTCGAACAATTGCGCTTCTCCTTTACTGAAACGTTCTATGGCAAACAAATAAAAAAACTAACTGGCCGGAAATTTTTGATCGCAAATGTATGTAGATTTAGAGGACGTGATTTTCAAAACTCGCCTTATTCAAAATTTAAAAAATCGAGTTATCAAAGTATTCTATTTGTGAACATGAATGGAAAAAGACACTACATTCTGCAAAAAATGTAGTTTTAACATGTATTTCTGGCTTTGTAAAATCTTGGTTTACAGTGAAAACAAATGGACGCAATCAGAGGTTTTCCCAATTTCGCAAAATTTCATTTTCTGGATAAGGCGAATTTTGAAATCCACATCCACATATACAGGGTGTTTCAAAACTATATGTCAGAAATGTAATGGCAGGTAGGGGGGAACTAATTAATCATATTTCGTATAGGAATGTGGATGAATGCAGCGTTGAGGCAGTAGAGGGCGCTGTTGTGCCGGATGAAAGTGCCTCGCAGGCTAGAATCGTCATTACCCGCAGAGATTTCGAGCAAGACATGTATTACTACACGGCCGACACGCATTTCATGTATGAAGTTGCGCAAGAAAATGGAATGGCTGCTTAAAGGATGCACATGGAGCGATTCCCGGGTAGGAATCTGCCGGATCGCCGAACATTTGAGCGTCTTCATCGAGAGTTGTGCGTGAATGGATCGTTTTATGCTTCCAGCGTGATATGGGTACTGGAAGATATCGCAGTATCCCTGCAGTGGAAGAAGCAGTATTACGCACAGCAGAGTATAGTTCTTCGACAAGGTCGAGAGCTCTTGGACGTGCGTTAGGCGTGAGCCATTTCCTTGCTAGCCCAATTCGTGAAATGCATGTCGGCAAGCTCCGCATTGGTGTAACAATGCACATTGCTCGAAATCCATAAGGGAATGACGATTCAAGCCAGCGAGGTGCTTTCATCCACCGAACTTAACAGTGCCCTCTACTGCCTCAACGCTGCTTTTCCGCACCCGAATTTCTACACGAAATCTGCTTATTTAGGTCCTCTCTGTATACCTTTATATTTCTGACACATAGTTTTGAAACATACTGCATATATATATCCATGGCTTGATTCTATCCAAATTATATATATTTATTTATTAATGCATTTTTTTTTTTTTGTTGTTGTTACGGTTAATCGGGCAATGGTAGAAATATGCATTTAAGCGGTTGCTTATTATTTCTAGTTCAGAAATTAACCTTATTTTACTTATGATTTCATAATATTGCCCTTGAAAATGAGTTGCGAATCATAAATTCCGATTTTTATTCATGATAGCATTTCTTACAATGGATCTATTGGTGCTGTCAATGATTCCTTTCTTGTGGTCTTTTTCATTGGTTAAAATGTTTTAGTTACAAATAGTTTGACAAAATATTTCAAATACTTACGATTTCCTACATATTTATCTTTATTCATTTATTCTTTTTACGCATTCACCTTCCTGTTAATATTGACCTTTCGCCAATTTTAAATGTTATAATTATTTAATATTTCATTTATAAGTGATTGGATCTAGTCTTTAAAAAAATCATTAGTGATTAGTTAATGTAATAATTGTTGATCCATATTTAATTTGTATAATGTTTCTATCAAGTTTTGATACTCAATTTATAAATTTTATATGAAATTGTAATAATTTATAACGGTTATATATATATATATATCTTATTTGAGTCGCATTTTTCGTAAATTACTTCCTCTAGATAACTCACGTATGACCAAATTAGCCAGAAAAATATTTATTACCTAACAAAAAATTTCACCAGAACACTAAATCTTTCTGCAAAGTCGCACGGTAAAATCTGCTTTAAAACATGAGAAAAAAAAATTTAAAAATATGTATCACTTTATAGGTAAAAAAAGTGAGGTATTTTAAAAAAAGTGAGGTATTTATAAAAAAGTGAGGTATTTATAAAAAAGTGAGGTATTTATAAAAAAAGTGAGGTATTTAAAAAAAAATCAGAGAAAGCTTCATTTAATCTCTAACTAATTCACAAATGTTTAAGTCTAAGTTATTCTCTCTAGCATTATTAACAAATATCTTCCATTTTACAATTTTTTTAGACTCATTTACACCGTGATATTATTTGTATAAGTATCTGGTTATGCATTAGATTTATAACAAGATTATTAGCAGCAATTTAAATATCTTTGCTTGGATTGGATCAGATCTTGCGCATTACGGGATGCTTATGCAATTGATGGGTTATGTTAAAAATGGATGATAGTCACAGATAGTTATATGGCAGTTATTTATCGCTCGTTTAGTGAGCATCGACTTTCATCTTTTTTACCTATTTATACCTATCTTCAACTGTGTTTTTCAACTGCTTACATCCATTTTTGCCTCTATCCAATGAGGACCTATGATAGTATAACTTTCAATCTAACATATGGCACTGTCATAAAAAAATTCCAAAGAGTGGATTCTCCTTGTTAACGGTAATATATACTCGCCTTTAGAATGCAGTTGACATTAAAGAGCAACGAAAGCTTAAAGTAAAGTATAAATAATCTGAAAAGTTAAAAAGAAGTAACTTTTTATAGCTCTTCTCTATAAAAATGGGAAAAAATACAGAAAAAATTGGCTAAGCTTAATACATTAACATAGCATTATAAGCTCAGCTGATCATGATATTTACACGTAAGGAAGGTAAAGCATATTCATGCTAAAACAGAAGCAGGTATACACTTCGTTCCACTATGATTTCAGAATGAATGGTTAACTTTAAAAAGAAAAAAAAAACTGTGATGAAAATCAAGTTTCCTTCGGTAACCGCGGCCTCAAGAGGTTTCAAGTCAACTCGTCAATTTGGCCTATCTACATTTGAATATGTCATTGTCCGTGGAAAATCGAAAACAACTGTGTCAAAAAGCGAAGGCTACTATGCGTATCAAATTTTAAAGAGTCTTTCGCCTTGACAAAGAACTAGGATTGTCATTTTAGAAGGCATATGCACAAACTGCACAAATGTGCTACTAAGCTACTTTTCTTTTATTTTCGATTTTTGAAACAATAATCTAGTTTAAGAACTTTACTTTGATTTCTTCTTTTTTTGAGATTCTAGCATTTATAAACTGCCTGTATACATATCTTCAATTTTAAAAACTGTGAAAACGATATTCTACTCCCAAAGACTGTTTGACTGAATGCCTACACTGTAAATTTATCAAGCTGTCTTTTCTAGAGATTATATAACTAAATATTTCAGATTGGTACATGTATATTTAAATTTTGTCTGAAAATTAAATACAGCTTTATATTGTAGAGAGATAAAACTTTAAATTAGTGCTTTAAAAATAAAAGTAAGAAACTGAACAGTTGTTTCAAAGTGAATAAACCCCCAGTCATTTTGAAGTAACATTAATTGCGAAAATTCTAACTATAAACAGAAACAATAGTTTAAATTTTGAAATAAAACTATATTTTAACTCTTATATATATAAATGAAATTTATAATGTATATTTTAAAATTTTTGCATGTTTTAAATAATTAGCTGTAATTTTGTATTTAATCGTTTCTAAAAGTATTATATTTACAAGCAAGATAAAAGTAAATAGTTGTGTTGGTTATAAGATATGTCAGTTTTTTAGTACGGTCTTTTGCATTTCATTTTCATTTTATGGCAAAATTCAATGTTTGACTTTGTATCATTTCAAGTAGTCTCATATCAATTGTTAGTTATTGTTTAAAAAGTATAAATAAATCAGTATTTTGGATAGAATTACACTGCGTACCTAGTGCGTAATCAGTCTAAAATGGGTTTCGAACATTTCGACAGTATTGCATCTTAACTCCTTCAGGGAATAAGGTTCATAAATACAATAAATTTAGCGCATAATATTTAGAGTCGTAGAAGTAAGTAAATTTCCATTCAGGGAGTAAAATACTTGAGGTTATAAGGCTTCTGATATATTTAAAACTCTGAGAACCGATCACTTAGGTAAGGTTAAATTTAATTAATGCATTTAGGTATTTTTTTTTTGTTCGATAAGCGAAACTTATAGATACTTTATTATTTAAATAACAATTACGTTTTAAAGATGCAATAAATAAATTATAAGAAAAGTTGTAATACATTAATTATTAATTGACTAGATTTAACGAATTCCCAAACAATGATGTTTTTCAAGTTAGCATGCCAGCACAGAATGAATAAGACCAGAACAAACAGTAAATCAACATATTTTCTTACACATTTAATATATATATATTTATGCATTATTTTCTTATGTATTTTAATATATGTAAGAATGTTTTTCAAAGATTGTCATTATGCTACAGATTTAAATGCATCTTTTTGGATTTCGGATTGATCTATTATTTATTTATTAAACTAGCGCTTAAAGATTTGAATTCCAAAATCATTGGCATATTCACTTCACTGCTGGCTCTTCCGGTTCAATTATCTGGGCCAGTGTCACATGATGACATGTATTCCTTTCCACTTTATAATAACTAATTTCTCCGAATTGTAGTGAAAACATTTTTTTTTAAATATTTATAAAGAATAAAATATCCGTAGGATGTTCCTTGTCCAAAGCTGACTGCACTTTTTAGTTTCGGAACAACAATTCAATTGGTCAGTTTGGATGTAAATATGAGTGTAATATAATTTGGAACAAGACTGAAACCAAAGTTATTGTAAATTTTTATGGAAGTAGCGAAATATATGCGATAAAAAATATTTCAGTGCTCAGATTTCCATAAAAAATAGTTATTACGTCTCATTAAATGTGTAACACGTATATGGCGTGCAGGCTACAAAAAATAAATTTCATCGGTAACACAGCGCTATGTATTGTGGCAGCGTGCTAAACTTCTTATTTCACTTTAATTTTATGCTATTAACACACTCATTAAAAAATGCTCATAATTGCTGTTCTCTTAGAACAATAAAATACGTGGACTTTGCTGGTCGTTTTCACCTCAGGTCAAAGGACGAAGCGTCCTATATTTTTTATTATTATTTCCAAACTATTACATTCGTTAGAGAATACTTTCACATGTGCGATATGAAGTTACTCTGAAGATTTTATTTTGAAAATAGTGGTGGCGAATATATAAAATACATACGACTCTGCGACTTCTGCCTCAGACCTCTATAGTCCCCTCTATAGTTCCGAACATGTTAAGATGCAAGAGGACTTTGACGCCCTGAAACTTAAAGCTTTTTCGGGAATTTTTTTTTTAAAGAAATGCGAAAAGTTATAAAAATATCATTTAAACTAAATTATTGCACTTATACTAAAGCAGAAAATTGTAATTGTTTTAGTTGATATAAGGAAAAATTGTAGGTTGCCAACTGATGGGCGGGAGAGCTTTTAAACTACAGGGTCAAACGATGTATCGATATCTCACTCTAGACTTAGATCGATGAGACAAAATATAGTTTTTTTTTTTTTCAAATGCTAGTGAAATACATAACTGCTTTTAAAAGTACACATTTTTAGTAAAATA
The DNA here is from genome assembly GCA_963932465.1 of Maratus speciosus. Lineage (NCBI taxonomy): Eukaryota > Metazoa > Arthropoda > Arachnida > Araneae > Salticidae > Maratus > Maratus speciosus. The sequence goes on along the minus strand of OZ010787.1, from coordinate 154,467,369 downwards.
GCAGCTGTTCAAAATAAAATGTATATGTTCAATAAAAATTGCCGGTGCATAAAGTTACACTGAAAAGCGATTTATAAATATTAAAAAAAAAAAAAAAAAAAAAAAAAAGATCCTTCTTATTTCACTATCAAATTTTTTGACGATTATTTAAAAAAATATATCAAGTTAATTGGCTGAAAATTGGTAGTTCAAGAGTGTCCACCGATGTTAAGAATGCTGCTCTGAAAAAAAGAAATACACTTAAATTATTTACTCGCTGTGGTGCACTGTACTTCTATAGTTTTAAAATTCTACTTTTACTTTCGATATCAATTTGTAAATAATATATATGATTTTTGCGTGTATAAAAATACTTTAAGCAAAAAATTATTTTTTTTTTTCAAAATTTTGATCCTGTCAAAGTTAGTTGTATTATCCATCAGTTAACGCTACATAGATATGTAAATCTCTATTCTTATAACTGGCTTAAACTTGAAGGAAGCTCTGAAAGGTACTAAAAAGGGTAGAAAGAATTAAACTGTGTACAAACAAATAATCAAAACAATATTTTGTATTAATAGCGATTGAATATGTTAAATAGAAATCGAGTATATGTGCTTATTGTACCGTTATAAACTGGATTTCGGAAAGATTTGATTGAGAGAACTGGTGGCAGAGACTATATATTATTTTTTAATTATGGGAAATACTTTTAGAAATCAAAAATATTAAAGCCAAATCGAAGTACATGCACACCATTTAATCCAATTCAATGATTTTAAAAAATGTTATTTAAAAATAAACATTAAACAGAAATCCAAGAGAGCAATGATGATTAAACAGCTCAATGGTATCTTTAAAAAGCCCAGAAACTACTTTCACAACAATTTGATTATTTTTGAACGTGCGAAAATATTTATAAAATATATTCTTACTATTTTTAACATCTGTCTAACAAAAGAAAGAGATCACGCGTTGCATTATTAGTTGATCAGATTATTAAAACCCTACTCACGACTATTAAATCGTTATTTCACTATGATACAGCTGTTGTTTTGAGTAACTGAGACATAGCCATAGTTCGATTCTAATCATACAAATCTCTGTCAGTAGAGAAGAAATGGGGCTCCGACGCCAGGAGGAGGCGTGAGGCGTCGGAGGGGAAGGGAGGGCGCCTCTTCCCGAGACCGTGTTGTAGGAGGAGGTGTAAATGAGGATGAGGGAGGACAGCCTCCTCCAGAGAATGTCTTATAAGAAGAGGGGTAAAATGGGGGTAAAAAAATTTTGAGAATGGGGGGGGGGGAGTGCATTCAGAATATGTTATGTTATAAGAGAGGGGTCAATTGGAGAGGGGGAGGAATTTTTGAAGGGGAATTTTTCGAGATTGAATTTATTTTTACTCAGCTGTAGTACGAGGTTCGAATGAGTAATTAATTAATTAAAGAGGTAATTAAATTAATTAATGAGAAAAATTAATTTAGAAATTTTAATGAGGGGACTTAGAATTTTTGTGTTTGAAAATTTTTTTAGCGGAATTTTCGGTAGATTGATTTTTTTTTTTTTTTTGGTGTGTTGTAGTACGAGGGGGTATATTTTTACTGTCAGTTAACTAATTAGTAAATAAAAATAGCAATTAAAAATTTAATGAGGAAATATTTAATGAAGCTACTTAGAATTTTTCGAGCAATTTTATTAGTGTAGAATAGAACAAGGTTCGAATGGGTTGGGTTGGGTTGATTATTGACGGCCGATTATCTACTCTTGGGATACAGGCCCTAGGGGGAGTGGCCTCCGTGGGGGTCTTTCTAAGGGAACCTAACCCGTATTTACGCATGGAAAATCCAAGGTTTCGAAGAAAACCACGAAAACTCCGAGGTTCGAATGAATTATTAAAAATGGAAATTAATTTAAAATATCAATTAATTAAAAAGTAATTAAAATAGTTAATGAGAAAAATTAATTTAGAAATTTTAATGAGGAGACTTAGAATTTATGAGTTTGAAATTTATTTTTAGTCAACTATAGTATGCGGTCGAACTTTGAGAATAATTAAAATTATTCATTCATTTAAGATAGTAATTAATTAAATACGATAATTAAAAAATATGAATAAGAAAATAACTTAATGAAGAAAATTTTCGAGAATTTCATTTAATTTTGTTAATGAATTGGGTGTTATGAGATATTAGGTAGCTTTCATTACGAAAACCTACCTATTGCAGCCGTTCGGAGGAAAGCGATTTCAAAACATTTTGGTATATTTTCATCGATCATGACCCCCAGACCCCGAAACCACCCTCCGTTCAAAAGTTGATATATATATATATATCTGATCTTTGTCATACTGTAACTCTCGTATTTATGAACCGATTGGGATGAAACTCTGTGTGTACATAGTAGACACAAATGTCTCGACCGAGTTCGTTGGCCAGCTTCATCGGCCATCTTGTTTCAAAATGGCGGCCATTTAAAATTTTTAAAAAATTTAAAATATGAAATGTGGTACCAAAAAATTAAAAATTGAAAAATATTTTTTTCTTATGTATTTGGACTTGATACAAAGATTACGAAGCAGTTTTTGTTTTGTCTATATCTTAAAAAATGGCTGAGTTATAGCACTTTCAATTTCTAGCGTGGCTGACATTTTGAAACGACCTGATATTTGTCACGCGATAACAGGCGTATTTATGAATCGATTTAGATGAAACTCGGTGTGTACATAGTACATACCAAAGTCTCGACCGAGTTCGTTGGCCAGTTTCATCCGCCATCTTGTTTCAAAATGGCGGCCATTTAAATTTTAAAAAAATTAAAATTTGAAATGTGATACCAAAAAATTGAAAATTGAAAAATATTATTTTCTTATGTGTTTGACCTTGATACAAAGATTCCGGAGCAGTTTTTGTTTTGTGTATATCTTAAAAAAGGGCTGAGTTATAGCATTTTGAATTTCTATTGTGGCTGTGATTTTGAAACTACCTGATATTTGTCACGCGATAACAGGCATATTTTTGAACCGATTTATATGAAACTCGGTGTGTACATAATACATACTAATGTCTCGACCGAGTTTGTTGGCCAGCTTCATCCGCCATCTTGTTTCAAAATGGCGGCCATTTACATTAAAAAAAATTAAAATTTGAAATGTGATACCAAAAAATTGAAGATTGAAAAATATTATTTTCTTATGTGTTTGACCTTGATACAAAGATTTCGGAGCAGTTTTTGTTTCGTCTATATCTCATAAAATGGCTGAATTATAGAACCTTGAATTTCTAGCGTGGCTGACATTTTGAAACGTCCTGATTTTTGTCACCTGATAACAGGCCTATTCATGAGTCGATATGGATGTACCTTGGTGTGTACAAAGAACATACCAATGTCTCGACCGAGTTCGTTGGCCAGCTACATCTGCCATCTTGTTTCAAAATGGCGGCCATTTAAAAATTTTTTTAATTTAAAATTTAAAATGAGGTATCAAAAAATTTAAAAAGATTTTTTAATTATGTGTTTGACCTTAATATAAAGATTCCGGAACAGTTTTTGTTTCATCTATATCTAGAAAAATGGCTGAGTTATAGCATTTTTAATTTCTATTGTGGCTGACATTTTGAAACGACCTGCTTTTTGTCACGCGATAACAGGCGTATTTATGAACCGATTTGGATGTAACTTGGTGTGTACATAGTGCATACCAATGTCTCGACCGAGTTCGTAGGCAAACTTCATTAGCCATTTTGATTCAAAAGGGAACATTTAAAAAAAAAATTATTTAAAATTTAAAATGAGGTATGAAAAAATTGGAAAATGAAAAAGGTTTTTTTTTATGTGTTTGACCTTGATACAAAGATTTCAGGACAGTTTTTTTTTCGTCTACATCTTAAAAAAAGTTTGAGTTATAGCACTTTGAAATTTCTAGCATCGCTGACATTTTGAAACGATCTGATAATTGTCACGCGATAACACACGTATTTATTAACCTATTTGGATGTAAGAAGGCATTTGGATAGTATATAGCTATGTCTCGACTAAGTTCACTGGCCAGCTTCATCCGCCATCTTGAAACAAAATGGCGGCCATTAAATTTAAAAAAATTATATTTAAAGTGAAGTGCAAAAAATTTAGAAATCGAAAAAGGTTTCTTTCTTAAGTATTTGACTTTGATATAAGGATTCCGGAGCATTGTTTGTTTTGTCTTTATCTTAAAAAATGGCTCAGATACAATAGTTTGAATTTCATTATGTGGGTGACATTTTGAAAAATCTGATTTTTGCCTGCGACAGCACTCATATATATCAAACGATTCCGATGTGAGCGAGCGTGTGCACAGGAATTAGTAAGGTCTCGACCAAGTTCACTGGTTAGCCTCATCCACCATGTTCTCTTAAAATGGCAGGCACTTCACATATCGCCGAATTTGGAAACCAAATATAACTTTAAATAAAATCAGCTTGGATAAAGCTGACTAATATCGCGAAATTCTCATTCATAAGGATTTAGTATTGAATCTTCTATAATCGGTTTCCATTAAATTCAGCTTCGTGTGTTTGAATAACATCAGCTAGCTTTTTAAAAATAAGGAATTTGAAAGCTACCCCTTCCTCCCGGCACTGGCCGGAAGGACTTTTTTTTATTTCAAATAGAAATTTTTTGAAAAAAAAAAACAGTGGAAATTTTTTAATCTTTGTAGGAATGTGAATGTTTTTGAACAAAATTTGGGGAAAGATTTTATTCTTTTCAGTGACATGTTTTTTAAAGATATTTGGGTCTTTCTTAGGGAACCTAACCCGTATTTACGCATGGAAATCCATGGTTCGAAGAAAACCACGAAAACTCCGAACAATTAGGCCGACGGGTACGATTCAGTTCGAATCCAACACTTCCTGTCTACCAGCTTCGAGAGCAGAACCTCTCGGCCAGTGATAGGGCAATAATTTAATGAAGGAACTTCAGAAATTTTTCGAGGGTTTTATTTGGTTGGTTGGTTGGTTGTATTTATGTCGGCCAATTATCTGCACGTGGGATATAGGCCCTAAGGGGGGGGGAGTGCCTTCCGTGGAGGTCTTTCTAAGGGAACCTAACACGTATTAACGCTTGGAAAACCAAGGTTCGAAGAAAACCACGAAAACTCCGAACGATTAGGCCGACGGGTACGATTCAGTTCGAATCCAACACTTCCTGTCTACCAGCTTCGAGAGCAGAACCTCTCGGCCAGTGATAGGGCAATAATTTAATGAAGGAACTTCAGAAATTTTTCGAGGGTTTTATTTGATTTTGTTAATGAATTGAAAGTTATGAGATATTTTTATTTGAAATAGAAATTGTTTGAAAAAGCAGTGGAATTTTTGTAATCTTTGTAGGAATGTGAATGTTTTTTGAATAAAATTTGGGGAAGGATTTTATTCTTTTAAGTGGCATGCTTTTTAAAGATTTTTTTTTCTGAATTGCACTCATGTTTTCACAAATATTTCTCGGTTTTATATAAATGAATTGAAAGTTTTGTATTAGTCGGTTAGTAATTTTAGACTATCATTAGTTAGGTAAATGAAGTTATAATTTTGTGTCGTGCTTTTTGACTAAACTTTACTTATTGAATGGAAAAAATATATATGTAACTAGTAAATTTGATGAATATTTGAAGAAAAAATTTAATTTTCAGTGATTTTTTAATCTAGTTAATGAATGAAGCAAAAATAAAATAAAACTTAAATTATACTTAACAAATATTTCAAAGCACTTGACAAGTATTCAGAGACTTAATACCATTCCATAATTTTTTTAAAGAGCGATATATGTTAGCTGATTTCGTTTCATATAACATCAAATTTCACTGTTTGCATGTATTCCCAATATGGAAAAACCCTTTGATAGATAAGCGGCTAATAGCACAACAGGTCGCATGATAAGTACGTGACTCACTTTACTTGAGGATTTATTTGCTAACACAGTGAGGCATAGTTGATTAGATAATTGTTAGTAGTTAAATATTAATTAAAAGGGAATTAGAAATTTGGTTAAGGATAATATTCTTTTAAGCGCGATGTTTTCTAAGGGTAATTTTTAGAAATTACAGTTTAAAAAAAATATTTCTCAGTTATGTTTTTGAATTAAAAGAAATGTTTTTGACATTTGTCGGTTATACGTTTTGGTTTAGTCAATGTTATTAATGAATTCACACATATATGCTTATTTGGGAACCTTTTAGAAATATTTCTATAAGAATTTAGAACATATTAAAAATACGGAACATCGTTAAAAATATAGGATCTTCACACATGTTAATTAAGTGCAATTTAATATAAAAAAATTGTAATTGCCATTTAACTTTTAATCTAGTAAATATGTGAAGCCAAACAAACTTCTAAAATTTTCTTAAAATAAATATTATTTTAAGATCATTTCTAATAAATATCAATACACGAAAGAAATGATTGCGCTTTTTGAGCATAGAAATGCATAGTGTTAGAGAAGAGAATGACCAGAATTTGAAAAATTTCGTCAAAATAATTTTTATATATATTAACTAACTTTTCAAGACATATTTATCTCACATATCTAAATTTAGATATTTAAACTACTTTTTGAATTCTTGATTAAGTTTCAGAAATGCATATGCTTCAACAACAAATATTTTCTAATTGTATAAGAGAAATATGTATTCACATAAAACTTATACTTACCTTTTCCGAACACATCTACTTCAAACACTCTCTCGAAAAATGGAGAAAACAAGTTCTTATCTGATACAAATGACTAACAAGCTCTGAGTCATTCAGGGGTTTTTCCCACGTAGATAATTTCACTGATTAGGAGTACATTAAGTTTTCGACTATATATTTATATTATTAAAGTTAGAATTGCAATTAGCACATATCCTTTAATTAATTTTTAGAGTAATTAAAATAATAATTCAATTAATCTTAAAAAAAAATTATTTCTAGTTTTATTCATTCTCAACAAGATATACAAAAATTAACAAAGTCATTTTAAATACAAGTGAACTATTTTCCCTATTGCTTTACTCGACTTGCGGGAAATAAAATAGAACCTCCTACTATGCTTACTTGGAGAGGACTGACTGATAACATCCCCGCTTATCTACTTAAGCAAGATCACGTGATATCCCCGAGCATGCGCTATGCTGACTAGTGACGTGATCGATCTCTGATAAGATTTCCTGATAAGAACTTGTATTCATTTCTTCCCAAGGAAGTGTACGAGGTGGACGTGTCTAGGTAAGTAACATTTAAAGTTCTTTTTATAATGTATTTTAATGAGTTTTTTAATATGTAGTGTAGGTAAAAAGGAATACACAGTTTCTTACAATTTCAATTCATTTTTATTAGTACAAACTCGACCAAGTAGGATTTAGTAGATACGAAACTAAATGTATTTTGTTAGAGAAGTGAATGACCCGATTAAAAAAAATCGAAAAAATGTTTGAACATTATTCTTTTGAAAGTTTTAATGACGTATGTGAAATATAATCACACCATGTTTGTTTTGTGTTACCACGTGATTGAATGTCTTAGAAAGAGTATTTATACAAGAGGTAGACCGGGTAGGGGTTCAGTCAATGAGATGACATCATGCGAGCATGAGTAGAATGAAGATGATGCGTTTTCGAGTTAATGTGACAAATAATCAAATTTTATGTTTTAATGAGGGCGATTTTTCCGGTTCCAAGTCACGCAGCAAGTTTTGGTGGTGTAAATGCTTTGTATCGTGCTGCCAAAGGCAAAGTAGCGAAGAAGACGATTCAGAAATGGTTGAGCGGAGTCGATTCCTATACGCTTCACAAACCGGCTCGGAGACATTTCCCGACAAAACGAGTGATCGTTTATTCAATCGATCAACAATGGCAGGCCGGCCTGATGGATCTTATCAGTTTACAAAAACACAATCAAGTATTTCGATACCTCCTGACGTGTATAGACATTCTGTCTAAATATGCGTGCGCGATTCCCTTAAAAACGAATCGAGGAGAAGAAATTGTGCAAGCCTTTCGTTCTATTTTTTCAACCAGAAAGCCCAAATCCCTTCAATCTGATGCCGGAAAAGAATTTAAGAACCGACTGTTTCAAATATTTTTAAAACAAGAAGGTGGTCGATTTTTCCCAACGAATAATAATACCAAGGCGTCGGTGGTCGAACGATTTAACCGAACTCTCAAAATGAAAATGTGGAAATATTTCACACATAATCATGCCTATCGTTATACAGATGTATTGGACCAGTTATTACAAAGTTATAATCATTCCTATCATTCGAGTATCAAGAGACCCCCAGTAGAAGTGACGGCGAAAAATGAAAGCGATGTGTGGTTTACTCTATATAGAGACATGGAACATGTGAAAAGAAAACTCTGTGTGTTTCAAGCGGGAGATGTGGTGCGCGCGTCGAAACAGAAAATGACCTTTGAAAAAGGATATGAAACTAATTGGACGGAAGAATTGTTTGTGGTGACGGAGTGTGTACCGCGAGACCCTTCCGTGTATTGAATAAAGGACTTGTTAGACGAACCCATACAAGGAACCTTCTACCCACAAGAACTTCAAAAAGTGCAAATGAAAGAAACTTATACGATTGATAAAATTTTAAAGAAGCGCACACGAAAAAGTCAAGTGGAATATTTTGTGAAGTATAAGGGATATCCTAGCAAATTCAATCAATGGATACCCTCCTCAGATTTATCTTCCTTATAAGTCAATGCAAGAATGATAAACGATCATTTGCCAATATGTCCTTCTACCTGACGTTACCTCCGGACATTTCCAGGAATTATTTTCCTGAGAATAAATTTTCTCATTTCATTACACGATTATCAGCCCCTATTGAATTGAAGGGATAATGGGAAGTGGGCGTCGTGGAATTTATTTATCCGCATACCTGTTATAATGTGAATCATCACACAAATCTAATTGGATTCGACTTGAACGATGGAAGGATAATTGGTAGACGAATTCCTCCTGGATTTTACGAGACGGTACCTGACATTTTGAAAGCTATCGCTATTAAAGACATGGAACAAAAATTTTTGTTTTCCAGAATTCCATCACGAAAAGAGTCACCATCAACGTGCGAGAAAAAGCTAAAGTGATTTTAGAAACTGGATTATCCGAAATGTTGGGATTCGAACCGTGCGAGATTGCTTCCTTAGATAATAATATTGAACAAACAGTCGATAGTTCGTATGTGGCAGATCCGTGTTCTCATTATAGAGTACTGATGATTTATTCGGATATTGTAGAGTCTCAAATTATTGGAGATGTGTTGGCACCCCTGTTACGAATTGTGAATGTCCCTGCAAAGACACAGAAGGGATTTGTGTGACATTTGATCGACCGCATTACTTACCCATATGTCGAAAATCATTCGACTCATTAGAAATCGTTATAAGGAACCACCTGGGCAAATTAACGCCAATTTAACGTGGGCGCTCATACGTGAAACTTCATTTTCGTCAAAAATACCTCTCCTGATGTTTGTTCCCTATCAGTGTTGCGCGAAATCTTTTGAAGATTATTATACTCATCAGTTGGGTGGCGGCTTAAACTATTATCAAGGAATTACTTTACAAAGGGGTTATGGATTCGGTGGACTGTTTAGATCACTGTTTCGTGCAGTGGTACCCTTTTTCAAGTCAGGAGCGAAAGCCGTAGGAAAACAATTGTTTCATTCCGGCGTGAACGTTCTCAGTGATCTATCACGAGGAGAAGATATTAAAATAGCTGCCAAACGGCGGTTAAAAGAAGCTGGTCAAAACTTTACGGATAAAGCAGCTACTAAAGAGAAAACCATGATTGGATCGGGTCATCAGTATAAAAAGAGGAAACGTTCTAACAATGTCGTCATTCCTCGAAAAGCCAAGAGCTTGAAAGTGCACGATATTTTTTCTTAAAGATATTTGGACTCATTCATAAAGATTCTGCTGCTTGTGCCAAATCCGAATTGGATCTGTTTTTAATTCCACCTACCCAGACGGCTATTGAAAAATGATATTTCATTGAATATCACCCCCTTGTCAATATTCGAGATGGAGGACCTGTGGAATTTAACATTTCTGGGAACGGAGAAGATTACATTGATTTGTCGGTCTCATACCTCTACGTCAAAGTGAAAATCACCAAGTCAGACGGAACGTATTTATCTGCAAGCGAACCTGTGGCTCCTGTGAATTTATTTTTTCAAGCTTTGTTTTCACAAGTGGATATCAGTTTGAATGAAAGAGTCATCTCTTCTTCGAGTAACACTTATCCTTATCGTGCTTATATTGAAACCCTACTGAACTATGGAGAAGACGCTATAAAATCTTTATTAAGGTGTGAATGTTTTTACAAAGACACGAATTTGACTGAAACAGATCCCACCACCAATGGAAACCCTGGATTGAAGAAACGTTATAAATGACTAAAAATAGCAAAATATTGGATATGATTGGTCCCCTCCATTGTGACATTTTCCAACAAAATCGACTACTCTTGAATATGGTCGATCTGAAAATAAAAATGACTCGCAGCAAATCGGATTTTTGTTTAATATCTAAGAAAGAAGCGCTTAAAACTTTTCACGACTATAAAGTGATTTTAGAACATGCTTCTGCATTTGTTCGGAAAGTGAAAATGAGTCTGGGGGTGTTATTGGGATATGCCAAAGCCCTGGAAAAAAAATCTGCGAAATATGCCATTGATCGAGTGTTATGGAAGACTTATACAATCTCCACTGGTAGTAAATCTTTTATGCAAGATAATGTGTTTTTAGGGGCGATGCCGAAACGTATCATTATTGGACTTTTGGACAACAGTGCTTATGCTGGACAATACGATTTAAATCCCTTTTACTTTTATCATCACAAAGTTAACTTTTTAAGTGTCTACGTGGACGGCCAACCTGTACCCAGTAAACCTTTGGAATTGGATTTCGACGGTAACAACTACATAAGAGCCTATCATCGACTGTTCTCTGGTTTTAATCATGATACTGGCATTTATTTAACGCGTGAAGAATTTGCTGATGGTCATATTTTATATAATTTCGACTTAAGCCCTGATCTGTGTGACGGACCTCATCTGAATTTACAACATCAAGGAAATTTACGAATTGAAATCAAATTTGCTGAAGCGTTAGAAAAAACATCGACCATATTGATTTATGCGGAATTTGAAAACATTATTGAAATAAGTATATCGCGTCACGTGATTTGCGACTTTCCCAACTGAATGGATTCATTACAAATCCAGAACATTTTATATCATGAAGCAGTAACCTGAAATTATTTTTTGGGTGTTTTTCCAAGTGATCAGCTACCAAGAAGAATCGAGCATTATCCTGTCTGTTTTATCTGTAACGTGGACAAATCTACAGAACCTGGAAGTCACTGGGTAGCTTTCTACCTATCTTCGGCTGATGAAGTGGAATTCTTCGACTCCTATGAAAACAAGCCTTCCTTTTTTAAAGGACCCCTATCGAACTATGCATCGCGTTTTTCACGAGTTATGTTTAATCCGCTCGTATTACAAACTCACGTGACTGCCGTCAGCGGGCAGTATGGTATATTTTACCCTTATTCTCGATGTCAAGGTAAAACCCTAAAACAATTTTTATCTCATTTTGTCACTGAAGAGTTGTCGAATGATCGACGAGTCTTTAAATTTTTAGCCAAACGATTTGGTATCCGTGCACATTTTTATCAATAAATCTTAATTTAAACTACTAACCCATGTGTCTGTGATTATTTAAAGTGTGTTTTTTACTTGTGTGTGTTTATTAACCATGAAGTTTCCAGGCTTTCAACACCCCTGCACGATGCTCCTTGCGGGTCCCACGCGAGCGGGTAAAAGTTGGTTTCTACGTGATTTGCTAAGGGAAAGAAACATTATGTTTGACCCTCCTCCTGATAAAGTGATTTGGTTTTGTTGATTGGCCGAGTATTTAGGAACAAATTATTTAATGATCTTAGATGATCTCATGGTGGAATGTGGATCAGATGAGCGCATGACTCATCTCTTTATAAAGGCAAGTCACCATTTAAACGTTAGTATGATATTTATTACACAAAATCTCTTTCATAAAGGGAAAGAAATGAGAGGTGTTTCCCTAAACAGTCAATATTTGATCCTGTTTAAAAATCGTCGTGACATGAGTCAAATCAGTCATTTGGGTCGACAATTATACCCAACTAACACTAAATTTTTCCAAGAAGTGTTTACTGACGCCACTAAAAACCCGTTTTCTTTTTTATTAGTCGATATAAGAAATGAAACCCCAGAAGAACTGCGGTTAAGAACACTGGTGTTACCGGGACAAAGACAATACGTGTACACTTTGAAAAAAGGTTTAAAAAGAAAGACATTTTGTTCTTAATTCAGTTGCGATCATGACGTTGACGGAGAAACAACTGCGTGATTTAGAGCTCATTAAGACGTGTCCCAAAACCTTACGCAAGCAACTTTTAAAAAAATTACCTTCTCGCTCGCTGAAAGCCATTTGTGAGTGTACCCACAACGTACTGAAAGGAAACGTACCTCTCTCATCAAATCAAAAGAAGTCTTTGAAGAAGTATAAAAACCCTCTTCGAAAAATCGGTACGAAAAAAGGAACTCTCTTTTCAAAAAAGTAACTGATTGTACAACACGGAGGATTTTTAAATATTTTAATTCCTGCGGTCCTTAGTGTGTTAACGGGTCTAATCAATGGAGCTCGCTACTAAATATGCTCTTATACCAGAAGAAGAGTTGACTAGACATGTGCCCACGAAAAAGCAAATGACTGAGTTTTATGTGGCACTGTCTAATGTACTCAATAGTTCACTTCCCGATCATGAGAAGGTTCAACAGTACTATGAACTGTTACAAAGGAAAATGAATTTGCAAGAATTTACTGTCCCTTGGCTTCATGAAATTAGAGTACCTTCAAGTATCATTAAAAAAAATATTTATCACATGAATCAATGAAGAAAATAACGAAAGTTATATCACCCAGAGGAAACTGTAAAACCCAAGAAAAGATCTACTAACAATGTATTACTAAATCCTACTTGGTCGAGTTTATATTAATAAAAATGAATTGAAATTGTAATAAACTGTGTATTCCTTTTTATCTACACTACATATTAAAAAACTCATTAAAACACATTATAAAAATAACTTTAAATGCTACTTACCTAGACACGACCAACACGTACACTAGCTTGGGAAGAAATGAATACAAGTTCTTATCAGGAAAACTTATCAGCGATCGATCACGTCACTAGTCAGCAAAGCGCATGCTCGGGGATATCACGTGATCTTGCTTAAGTAGATAAGCGGGGATGTTATCAGTCTGTCCTCTCCAAGTAAGCATAGTAGGAGGTTCTATTTTATTTCTCGCAAGTCGAGTAAAGCAATAGGGAAAATAGTTCACTTGTATTTAAAAAGACTGTTAATTTTTGTATATCTTGTTAAGAATGAATAAAACTAGAAATAATTTATTTTTAAAAGATTAATTGAATTATTATTTTAATTATTCTAAAAATCAATTAAAGGATATGTGTTAATTACAATTCTAACTTTAATAATATAAATATATAGTCGAAAATTTAATGTACTCCTAATCAGTGAAATTATCTACGTGGGAAAACCCCTTGAATGACTCAGAGCTTGTTAGTCATTTGAATCAGATAAGAACTTGTCTTCTCCATTTTTCGAGAGAGTGTTTGAAGTAGATGTGTTCGGAAAAGGTAAATATAATTTTTATGTGAATACTTATTTCTCTTATACAATTAGAAAATATTTGTTGATGAAGCATATGCATTTCTGAAACTTAATCAAGATTTCAAAAAGTAGTTTAAATATCTAAATTTAAATATATGATATAAACATGTCTTGAAAAGTTAGTTAATATATATAAAAATTATTTTGACGAAATTTTTCAAATTCTGGTAATTCTCTTCTCTAACACTATGCATTTCTATGCTCTAAAAGCGCAATAATTTCTTTCGTGTATTAATATTTAAAATCAATGACCTTAAAATAATATTTATTTATATTAAGAAAAATTTAGAAGTTTGTTTGGCTTCACATATTTACTAGATTAAAAGTTAAATGGGAATTACAATTTTTTTTATATTAAATTGTACTTAATTAACATGTGTGAAGATCCTATATTTTTAATGATGTTCTGTATATTTTCATATGTTCTAAATTCTTATAAAAATATTTCTAAAAGGTTCCTAAATGAGCATATATGTGTGAAATCATTAATAACATTGACTAAACCAAAACGTATAACCGATAAATGTCAAAAACATTTCTTTTAATTCAAAAACATAACTGAGAAATGGTTTTAAAAAAAACTGAAATTTCTAAAAATTACCCTTAGAAAACATCGCGTTTAAAAGAATAAAATCCTTAACCAAATTTCTAATTCCCTTTTAATTAATATTTAACTACTAACAATTATCTAATCCCTATTCCTCACTGCGTTAGCAAATAAATCCTCAAGTAAAGTGAATCATGTACAGTCGTGGGAAAAAAAAGTAAACACCCCCTACTAACTCTTCAACAAATTATCGTAGACGGAAGTTACTGGTACCGAACGATTTGAAATAAAGTCTACTTTTAAATGACGTATATAAAATTTGCTTAGGGGGTCATCTACATATTAAAACGAACCCAAACCTCATTTTCGTCAATACCCCATTTTAACCAGATATTTCAAATCTTCGGTTCAAAATATGCCAAGACACCAAATGTCAAGTCTTTTGAATGATAAGTTTTTGAATTATAAACATTCAAAATTTAGTGCTTCTAATGTTAAATTACATTTTCATATTTTTATTTATATCTTCTGAAATTATGCTCCTAATGTGCTAATTTTTTGTTTAGAAATAAAAATAATGTGCCCAAACATAAATACGCTGAATTTGCAATTTTTATAATTTTATGATATGAATTATGAATTATGAAATTAATATTCGAAAAAATTATGAATTGCAAACTACAATTTTTTTGATGGATTTAGATTTATTAAGTCCTGCTTTATGAAAATCCCGAATTTCACATTTTTCTTCCATGTAGTTTTCAAATTATGCTTAAAAAACGGCAAAATGATGGTTTAAGGGGCCGTCTATGATTGAAGTGTGTAGATATTTTGAAATTTCTTCTGCTGCCTTGTTATCTAACAAACTTCATTGACTGCTTAAGGTGCCTTGATCAAGAAGGCGGCTCTCTCGGTTAGCAATCGAGAACCCAACTTCAGTTTGGATACAGCCCTTAAAATACGCTCGTTTTAAAATAATTATTTTCTCGGAAACTTATGGTACGAATTGCATAAAAATTTGTTTTTAGGCTATTTGAAGGGTGTAGAGTTCATTTATGCTGTCAGAATTGGGTATTGCCATTGAAAAAAAAATGAAATTATGGTTCGCTTTAATATGTAGATTGCCCCCTTAGCAAATTTTATATACATAATTTAAAATTAGACTTTATTTAAAATCGTTCGGTACCAGTAACTTTCTTCTACGATAATTTGTTGCGGAGTTAGTAGGGGGTGTTTACTTTTTTTTCCACGACTGTACTTATCGTGCGACCTGTTGTGCTGCTTTTAACCGTTTATCTACTAAAAGGTTTTTCCATATTGGGAATACATGCAAACAGTGAAATTTGATGTTATATGAAACGAAATCAGCTAACATATATCCCTCTTTAAAAAAATTATGGAATGGTATTAAGTCTCTGAATACTTGTCAAGTGCTTTGAAATATTTGTTAAGTATAATTTAAGTTTTATTTTATTTTTGCTTCATTCATTAACTAGATTAAAAAATCACTGAAAATTAAATTTTTTCTTCAAATATTCATCAAATTTACTAGTTACATATATATTTTTTCCATTCAATAAGTAAAGTTTAGTCAAAAAGCACGACACAAAATTATAACTTCATTTACCTAACTAATGATAGTCTAAAATTACTAACCGGCTAATACGAAACTTTGAATTCATTTATATAAAACCGAGAAATATTTGTGAAAACCTGAGTGCTATTCAAAAAATATATCTTTAAAAAGCATGCCACTTAAACGAATAAAATCCTTTCCCAAATTTTATTCAAAAAACATTCACATTCCTACAAAGATTAAAAAAATTCTATTGTTTTTTCAAAAAATTTCTATTTCAAATAAAAATATCTCATAACATTCAATCCATTAACAAAATCAAATAAAACCCT
Source organism: Maratus speciosus (assembly GCA_963932465.1). Lineage (NCBI taxonomy): Eukaryota > Metazoa > Arthropoda > Arachnida > Araneae > Salticidae > Maratus > Maratus speciosus. Next base: position 154,451,184 of record OZ010787.1, on the reverse strand, counting down.
CGAAAACCTTTCTGATGTTCCTTCATTAAATTATTGCCCCACCAGTGGCCGAGACGTTCTGCTCTCGAAGCTGGTAGACAGGAAGTGCTGGGTTCGAACCGAATCGTGCCCGTCGGCCTAATCGTTTGGAGGTTTCGTAGTTTTCTTCGAACCATGGATTTTCATGCGTAAATACGGGTTAGGTTCCCTAAGAAAGACCCAAATATCTTTAAAAAACATGTCACTGAAAAGAATTACATCCTTCCCCAAATTTTATTCAAAAACATTCACATTCCTACAAAGATTTAAAAATTTCCAATGTCTTTTTTCAAAAAATTTCTATTTCAAATAGAAAAATATCTCATAACACTCAATTCATTAACAAAATTAAATGAAACTAAACTCTCGAAAATTTTCTTCATTAAGTTATTTTCATATTTATATTCATTTATATTCATATTTTCTTATTCATATTTTTTAATTATCATACTTAATTCATTACTATTTTAAATGAAGGAATATTTTTAATTGTTCTCAAAATTTGACTGCATACTATAGTTGACTAAAAATAAATTTCAAACTCAAAAATACAAGTCCTCTCATTAAAATTTCTAAATTAATTTTTTTCTTTAACTATTTTTAATTACTTTTTAATTAATTGATATTTTAAATTAATTTCCATTTTTAATAATTCATTTGAACCTCATATTATACTACACTAATAAAATTGCTCGAAAAATTCTAAAAGTCGCTTCATTAAATATTTCTTCATTAAATTTTTAATGGCTATTTTTAATTACTAATTAGTTAACCGACAGTAAAAATATACCTCCTCTTACTACAACAGACCAAAAAAAAAAAAAAATCAATCTCCAAAAATTTCCACAAAAAAAAAGTCACACACAAAAATTCTAAGTCCCCTCATTAAAATTTCTAAATTAATTTTTCTCATTAATTAATTTAATTACCTCTTTAATTAATTAATTATTCATTCGAACCTCGTACTACAGCTGAGTAAAAATAAATTCAATCTCGAAAAATTCCCCTTCAAATATTCCTCCCCCTCTCTAATTAACCCCTCTCTTATAACATAAAATATTCTTATCGCCCTCCGCCCATTCTCAAAAAATTTTTACCCCCATTTTACTCCTCCTCTTATAAGACATTCTCGGGAGGAGGCTGTCCTCCTTCCTCCTCATTTACACCTTTTCCTAGAACACGGTCTCTCGAGGACGCGCCCTCCCTGCCCCTAACCCTTGCCTCCCTGCCTCCTAACCCTGTATCGGGCAAGTCAATTCTGTGGCTGAAATACTGACTGCCACCAGAATCTACAAACAAAGTCATTTGAAAGAAAAAGCGGCTGTTTCATCACGTGCATTATAAAAACACAATATTTTACTAAAAATTCTGGTGCGAATTGATCAATTTTCAATAAAAATTAAGTGGTAAGTATATTTCCATTACCCGATAAAGGGTTAATGCAACTACTTAAGAATTATTAATACAAGGAGAAGAGGTAGTTAAATGGGTGAAGGAGAAATGACTACTAGATATTTTAGATCACTTACATAAATTTGATGTAATAATAGAGTGGAAAACTCGCAATCCAGAGTTTAAAGAAACAAAATGGGAAAAGTTTATCATATATTGTATGATGAAATAATATATTGTCAGTTGTTTTTAATGATGTTAATGCTCGACACCGCGAAATTCATTTAAAGAGAGAATATATTTAAGATATTGGAACTGCCACGCAAATTTGCTTTTGTCTGCTTCTGACAGCAGAATAATACTCAATTTCTTAAATCAGAACAATTTATGCAGCACTTTGGGAAGCCATATATCATTAACTTCCACTGTGCTTGATTAGAAATTTCCATCCCCGGGCAGGCCCGAACGCAAGATATCTTTTTCCGGCCAGTTTATAATTTTGCAGTTTACGGTCTGGCCCGTGCAAAAATCAATAAAATTAGGTCTTGCTCGGCCTGACTCCATTTCTGCTGAAACTCTCAATTTTTTAAAATATATAATTAAGATTCATATACTGCATACATATTTAGCGTACAGTATATTTCGGACTACATGTTCGCAAGCGATAGAATACATAGTAGCAACATTAATTATCACTTAGACTCCCAGACTATTACATTCAAATGAAAAAAAAAATAATGTAGATTAGATTAAAAGTAAAAAGGGTGGTTAAAAACTTCATAACTTTTAAATCTGTATAATAAAACAAAAGTGATAGTAAACAAACGTAATTTATTAAAGTATATTTCCAAAGATTTTGTTAACAAGAGTTCATTATCACTATTATTTTTACAAAAAATAAAAAATATGTCGGCCAAACACGTCATGGTTCAATTAAGTCCAGGTCTGACCGGGTCCGAATATGTTGAAATAAATGTAATTCTGAACCTGGACCATCCCGAATCTGCTAAAAACAATAAACTCGGGCTCAGACACGATGTAATTGTCCAATGTAGATTGATACGCTAGACATGTTAAATTTCTTTATTAATTTTGTCAAATTAGCATGGGCTCGTGTAGCAAAATTACAACATTTTCTGGGCCTAGCCAAGTCCATTTAAAATTGTTCACATTTTATCATATATTATTAAATATATAATAATTATATTATTATTCATATATTATTAAATTTATTTTATCGGGCCGATCGGCACTTTACTTCACAACTTTTCAACTTTTCAACTTTTAACTTTTTCAACAATCACAACTTTTTATAAGCCCGGCTAACCCATTAATTATTTTTATCGCCCCGACCCGTTAGAAAAATTGTCTTTGAAAATTTGTCTTCATTTTGCCGGCCCGGCCCCTTGCAGGGATATAGCCTGCGATAAGAGCAACTCGAAACAAACAACTGATAATTGAAACAACGAAAATCTAACTTTATTTCGTTTGAATGTACGATCTTCAATAGTACAGTACTTAAATTATTTTAGTACATGGCATTAATAGGGAAATGAGAATGTGAGCAACCGGTCGTACATGTTGTCATATGATCAACAAAGTTTGGCTCGACCATAATGCATGCCGTCCTGTGACCCATAGAAATGTGACTCGCCTGTGACGTCAGACGTAATATAAAATTACGAGCCACGTTCGGATGATACAAATTTCAGAGAAAAGCTCAGTGTTAAGAATAATTAAGTTTCCCCCCAAATATTTCAAAATAGATTGAGTAAATTATTATTAAATTGTTTCAAAAAATTGTTTACATTTTTTTCAAATAAGCTTCAGATGAGATAAGTCAAAGGAGATTCTAAACACGTAGAAAACAGTCCGCGTAGTGTCAGGACGGAATAAAAGGGACTTTGAAGGATTGCAATTTTATTAATTTATCTTCCTCTTTTATAGTTTCTTTCAGAAAAGTATTAATTTATGCTTGTAAATTCTTAGTGGAGTTTGGGAGCAGATTATCGTAGAAAATATCTATTCTATGTGTTGATTATGTGTTCGATGATATATTGATTTCCAAAACGCGTAAAGTTTCGCAATAATTTTTTCCAAGATACAATAACATTGCAGAAGTATGTGTTTTTAACCCCTTGGGGACGAGCGACCGGTATACCCGCCGCGTAAGATGCTCAGAATCCGTGATTATTCTTGCCAGTAATTTTTTATTGTAAATTTTGCTTTATTTAATCCGAGCATTTTCCCGATTCAATTGGGCAAAAACTTCTGTTTTGAAAAACCGGTGATAAAAGATTAAAAATTCTGTAAAAGACACTCGTTCCGAAGGGGTTAAGTTATTTAACACTAGAACGCCCGGAAGGAGTCGATCCGACTCCTACCATATGATTAAATGTCAACTGGAACCAGAAATTCTTTCATAAAATAAGTTAAATTTAAGCCACGCAGATTTACGTTAAAGAAATCAGTCAAATAATTTTAAATAAAAATTCTGGTGTCAAATATTTTTATGAAACTTGAGTAAAACTTCCGGGCGTTCTAGTGTTAAATTGCCATAAGTTAACAATGTTAGCCAGCTATGTTCCCTTGTTGAAGTTTTTTATTATATAAAAGCAAGAAACCTATTCAAACGCATTTAAACATTTTGATGAGAGGCAGAAAGTATTTTTTAACATGCCCAAAGGAACTTCCAGGAATTATGCAAGATGTTGCACGACAGAAGCAAAAATTCATGCAAAAAAACATGCTGCTCTAATTTCCGCAGAGAAAGTTGCGAAACACAGCACCATTGGTGTTTTGGTAGCGGTGAGATGCCGTTCACTCCTTCCTCCTGCTCTTACCATCAACTGCAGAGCAAAGGGTAGCAAGCAGTAAGCGAAAGTAACAGATAAGCAGAAAACGTATTACTCTGAATTCAGGTCAGTGGAGTATTCACCCGGAGGTTTAAGAACGAGAGCAAGAGTCAGATAATGACGTCACTTACGTCTTTCTCCAGAAAGAAGCTTGAAGAACGTGTTTGATGCGTTCGTGATACAAGGAAGTGCTATTTGGCGGTAAAAATAAACACGTCCAATTCAAATTTGACAGCACATCTTCCTAAATATTGCCGATAAAAAAAGGGTAAAACTGACTTAGTTTAGCTTGGCTGTTGGGCAATTTTAAAAAGAATCATAATGATTCATAGCATAGCATAAAATGATAAAGAAAAGAGGAAATTTTCGTAAGATACGACAATTGTTGAAATTTCTATAATTCTAGGAAATGAAACATCTAATATTTACGGTAATTTTATTAATATTTTCTTATTAAATTTATGTTAACTTTTAATCCTTTAATTTGATAAAATATTTAAAGACGAAATTTCTAAAAAAAATTGATTCACTGAAAGAAAAAAATGGTTAACTTAAAAGTTTTATTTAATGAAGCTGGTTACATATTCAAACATCTGTTATCTAGCTTTGACATTACAAATGAGGTGGCGGTAGTCCTTTTCCTTGAAGCCTTTTAGGTAGCTTTCATTACAAAAAGCTACCTATTGCAGCCGTTCGGAGGAAAGCGATTTCAAAAAATTTTGGTATATTTTTATCGATCATGACCCCCAGACCCCGAAACCACCCTCCCTTCAAAATTGACATATATATATATATATATATATATATATATATGTATATATATATATATATATGTATATATATATATATATATATATATATGTATATATATATATATATATATATATATATATATATATATATATATATATATATATATATATATCTGACCTTTGTCACACTGTAACTCTCGTATTTATGAACCGATTTGGATGTAATTCGGTATGTACATAGTACATACCAATGTCTCGACGGAGTTCATTGGCCAGCTTCATCCGCCATTTTGTTTCAAAATGGCAGCCATTGAATTTTTTTTTTTTTAATTAAAATTTAAAAGGTGGTACCAAAAAATTAAAAATGGAAAAATATTTTTTTCTTATGTATTTGACCTTTATACAAAGATTCCGGAGTAGTTTTTGTTTCTTCTACGTCTTAAAAAATGGCTGAGTTATAGCATTTTGAATTTCTAGCGTGGTTGACATTTTGAAACGTCCTGAATTTTGTCACGCGATAAAAGGCGTATTTATGAACTGATTTGGATGTAACTTCGTTTATACATAGTACACACCAATGTCTCGACTGAGATCGTTGGCCAGCTTCATCCGCCATCTTGTTTAAAATGGCGGCCATTTAAATTTTTAAGTAAAATTTAAATTTGAAATGTGGTACCAAAAAATTGAAAATTGAAAAAATATTTTTTTCTTATGTGTTTGACCTTGATAAAAAGATACCGGAGCAGTTTTGTTTCTTCTATATCTTAACAAATGGCTGAGTTATAGCATTTTGAATTTCTAGCGTGGCTGACATTTTGAAACGTCCTGAATTTTGTCACGCGATAAAAGGCGTATTTATGAACTGAATTGGATGTAACTTCGTTTATACATAAGTACATACCAATGTCTCGACCGAGTTCGTTGGCCAGCTTCATCCGCCATCTTGTTTAAAAATGGCGGACATTTAAATTTTAAGTAAAATTTAAATTTGAAATGTGGTACCAAAAAATTGAAATTGAAAAAATATTTTTTTCTTATGTGTTTGACCCTTGATAAAAAGATTCGGGAGCAGTTTTTTTTCCTCTATACGTGAAAAAATGGCTGAGTTATAGCATATTGAATTTCTAGCGTTGCTGACATTTGAAACGTCCTGATTTTTGTCACGGGATAACGGTCGTATTTATGAACCGATTTGGATGTACCTTGGTGTGTACATAGCACATACAAATATCTCGACCGAGTTCGTTGTCCAGCTTCATCCGCCATCTTGTTTCAAAATGGCGCCATTTTAAAAATTTAAAATTTTTTTTTAATTTAAAATGAGATACCAAAAAATTGAAAAATGAAAAAGATATTTTTGTATGTGTTTGACCTTAATCTAAAGATTCCGGAACAGTTTTTGTTTTGTCTATATCTAAAAAAATGGCTGAGTTATAGCATTTTGAATTTCTATTGTGGCTGACATTTTAAAAAGACCTGATTTTTGTCACGCGATAACAGGCGTATTTATGAACCGATTTGGATGTAACTTGGTCTGTACATAGTACTCACCAATGTCTCGACTGAGTTCGTTGGCCAGCTTCATTCGCCATCTTGTTTCAAAAAGTTTGCCATAAAAAGAAAAAAAAATTAAATTTTAAATGTGGTATTAAAAATTTGGAAAATGAAAAAGATTTTTTTTATGTGTTTGGCCTTGATACAAAGATTCCGGAGCAGTTTTTGTTTCTGAAAATTTGTTCTTTTGTTTATATCTTAAAAAATGGTTGAATTGTAGCACTTTGAATTTCTAGCATGGCTAACACTTTGAAACGATCTTGTATTTGTCACGCGATAACACACGTATTCGCCTATTTTGATGTAAGAAGGCATGTGGATAGTATACATCAATATCTCGACCAAGTTCGCTGGCCAGCTTCATCAACCAGCTTGTTTCAAAATGGCGGCCATTAAATTAAAAATATATATATTTAAAGTGAGGTGCAAAAAAATTAGAAATTGAAAAAGGTTTCTTTCTTAAGTATTTGACCTTCATATAAGGATTTAGGAGCATTTTTTGTTTGTCTTTATTTTAAAAAATGGCTCAAATATAGCAATTTCAATATCTAATGTGGGTGACATTTTGAAAAATCTGATTTTTTGCCTGCGACAGCACTCGTATATATCAATCGATTCCGATGTGAGTGAGCATGTGCACAGCAATTACTAAGGTATCGACCAAGTTCACTGGTTAGCCTCATCCACCATGTTGTCTTAAAATGGCAGGCACTTTAAGAAATCGCCGAATTTGGCAGCCAAATATAAGTTACTTTAAATAGAAGCAGCTTTCATAAAGCTGACTAATTTCGCGAAATTCTCATTCATAATGATTTAGTATTAATAAACATTAGTATTGAATCTCCTATATTCGGTTTCCACTAAATTGAGCTTCGTGTGTTTGAATAATATAAGTAGGCTTTTTTAAAATAAGGAATATGAAAGCTACCTCTTCCTCCCGGCACTCGCCGGAAGGACTTTTTTGTAAAGTGATCGAAATGTTCAGTTTTCGTAAGTTGGTATTCACATTCATTTACCGGTAAAATGGTATTAATTATTTTATTAAAAACTAAATGGTAGTTATTCTCTTCACGATGAGCGCGTCCTGTACAAAATATTTAATCTTTTAGTACCAGTATTTTTTGAACGAGAAATACTTGATTGTTTAATTGCAGAAATTCTGAGAGTTAATAAATCGAAATTTACTGTTAAGAATTAGTGGTGAGAATACTCGAGGCTTCTTAGCACCCTATACGTCACGTATACGGGACGCTCGTCGCGAAGGGTGTAACTAAAATAAGCAACTGAAATCAGCAATGAAATTACTATTATGAATGACGAGTTATATTGGAAAAAGATAATGGTTTAACACATTCGTTATTAGAGTCTCAGAGAAAAACCGTTCACCAGGACTCAGCTGTTCTATTGTTATAAAACATTGATTAAGTGAAATAGGCAAATTTACAAATTATCACATATATGTGATGCTAGTTGTATATGGAAAAACTATGCTTTAATATAATATCTTATGTAGCATTCATCTGGCTATTTACATGAAAGACGTTGTTATTTATATACAGGGTGTCCCCTTTTATCTCTGACCAATTGTTAATTCCTAAACTGTTAATTTTCAAGGTATAGTTCCAATCATAAAAGTGCTTCAAATATTGCCCTCCACCATCATATTAAAAACCATCATCTATGTCAAGAAATTTATTTTTGTAAGAGTTGTGAAATTTACAATTTTATACGGTCCCTTATTCCAATAAGTTATATTTAAAAAACTTTGTCATGTTTTAAAAAATTAAATAAAGAAACAAGAAAATGTTTTTCAATGGCAGAAATTTACAGAGTTATGATACTTTTAATTTCTTGAATTTTCTGTGTTTTTCGGCACTAAAAATGAAATAACGCGCTCTAGTTCCTGTAAAATATTTAAATTTGATTACTTGAGACACTGTGATTGGGCGTATTTTGTATTTATAAAGTTAATAAATGATGTATCATAGAATTGCTAAAATGCCTAAATAATGGTTTAATTTTATTTTTGAATTTGTCAGTAAAATCTCCATAAAAAAAAACTTTAAAGAAATAGATAATAAAAGAACTTAATAAGCTGGGCTAATTTGAGACAAGGTAAATGCATATTTATACACAAAAAGTTAAGGAAATTTTTCATTTTTTTATACCAATTTCTTCTGACAACTGGCAAAAATAAAGGCTATCAAAATCCAGTTTCAATAATTTGAGATAGAAAGTGTGTTATATGAAGTACTATAAACAGGAAAGATATCAACACTTTCTGGAAGAAAACGTTTCAAGAGTGATAGGAAATAATTTCGCTTCCGCCTTAAGGTTAAAAAATCATAATAAGTGTATGTGAGGTCGTTTTTATTTATTTATTTAGATTTTTTTATTGTAATAAATTATCTTTTTCATATGCATAAGTGTAACAGATGTTAAAAGTTGTAATTGATTAATATACGTATTTTCGAGGATTATATGTAAAACTTGAAATGAAGTAAGGTGGCTACGAAAGATTAGTATAATATCAGGAGCTTGGAAGAGAAAGTGGGAACTCGAAAAATCGATTTTTTTTCCGCGTCAGATAGATGTAGGCAACACGTAGGTAAGTCGTTTTGCTCTGATTGGCCTTTAGTATTCTCACAGTGTCGAGCTAAAGTGAGTAGTACCCTATTCTATAACATTACTTCAAAACTTTGAGCTTGATTTCCCAACACCCCAGTTTCGAGATTCGCCCTTTCTCTTCCGAGCTCCTGATATACTGGTGTCCATAAATTAAAGGCAAAGGAAAAAATACTAATTTTCGAGCACAAAAGTTAATTATGAATAGTCAAAAGAAAGTGATATAAAAGACAGGTGTAGCAAATAGGCACGACCTTAACAGCATAGCTACTGGATGTGACGTCATCTTGACATCACAAATAATCATATGTCACAGTCACTATGGTGATCCAATTTGTGATAACTTTCATTTATCTCATTAATTACTATAGAGTGACCGTCATTTGTTGACTGTGCTGAGAAATGGCCTTGAAGAGTCACCAGTTGACGATACAGTCACTTTCAAGTAACCTTCATTCGAAGACCCCAAAGTAAAGTCACTGTGGCCGTTGCATTATGACGAGCCACCAAATGAAGTTCCAATGAAGTCGCATGGTCTCTCAGGTGACCGGCATTTGGAGACTGTACTGTGAAGCCCCTATGTGCGTCGCTTTATGACAAGTCACCAGATGACTTTATTTTGAGGCTATGAAGTCACCTTGTGAGTCTCATGTGAACCATCCGGTAACGATCTAAGGTAACCATCATTTGTAGATTCCACTAAGAATCCACTCATTACCATTGCATTGTGACAAGTTCAAAGTGACATCGCAATGAAGTCATTTGGTGACTTAATGAACATCGTTTTGCATCGCTACAGTGAAGTTAACATGAAAGTTGCTTTGTGACAAATCACCAGCTGACTTCATTTTGACATCAAGTGGGGATTTGTTAAAAAGAGACTTTGGTGATTTTGGAGTGGAGTGTTTAAATGACGGTCACACGAGAGTCACAAGGTGACTCATGATAAAATAACAGTAGTCATGGCGGCCTCATCAAATGACGGTCACTTGAGTGTAATAATAGTACTTATAAATGGTTTCACATTTTGGTCCACCGAAATCACTGTGACGCTTATGAATATTTGCGACGTCACATCAATTGACTCTAGTTATTAGTGTTGCCTGTATTAGCTACACCTGACATCATAGCAATTTCTTTTGACTACGCATGATTAACTTTTATGTTCGAAAATCAGCATTTTATGTCTGTCCCTTAATTTATAGAAACCAGTGCGAAACACCCCAAGACAAATAATAATGTATGTATAACCTAAGATCACAGTCCCTTTTTTCAATCAAAAATACTTGGTGTCTCACTCCCAGTTGATCCTAATTTTCCTTTTAAACGTTAACAATAATAAATATGTTTTAACGATATTTACAACATGCTTCCTTTTGCTTTATCTGAAATTTGCAGACATCATGAGACGTACTGGAATTGCATAGTTATTCGGACAGTGATGCTGCCTTTATTATAAGTTACATTATATATAATGTATATATATAGAAATATTTAATGTTTAACTCACAAGGTCTTTCAACGCGAACTTTATTACAGTCAGTTTTATTCATACAGAGGTATCACGTGCATATATATAATTATAAAAATTTTCTAAAAGACGTATAATTACACACATGTGTATAATATACGTTTTTTAGTAAATTTTTTAATTATATATGTGCAGTTAATTTCAAGACGTAACAGTCGTTTAATTTATTCATATCACGTGTGTAAAAAATAAGCTTCTAAAGGTAATTACAATATATATATATATATATAAAATAATAATAGTATTTTCATAAAAAATGTGGCTCTATTGGTGGAGAGATAGACTAACACAGCCGAACAAGATTTTAATAAGAATTTAAGAGACTTAATGTATTAACTGTCATCACATGTTTTATTGGCTTACAAATTAGTGTAAATTAGTGGTTTAATTTAACTTATGATTTTTTTAATAGTTAATTTGTACATTTTGTGGCCAATTTTATTTGAGTTAGATACGATAACAATCACATTTACTTTTTTAGTTTCCTCACTGTCATTTAGAATATTATATTAAAAGTAGCAAATATGTGCAATTTTAACAGTGGTTACAGAGTTCAAAACAGTTTAAAAGATAACTCGGGCTGCTGAATGCTAATGAGTGAAAAATACAAAACTACTTAGTAGCTACTCTAGAAGCGAATATTCGCAGAGGAGTTGAAAAGACCTAGTCGATGATCTTGCCAGAAATCATCTGATATAAGGAGACACTTTATGACGAAAGCAAAAATCGCAACCCTAAGCTTCAGTCACATGTGAGATATCTGCAGAAAACACAGAATTTCACATTATTATTATTGTATTATTATTTTGCAACATATAAAGAAAAAATTCCTATATTCTGTGGTCAGATGTAACTTTCTTTTCATAGTAATTTCCAGGCAAAGCATATAAAATTAAGAAAGAAATGCAAGTCTCCGTATCCAATTAGTTGAGAGGGGAATGGAAAAAACAATAGTAAGTTTTTAGCGTTGTAACTAAATTGTTAGCATTAAATCTATAAAACATAATTAAAATTTCAAGAAAAGTAATTAAATATATATATATAGGGGACAGTAGCCATATTTCGACTGCCGCTTTAAATGGACCGCTGCAATTCCGCCATTAATTACAGAAAAAGACGTCATCTACCGCTGAAATCCTACTCATCACAATGACATCATTTATGATTAGAAGAAGCACCCATCTTCCACGTGCTGTTTTCAGACAATTTCAAAAAACCTAAAACAAGCTCTTTTGATCTAATTTTTTACGACTAAATGTAAGAGAATACATTAAAACTAAGGTAAGTTGTTATGTTATCATATACGTATCTAAATTCAAATGCTTATTGCGCATATTTTTCACGCGGATTTGTTTGCTTTCTTTTTTGTTCTTAGACTTGAGATTATCTGTTTTTGAAAATGGCGCAGTTGCCTTAATTGGGCCAATTTGAGTTGCTTAAATTGGACCAGGTATAGGAAACGAAAAGGAAAAAGTAAGCTGTGAAGAGATTAAACCGCAAGAAGGCTGCAGCTACCCCACGCAGGGCCGAAACTAGCCTTTTTTGCTCCTGGGGCAAACATGGATTTTGGCGCCCCCCCCCTTCTGCAAAGTTCATTTACAAAGAGAATTTTACTAATTTTCTAATAGCGGACTTATTTTAAAATTTACAATATGTAATCATAAAATATGTAATACTGAACTACGTAATCTACAGTGATGGATCCAAGAGGGAGGTCACGGTGGTCATGACACCCCTCTGAACACCAACAAAAATAGTCTAAAGATCATTTTAAAAATGAAATATACAGTAGAGTCCCGATTATCCTAGTTCCGCTTAACCGAGTTTCCGCTTTAACCGAGTTATTTTCTTCTGATGGACTGATGGCTTTCATTATTACGAAACAGCCATTATAAATTAAGTGTTATGTGAATATGAAAGAGCAGCCGTAAAAAGTTAGAACTCTGATTTTCTGGTCAGAATGGGGGAAAAAATGGCCACTTTTTTTTTTTTAATTATGGCCATTTTTTTTCCCATTCTGACCAGAAAATCAGAGTTCCAACTTTTTACTACTGCTCTTTCATCTGCACCTAACACTTCATTTATTTCATAATAATAGAACCCATCAGTTCATCAGAAGAAAATGATCCATTCCAAAGGTATAATCTTTCATTTGGCGCCCCTTCGTTCTGGCGCCCGGGGAAAATGCCCCCTCTGCCCCTCCCTTAGTTTCGGCCCTGCTCCCACGCTCATACAAAGCCAAAGAATCATTAGAAATGTTATCTCCCTTTCCAAAATCAGTTAAGTCAAAGTACAGAGGGAGTCAAAAAACAGCTGTGCTAACATCTTCGACATATAAAGTAAACCTTGAAATGAAAAACAAAAAACAGACAAAAAGGAAGGTCTCAAAGCACAAAAGCAATTGGAACATTAAGTTTTAAAAAAGAGGCGTAATTCAATTGGAAAGAAAATGATGGAAGAGAAGAACTACAGACATAAGTTAAAGAAAGCTTTTGATGCAAAATAAAATGTTCTAAGAAAATTCTAAAAAGAAAATCAAGATAGGGATGATTGGTTTTGCTTAATTTGTTAGAAAAATAAAATAGCAGAAATGATTCAGTGTTCAGATTGCCAAATATGGTTCCATGTTGTATGTGCTTGAATAAAAAATGAACAAAAGAAATGCATGTGGTAGCCTTGCATCCCTTCTTACATGATATTCAAGTAACTGGCAATTAGTTCCATAATTTCTATTCTTAATTACTTACAACTTTGGTTTACATTTTGAATACATTTCGATTTAAAGCAATTACTCTTACTTTGAGACGTAGTATACTATTCCATTGCTGTTGTTTTGTTTGATTGTTTCATTAATCGCAAACATTGCTTCTAATAAAATTAATTACATTCCCTACTGATTAACCCTTTATCTACTGACGGTACTTATAAGTACCACTCACTTTAAACTTTTATATCATAGTAAATATTACTAATATTCTAATGGTACTTTGCAAGAAACGCTCTTTTAACTCTACTTTATCCGAATACATGGATGGCAACAGTAGTTCTAGGTTTGTTATTTTAGAGAGGAATGAGGCTATCTTTGAAGCAGTCGATGTATTTTCTGCCGACATTTTCTACAGATTGCCACGCTCGTCTTTTCATTGCTGCAAACACAGTAAAGGATATAATATAAGTGTTGGAATATTTTTATGTGTTCATTGTGATCTTAGAATACAATTTGATAAGCTATTTTAGATGAACGGTGTATGTATTTGATTTAACAGTTGAATTACTCGGTGGTACTTATAAGTACCGTCAGTGCACTGCGTGTTGGAGAAAAACTTCTGGTTTACTTTTCGTCTGTGTAGTTATCCATCGTTTTCATCTGCTTTAAAATGTAATTACTAAAATGTAGTGTAGTAATGATTTCCCCGGTATTTCTTTTCTGTTTCATTGTTATTTTTTTATAGGAAATCGTAAAATTTGTGGCACCGGCTCGTTTTTGCTATGCTAGAAATGGCATATGTAAATTCATATATTGCATATGTGGAGATGCGAGAGAACGTGTTGTCCCTGGAATATAGAAGTCGCATAACTAAAGGACAGCTAACAAGATAGAAACTTGAAGAAAAATAGTTTTATTAACCCTTTCAGGAGCAAAACATTTTCAATTCTAAAGTGTTGAAATAAATGATTGGCACCGGAATTTGCCAAACGATTTATTTGTAAATAAGAAAAAGCCTATATTTTATATACTTATTAAATCGAAAATATTTTCTGGTGCCAGTTGAAATACCTTGTGGGGTTTTCTGTTATGATATTTTAGTCATAGTGTACTGACTGTACTTTAAAGTACCACTTTAATTAATTACCTCTAAATAATTAAATTTCTCACGGGTGAGTACTTTTTTTATATTTATCCTTTAATTTTCATTGTAGTAACAGAAAAAAAATATTACATGAAAAAAATTGCAGTAGATCATAATACCGTAGATAAAGGTTTAAAACAGCCTAATATTTTTTGGTCCAATTTAGGAGACTAGGAGTCCAACTTAGGTGACCTGTCGCTGAATTTGGACCTCTTTTGACAATTTTTTTAAATTAAAATAAAACTTAAGATTTTCAAAAAGAAATTTTTCTAAAGATTTATTTAGTTAGTAGATGAATAGATTGACCACGGGTAGTGATATTTTGTAGATATTCCAAAAATGAAGTGAGTTACACCTGAAAATAAGTGAAGTGGTCCAAATTCGGCTACTTTTCCTAATTAAATTAAGGAATATTTTTAAAAGCATCTCTTCTCGCCTGAAATCTTTCCCTGGCACCAGTCGGCGCCGCACTCACTGTACATTGGATCGATGCGCCTCAGTAATTTTGCACATAAATGCACAAAAAGAAAATTTCTTACGATTTATAAATATTTGTATATTGTTTTAATATAAGGGAAAGTAGGGTAAAATCTTTGTAGCATAAATGCCTAGGTACTCTCTTACAAAGATTTTCTAGGGTCAAGTGGAGGGTTGAGTTTTATGCGTGATCCTGTTGCTCTGATTTCCATTTGTGCGTTAGCAAACCACCTATTCTGTTGTCAATTTAACTTTCGTAAAATCCGCCTGAATCTCCTTGATTCTGTTTTTTATGGTTACTTCAAGCAATAATATTATAATTACGTTTCTGTAGACGTAAGGTTGGTATTAAAAGGGGTAGGAGTTAATTCCAATGATTTTATTGCATCTCGCCCAATGTGGGAATCAAGACTTGATTTCAGCATCTTCGAACCTCCCACGGTGTATATTTCCTAGTTAGCTGTGTTTTGAGGAAGAATCTTCAGTTGAGAGTTATCTAGTGTGGCAAGGTGATACCATTTTGTATTTTAAAAATAAAAGAATATTGGAATCCACAGGGTTTCTTTCATAGCGCGATTGAAGTGTTTTGATACTGACATTTTGTAGTGACATTTGAAGAATCTCTAGTAATATTTTATATAGATTTTTTGGTAACTTTTTTGTAGCCATCTAAAGTGATCGTTCAAATTTTCCTTCACACGATCAGCGAAGCCCTTTTATTTTTAAGATATTGTTAGAATTTCGTGGGGATATCATTCCACTTCTCATTCTTTTAGTGTTCAAGTCTGATCAATATTATCATCGGTAGTTTAAATTCTGATCGTTCCGTTAGCAACTGACCTTAGTATTGCTTTCAATAATCTATTGTTATTGTCTAATCTCGTGTCATGGCATTTTTCTTAGCTGATGGGATCGAAGGGTCCGCCTCATCTTATCATTAGTTGAATCTTGAAGCCAAAATTTCCAACAGAATTTAATAAAATTTTGCGCAAATACCCTGCACTTATTATTAAACAATAATATAATTATAAATATATAATTTGTTAACCACATTTTTGTAAATATACGTTCTTAAAAATAAGTTAAATTATCCGTTCTTAATTCGCCGGCGAGTAAGACCGCGTGAATGTGTTATTTTTATTATATTTTTCAAAAGAAAGAAACCATTTTATTTTTAAATTCTGCTTAACCTCTTCAGGACCGGCGGCTTTTAGACAAATTTTATTCGTTTGGTACCACTTTAAAAAAAAAAAAAAATTATCTTTACTTAAATAATCACGAAAATGCACAAATTAAAGAAAGCAAATTTTACTTTACTTTTTTACTGGTGACAGAAACAAATTCTGTGTGCTCTTTTAGGAGGTGCATGTATGCACCCATGGTCTCGAATAGGTTAATGGACTTAACTGACAATATTCAAATTGTAAGTCTATTGATTTATTGTCAAAGGGGGATATTTATTTTCATTACATTTTGTAAAATTTCGAAACGAATTCTTCTCAATATCGGCTTTGGGGAAATCATAATTACTCTTGTCCATGTAGTTTTTTGCTTCTTCCTAAAGAATTGTTTTTTAATATCCGGTTGTATCAAACATACACTGTTAAAAATTTTGCAGCATTCCGGCAGGTCATTCGACCGTTTTTTGAAAAAAACGGTTTCATAACCATAATTTAACTATAATCGGACCATAAAATGGCCAATAATATGGTCAGAATAGTGTTAAAATTACGCTTGTGTAACCGTTTGCGGAAAAAACGGTCAAATGACCTGCCAGAATGCCGCAAATTTTTAACAGTGTAGGATATCTGTCCCACTCCCAGCGAATGAAAATAAGAAAGCAAGACTTAAAAGTGCACTTTAAAATACTAGCTACTGTTTAATTGTGAAAAATAAATCCTTGTTAAATATGGACACACAGTATGATAAAAGTTTTAAAAACTATATATGTATTCATGTTTAAGAATTTGTAAAACTTAAAACAAACTTAAAAGATTGAAACAAACAAGAAATATGATAAAACAAATTTACCACCACAGAAATTACACAAATGCCAGTATATAGATATCGTAATGGCCGCTTCTTCTTTATGCCAACCTACTACGATTTACTGGACTTCACTTAATGGAATTGACATAAAATACCTATTTTATTTATTTTATCCTTTAATTCTTCCCGACGGTTTATTTAGTGTTCTGCAACTACACAGATGTATAGGGCTCGATTAACTTCTTAAACTAGAAAGAGCATAGCATCATTTTCGAGCCTCTTTCTTCAGAGAAAAGTTCTCTAATTTTTTCATCCATTGAAATTAATTCTACAAATGTTATTCCTGGGAGTGATTTAGCCGAATTCACATATGTTTTAATAAACAAGTTTTTTTTACGTTCCCTGTACATACTTTAGATAGAATATATATATATTATATGTAATTTTAGTATGTTGAGTTGCGCGGGTGGTTTCTATAACCAGAACATCAGGATCCACATGCGTGGTTCACAGCCTATTGATCAGGTTCTCAGGTTCCTGAAGTAGTGTGGATATCCTCTTGCAGTAGATACAATTTCTCCTAAAAAAAATTAAATAAATAAATAAGATACAACATAAAAATATAAAAATGGGAATTAAAGGTCCTATTTTAGAGTCATTTTGGGTCCCTTTTTAAATTTTAGAAAAAAAGCTCATGCCTAATGTACCTTTTGGGTAACCAGACCCTGCATATGTATGTGAATCCCACAACTTTTACGATTTCCTATAAAAAATAACAGTGAAACAGAAAAGAAATACCAGGGAAATCATTACTATACTACATTTTAGTAATTACATTTTAAAACAGATGAAAACGATGGATAACTACACAGACGAAAAGTAAACCAGAAGTTTTTCTCCCACACGCAGTGTACTGACGGTACTTATAAGTACCACCGAGTAATTCAACTGTTAAAGCAAATACATACACCGTTCATCTAAAATATCTTATCAAATTGTATTCTAAGATCACAATGAACACATAAAAATATTCCAACACTTATATTATATCCTTTACTGTGTTTGCAGCAATGAAAAGACGAGCGTGGCAATCTGTAGAAAATGTCGGCAGAAAATACATCGACTGCTTCAAAGATAGCCTCATTCCTCTCTAAAATAACAAACCTAGAACTACTGCTGCCATGTATTCGGATAAAGTAGAGTTAAAAGAGCGTTTCTTGCAAAGTACCATTAGAATATTAGTAATATTTACTATGATATAAAAGTTTAAAGTGAGAGGTACTTATAAGTACCCTCAGTAGATGAAGGGTTAAATAAGATCTATTTACGACGCCAGCAAAACTTTCTCCGCTTCTACGTCTACAGATTTCAGACGATTTCTGATGAGTCTTGAAATTGTGGTTTGAATCACCGGACTTGAAAGTGAAAACATCAGAAATTTATTATTTTCAGTATAACAAATGAATAGTTCTAAAATGCGCGGAAACAACAAAAATATAGCAGAAGGAAAAACAGAGATTCCATGACCGGATTTAATGAGTTTTATCAGTCAAAACAGTTTAAATTAATAAATGAAGACAAGTATTTCGCTGTATGCATGGGGAATTAATGATATGAGTGAATGGAAGGATGTTCGAACTATATTCTTTTAAATAAAATTTATCATGGTGTATAAAATATGAGACGCAAGAAAACGTCATCAGACATGAAAAGCAACATAATAAATAAAAATTAAATAAGGATGTTTACTATAAATATTTGGGAAATTCAGTACACAGTCTCACATATTAAACCTATGGGAAATGTAAAGCCGATGTGAACGTTACAAATGCT
Organism: Maratus speciosus; assembly: GCA_963932465.1. NCBI lineage: Eukaryota > Metazoa > Arthropoda > Arachnida > Araneae > Salticidae > Maratus > Maratus speciosus. Next base: position 154,432,307 of record OZ010787.1, on the reverse strand, counting down.
GTCGCATTAAATGCTTATAAAAATATTGTATTCAAAAATAAAACCCATATAAAAGGTACTCCGGTGTAATAATTACTGTAAGAAAACGCTGTTAAGATAGTCTTAATGGTAATTAAGAAATTATGAGCCAATCAACAGGTGCTGTCACTGCTATTTTTAAAGTAATGGCGTGCGAGTAGACAGAGAAAGAAGGCTTAGGATGGTGTATCTCAATAGATTCAGTAACCACTAATACACCATGAAGACTTGCCAAAACTTATTTTAAGGATAACATCGGATGTAAAATAATACAGAAACATGATTGCAGATTATTTGAATAGTAGAAATTTAAATATTAGCAAGATAAAATTTTAACATGGAAATCCCATAGGCAAAATGCTTTAAACAAATTTTGGCATAACTCAGGAACAAATAAAACTATAGACTCGTATGAGGTCTCTATTTAACGAGAAAATATTCGCAGAGAATTGTCAATACATAATGAAGGGTTCACTTACCTAGAAAAAGGTCTGATTATTCCAAAAGCACATCCACCCAGGGGATGTCCGGATTGGACGCTACGTTAGTATCCGTGAGTTAAGCAGACTTTGATATTTTAAAAAGAAAATCCCTTTGCACATCCGGCTAGCTCTGTTAAAAGAATGGAATATTTTCATCCTCAAAACATAGCCCGCCAGACAACAGTTCTCTTTACCTGCTCTGACGAGACAAAGAACACTATATTATTGTTATTGCAATAAATTAATACGGAATACCACTATGTCGATACGGATTAAATCCCGGAACTTCATATTCCGCAAAAACCGAATCAAGTCAAAATAAATTATTAGTTAAAATGTACGCGTACATAAGAACAAACGCCCAGTTTGAATTACAAACGAACATCCAATTCGAACGAAAGGCATCTAAAACGCATGCGCAACTGAGGGTGCCCCCTGGTGGTTAATGCGGAACGGAGTTACTAAGTGTCTTAAAATTAGATGCTTGCAGATTTTTTAGGCACCTTTCTCAGTTCGTTTACACCATGATAATACTAAGACACTTATATGTTTTAAATTAAGACATCTATCATGTCTGAATTTTCAGATTCAGATACTTAAGTGTCTGAAATACCTTTTCAGTCACATATGAGTCTTAATTTAAGACGACTCCATTTGCAGTGTGTGTAAGCATATCGCTCATATTTGTAAACATGATAACGTTTTTGTGAAAAATTCAAAAGTTTTTTGTTTATAGTATACAGAGTTTTCAACCAAATTTAACACAACTTTCCAAAAACCTGACAAAGAACAGTAGCAACAGTACACTTCAATTAAAACATAAATATATTGAATATTTGATGAGGTATGGGCACTTGTATGAAATAATTTTTAACTGCGCATGCGTGAAAGATTTCAAAATTTTTATTTCATAATTTGGTAGTCAGCTATTTAGGGCAACATATCTAAAATGTCCAGTCAAATATCGAGAAATTTCACAAAGATAGGGGCGATATAGTGAGTAGTTCTCTAAAAATAGCTTTATTATAAGGGTTTTTCCACAACTTTTCAATCAACTCACTATATCTTTCTAAGTTTTCACAATATTTGATTGGGCTTTTTACAGAAGTTTTAAATGAAGTGTACTGCTGCTACTATTCTTTGTCAGGTTTTTGGAAAGTTGTGTTAAATTTGGTTGAAAACTCTGTATGCTATAAACAAAAAACTTTTGAATTTTTTACAAAAACGTTAAAATCTTCACGAATATGAATGCTATGCTTACACAAATGCATACAAACGTTGAACAGGATCCAAATAGTCATTTACCACGGTGACAAATCATTTCCAGCCTTTTCTGTTACATAAGTAATCGCAAATATTATTTTATTATTAAATTTATTATTAGCCCCCTAATTGTACCCCCGATAAATCTTCACCGAGAAATATGAAATAAAACATGTTCTTTACATCCCAGAAGTTCGAGAACAATTTGCCAATAATGTTGGTAGATATTCAACAAACCGTGTACAATCGAAAGCATCCAGTCCCTGTACCTAAACTTTTGGAGGTCAGTGTACATAAACAGGGTTCATACGGGTCTTTGAATTTCCAGACTAAGAAATTCTTCAGTACCAATATTTTCTTATGGAAAATCTTTTCTTAAATAAGGCGAAATTTCGTCTGTTTAAACTAGATTTATTTTTCTATAAGAAAAAAAAAATACTAATATTTGGCATTGAAAATAACGGTACCATTACGAACCCTGATAAAATACTTAAAAAAAATTTAGAACAAATGATGATATTTTAATGTAGTTTAATAAATGCATGTTAATAGCCGATGGCACGAAGGGTATGCTACTGTCCACCACAGCAACTTGAAAAATAATAATTTTATTTATTCTGATGATTTTGAAGAAGTAAAAAAATTTATTCTTTCCAAGCAATATACAACAATGAAACACACAGAGAAAAAGGCATAATTAAGCTTTCGTCAAGGGGAATTACAATTTTTAATTCTGTATTTTGTTCTTCGCTCATGCGTTCTAATTCATGTTTTTTTTTTTTTAGTTAAATGGTTTGGAGGGGGGGGGGGGGTTCAAGGGGCACAGATCTATTTGAACTTTTAATATTTCTTTACTGTTGTATTTCTGTATTGATTTTTAAATTCATATCTTTAAAAATTGTCTTGCACGGTGGTTCTGGAAAATGAGTTCTCAGTTTAGCTTTTTTTCTCATTAATATTCCCTCCCCCCAAAAAACAGAACACGGCTTAAGCTTCGGACCACATTCATATATGTCCCAAAATCTTGTCCCTACATGTATTTCTTTCTTTGGACTCCATTCGTTTATTTAATCAAGATTTTAAAAGATGTATTTAATAAAGCTATATTTAGTCTATATATGTTGATCAATGAACGCAAAATTTAAACAGTACATAAAGATAATTTTTTTTAATTTTCCATGTTTTTAATATACATGTGTGTGTGACTACATAGCAGAATTAATTATGTATATTTCTGTACATGTAAAAAAGACATCATTGAAATGTGTTACAGTATTTATAATTATTATGTGACCCCTTAAAATGTTTCTCATCAGATCATAAAATGCAAAATAACTCGATTTCAATGAGTTAGCAAACAAATTTGCGGACAAAAAACAAACAAACAAACAAAAAACCACACACAGTAAGAATTTTTCAAAGATAAAATATATAAGCGACTGCAAATCAAATCAAATTAGGGCGGGTGTGGCGGTAGCGCACTCAGAAACAGAATTATAAAAGAAATAAAAAAAAAAAGAAAGAAGAAAAAGAAAAAAAGGGAAAGCAGACTTAATGAAATTAATGTAGCTACTTCAGGAAATTACTTGAGTTAAACAAATAAAAACATAAAAAAATGTCGAAAATGAATCTTTGAAAATAAAAAATTGAATCGTAACCTATAATATTTTTAAACAGAAATCGATTTTCAGAAGCTTCAAATATGCGAATGCAAAATTATAGCTCATTCCTCTATATACTTTTTTAATTATACTTCAAGAATTACTCGACTTGCTATCTTTTTGAAACGATTAAAAGTAAATTTAAAGTTAGAAGTTTCAAACTTAAACCTGCATAATTCCGAAAGTCCTGGACCTTTTAGGTAGCTTTCATTACAAAAAGCTACCTATTGCAGCCGTTCGGAGGAAAGCGATTTCAAAAAATTTTGTTATATTTTCATCGATCATGACCCCCAACCACCCTCCGTTCAAATGTTGATATATATATCTGATCTTTGTCACACTGTAACTCTCGTATTTATGAACCGATTTGGATGTACCTTGGTGTGTACATAGCACATACAAATATCTCGACCGAGTTCGTTGTCCAGCTTCATCCGCCATCTTGTTTCAAAATAGTGGCCATTTAAAAAAAAATTGAAATTTGAAATTTGAAATATGGTATCAAAAAATTGGAAAATGAAAAAGATTTTTTTTTATGTGTTTGACCTTGATACAAAGATTCCTGGGCAGTTTTTGTTTCGTTTATATCTTAAAAAATGGTTGAGTTATAGCACTTTGAATTTCTAGCGTGGCTGACATTTTGAAACGTCCTGATTTTTGTCACGCGATAATAGCCGTATTTATGAACCGATTTGGATGTAACTTGGTGTGTACATCGTATATACCAATGTCTCGACCGAGTTCATAGGCAAGCTTCATTCGCCATCTTATTTCAAAAGGGAACATTAAAAAAATAATAATAAATTATGAGGTAGAAAAAAATTGGAAGATGAAAAAGGTCTTTTTTATGTGTTTGACCTTGATACAAAGATTCCGGGGCAGTTTTTGTTTCGTCCATATCTTAAAAAATGGTTTGAATTTCTAGCATGGCTGACATTTTGAAACGATCTGATATTCGTCACGCGATAACACGCGTATTTATAAACCTATTTGGATGTAAGAAGGCATGTGGATAGTATATAGCAATGTCTCGACTAAGTTCACTGGCCAGCTTCATCCGCCGTCTTGTTTCAAAATGGCGGCCATAAATTAAAAAACAATTATATTTAAAGTGAGGTGCAAAAAAATTAGAAATTGAAAAACATTTCTTTCATAAGTATTTGACCTTGGTATAAGGATTCCGGAGCATTTTTTGTTTCGTCTTTATCTTAAAAAATGGCTCAGATATAGCAGTTTGAATTTCTATATGTGGGTGGCATTTTGAAAAATCTGATTTTTTGCCTGCGACAACACTCGTATATATCAACCGATTCCAATGTGAGTGAGCATGTGCACAGGAATTACTAAGGTCTCGACCAAGTTCACTGGTTAGCCTCCTCCACCATGTTGTCTTAAAAGGGCAGGCATTTCAAGATATCGCCGAATTTGGAAACCAATATAAGTTACTTTAAATAAAATCAGCTTGGATACAGCTGACTAATTTCGCAAAATTCTCATTCATAATGATTTGGTATTGATAAAAATTAGTAATGAATCTTCTATAATCGGTTTCCACTAAATTGAGCTTCGTGTGTTTGAATAATATAAGCTAGCTTTTTAAAAATAAGGAATATGAAAGCTATCTCTTCCTCCCGGCATTGGCCGGAAGGACTTTTTTAATCCGAATATAAAGTGAACGAGAGAATCCAAGTATGATGCCAAAATTAGATGTTAGCATTGAATATTTTCAAGTTTGAACTATTTTATGTTTTTAAAGAAAATTTACGTTCAGCATAAATTAGTAGACGTTATTAGTAATCAATTAGTATCAGTCACGTTTCTATAATATGATTTTCAGCAGAGGTCGTAGTAAGGGGTGATGCGATTTTGTTTATTTTCCAGGACTGTATATCTAACTACTAATTAAAATGATAATATATATAAGTATTTTTATGCTCTTTCTTCTGATACTTAAAACTGTTTGGTCAGCAAAGCTTGAGTTATTTTCATTTCTGTGGATTTTAATGAAAGAATGTTGAATTTGCATCATGGTGCTCGATATTTTAACATTATATTAAGTATAGTAATGTATACAGAAATGAATTTATGATGGAAGGTGAAATTTGTTTTTCAATTTTTTGTGTTGATTCTACACATATCTCGTCTGATGAAAAGGACAGTAAAACTTTCTTCGCCATATTTCAAATTTTTCAAAACGTGTTTTGTACATTTAATTCGTTAATCTTTAAAACTATTACATTAAATTCTTCAATAAGTATTAATATATTTTGAAACATTTTTGCCGTGTACAATTATAGAAGCACCCGATTAAAAAAAATACGTACATGGTTTTTTTTCTTTTTTTCTTTGTATTTGTTAAGTTCTAAATCATTTATATTCTTGTACATTGTATAGTATATTTTTTTTCTTATTGCGCAAAAAGATTTACACACTACTTCACTTATTATCATAAATGAAATCTCATTTAGTTTATTGGACTCTAATTCCGAATAATATATTTATTTTATTTCTATTAAATTTTCCGGTCGTTGCCTATTTGGGGCATTCTCACAATCTTTTGACTTTTAAGTCCTTGAATAATAATTTTTATTTTAGTACATATTCTCGGTTTTTTAATATACTGGGGAACATCCCATTGCATGACTGCATAAAAATATTATCAAGATAAATAAGTTTTGAACAATTTTGGGGGGGGGTCCAAATATACCAAAAATTTCCTAAACCGCCTCGTGTCCATCATGCTGATTTTAAAGTTTGGAGCTGTCCTTATAAAATTGTTTCAATAAAAGTAATTCGATGTATTTTTACCGAAACTAGGACAATTGATTTTTTATAAAAATATAGCAAAAAATTAATCTGCACATATTTTTACTGTTGATATTATTTTTTGAACTCTGTCCCTGGGTTTTAGATTCCTTCCCATCCCTCTTGCTAAACTCATACATAAAATCACTTCAGATGCAGCCACAGAATTTTTTTTTCAAGTTTTTTCTCATGCAGAAGTATGCTAGAAAAAGAATGTCTAAAATTCTTTGACAGGAAATTTACTGCTGAATTTAAATCAGCATTTAAATATCAATTTCAAGCATCGTGTTTTTACTGGTAGTCTTAACGTCCCCAAGGTTTATTCCTGCACTTTTGGAGGTAAATAATTTTTTTTTTAATTTAATCCAATGTAAATAACTGTTTCTAAAAAGCAATGAACATTGTGGCTATCACCTAGTCTTAACATGATTTGCCTAAAAATAAGTGGTAATTTTCCTTACCGTCCCATTCTTATCATCCCTTTTTCCCCCCCTTACCGTCCCTTTTTTACTGTACCGTCCACTTTTTTTCCTTACCGTTCCTTCTTTAATACCCCTTTAAGACAATGTTATACCAAAATTTTGTATTAAAAACTCTACATTGTTATTATATCCTATTTGAATGTACTGTGAGTACTATGCAAATTCATCATAAGGTACCTGGGCCAATATTGCCCGGTTCCCAATATGGCCCACGTCGTACATTTCATTTATTTTCTTTTTAATTTAGTAGATGACAGTATACGTTCGACTCTCCGGACGATAGAAAGTGGAAAAAAATAATAAAGGCGAAGTCGTATCACGTGGGCGACGCTATTGGCAGAGGAAGTTAAATTTTCGGCCAAAAAATTGTGTTATTATTTCTTAAAGGTGAGGAATATTTCTTATTATTAATATTTGTTAGCATTTAATACAAATTAATAATTAATGTAATAACACCGACAATCCACTTTAAGATATTATCAATAGTTTTATCATTACTTATTAGTAATATCTTTTTTTGGAGGGGGAGGGGCAAAATAAAAAAATAGCGGATATTCCCATTATGACCAGGTTGGGCCACATTGGGAACACTTTTCTGTTGTATTAGTTTTTTACTAATTTTCCTATCTTTTTCATTATTAGCCATAGTTTTGTTTCACTTCTGTTATTCAATTAATAAATTTATTGGTAAAAATAAATATTTTTTTTAAATATGTTTGATTTTAATTTAAAATTTGAGTGGGATTTTTTGTGATTTTCCTGGCTTTCAAAAAATTGCAATTATTATATACATAGTATGTATTTGTAAATATATAAATATATATAATATATAACATATAAGAATTTGCAATTTTTCTGCAATTTTCTAAAAATTTACAAAATGGGCCATATGGAGCACGGGATGTTCCCAATATGGCCCATATGACACTTTTTTACATTTCAGCTTATATCATGGAAAACGGTAGTATTCCGAGTGACGCAGACTTAAGACTAAAATAGTATCGTAGTATTCGTAGATGGTGGAACTCATATATACGGCTAACACGACATCAAAGAGAACGTGAAAAGCCGCCCTTTAATAACTCAGCAGATATAGGTCCTATTGTTCTGATTTTTTTAGAACAATCTTATATCTGCAGTCTAATCGTATATTGAAATTTTTACATTTCTACGTGCAGTATATTTTGAGATCTAAATAGCCATTTTTAAAGCAAAAGGTATGGAAGAAGTTTCTAATGTCAAAATCTTGAAAACGGTTCGGGCGATTTTCTTTAAATTGATATATAATATGAATCTGATTAAGATGAGGTGAATAACACTTTTCTTGTTTCTGGAAAAACTCGTTTTATTTTTAAAAATCGCTTGTTTACTGTGATTGGTGAGTAGGTTTGACGTCACTTCGTATGTAGGAGGAGTCTTAATCCTTGCAAAGTCATTTTAGGTATACTAGGTTACAGTTAACAATCTGAATCTAGGCAGCAAATCTTTTTTTTTAATATTGAAATTTTAAATATTAAAATGTTAATTATTATGTGTTTTAAAATATTAAATATATTAAATGAAACTTCGATTCATAATATCTTTCTCGTTTGTTATGAAGAAATTATTATTTCACATTTCTTCTCTTTGTCGAAAATATATTTAGATTCATTTCTAAAAAAGGGGAAATTTTTTTTAATTATATTTATTCAATATAATTGTTATTTATAATTTTTTTTTCAATTTTCAAAGACAAATAATTTTTTTTTTTTTTGAGAGAATTGTTTTAGTTATTCTCGAATTTAAATTCACCAGAAACAGTCATAACACAAAAATCGAGTATCGAGTTTCAAAATGTTAGCTATCCCATTACATTGCATGTAAACACACCCAATTCGTTAATTTTTAATTTAAAAGCTCATTTTGGAGTTACAGTAATTTTAATGAGTTATAGTAATCATAGCAAGTAATATATGAGTTATAATAATCATAATATAGTTATAATAAGTAATTCAGCTTTTAATACGTATGTAATCTCATTTCTCAAATACTGCAGTTTTAAAATTCAGAAATCTTAAAAATTGTATGAAATCTTTGAAAATGTCAAACAAAAATCAGAATTTTCATTTACATTTTTGTTTTTCTCTTACTAAATGCCTGTAGAATCACATTTGCAGACAATAAACACCATTTTTCATTTATTGTAAGCTGATACTAGAAAAAAAAAAAAAGCCTTGAGTTCCATCCGTATTTCATGCATTTTTTGAAAATTTGCCAATTTTTAAGAGGTTTCTGCAAAAATATTTTAAAAAAGAATTTAACATATTTTTAGCAGTTGGATTTGTTTAAATACAATCTAATGGGAAATTAATATCTGAAAACTCAATTTTTAGGTTATGGCGGTCTGCGTTGAATTTAGAGTTTATATGTATACAGGTTGAAACTAGACACTATCTTTTTTCAATATCAGTTTGTAATATATGATAAGCGTTGTTTATTGTCAACAAATGTTACTCTAGAGGCATTTAGTAAAACAAAAGCAAAAACTTAATGAAATGTTTCAATTTTTGTTCGACATTTTCACATATTTCATGCATATTTTGTAAATTTTCTAATTTTTAAGCTGATTAACCAGAAGTATTTTACAGCACCATGCTTTTAAAACAGAATTGAACATACTTTTAGCAATTAGGTTTGTTTAAATGCAATCTAGTGGGAGATTAACATAAAAAAAACTTAATTTTTAGGTTATGGCGGTCTGCGTTGAATTTAGAGTTTATATATATACAGGTTGAAAGTAGACACTATCTTTTTTCAATATCAGTTTGTAATAAATGATAAGCGTTGTTTATTGTCAACAAATGTGACCCTAGAGGCATTTATTAAAATGAAAACAAAAATAACTGAAAATTCTGATTTGTTACACAATTATTTCATGTTATTTTTGAAAATTTGATAATTATTAAGTGGTTTATGCATGAATATTTCAGGACAGCATGCTTTTGAAACAAAATTTAACATATTGTAGCAACTATGTTTGTTTAAATGCAGTCTAATGGGATATTAACATCTGAAAACTCACTGTTTAGGTTATGGCGGTCTGCGATTAATTTAAATTGGAGGTTATATGTATACAGGATAAAACTCGACTCTTTTTTTTTTTCAACATCAGTTTGTAATAAATGATAAGTGTTGTTTATTGTCAACAAATGTGACCCTAGAGGCATTTTTTAAAATGAAAACAAAAATAACCGAAAATTCTGATTTGTTAGACAATTATTTCATGCTATTTTTGAAAACTTGATAATTTTTAAGTGGTTTATGCAGGAATATTTGAGGACAGCATGCTTTTGAAACAAAATTTAACATATTGTAGCAACTATGTTTGTTTAAATGCAGTCTAATGGGATATTACCATCTGAAAACTCACTGTTTAGGTTCTGGCCGTCTGCGCTGAATTTAAAGTGGTGTTTATATGTATACAGGATGAAACTCAACTCTATTTTTTTCCAATATCAGTTTGTAATAAATGATAAGTGTTGTTTATTGTCAACAAATGTGACTCTAGAGGCATTTAGTAAAACGAAAGCAAAAATTTAATGAAATGTTTCAATTTTTGTTCGACATTTTCACATATTTCATGCATATTTTGTAAATTTTTCAATTTTTAAGCTGATTAAGCATAAGTATTTGGCAGCACCATGCTGTTGAAATAAAATTTAACATATTTTTCGCAATTAGGTTTGTTTAAATGCAATCTAGTGGGAGATTAACATCAAAAAGCTTAATTTTTAGTTTATGGCGGTCTGCGGGGAATTTAGAGTTTATATGTATACAGGTTGAAACTAGACACTATCTTTTTTCAGTATCAGTTTGTAATAAATGATAAGCGTTGTATATTGCCAACAAATGTGACTCTAGAGGAATTTATTAAAATGAAAGCAAAAATAACTGAAAATTCTGATTTGTTAGACAATTATTTCATGCTATTTTTGAAAATTTGATAATTTTTAAGTGGTTTATGCAGGAATATTTGAAGACAGCATGCTTTTGAAACAAAATTTAACATATTGTAACAACTATGTTTATTTAAATGCAGTCTAATGGGATATTAACATCTGAAAATTCACTGTTTAGGTTATGGTGGTCTGCGCTGAATTTAAATTGGAGTTTGTATGTATACAGGATGAAATTCGACTCTTCTTTTTTCAGTATTAGTTTGTAATAAATGAGAAGAGTTGTTTATTGTCAACAAACGTGAGTCTAGAGGCATTTATTAAAATGAAAACAAAAATAACTGAAAATTCTGATTTTTGTTAGACATTTTCACAGAATTATTCGAAAATGTACAGCATGCGGTTCCAAAAACACTTTAAAATCGATCATCAGTCTGAAAATTGGGGATGAAAAATATTACGGAAAAATATCGCGAATTTCGAGACATGGACAGAAAGAGGCAAAAAATTGTAGGTTAGAATTTGATTTAGATAGATTTATTTACTTTTATAAGTGAGCAATTATTATATTTTAATTAGAAAGGCTTAAAAGGTAATATTTCTTGATATTATTCTTAAAAATTAAACTTTTTATGTAGTGAAATTTAACAAATCTTAATATCTATGAAACAAACCATAAAAAAGTGTACTTTACAGGTAGATGGGTGCCACTGTTATTTATGCATGTATATGTCAGTATACATATACAGATATGTGGATATATATGTATATATGTGTATATATGATATATGTATACATATATGCATACATATACAAGTATACATAACACTGGCGCCCGGCTACCCGAAAAGTACCAAATAAATATATTTTGTATATAGGTATGCTTTTTTTAAGAGGGGGGTGGGGTGCAGAATAAAAGGTGAATGGAAATCACGATTATGAGTTCATACCATTCGTCTTTAATATTTTTTTGTTTTTATCTATTTATTATTAACCTAAAAAAAGTAGTGATATCAATACAAAAAACCCTTAACGGGTTAAAATTTTGTGACGCAGCACTTATTGCTATAAGAAGTTTAAATATGGAACTTAAAAATAATGATATCAAATTTTAAGTGACGCTCTGCTATTAATTAATGTATATATACATACATTTATTTTATTTATTTCATCATTTTATTTTTGTTTTATTTATAATTGCATGTGTAAGGATTATGTTAAATTTAAAAGGATGTATAAAAATTTATTCATTGATGCTTTATCATTCACATCTTTCATAAATTCAAAATATGAGTTTTAAAATGTATGATATCAATTAAGTGACTCCTTGATGTAGATTTAAACAAATTGTTTTAAAATTCAATTTCAATTGTTTTCGGTTTGCCTAAATATAGTTACACATTTAACCAAAACTTTTAATTTACCAATACACTGTTAAAAATATCACTCTCACTGAACCTATACAATGCACTGTAATGTATTTATATGAAAAAATTGATTTATATTTTGAATTTATGAAAGATGTGAATGATAAAGAATCAATGAATAAATTTTTATACATCCTTTTAAATTTAACATAATCCTTACACATGCCATTATAAATAATACAATAATAAAATGATGAAATAAATAATATAAATGTATGTGTACATACATTAATTAATAGCAGAGCGTCACTTAAAATTTGATATCGTTATTTTTAAGTTCCATATTTAAAATTCTTATAGCAATAAGTGCTGCGTCACAAACTTTTAACCCGTTAAGGGTTTTTTGTATTTATAATATAATTACAAGTATAAAGTCTTTTCTTTTATTTACCACATTAATCTTTCTAAGCAACAACATAAATAGTTTTCGGGAAAAATAATATTAACATGATGAAAAAATCAATCGAGCCTTAGGTGGGCCATAATGGGGCCAGGTACCTTAAGTAAAAATTTAGAAGAAAATAAAAAGTTATAGTGGTAAAATGGTAAGGAAAGTTAAACTCGCAAGTTTAACTTAAAGCTCAATTAAATAAAAAAAATTTCGCTGCTGACCATTTTTTCTTTATTTTGAATTATTAAGACATCCGACTATAAGTTTAAAATGTTATTTTAGCAAGCTTAATTTCACCAAATTTTTATTCCTGAAAGTCAAAAATTGTGAGACTGCCCCATTTTCAATATTTATTTATATTCTGATGATGTGTTTAATTATAACTTTAGTTATACTTAGCTTTAGATTTTAATAGATATATTTGATATCTTTGATATCTTTTCTATTTTTTGTAGCTTTCTTCGTTTTAAAACGAATTAAAACAATTTTTTTAACTTCTCCAGGTGTTAACGTCTGTCATTCAGTTTTATGAAAATAAAATTTCGTTTCGCATGTGATTTATAAAACTAGGTAAATCATATTTGACGAACACCAAATAAATTATCGATTTTGTTATATTTTTTTCTGAGTTTTTAAATTATTTAATTTATTTAAATGATCTATGCTATTAAGGGGACAGTGGACTTTCAAAATCACGAAATTAAACTTAAAAATCGATTATTTTATTTTTTATAATTATGAAAATAGTTGCTCAAATTTACGTTATGAAAAGAGATTTTTTCAATTTCTGTCGCGTCTTTGTAGAGATCTAAGATTTTATACCGGTAAAAATTTATATATTTATAATTTTTTTAACTTAAAATGGTGATTTCTCAAAATTGAAAATTTCGCACATTTCTAACTTTGGAAATGTTCTATGCGCATTCCTAATTATATTATATTCTTTTTGAAATTTATACTGAATATTCTCTATAGTATACTAAATAACTGTTAGCATAAAAAGTTGCTTTTAAGGGGTAATTTAGTGTTTAAATTTATATGCATAGGAAAGTTTATAGCTACATTTTTAGAACAAACAAAACATAATTAAATTTTTTTTCTGCTTATACATTCAGCGAACTTTTACAATTCATGCGAACTTCCATTGTAATATGTAATGCATCTCATGAATAAATATTCTCATATTTTATGCAAAAGAAATGCGCATGGAACATTTTAAAATATGACAATTATTCGTTATTTTAAAAATTTAAATAGTAAATAATTTAAAAACTTTTTATTAATTTAACACCTAATTTTGAATATAACTATTTGAGCTTGCCATTAAGAAGTCTTCCAATTTTCAGAGGAATCCATTGAAACTTGAAGGATTTGATTTTTAATGTCCACTGCCACCTTAAATGAGTTAAAATAGCATTCTATCGCAATCCATTACGCATCCATACTCTATATAGAATGTTTCTAAGCTAATGGAACAAATTTCCTGGGGCAATAATACTTCCAGAAAAACAGATTTTGTACAGGAAACTTGGGTCGCAATCCACTTATTCAACCACAACTACAGGGTATCCCTCTCCATATCGAACTCGGATTTTTGTTCATAGCTTATTAAAAAAAAAAAAAAAAAAACTTATTTAAACGTTTATTAAAAGTAATGAAATGATTGTAATGATATTTTTAACAGAATTATTTTACTTTCTGTGAAATAAGATAACCACGAGAGGTGTTGAGAAATTACCATTTGTTTCCAAATACCACTGAAGGAGGCGATTCATAATTCGAAACTTATTTGGCGGTATATATGATCTCACAGACCAAATTACAGTGCACTTATAGGGTTTTCTATGATGTCATAACATTCGTACAAAGCAAAGTTAATCAATGTAAATCTTGATAAAAGATCTTCATTTCTGTTAAATCTGTGAAAAAAGAATTTGGTTTCAGCTTACAGTGAGATACCATGTATTTATGACGGAGTAAGTAGATTACGTCTCTGGTTTCCCATGTAAAAATTATTTGTTTTAACGTATGTCATACGTATTACTTGTACCTCTGGAAGATTTTCTCATTAGATTATAAACACGCTATATATTTTTTAGTAAGCTGATAAGTTTAGTGAATATTTTATAATTTATTTTCTTTAATATTCTTTTACTTCTTCCGTGATGAAATTATTAATTTTAATTAATTTTGAATATTACTGTATTATTAATTATGCTATTGATTAGCTGACACACCTGGCGTTGCTTTAGCTGACCTTGTAATTCAATTTCAAAAACAGTCACTTTTGCCTTTCTACCGCTGCCGAGTGAATTTTTCGAGATTCATCATTCTGAACTATTTAATTTCCAAGAATCTCATAAATCTTGAGGTATGATTTTGTCCCAACCGTTCCCGAGGTGGGCAAATTTTGAAAAATCCTTTTATATTTATGATTTGAGTTTCACCATTCTGTACGTTTTCAACTCTCAGATACGGTTTTGTCTTCCCAGGGAGCAGGCACGCAACATCAGATTTTGCTCGGAGGGGAAAAAAATATTTCTTTGGACATAATATATTTGATTTTCGGTCCACTTGAAAAAAACTATTTTTCTTGCATTCTTTATTCATGCACATTTTCAAAGAAATATTTTTACTGTTATAATTTACTTACATGCTTGTAAAAAGAAATAAAAATGATTAGTTAATAATTCGATATCAGAAAAACAAGTAATGCATAAAAATGTATAAAAGTGAAAGGGAGAAATTTCACGCACCCTATCGTTCCCAAATAACACCTCTGCTGAGGAGAGTGAGGGAACGAAATAAAAAAAATCCCCCAACTCTCGCACCTTATGTTCACCATCTTGGAAAACTTTACCTCATAGAATCAAGTGGATCTTGAGATATTGATTTGCTTCCTTGGAAGGACAACAGGTACAGGGAGGAAAGATTTTGCGAAATTTTTATTATTTCTGACGTTCCGATATCCACTAATACGAGAAGTTTCATCTTTTGGGTGTAATAGATTTCGAAATGTGGAATCAGATCAGTAAGGTTTTTTTAATTAATTGAAACCAATCTATTTTTTAAAAAAAAATCTTAGGTGCATAAATTAAAATGGGTGTTTCGCAGTATCTTCCTGTACAATTTTCCTATCTTTCCATGGATAGAGGTCTTCAAGAAGTTACCCACAAAATAAAAGGTAGAAGCTTTTCTTTATTTATTATGGATGACCCTAACATTGATATGTAAGGAAAGAGTATGCTTTCAAGCTCTCGCCATCCAGTCCACCCATTTTTCCTCTAATAGTTTTTGAAACACGCTGATCAGATAAACTCGTTATTATTATACTCGTCAGTATTATTACTCGTCGCCAATCAGGTCACTCAAATTATTGTCAAGGACATAAACTAGGAAACATTTGTTCTTTGTGATAACAAATACGAGACTAGAGGTTCCTGGTTCTACTATGTTAAAGAAGTATTTTCTGCCTTAACTAATCGCAGAATTTTTGCCGACAAAACAATGCAAAATTTACTTTACGAACTTGGCCGTGTCCAGAGCATCCGAAAACCTGGCTACTCCACTGTATTCTTGGCAGATTATCTGAAGTGGTTATAAACAAGTATAGCAACCGAATTTAGTCTGACAAGGAATCGTTATGCCTAACAACAAATTCCATTGTGGTTTAAAGATAAAATTGTAAGACGATTCATCATTTCACATAGTTTTGCCTATGAAAGAACTATTTCGGCAACTCTTTTCGGAAGAAAAGACCCTTTAAGACAATGTTATACCAAAATTTTGTACTAAAAACTCTACATTGTTATTATATCTTATTTGAATGTCCTGTGGGTACTATGCAAATTCATCATAAGGTACCTGGGCCAATATTGCCCGGTTCTCAATATGGCCCACGTCGTACATTTCATTTATTTTCTTTTTAATTTAGTAGATGGCAGTATACGTTCGACTCTCAGGACGATAGAAAGTGGAAAAAAATAATAAAGGCGAAGTCGTATCACGAGGGTGACGCTATTGGCAGAGGAAGTTAAATTTTCGGCCAAAAAATTGTGTTATTATTTCTTAAAGGTGAGGAATATTTCTTATTATTAATATTTGTTAGCATTTAATACAAATTAATAATTAATATAATAACACCGACAATCCACTTTAAGATACTATCAATAGTTTTATCATTACTTATTAGTAATATCTTTTGGGGGGGGGGGAGGGGCAAAATAAAAAAATAGCGGAGATTCCCATTATGAACAGGTTGGCCCATATTGGGAACACTTTTCTGTTGTATTCGTTTTTTACTAATTTTCCTATCTTTTTCATTATTAGCCATTATTTTGTTTCACTTCTGTTCTTCAATTAATAAATTTATTGGTAAAAATAAATATTTTTTTTTAATATGTTTGATTTTAAATTAAAATTTGAGTGGGATTTTTTGTGATTTTCCTGGCTTTCAAAAAATTTCAATTATTTTATACATAATTAAAAAGCAGAAAAACCAACGTTTAAAATGCACAAATAATATATGAAAAGCAGCAAACAGCTGTTTCGAATCTACTAGCGAGATTCTTCTTCAGTGCAAAAGGAACAGCGTGCTAGAAAAAGCAAGGCTGAGCAAAATCATAGACAGAGACGCGCTGGCTTTTATACCCTATACGGGTGGCGAAGGCACCGAAACAACCAATGAGAGAGAAGCAGTGGAAACGACTGGGTGGACAAGTAGCGACATCTACCGGAGAAGTAGAGAAAAGAAATCAAAAAAAGGAGGAATTAAATTAACGCTTTCCAAATACTTGGAAAATCTGGAGTACTAGATAAATCATTGACTAAAGAGTGAGAATTTTTAATGATATGGTAAGCTTCCCAAAAATCAAGATCAAGGTTAGAAGAACATTTTTGGATAATGATGGCTGAGGAAAAATTGAACCTATGTTGAGAAGACCAAGAATGTTGAGCAATAGAAGAACGTTTGAGCTCCTGATTTTTAACATAACCTTCATGCTCTTTTAAACGAAATCTAAGAGCACGTTTAGTCTGACCAATATAAGAAAGACCACACTGACAAGAGATCTGGTAAATGCCCCAATTATCTAGGCGATCAACGGGGTGTTTGAGATTTGAAAAAGGGATTTTATTAACAGGAGAAAAAATAACTTTAAAATCAAACCTTCTTAGGATTTTAGCAACTTGCTGACTGATTTTAGGAAAAAATGGTAATACAACTGAAGTTTTAGAGTTGGAATTAGAATGCTTTTCAGAATGGTCGGATTTCGTCAATTTCTTATAAATAGAATCGATAATATTAGAGGAATAACCACGATCGACAGCAATAGCTTTGAGGTAATTAAGTTCAGCACTAAGTAACTGAGGAGTGGAACAAATATTAGTAGCCCGAAAAACAAATGTATTGAAAGCAGCGAATTTCTGGTTAGGGGGATGAGAAGAATACCTGTGAGGTGGGAGACTGACAGCAAAAGGTTTACGAAAGACGGTAGTCTGAAAGCCATTTTCACAACGAATAACAAGGACATCCAGGAAAGAAAGACAGTTATTGGTCTCAATTTCAGAGGTAAATTGAATGCAGGGATCAATGGAATTCATAATAGAGAGAATATGATTAATATCCGAATTCATTTCAATCAGGACATAAACATCATCAACATAACGAACATAGAACGGAAATTTTAAGATTTCAAAAAGCTTGACCTCAAAATAGTGCATATAAATATCGCATAAAATTGGACTAAGAGGATTACCCATAGCCAAACCGTCAATCATACGGAAGAAATTACCATTGAAAACAAAAGTATTTTGCGACAAGCAAGCGCGAGTGAGACGTATAAGTTCCTCGATTTCAAAATAAGAGAAATGGAATTCACAAAGCCTTTTCTTGAGGCAATCTAAAGCCCCCTCAACCGGAACGTTTGTAAATAATGATTTAACATCAAAAGAAACCATCATGTGACCCTGCGGCTTAAAATTATGAAGTTTTTTAACAAAATCAAAAGAATTCTTAACAGTGAAACAGTTACTGCTCAAAAGAGGGGAAAAAACAGAAACTAAATATTTGGCAAGCTTATAAGAAGCTGTACCGATACTAGAGACAATAGGTCTAAAAGGAATGTCAGGTTTATGGACCTTAGGTAAAGCATAAAACCTGGCACAATGCGCAATAGACGGAATAAGGGACTTCTTAAAGTTAGCAGGAATAATGGAAGAAGCTGCTTTTCATATATTATTTGTGCATTTTAAACGTTGGTTTTTCTGCTTTTTAATATTGTTGCACAAAGGCTTTATTTACTATTTTTATGTATTTTGGCGTTAACGGGCCTTTATTCTTCTGTAGTTTTTTTTTTTTTTTTTTTTTTTTTTTTTTCGCAATGTCTCAAATCAATAGGTTTTGTAATTTACGATTAAAAAAGTACAGGTTTTTGGAACACTTACATTTCCTACTTGATTGTAGGCGTAAGAAGGTTATTCCTAAATTCATTTCCATTCGTTGTAATTTATTTTCTTCAAATAGGATTGAGAAGGTCTTATTTCGTTCTAAATTAGCTCTTTTAAGAGCTTTGATTCAAGAGACTCGCCACAAAATTGCTCATATAGAGCGCGAGTTATATTCTTTACATATCAGCCTCGCTAATTCTACTCCTGATTTTCAGTCCATTGACAGAAGGTCATGGAGCAGAGTTCTCACAGCTTCTTCTGTTCATTGTTCGGTTTTAAAGTTCTGTCGCTAATAACTGCAGTAATTTGCCTCTTGTTAACCAAAATGCTGTTGTCAATCTTTCTAGTGTTCCATTAAGTAACAATCAGCTCGATGCTCTCAAATTGAATAACAATTTTTCTGTCTCTGCTATTCCTTCTTTACCTAATCTTATTGCTCCTATTGAAAGAGCCTTTAAGCATAGCGCTCTATCTTCTTCTCAAAAAGAGTCTATTAGGCATCTCATTGCCAATACTGTTGATTTCAATTCTAATGTTTATAAACCCAATCTTAAACATCCTGTTAAACAATGTCTGAAAAATTTGCGTTCTGATCCAAACTTAATTATTACTAAGGCCGACAAAGGTGGTCAGATTGTTCTTCTCGACAAATCTACGTATTTGGAAAAAAGCCATAAATTAATTAATGATGGTCCGTATGTGGATATCCGCAAAGACCCTTCCACTAATGAAATGAACTCTATTAAGTCTGCCATTAAGTCTTCTTCCATTATTCCTGCTAACTTTAAGAAGTCCCTTATTCCGTCTATTGCGCATTGTGCCAGGTTTTATGCTTTACCTAAGGTCCATAAACCTGACATTCCTTTTAGACCTATTGTCTCTAGTATCGGTACAGCTTCTTATAAGCTTGCCAAATATTTAGTTTCTGTTTTTTCCCCTCTTTTGAGCAGTAACTGTTTCACTGTTAAGAATTCTTTTGATTTTGTTAAAAAACTTCATAATTTTAAGCCGCAGGGTCACATGATGGTTTCTTTTGATGTTAAATCATTATTTACAAACGTTCCGGTTGAGGGGGCTTTAGATTGCCTCAAGAAAAGGCTTTGTGAATTCCATTTCTCTTATTTTGAAATCGAGGAACTTATACGTCTCACTCGCGCTTGCTTGTCGCAAAATACTTTTGTTTTCAATGGTAATTTCTTCCGTATGATTGACGGTTTGGCTATGGGTAATCCTCTTAGTCCAATTTTATGCGATATTTATATGCACTATTTTGAGGTCAAGCTTTTTGAAATCTTAAAATTTCCGTTCTATGTTCGTTATGTTGATGATGTTTATGTCCTGATTGAAATGAATTCGGATATTAATCATATTCTCTCTATTATGAATTCCATTGATCCCTGCATTCAATTTACCTCTGAAATTGAGACCAATAACTGTCTTTCTTTCCTGGATGTCCTTGTTATTCGTTGTGAAAATGGCTTTCAGACTACCGTCTTTCGTAAACCTTTTGCTGTCAGTCTCCCACCTCACAGGTATTCTTCTCATCCCCCTAACCAGAAATTCGCTGCTTTCAATACATTTGTTTTTCGGGCTACTAATATTTGTTCCACTCCTCAGTTACTTAGTGCTGAACTTAATTACCTCAAAGCTATTGCTGTCGATCGTGGTTATTCCTCTAATATTATCGATTCTATTTATAAGAAATTGACGAAATCCGACCATTCTGAAAAGCATTCTAATTCCAACTCTAAAACTTCAGTTGTATTACCATTTTTTCCTAAAATCAGTCAGCAAGTTGCTAAAATCCTAAGAAGGTTTGATTTTAAAGTTATTTTTTCTCCTGTTAATAAAATCCCTTTTTCAAATCTCAAACACCCCGTTGATCGCCTAGATAATTGGGGCATTTACCAGATCTCTTGTCAGTGTGGTCTTTCTTATATTGGTCAGACTAAACGTGCTCTTAGATTTCGTTTAAAAGAGCATGAAGGTTATGTTAAAAATCAGGAGCTCAAACGTTCTTCTATTGCTCAACATTCTTGGTCTTCTCAACATAGGTTCAATTTTTCCTCAGCCATCATTATCCAAAAATGTTCTTCTAACCTTGATCTTGATTTTTGGGAAGCTTACCATATCATTAAAAATTCTCACTCTTTAGTCAATGATTTATCTAGTACTCCAGATTTTCCAAGTATTTGGAAAGCGTTAATTTAATTCCTCCTTTTTTTGATTTCTTTTCTCTACTTCTCCGGTAGATGTCGCTACTTGTCCACCCAGTCGTTTCCACTGCTTCTCTCTCATTGGTTGCTTCGGTGCCTTCTCCACCCGTATAGGGTATAAAAGCCAGCGCGTCTCTGTCTATGATTTTGCTCAGCCTTGCTTTTTCTAGCACGCTGTTCCTTTTGCACTGAAGAAGAATCTCGCTAGTAGATTCGAAACAGCTGTTTGCTGCTTTTCATATATTATTTGTGCATTTTAAACGTTGGTTTTTCTGCTTTTTAATATTGTTGCACAAAGGCTTTATTTACTATTTTTATGTATTTTATACATAGTATGTATTTATAAATATATAAATATATATATTATATAACATATAAGAATTTGCAATTTTTCGCAATTTTCTAAAAATGTACAAAATGGGCCATATTTAGCACGGGATGTTCCCAATATGGCCCATATGACACTTTTTACATTTCAGCTTATATCATGGAAGACGGTAGTATTCCGAGTGACGCAGACTTAAGACTAAAATAGTATCGTAGTATTCGTAGATGGCGGAACTCATATATACGGCTAACTCGACATCAAAGAAAACGTGAAAAGCCGCCCTTTAACAACTCAGAAGATATAGGTCCTATTGTTCTGATTTTTTTAGAACGATCTTATATCTGCAGTCTAATCGTATATCGAAATTTTTACATTTCTACTTGCAGTATATTTTGAGATCTAAATAGCCATTTTTAAAGCAAAAGGTATGGAAGAAGTTTCTAATGTCAAAATCTCGAAAACGGTTCGGGCGATTTTCTTTAAATTGATATATAATATGAATCTGATTAAGATGAGGTGAATAACACTTTTCTTGTTTCTGGAAAAACTCGTTTTATTTTTAAAAATCGCTTTTTACTGTGATTGGTGAGTAGGTTTGACGTCACTTCGTATGTAGGAGGAGTCTTAATACTTGCAAAGCCATTTTAGGTATACTAGGTTACAGTTAACAATCTGAATTTAGGCAGCAAATCTTTTTTTTTTAATATTGAATTTTTAAATATAAAAATGTTAATTATTATGTGTTTTAAAATATTAAATATATTAAATGAAACTTCGATTCATATTATCTTTCTCTTTTGTTATGAAGAAATTATTATTTCACATTTCTTCTTTTTGTCGAAAATATATTTAGATTCATTTCTAAAAAAGGGGAAATTTTTTTTAATTATATGTATTCAATATAATTGTTATTTATAATTTTTTTTCAATTTTCAAAGACAAATTATATTTTTTTTGAGAGAATTGTATTAGTTATTCTCGAATTTAACTTCACCAGAAACAGTCACAACACAAAAATCGAGTATCGAGTTTCAAAATGTTAGCTATCCCATTACATTGCATGTAAACACACCCAATTCATTAATTTTTAATTTAAAAGCTCATTTTGGAGTTACAGTAATTTTAATGAGTTATAGTAATCATAGCAAGTAATATATGAATTATAATAACCATAACATAGTTATAATAAGTAATTCAGTTTTTAATATGTATGTAATCTCATTTCTCAAATACTGCAGTTTTAAAATTCGGAAATCTTAAAAAGTGTATGAAATCTTTGAAAATGTCAAACAAAAATTAGAATTTTCATTTACATTTTTGTTTTTCTCTTACTAAATGCCTGTAGAATCACATTTGCAGACAATAAACACCATTTTTCATTTATTATGAGCTGATACTAGAAAAAAAAAGCCTTGAGTTTCATCCGTATTTTATGCATTTTTTGAAAATTTGCCAATTTTTAAGAGGTTTTTGCAGAAATATTTTAAAAAAGAATTTAACATATTTTTGCAGTTGGATTTGTTTAAATACAATCTAATGGGATATCAATATCTGAAAACTCAATTTTTAGGTTAATGCGGTCTGCGTTGAATTTAGAGTTTATATGTATACAGGTTGAAACTAGACACTATCTTTTTTCAATATCAGTTTGTAATAAATGATAAGCGTTGTTTATTGTCAACAAATGTTACTCTAGAGGCATTTAGTAAAACAAAAGCAAAAATTTAATGAAATGTTTCAATTTTTGTTCGACATTTTCACATATTTCATGCATATTTTGTAAATTTTCTAATTTTTAAGCTGATTAAGCAGAAGTATTTTACAGCACCATGCTTTTAAAACAGAATTTAGTATATTTTTAGCAATTAGGTTTGTTTAAATGCAATCTAGTGGGAGATTAACATCAGAAAACTTAATTTTTAGGGTATGGCTGTCTGCGTTGAATTTAGAGTTTATATGTATACAGGTTGAAACTAGACACTATATTTTTTCAATATCAGTTTGTAATATATGATAAGCGTTGTATATTGTGAACAAATAGGACTCTAGAGGCATTTATTAAAACGAAAGCAAATATTTAATGAAAGTTTCGATTTTTCTTCGATATTTTCACATATTTCATGCTTATTTTGTAAATTTTCGATTTTTTGAGCTCATTAAGTA
Organism: Maratus speciosus; assembly: GCA_963932465.1. Taxonomy (NCBI): domain Eukaryota; kingdom Metazoa; phylum Arthropoda; class Arachnida; order Araneae; family Salticidae; genus Maratus; species Maratus speciosus. The sequence continues at coordinate 154,408,689 of OZ010787.1, read as the reverse complement.
GAAGTATTTTACAGCAGCCTGCTTTTAAAACAGAATTTAGAATATTTTTAGCAATTAGGTTTGTTTAAATGCAATCTAGTGGGAGATTAACATAAAAAAACTTAATTTTTAGGTTATGGCGGTCTGCGTTGAATTTAGAGTTTATATATATACAGGTTGAAAGTAGACACTCTCTTTTTTCAATATCAGTTTGTAAAAAATGATAAGCGTTGTATATTGTCAACAAATGTGACTATAGAGGCATTTATTAAAATGAAAACAAAAATAACTGAAAATTCTGATTTGTTAGACAATTATTTCATGCTATTTTTGAAAAAATGATAATTTTTAAGTGGTTTAAGCAGGAATATTTGAGGACAGCATGCTTTTGAAACAAAATTTAACATATTGTAGGAACTATGTTTGTTTAAATGCAGTCTAATGGGATATTAACATCTGAAAACTCACTGTTTAGGTTATGGCGTCTGCGCTGAATTTAAATTGGAGTTTATATGTATACAGGATAAAACTCGACTCTTTTTTTTTTCAACATCAGTTTGTAATAAATGATAAGTGTTGTTTATTGTCAACAAATGTGACCCTAGAGGCATTTTTTAAAATGAAAACAAAAAATATCTGAAAATTCTGATTTGTTACACAATTATTTCATGCTATTTTTGAAAATTTGATAATTATTAAGTGGTTTATGCATGAATATTTGAGGACAGCATGCTTTTGAAACAAAATTTAACATATTGTAGCAACTATGTTTGTTTAAATGCAGTCTAATGGGATATTAACATCTGAAAACTCACTGTTTAGGTTCTGGCGGTCTGCGCTGAATTTAAAGTGGAGTTTATATATATACAGGATGAAACTCAACTGTATTTTTTTCCAATATCAGTTTGTAATAAATGATAAGTGTTGTTTATTGTCAACAAATGTGACTCTAGAGGCATTTAGTAAAACGAAAGCAAAAATTTAATGAAATGTTTCAATTTTTGTTCGACATTTTCACATATTTCATGCATATTTTGTAAATTTTTCAATTTTTAAGCTGATTAAGCATAAGTATTTGGCAGCACCATGCTTTTGAAATAAAATTTAACATATTTTTCGCAATTAGGTTTGTTTAAATGCAATCTAGTGGGAGGTTAACATCAAAAAGCTTAACTTTTAGTTTATGGCGGTCTGCGGGGAATTTAGAGTTTATATGTATACAGTTTGAAACTAGACACTGTCTTTTTTCAGTATCAGTTTGTAATAAATGATAAGCGTTGTATATTGTCAACAAATGTGACTCTAGAGGCATTTATTAAAATGAAAACAAAAATAACTGAAAAATCTGATTTGTTAGACAATTATTTCATGCTATTTTTGAAAATTTGATAATTTTTAAGTGGTTTATGCAGGAATATTTGAGGAAAATTGAAAATATTGAACTTTGAAACAAAATTTAACATATTGTAACAATTATGTTTATTTAAATGCAGTCTAATGGGATATTAACATCTGAAAACTCACTGTTTAGGTTATGGTGGTCTGCGCTGAATTTAAATTGGAGTTTGTATGTATATAGAATGAAATTCGATTCTTTTTTTTTTTCAGTATCAGTTTGTAATAAATGAGAAGAATTGTTTATTGTCAAACAAATGTGAGTCTAGAGGCATTTATTAAAATGAAAACAAAAATAACTGAAAATTCTGATTTTTGTTAGACATTTTCACAGAATTATTCGAAAATGTACAGCATGCGGTTCCAAAAACACTTTAAAATCGATCATCAGTCTGAAAATTGGGGATGAAAAAATATTACGGAAAAATATCGCGAATTTCGAGACATGGACAGAAAGAGGCAAAAAATTGTGGGTTAGAATTTGATTTAGATAGATTTATTTACTTTTATAAGTGAGCAATTATTATATTTTAAATAGAAAGTCTTAAAAGGTAATATTTCTTGATATTATTCTTAAAAATTAAACTTTTTATGTTGTGAAATTTAACAAATATTTATATCTATGAAACAAACCATAAAAAAGTGTACTTTTCAGGTAGCTGGGTGCCAGTGTTATGTATGCATGTATATGTCTGTATAGATATATGTATACATATACATATATGTGGATATATATGTATATATATGTATATATATGATATATGTATACATATATGCATATATATACATGTATACATAACACTGGCGCCCGGCTACCCGAAATGTTTCCCGAAACTCTATGTTTATTTAAATGCAGTCTAATGAGATATTAACATCTGAAAACTCACTGTTTAGGTTATGGTGGTCTGCGCTGAATTTAAATTTGAGTTTGTATGTATACAGGATGAAATTCGACTCTTTTTTTTTTCAGTATCAGTTTGTAATAAATGAGAAGAGTTGTTTATTGTCAACAAATGTGAGTCTAGAGGCATTTATAAAAATGAAAACAAAAATAACTGAAAATTCTGATTTTTGTTAGACATTTTCACAGAATTATTCGAAAATGAACAGCATGCGGTTCCAAAAACACTTTAAAATCGATCATCAGTCTGAAAATTGAGGGTGAAAAAATATTACGGAAAAATATCGCGAATTTCGAGACATGGACGGAAAGAGGCAAAAAATTGTAGGTTAGAATTTGATTTAGATAGATTTATTTACTTTTATAAGTGAGCAATTATTATATTTTAAATAGAAAGGCTTAAAAGGTAATATTTCTTGATATTATTCTTAAAAATTAAACTTTTTATGTAGTGAAATTTAACAAATCTTTATATCTATGAAACAAACCATAAAAAAGTGTACTTTTCAGGTAGCTGGGTGCCAGTGTTATGTATGCATGTATGTCTCTGTATACAGATAGGTATACATATACATATATGGGGATATATATGTATATATGTGTAGATATATGATATATGTATACATATATGCATATATATACATGTATACATAACACTGGCGCCCGGCTACCCGAAAAGTACCAAAAAAACCTATTTTGTATATAAGTGTGCTTTTTTTAAGAGGGGGGGGGGGGGGGTGCGGAATAAAAGGTGAATGGAAATCACGATTATGAGTTCATGCCATTGGTCTTTTTTTTTTTTATCTTTTTATTATTAACCTAAAAAAAGTAGTGATATCAATACAAAAAACCCTTAACTGGTTAAAATTTTGTGACGCAGCACTTATTGCTATAAGAAGTTTAAATATGGAACTTAAAAATAATGATATCAAATTTTAAGTGACGCTCTGCTATTAATTAATGTATAAATACATATATTTATTTTATTTATTTCATCATTTTATTTTTGTTTAATTTATAATTGCATGTATAAGGATTATGTTAAATTTAAAAGGATGTATAAAAATTTATTCATTCATGCTTTATCATTCACATCTTTCATAAATTCAAAATATGAGTTTTAAAATATATGATATCAATTAAGTGACTCCTTGATGTAGCTTTAAACAAATTGTTTTAAAATTCAATTTCAATTGTTTTCGGTTTGCCTAAATGTATTTACACATTTAACCAAAACTTTTAATTTACCAATACACTGTTAAAAATATCACTCTCACTGAACCTATACAATGCACTGTAATGTATTTACATGAAAAAATTTATTTATATTTTGTGCCACGCTATCCAAAATCAAAAGTAAAATTTATGTAAATGATTTGTGCGCGTCGTTGTATCCAAACTAAACAAAATGTATGCAAATGGATAATATGACGCACAGAAATCATTTACATAAAATTTACTTTTGATTTTGGATAGCGTGGCACAAAGATAAACCAATTTTTTCATATAAATACATTACAGTGGACTGTATAGGTTCAGTGAGAGTGATATTTTTAACAGCGTATTGGTAAATTAAAAGTTTTCGTTAAATGTGTAAATATATTTAGCCAAACCGAAAAAAATTGAAATTGAATTTTAAAACAATTTGTTTAAAACTACATCAAGTAGTCACTTAATTCATATCATATATTTTAAAACTCATATTTTGAATTTATGAAAGATGTGAATGATAAAGCATCAATGAATAAATTTTTATACATCATTTTAAATTTAACATAATCCTTACACATGCCATTATAAATAATACAATAATAAAATGTTGAAGTAAATAATATAAATGTATGTATATGGACATTAATTAATAGCAGAGAGTCACTTAAAATTTTATATCGTTATTTTTAAGTTCCATATTTAAACTTCTTATAGCAATAAGTGCTGCGTCACAAACTTTTAACCCGTTAAGGGTTTTTTGTATTGATAATATAATTACAAGTATAAAGTCTTTTCTTTTATTTACCACATAAATCCTTCTAAGCAACAACATAAATAGTTTTCGGGGAAAATAATATTAACATGATGAAAAAATCAATCGAGCCTTAGGTGGGCCATAATGGTGCCAGGTACCTTAAGTAAAAATTTAGAAGAAAATAAAAAGTTATAGTGGTAAAATGGTAAGGAAAGTTAAACTGGCAAGTTTAACTTAAACCTCAGTTAAATAAAAAAAAATTTCGCTGCTGACCATTTTTTCTTTATTTTGAATTATTAAGACATTCCATATCAGATGTAAATTTCCAACTGGGCGAAAAATGTCCGGACCAGGATTCGAACCCGGGACCTCCTGGCTGAAGCCACCAGTGCTCTGCCATCTGAGCTATCCCGGACGATTCTGGTCGAACTTTTTCACCCAGCTAACCTTGATGATTTCAGCATCTGGTCTGAAACGTGGTTCAGCTCAACAGAATAAATCACAGGTAATGGAACTCCAGAAATCGCTGGATACGAAATTACACTAGATTAATATTAACACAATTATTCTAATTGGTAAACAAATCATATCAGATGTAAATTTCCAACTGGGCGAAAAATGTCCGGACCAGGATTCGAACCCGGGACCTCCTGGCTGAAGCCGCCAGTGCTCTGCCATCTGAGCTATCCCGGACGATTCTGGTCGAACTTTTTCACCCAGCTAACCTTGATGATTTCAGCATCTGGTCTGAAACGTGGTTCAGCTCAACAGAATATATCACAGGTAATGGAACTCCAGAAATCGCTGGATACGAAATTACACTAGATTAATATTAACACAATTATTCTAATTGGTAAACAAATCATATCAGATGTAAATTTCCAACTGGGCGAAAAATGTCCGGACCAGGATTCGAACCCGGGACCTCCTGGCTGAAGCCGCCAGTGCTCTGCCATCTGAGCTATCCCGGACGATTCTGGTCGAACTTTTTCACCCAGCTAACCTTGATGATTTCAGCATCTGGTCTGAAACGTGGTTCAGCTCAACAGAATAAATCACAGGTAATGGAACTCCAGAAATCGCTGGATACGAAATTACACTAGATTAATATTAACACAATTATTCTAATTGGTAAACAAATCATATCAGATGTAAATTTCCAACTGGGCGAAAAATGTCCGGACCAGGATTCGAACCCGGGACCTCCTGGCTGAAGCCGCCAGTGCTCTGCCATCTGAGCTATCCCGGACGATTCTGGTCGAACTTTTTCACCCAGCTAACCTTGATGATTTCAGCATCTGGTCTGAAACGTGGTTCAGCTCAACAGAATAAATCACAGGTAATGGAACTCCAGAAATCGCTGGATACGAAATTACACTAGATTAATATTAACACAATTATTCTAATTGGTAAACAAATCATATCAGATGTAAATTTACAACTGGGCGAAAAATGTCCGGACCAGGATTCGAACCCGGGACCTCCTGGCTGAAGCCGCCAGTGCTCTGCCATCTGAGCTATCCCGGACGATTCTGGTCGAACTTTTTCACCCAGCTAACCTTGATGATTTCAGCATCTGGTCTGAAACGTGGTTCAGCTCAACAGAATATATCACAGGTAATGGAACTCCAGAAATCGCTGGATACGAAATTACACTAGATTAATATTAACACAATTATTCTAATTGGTAAACAAATCATATCAGATGTAAATTTCCAACTGGGCGAAAAATGTCCGGACCAGGATTCGAACCCGGGACCTCCTGGCTGAAGCCGCCAGTGCTCTGCCATCTGAGCTATCCCGGACGATTCTGGTCGAACTTTTTCACCCAGCTAACCTTGATGATTTCAGCATCTGGTCTGAAACGTGGTTCAGCTCAACAGAATAAATCACAGGTAATGGAACTCCAGAAATCGCTGGATACGAAATTACACTAGATTAATATTAACACAATTATTCTAATTGGTAAACAAATCATATCAGATGTAAATTTCCAACTGGGCGAAAAATGTCCGGGAAAGCTCAGATGGCAGAGCACTGGCGGCTTCAGCCAGGAGGTCCCGGGTTCGAATCCTGGTCCGGACATTTTTCGCCCAGTTGGAAATTTACATCTGATATGATTTGTTTAGCAATTAGAATAATTGTGTTAATATTAATCTAGTGTAATTTCGTATCCAGCGATTTCTGGAGTTCCATTACCTGTGATTTATTCTGTTGAGCTGAACCACGTTTCAGACCAGATGCTGAAATCATCAAGGTTAGCTGGGTGAAAAAGTTCGACCAGAATCGTCCGGGACAGCTCAGATGGCAGAGCACTGGCGGCTTCAGCCAGGAGGTCCCGGGTTCGAATCCTGGTCCGGACATTTTTCGCCCAGTTGGAAATTTACATCTGATATGATTTGTTTACCAATTAGAATAATTGTGTTAATATTAATCTAGTATTAAGACATTCGTCTATAAGTTTAAAATGTTATTTTAGCAAGCTTAATTTCACCAAATATTTATTCCTGAAAGTCAAAAATTGTGAGAATGCCCCATTTTCAATATTCATTTATATTCTGATGATGTGTTTAATTATAACTTTAGTTATACTTAGCTTCAGATTTTAATAGATATATTTGATATATTTGATATCTTTTCTATTTTTTGTAGCTTTCTTCGTTTTAAAACGAATTAAAACAATTTTTTTAACTTCTCCAGGTGTTAACGTCCGTCATTCAGTTTTATGAAAATAAAATTTCGTTTCGCATGTGATTTATAAAACTAGGTAAATCATAATTGACGAACACCAAATAAATTATCGATTTTGTTATATTTTATCTGAGTTTTTAAATTATTTAATTTATTTAAATGATCTATGCTATTAAGGGGACAGTGGACTTTCAAAATCACGAAATTAAACTTAAAAATCGATTATTTTATTTTGGATAATTATGAAAATAGATGCTCAAATTTGTGTTATGAAAAGAGATTTTTTCAAATCTGTCGCGTCTTTGTAGAGATCTAAGATTTTATACCGGTAAAAATTTATATATTTATAAATTTTATAACTTAAAATGGTGATTTCTCAAAATTGAAAATTTCGCACATTTCTAACTTTTGAAATGTTCTATGCGCATTCCTAATTATATTATATTCTTTTTTAAATTTATACCGAATATTCTGTATAGAATACTAAATAACTGTTAGCATAAAAAGTTTCTTTTAAGGGATAATTTAGTGTTTAAATTTATATGCATAGGAAAGCTTATAGCTACATTTTTAGAACAAACAAAACATAATTATATTTTTTTCTGCTTATACATTCAGCGAACTTTTACAATTCATGCGAACTTCCACTGTAATATGTAATGCAACTCGTGAATAAATATTCTCATATTTTATGCAAAAGAAATGCGCATGGAACATTTTAAAATATGACAATTATTCGTTATTTAAAAAATTTAAATAGTAAATAATTTAAAAACTCTTTATTAATTTAACACCAAATTTTGAATATAACTATTTGAGCTTGCCATTAAGAAGTCTTCCAATTTTCAGAGGAATCCATTGAAAATAGAAGGATTTGATTTTTAATGTTCACTGCCACCTTAAATGAGTTAAATTAGCATTCTATCGCAATCCATTACGCATCCATACTGTATATAGAATGTTTCTAAGCTAATGGAACAAATTTCTTGGGGCAATAATACTTCCAGAAAAACAGTTTTTGTACAGGAAACTTGGGTCGCAATCCACTTATTCAACCACAACTACAGGGTATCCCTCTCCATATCGAACTCGGATTTTTGTTCATAGCTTATTTAAAAAAAAAAAAAAAAACTTATTTAAACGTTTATTAACAGTAATGAAATGATTGTAATGTTATTTTTAACAGAATTATTTTACTTTCTGTGAAATAAGATAACCACGAGAGGTGTTGAGAAATTACCATTTGTTTCCAAATACCACTGAAGGAGGCGATTCATAATTCGAAACTTATTTGGCGGTATATATGATCTCACAGACCAAATTACAGTGCACTTATAGGGTTTTCTATGATGTCATAACATTCGTACAAAGCAAAGTTAATCAATGTAAATCTTGATAAAAGATCTTCATTTCTGTTAAATCTGTGAAAAAAGAATTCGGTTTCAGCTTATAGTGAGATACCATCTATTTATGACGGAGTAAGTAGATTACGTCTCTGGTTTCCCATGTAAAAATTATTTGTTTTAACGTATGTCATACGTATTACTTGTACCTCTGGAAGATTTTCTCATTAGATTATAAACACGCTGTATATTTTTTAGTAAACTGATAAGTTTAGTGAATATTTTATAATTTATTTTCTTTAATATTCTTTTACTTCTTCCGTGATGAAATTATTAATTTTAATTAATTTTGAATATTACTGTATTATTAATTATGCTATTGATTAGCTGACACACCTGGCGTTGCTTTAGCTGACCTTGTAATTCAATTTCAAAAACAGTCACTTTTGCCTTTCTACCGCTGCCGAGTGAATTTTTCGAGATTCATCATTCTGAACTATTTAATTTCCAAGAATCTCATAAATCTTGAGGTATGATTTTGTCCCAACCGTTCCCGAGGTGGGCAATTTTTGAAAAATCCTTTTATATTTATGATTTGAGTTTCACCATTCTGTACGTTTTCAACTCTCAGATACGGTTTTGTCTTCCCAGGGAGCAGGCACGCAACATCAGATTTTGCTCGGAGGGGAAAAAAATATTTCTTTGGACATAATATATTTGATTTTCGGTCCACTTGAAAAAAACTATTTTTCTTGCATTCTTTATTCATGCACATTTTCAAAGAAATATTTTTACTGTTATAATTTACTTACATGCTTGTAAAAAGAAATAAAAATGATTAGTTAATAATTCGATATCAGAAAAACAAGTAATGCATAAAAATGTATAAAATTGAAAGGGAGAAATTTCACGCACCCTATCGTTCCCAAATAACACCTCTGCTGGGGAGAGTGAGGGAACGAAATTTAAAAAATCCCCCAACTCTCGCACCTTAGGTTCACCATCTTGGAAAACTTTACCTCATAGGATCAAGTGGATCTTGAGATATTTCTTTGCTTCCTTGGAAGGACAAGAGGTACAGGGAGGAAAGATTTTGCGAAATTATTATTATTTCTGACGTTCCGAAATCCACTGTTACGAGAAGTTTCATCTTTTGGGTTTAATAGATTTCGAGATGTGGAATCAGATCAGTAAGGTTTTTTAATTAATTGAAACCAATCTATTTAAAAAAAAAAAAAATCTTAGGTGCATAAATTGAAATGGGTGTTTCGCAGTATCTTCCTGTACAATTTTCCTATCTTTCCATGGATAGAGGTCCTCAAGAAGTTACCCACAAAATAAAAGGTAGAAGCTTTTCTTTATTTATTATGGATGACCCTAACATTGATATGTAAAGAAAGAGTATGCTTTTAAGCTCTCGCCATCCAGTCCACCCATTTTTCCTCTAATAGTTTTTGAAACTCGCTGATCAGATAAACTCGTTATTATTATACTGGTCAGTATTATTACTCGTCGCCAATCAGGTCACTCAAATTTTTGTCAAGGACATAAACTAGGAAAGATTTGTTCGTTGTAATAACAAATACGAGTCCAGAGGTTCCTGGTTCTACTATGTTAAAGAAGTATTTTCTGCCTTAACTAATCGCAGAATTTTCGCCGACGAAACAATGCAAAATTTACTTTATGAACTTGGCCGTGTCCACAGCATCCGAAAACCTGGCTACTCCACTGTATTCTTGGCAGATTATCTGAAGTGGTGCGATTCGTTTATTTTTATACGACATTATAAACAAGTATAGCAACCGAATTTAGTCTGACAAGGAATCGTTATGCCTAACAACAAATTCCATTGTGGTTTAAAGATAAAATTGTAAGACGATTCATCATTTCACATAGTTTTGCCTATGAAAGAACTATTTCGGCAACTCTTTTCGGAAGAAAAAGTGCAAACCATTTCCAATATATGTACAGATGCCCTATCTAACACCCTACAGCTTTTGGCTGTAGTATTTTTAAAGTGTCCTGTGTATTACAGCAATGATCCAAAGTTAGCTGTCATAAAATCAGAATTTTATAACATGATTCAAATTTCCAGGAAAATCCTTTTCACACGTTATTAAAGAGAATTATACGTTAAATCCTTTTTTTTTCTGCTGTTATACTTTATCAATTCCATTTCCACATTTTATTTCAGTACATTTTTTGAGCATATATTCTAATAGACAGACAACCACCTCAGCGAGTTGGAGGCTGAAATTCCAGAATTAGCTAAAACTCGATTCCCATATTAAAACGCAATCGGTCCGCCAAGTCATATCTTGGTGGAAAACACCTAAAAACCCGATTTTAGCGGTCGACTCGTAGGTTTCCCATTGCGCTTTCCTGCACCCAAAGGTATGAAAACATGGCGGACTGGGAACAGGAAAACACAATTGTAAACCTACGAGTCAACCAGTAAAATCTTGTTTTTAGGTGTTTTCCACCAAGATATGACTTGGCAGACCGATTGCGTTTTAATATGGGAATCGAGTTTTAGCTAGTTCTGGAATTTCAGCCTCCAACTCGATGAGGTGGTTGTCTCATGGTTTGTACGCCTCCTTGAATTTTGCAGACCAGAAAATTTTTAGGCACCAGTATTATCTGATAGAAAATGTATCCTTAAAAGAAAGCGAAATTTTGCGCGTTTAACCTAGATTTCTTTTTATATAAAAAGATACTGGTAGTTTTCCTGGTGAAATAACGGCATCCGTACGAACCATGTGTCTTTGCTGCCGGCTCCCGGTCTATAATCTTAGTAATATTTTGTAGGTAATTTCGGCAATAGGCAAATTACTTGCATGATTGTGACACTTTAATGTTATGGGATAAATGTGTATGTTTTCCTTCAAAAACAGCGGCCACGTACTTATATCAAAATTGGGTTCGTCCAAGTGTTGCATCAGACGTTTAACCCATTCAAGATGGGCGCCTGTAATAACATTTTAGCTTCTACTACAAGTATTTACCAATATTAATCTTCCTTTTTTACAATTCAGAAAATCTAGAATTACACAAGGAAAAGACTACTATTAAAAATTAATGGTACTTAAAAATTAAAAAAAGAGCGTATCCTATACGGAATCTATACGCAGCTCTCTTCACGAAAGGATTATACTTCTTTTGTTTTATTCCGATTAACATGTAGATATTAAACGAAAAGAAAGTAGAAACTAACTAAGATGCTGAGATTTAATAAAGATATATGGATTTACCCCTTTTCACTTTAAATTCTGAATACTGATGTCATAATCTTTTTTTAGAAAACTACGTAAAAATGTGTTATAAGTGAGCTTTTATGCAGAAATTCAGGTTATTTACAAATAACCATTTTTAAGCAGAAAAAATCTACTTTAATAGAGTTGCTTGAAAAATAATCAGGAGATATATCGTCGGTTCCATGTCAAACTATCCAATATGAAAACAGTGTTGCCAGTAGGCTACTTTTTAAAATTCAGATTTCTTGATTGGCACCACTTTTTTAAAATAGTAAGATTCGCCTTATTTAATGACATATTAATTAAGGCGAAAACAAGGGGAATTTTACCATTTTAGAAAAGTGGTGCCAATCAAGAAATCTGAATTTTAAAAAAGTAGCCCACTCGTAACACTGTTTTCATATCGGATAGTTTGACATGGTATCGACGATATCATTAGTCTGGTAAGTTACAAATATTAATTGTTATCTTTAGTCAAGAACTTCAAAAGGATTGATTTCTTTGACGTTGAAATCATAAAGATATTTAAGCCGAACAACGGAACAAAGGTTAAAAAGAATTGTTGCTAAATTGCTTGATGTTTACATTACATACAATGTAATCAATTTATTTATTTTTGCGTATCCGACGTTTTTGACTCCCGTATATAAATTTTCTTGCTAGTTCACATTTGAAAAATGTGTCTGTCTTTACAGACGAGTGATACAAGTAACCAATTTCCTAGAATGAAATTATAGCAAAAACTTTTTTTAAGGAGGGTAACATATTATTTATGGCGTTTTTTTAATATACAAGATGTTAATGTAAATTGTTTTCTGATATTAATGCGTAAATACTATTATCAAGATATTCTTTTAAGATAGCTGTTTTTTAACATTTATCTTTCGTAAGTGAAATTTTAATTAAAAAAAATTAGAAAGAGCATTTTGTTAAAATTTAAAAACTTTTTCTAGTTCCAAAAGTTTGTCCTACATATTTATAAATATTGTAATAAAAATGTAAGGATATACAGTGTGTCCACGTATAACCTGACCGACCTTTATTTTCGCAACCGTTGGTCCTAGATGCATACTTCCAATTACAAAAATGGTCAAAATTAGGTGCAGAGTTAAAATAGAAAAAGTTTGAAGCGAAAAAGCAATTTAGCGAAGAATTACAAAATCTAAATTTTTAGTGAAATTTTTCTGTTGCGCTGTCAAGTAAGGCAAAAAAGTCCCGTTATTCTACGATTAAAATTGACCGAGTAATACCTGTTTGAAGTTGGAGCATATTTTTTGCTACAAATTAGGGGTCATTCACAAATTTAGTAGAAATATAATTTCGTCAGATATATTAAAAAAATGGTTGAGAGTAAAATTAGCATTTCAATATAAATTTGAAATCTTTAATCATTCTGACATATTAATGCAAAATATACAATTTGTACTGAACATATAAGAGGATAAGAGTAACAGAATTTTTGTTAAATAAAAGGATGAAAAACAACAGCCTCAATTCTTTACAAAAATGATACATATTTTAAAATGCTGTTAGATTTCACCGTCTTTCAAATTTCGGGTTGTGTCATGTTTTTTAGCTTTTGAAAATTGATTCCCATGTATTTTTTTATCGCTGAATCCGAAAATGACCTTCATTTTAAACCATCACGTCAGGATTTTTCTCAAATCGCAAACTTCAAAGTTAAAAAGCTCAAAGTTAAAATTGAACCATCCTCCCCTGCCAACCTCATCGGACCCCTGAGCTGTTTAGGTGTAAGAAACCCAGTATAAGCCACAAAATTGAATAAATTATTGAATTAAATAAAATTAAACTGAATAAAAAAGTCTTACATCTATTTTATTGTATCAGATTTTTTGCTATTTTTTAACCTTGAAATTTACGATTTGCGAAAAATCCTGACATGATAGTTAAAAGTGAAGGTATTTTTTTTTATTATTTAGCGTTAAAAAATACATAAAAGTAATTATAAAAGTTAAAAAACACAACCATCACAGGTTTATGTTATCTAATCTAAAACCATTTCTTAAACTTGTTGACGGTAATCTATCCGAAATTTTTTGTGTTATTCTCTAATATAAGTATGTATAAGATGGTAAGCGTCGACAATCATAATAAAATTACATTGAATCGGATTTAAGTCAGCATGTAGAATTTTAACTTCGATCGGACATTTGATAGTCAGTTAAAGTTCGAGTACAAATTTTAAAATGGAAAGACGATCGTTGCAAGTTAAATAAACTTTATGAAAATAACATAATTTTTGTTAAAAGAAATCATAGCCTCAAATCCTTACAAAATACAACATATGATAAAATACAATTATTTTATCAAATCTGAAACTTAACTAATAAAGTTAATTCAATCGTAATAGTTGTACGATATCTTTCAAACCGCAGATATCTTGAAATAAGTTTAAGTACTTTATACACGACCCCTGAAAGCATGGTCGAAATCATCTGTTTTGATATGCAAAAAAGTGGTATAAGTCATGCATTTCAAAGTTTCATAACTCGGTCAATTTCAATGTTAGATGAATGGGACTTTTTCTGTCTTACTTGTTAGTGTCACAGTAAATTTTTGATTAATGTTTACTTAATGTAATTTTTAATAAATGTTGTTCTTGACCCAAATCGCTTTAAAAATAATTCTTTATCTTATTTAAACCATTTTTGTAATTGGAAGTATGCATCTAGGACCAACGGTTGCGAAAATAAAGGTAGGCCAGGTTATACGTGGACACACTGTATAGAAATAAAACTTAATAAAAAAACGTTTTGATGTTGATTGAAAAGGAATATAATAATAAGAAAACCAAACATTTAAGCTTTAGGATTTATTCATATTTTAAATTCCGTCATCATTTGTGAGTGGTATTAAACATCACAGATAAACAAAGATAAATATATGTGTCATTTTAGAAAATACAAAAAAAATTTTTTTTTCGAATCTCATGTTTTATTTTCGTTCTGAGCTTACACATTGTTACAGGTTTCGAAAATGCATAGTGTACAAAATAAAACACACAACGTATCGGATGAATTTTTATGAAATCGTATATAAAAAAAATCCTTAAGATTTATTACAACAAATGTAATTATTCTAGGCTAATTACAGACAAAAAGTAAACCAATGCGGTTGCATCTCCTGTTTTATCCTCATTTTACAAAAAGCAGTTGATTTGCATATTCATTAATCGCTGGTTTTACTTACGAAACTTGGTGTTGCATAATCACTATGACAAAATGAAACGAAGCTATAAAATATTCGGATTTTAAAAAGTTTTCACCGCCTGTTCAATTTTTTTCCTAATTTCATTTTTATTTATGAATAGTAAGAAATTAAATGCAAAAACAGTAAAAAGAAAAAAATAATTTTATCCAAATTGTACCACAACATATTTGAACCATTATGTACAATTTATTTGTCAAAGATTTGAATAAAAGTTTTTAACACTTTTACTCTCGTTATTTTCTTTAACAAAAGGTTTCACTGCGGAACGCGCTTGCCAGGTTTTCACCCTGTAAAACACATGGCATCATTTTTTATTTAGCCCACGTGTCTGACCTCGTGTTGGATGATACCTACAACTTCACAAAGGAGGTCATGTCTCATTTCGCAGCTGAAAGGAGAGGGTTACATCTACACGCTAAATTTTTTTTCTCTATTCAAGAACAATTTCAAGTTCTAGAAAATTGATATCTTGAAGAGAAAAGCCAAAGGCAGAAATTCTATGCTGAAGGACTTTTTCTGAGATAACAGTTCATACCGCTTTACTGGAAAATGTTCATAATTTGTATGACTGTTTCATTCTTATAGTAATTCAGCGTTATCAGTGTTGCCTTTATGGAAAAAATCACTTACCGTTAAAGATTTGCACTTAAAAAGAATATTATCCATTCGGATATAACTGGAATTCTAGTCACACTGTCGCCATCAATTCTGCTATCAAGTCAAGAACGTGATCAATAACTACAAAGTACTGCATAGATCGGAACAGTTCTAAGTAAATGATCACTGCGATGAAATGGTCAATAGTATGAAAAAAATATTTTGCAATAGTGCAAAACATGATGAAAAAATAAAAGAACGATAAACTGCGCTATTCCGTAAAATGCTTCTGCTGTCCTAAGTACTTAATCGAAATGATGTATGAAAACCGATATTGAAATGAGAATTAACTGATGTTTAACTTCAATCATCGTACGCTGTTAAAATTTTGCAGCAAACTGTATAGTCATTTGACCGTTTTTATAGAAAACGGTTACATAACCGTAATTTAACTATATTCTGACCATAATACGAGCGATAATATTGTTAGAATACAATATAGTGTTAATTACTGTTATGTACACAGTAAAAAAAAAATCTGTCTAATTGACAGGAAAAAACCGTCAATTTTGGTGCCAATTTAAAACAGTTTAATGTACAGAAAAAAACTGTAATTCTCCATCAAAACAGTTTTTTTCTGTAAAAAATACAGATTTGTTCTGCAAAAATTACGAAATTCAGAATCTTTTACAGAAAAAAAACTGTTTCGAAGAAAAACAGTTTAATATAAATAAAAATAAATAAAAATATAACCGATAATAATTCAATATGATATTAAACGTTTGTAACTTTTTGAGATTGAGATAACTTTAGTACACGATAAGTGGGGCAAAAGCTTTAGAATTCACTCAATTTCTCATTCGATTTAAACTGGAAAACAGATACTATAATAAGCAGACTAGAAATTCTTTAATTCGAAAGAAGTCTAACAGAATTATACTTGTAAAATCATACGAAGTTGTAGTGGTGTGAAACAAATGGATCAACTGATCTTTACAAGAATCTTTTTTAAATAATATTGAATTATTAATAGTACACGTTAGTTCTGATACTAATACGTCTGATATAAAAATTCATAAGTTGAAAGATTTTCATTTCAAGGGGGGGGGGGGGAGGAAATGTTATAAGTAGATACACTATATTGGCTATACTGAAGAAATTTTATGCTGAAATAAGGCTAATCACGTGTAAATTCGTGATATAAGAAAAGTACCTTAATTTTGCATTTTGTGTTACTTGAACCCTGAGTTATCAATTGCTCTCCCCTTGAAAAAAAAAATGGTTTAAACCATCCGGGTCTACTCTGTTCAGAATATTGACGTAATTCAACGATATTCTAACAGTAGGCCTAGATAGTATCTACGTTCCGACTGTATCTACGTTCGTTTTCTTCTACTTCAGAATATGTTGCACAGTGATAAAAACACAGAATTTTGTTACCTGATAATTCCCACTTGCACATTTTTGCACACTTTCGTTACGCATAAGGTAAAGAGGAATTTACATTTCGTTTTCAGTTCTTAAAAAAAAAATAATAATAGTGTTAGCTAGATAGAAAATTAGTTAACACTGCAAAATGTATAAGTAATGAATAGTGTACTGGCAACCTTAAAATAGGACCCATTTCCAAATAACACCTAACTACATGTTTTATTAAATTTCACTTTTATAAAATTTATTTGTAAAAGTAGTAATTTAATTCGTTATAATTTTGTTTACTTTATTTCATTAAATGTCACTATTCATTTGAATTTATTTGCAGATCTGAAATAAAAAAATTCCTTCCGGCCAGTGCCGGGAAGAAGAGTTAGCTTTCATATTCCTTATTTTTAAAAAGATAACTTAGGTTATTCAAACACACGAAGTTCAATTTAGTGGAAACCGATTACAGAAGATTCAATACTAATTTTTATCAGTACTAAATCATTATGAATGAGAATTTCGCAAAATTAGTCAGCTTTATCCAAGCTGCTTTTATTTAAAGTAATTTATATTTGGTTGCCAAATTCGGCGATATCTTGAAGTTCCTGCCATTTTAAGACAACATGGTGGATGAGGCTAACCAGTGAACTTGGTCTAGACCTTAGTAATTGCTGTGCACATGCTCACTCACATCGGAATCGGTTGATATACAGGAGTGCTGTCGCAGGCAAGAAATCAGATTTTTCAAAATGGCACCCACATAAAGAAATTCAAACTGCTATATCTGAGCCATTTTTTAAGATAAAGACAAAACAAAGAATGTTCCAGAACCCTTATATCAAGGTCAAATACTTAAGAAAGAAATCTTTTTCAATTTCTAATTTTTTTGCACTTCACTTTAAATAAGTTTTTTTTTTTTATTTAAGGGCCGCCATTTTGAAACAAGATGGCGGATGAGGCTGGCCAGCAATCTTGGTCGAGACATTGCTACATACCTTCTTACATCCAAATAGGTTAATAAATACGTGTGTTATAGCGTGACAAATGTCAGATCGTTTCAAAATGTCAGCCATGATAGAAATTCAAAGTACTATAAATGAACGATTTTTTAAGATATAGGCGAAACAAAAACTGCTCCGGAATCTTTGTATCAAGGTCAAACACATAAAAAAATCTTTTTCATTTTTCAATTTTTCGATACCTCATTTTAAATAAAAAAAAAAAAATTAAATGTTCCCTTTTGAAACAAGATGGCGAAGGAAGTTGGCTAACGAACTCGGTCGAGACATTGGTATGTACTATGTACACACCAAGTTACATCCAAATCGGTTAATAAATACGCCTGTTATTGCATGACAAAAATCAGATCGTTTCTAAATGTCAGCCACAATAGAAATTCAAAATGCTATAACTCAGCCATTTTTTTAGATATAGACGAAACAAAAACAGCCCCGGAATCTTTGTATTAAGGTCAAAAACATAAGGGAAAAATCTTTTTTATTTTCCAATTTTTTGGTACCTTATTTTAAATTTTAAATTTTTTGAATTTTTATTTAATGGCCGCCATTTTGAAACAAGATGGCGAACGAAGCTGGCCAACGAACTTGGTCAAAACATTGGTATGTACTATGTACATACGAAGGTACATCCATATCGGTACATAAATACGCCTGTTATCGCGTGACTAAAATCAGGTCGTTTCAAAATGTCAGCCACAATAGAAATTCAAAATACTATAACTCAGCCATTTATAGACGAAACTGAAACTGTTCCGGAATCTTTCTATTAAGGTCAAACACATAAGAAAAAAAATCTTTTTCATTTTCCAATTTTTTGGTACGTTATTTTAAATTTTAAATTTTTGAATTTTTTTAAATGGCCGCAATTTTGAAACAAGATGGCGGATGAAGCTGACCAACGAACTCGTTCGAGACATTGGTATGTACTATCTACACACCGTGTTACATCCAAATCGGTTCATAAATACGAGAGTTACAGTGTGACAAACATCATATATATATATATATGTGTATATATATATATATATATGTATGTTATATAGTACAAGGGACTTTATTTTATACATAGCAGCTTGTTTATTATGTTTTTTGTATCCATTCAGTGTGTTTGGGGACACTGTATTGTTGTAAATTCTTTCATACTATCACAATTATTGATGGTGGTCAGTAATGTTTAATTAATCTTTATAAATATGAATATATATATATATATGTGTGTGTGTGTGTGTGTGTGTGTGTATGTATATATATATCAACTTTTGAACGGAGGGTGGTTTCGGGGTCTGGGGGTCATGATCGATGAAAATATACCAAATTTTTTTGAAATCGCTTTCCTCCGAAAGGCTGCAATAGGTAGCTTTTTGTAATGAAAGCTACCAAAAAACCGCCACAATTATACATGTTCTCCTAGGAGCAGAAAGTTCTGAGAATTTAGAAGAATTTTTTAATGCTATAAGTTCAAGAGAAATATCATATAATATTCTAAGAAATTAGCATTTAGCTATTTAATTTATTTTAACTGTATATTTTACAAATCTAGTACAATATTATATTTATGTATTTACTTTGAAGAAACCTTATATATTGTACTTTAGATAAAAGTATGTCAATAATTATTTAATGAGCTATTCAGCAATTTTACTAGCAATATTTTTTTTATTACAACAGCAATATTATTTTATTAAAAATGGAGCCTAAGTTAGACATATGAAACACTATTTTCTCATTCCTTATGCTGACAGTGGAAAAATAGCTTACTCCTTCCCGGCACAGAAAAATTCTGTTTGTAAAATCATGAAAAGATTGACTGATACCAGAATTTACAAACGAACTTTTTACAAAGTAAAAACTCGTTCTTCTAAGCTTTCATTTTAAAAGAATAATTTTATTAAAATATTATTTGTGCCGTTGGTAAATTTGGAATTAAAATTAGTTTGTCCCGACGTGGTACTGCGCCTGACAGAGTTAACCTTCTCAGCGCCGTGAACTCATATTTCAAGCCGGTTTCAGTGCAATAGAGGCATTATTTAAATTAATACAATTTAAATTAATATAATTCTACAGATATAATGCAGTTTTAAAACATTGAGTAATGATTAATACTCTCAAGGATTATATACATATACGCAATTAAGTTTTTTATATTATATAGGAAAAATCATCTTTTTTTAGTATTTAAAAAAAATTACAGCGATAACAACATTACAATTTTGCCCTTTTGTTGAGCGGTCAGAGGGAGAATAAGACAAGCGTATAATCTAGAGACACTATTAGTGATAGGCTAGGGAAGTACTGAAATTTTAATTTACGCAAAGATTTTTGTTGATAAAAATGTTACTTTTATGCCTTTAAGTAATATTATTGTAAACACAAAAAACACATTGTTTATTATTCTAAAGCGATTTAAAGGTCTTTTAACTAAGATTTTTTTTTCAAATACATACATAAAGACACAAATAGTGATAATAATGATTGGTTTGATTTCAAAGTGTAATCTTCTAAACAGAAACATTTGTTTAGCGAAAGCTCTATTACTGATATGCATAACTTGATAAAGACATCTAAAGTTTCGTAATGTTACATGATCATTCTTTGAAGAAAGTTCTTTCCTCTAACAAAAATAAATGAAAATAGTGAAAGGAAGGAACACTTAAGAACAATTATGATTTTTTAGAATTTTTTCGCATGCAGGTCCGGTAGAACTTCCGTCAATATATTTTAGTCATTGCATATTTTGCTTAGACTTTTATTTTTACAAAGAATGAACAGTTATTTATTACTGACCGTTTTATTGTTTGTTTTAAATACTATTCTAATAATCAAAAAATGATAGTATGAATGAAAAAATTCAAAGGCATTGTGGGAAGTTAAAGGTTCTTCACTATGCACGTTCTTATGAAACTTGACTATATGAGACCTGACCATATTATAAACCAGTTTTTATATAAGCCAAATGCTCGGCTATATTCTCTGCTGAAGAATATTCGCCGAAACTCAGATTTTCGACCGTGTCTAAGCATTCAGTCAATAACTGTTTTTTATTAGTCACTTCAGTTGTTTAAGAACCTAAAATATTAGTTTTATATCATTTAAGTATTTATGACAAAGATATCATCGCCATAATTGTGATTAAAATACTTATTAAACTCTTTTTTATTATGCGATTATTGATAAACTTAATTCAAAAAATGCAACTGACTTTCAAGTATACAACTTTTGGCGAAATTTACTTTCTGGTTTTGTTAAGATACATTCTTTATATCATGAAACGGTTCGAAATCTAATTTGAGATGCTTATGATATCCCATTTTAAGTATCTGTAACCGTTTAGAAACTTTCTTTAAGTAACTTAATATTTTACCAAGATTGTATTTCTGGCATTGACTCTACGACTTGTGAATGACCTTGCTCTCACAGACACTTTCTCATCTTTTACTAGCAGCGATCTTGAATTTCTCCTTTTTTCAAAGCCTTTGTCTAAAATATTAAAACTTTCTATAACATTCAACAGCTCGTTGGTTGTTAGCCTACTTTTTAGAGTGCTCACATTTGCGCAAAGGTTTTTACGCTCAATTTCTTACACACACGATATAAAACACGATTTTTGCGAAAGCGCAAGTTGTTATAAATTATTGTTCAAGATATTTTATGGACTAAATCTATACAGAATTTTAGTTACTTTCTAATTTGCAATTTGGGGACATTGCAAAATGATTTAACTCAGATATATGATTTATTTATCCTAGTCATACTAAAAAACTTAATGACATCAAGAGCGGTGTCTTAATAAAAAAGACTGTGTTATACTAGCCTGAAAAAATTGGGTTCAAACATGTTTTTTTAGATTTTATAATTGATTCTACACTGAAAAAAAAAAAAAAAAAAAAAAAAAAAGGACTAAAAAACGGAAATACTACTGGCAATCTAGACGCCAGTACTATTTCCGTATTTTTTACGGGAATTTTTACCCATAAATTACAGAAAAATTTCCGTTTTTCTAATTAACAACAGAAATTTTTCTGTAATTTATGGGAAAAAATTCCCGTAAAAAAACGGAAATAATACTGGCGTCTAGATTGCCAGTAGTATTTCCGTTTTAGGTAGCTTTCTTTACAAAAAGTTACCTATTGCAGACGTTCGGAGGAAAGCGATTTCAAAAAATTTTGGTATATTTTCATCGATCATGACCCCCAGACACCGAAACCACCCTCCGTTCAAAATTGATATATATATATATATATATATCTGACCTATGTCACACTGTAACTCTCGTATTTATGAACCGATTTGGATGTAATTCGGTGTGTACATAGTACATACCAATGTCTCGACCTTGTTCGTTGGACAGCTTCATCCGCCATTTTGTTTCAAAATGGCGGCCATTTAAAAATTTTAAAAAACTTTAAAATTTAAAATGTGGTATCAAAAAATTGAAAATGGAAAAATAATTTTTTCTTATGTATTTGACCTTTATACAAAGACTCCGTAGCAGTTTTTGTTTCGTCTATATCTTAAAAAATGGCTGAGTTATAGCATTTTGAATTCCTAGCGAAGCTGACATTTTGAAACGTCCTAAATTTTGTCACGCGATAAAAGGCGTATTTATGAACCGATTTGGATGTAACTTCGTTTATACATAGTACAGACCAATGTCTCGACCGAGTTCGTTGGCCAGCTAAATCCGCCATTTTGTTTAAAAATGGCGGCCATTTAAAATTTTAAGAAAAATTTAAATTTGAAATGTGGTACAAAAAAATTGAAAATTGAAAAAATATTTTTTTCTTATGTGTTTGACCTCGATAAAAAGATTCGAGAGCAGTTTTTGTTTCGTCTATATCTTAAAAAATGGCTGAGTTATAGCATTTTGAATTTCTAGCGTGGCTGACATTTTGAAACGCCCTGATATTTGTCACGCGATAACAGGCGTATTTATGAACCGATTTGAATGTAACTTGGTCTGTACATAGTACATACCAATGTTTCGACCGAGTTTGTAGGCCAGCTTCATTCGCCATCTTGTTTCAAAAGGGTTGCCATTTTTAAAAAAAAAATGTAATTTAAAATTTAAAATGAGGTATTAAAAAATTGGAAAATGAAAAAGATTGTTTTCATGTGTTTGGCCTTGATACAAAGATTCTGGAGCAGTATTTGTTTCAGAAAATTTGTTCTTTTGTTTATATCTGAAAAAGAGGTTGAATTATAGCACTTTCAATTTCTATCATGGCTAACACTTTGAAACGATCATGTATTTGTCTCGCGATACCACACGTATTCGCCTATTTCGATGGAAGAAGGCATGTGGACAGTATACATCAATATCTCGACCAAGTTCGCTGGCCAGCTTCATCAGCCATCTTGTTTCAAAATGGCGGCCATTAAATTAAAAATATATATATTTAAAGTGAGGTACAAAAAAATTAGAAATTGAAAAAGTTTTCTTTCTTAAGTATTTGACCTTGATATAAGGATTCAGGAGCATTTTTTGTTTGTGTTTATCTTAAAAAATGTCTCAGATATAGCAGTTTCAATTTCTAACATGGGTGACATTTTGAAAAATCTCATTTTTTGCCTGCGACAGCACTCGTATGTATCAACCGATTCCGATGTGAGTGAGCATGTGCACAGCAATTACTAAGGTCTCGACCAAGTTCACTGGTTAGCCTCATCCACCATGTTGTCCAAAATGGCAGGCACTTTAAGAAATCGCCGAATTTGGCAGCAAAATATAAGTTACTTTAAATAAAAGCAGCTTGGATAAAGCTGACTAATTTTGCGAAATTCTCATTCATAATGATTTAGTATTGATAAAAATTAGTATTGAATCTCCTACATTCGGTTTCCACTTAATTGAGCTTCGTATGTTTCAGTAATATAAGTTGGCTTTTTTAAAATAAGGAATATGAAAGCTATCTCTTCCTCCCGGTAGCTTTCATTAAAAAAAGCTACCTATTGCAGCCGTTCGGAGGAAAGCGATTTCAAAAACTTTTGGTATATTTTCATCGATCATGACCCACAGACACCGAAACCACCCTCCGTTCAAAAGTTGATATATATATATATATATATATACATATATATATATATATATATATATCCATATATATATATATCCATATATATATATATATATATATATATATATATATATATATATATATATATATCTGACCTTTGTCATACTGTAACTCTCGAATTTATGAACCGATTTGGATGTAATTCGGTATGTACATAGTGCATACCAATGTTTCGACCGAGTTCGTTGGCCAGCTTCATCCGCCATTTTGTTTCAAAATGGCGGTCATTAAAAATTTTTTTTTTAATTTTAAATTTGAAATGTGGTACCAAAGAAATGAAAATGGAAAAATATGTTTTTCTTATGTATTTGACCTTTATACAAAGATTCCGGAGCAGTTTTTGTTTCATCTATATCTTAAAAAATGGCTGAGTTATAGCATTTTGAATTTCTAGCGTGGCTGACATTTTGAAACGTCCTGAATTTTGTCACGCGATAAAAGGCGTATTTATGAACCGATTTCGATGTACCTTGGTGTGTACATAGTACATACAAATATCTCGACCGAGTTCGTTGGCCAGCTTCATCCGCCATCTTGTTTCAAAATGGCGGCCATTTAAAAAAGTCCTTCCGGCCAGGGCCGGGAGGAAGAGGTAGCTTTCATTTTCCTTATTTTAAAAAAGCCAACTTATATTATTCAAACACACGCAGCTCAATTTAGTAGAAACCGAATATAGGAGATTCAATACTAATTTTTATCAATACTAAATCATTATGAATGAGAATTTCGCGAAATTAGTCAGCTTTATCCAAGCTGCTTTTATTTAAAGTAACTTATATTTGGCTGCCAAATTCGGCGATTTCTTAAAGTTCCTGCCATTTTAAGACAACATGGTGGATGAGTCTAACCAGTGAACTTGGTCGAGACCTTAGTAATTGCTGTGCACATGCTCACTCACATCGGAATTGGTTGATATATACGAGTGCTGTCGCAGGCAAATATAAGATTTTTCAAAATGTCACCCACATTAGAAATTGAAACTGCTATATCTGAGCCATTTTCTAAGATAAAGACAAACAAAAAATGCTCGTGAATGCTTATGCTTATATCAAGGTCAAATACTTAAGAAAGAAACCCTTTTCAATTTCTAATTTTTTTGCACATCACTTTAAATATAATTTTTTTTAATTTAATGGCCGCCATTTTGAAACAAGATGGCTGATGAAGCTGGCCAGCGAACTTGGTTGAGATATTGATGTATACTATCCACATGCCTTCTTCCTTCAAAATAGGCGAATACGTGTGTTATCGCGTGACAAATACAAGATCGTTTCAAAGTGTTAGCCATGCTAGAAATTTAAAGTGCTATAATTCAACTATTTTTTAAGATATAAACAAAAGAACAAATTTTCAGAAACAAAAACTGCTCCAGAATCTTTGTATCAAGGCCAAACACACAAAAATTTTTTTTTTCATTTTCCAATTTTTTAATACTTTATTTTAAATTTTAAATTACTTTTTTTTAAATGGCAACCCTTTTGAAACAAGATGGCGAATGAAGCTGGCCAACGAACTCGGTCGAGACATTGGTATGTACTGTGTACAGACCAAGTTACATCCAAATCGGTTCATTAATACGCCTGTTATCGCGTGACAAAAATCAAGTCGTTTTAAAATGTCAGCCACAATAGAAATTCAAAATGCTATAACTCAGCCATTTTTTTAGATATAGACGAAACAAAACTTATTCCGGAATCTCTGTATTAAGGTCAAACACATACGAAGAAAATCTTTTTCATTTTCAATTTTTTGGTATCTCATTTTAAATTTTAATTTGTTAAAAAAGTTTTAAATGGCCGCCATTTTGAAACAAGATGGCGGATGAAGCTGGCCAACGAACTCGGTCGAGACATTGGTGTGTACTATGTACACACCGAATTACATCCAAATCGGTTCATAAATACATCTGTTATCACGTGACAAAAATCAGGACACTTCAAAATGTCAGCCACGCTAGAAATTCAAAATGCTATAACTCAGCCATTTTTTAAGATATAGACGAAACAAAAACTGCTCCCGAATCTTTTTATCAAGGTCAAACACATAAGAAAAAAATATTTTTTAAATTTTCAAGTTTTTGGTACCACATTTCAAATTTAAATTTTTCTTAAAAATTTAAAGGGCCGCCATCTTTAAACAAGATGGCGGATGATGCTGGCCAACGAACTCGGTCGAGACATTGGTATGTACTATGTATAAACGAAGTTACATCCAAATCGGTTCATAAATACGCCTTTTATCGCGTGACAAAATTCAGGACGTTTCAAAATGTCAGCCACGCTAGAAATTCAAAATGCTATAACTCAGCCATTTTTTAAGATATGGACGAAACAAAAACTGCTCCGGAGTCTTTGTATAAAGGTCAAATACATAAGAAAAAAATATTTTTCCATTTCCAATTTTTTGGTACCACATTTCAAATTTTAAATTTTAAAAAAAAGTTTAAAAGGCCGCCATTTTGAAACAAAATGGCGGATGAAGCTGGCCAGCGAACTCGGTCGAGACATTGGTGTGTACCATGTACACACCGAATTACATCCAAATCGGTTCATAAATACGAGAGTTACAGTGTGACATAGGTCAGATATATATATATATATATATATATATATATATATATATATATCAATTTTGAACGGAGGGTGGTTTCGGGGTCTGGGGGTCATGATCGATGAAAATATACCAAAATTTTTTGAAATCGCTTTCCTCCGAACGGCTGCAATAGGTAGCTTTTTGTAATGAAAGCTACCTAAAATTTAAAAAATTTAAAATTTTAAATGAGATACCAAAAAATTGGAAAATGAAAAAGATTTTTTTCGTATGTGTTTGACCTTAATACAAAGATTCCACAACAGTTTTTGTTTCGTCTATATCTAAAAAAATGGCTGAGGTATAGCATTTTGAATTTCTATTGTGGCTGACATTTTAAAACGACCTGATTTTTGTCACGCGATAACAAGCGTATTTATGAACCGATTTGGATGTTACTTGGTCTGTACCAATGTCTCGACCGAGTTCGTTGGCCAGCTTCATTCGCCATCTTGTTTCAAAAGGGTTGTCATTAAAAAAAAAATAATAATTTAAAATTTAAAAGGAGGTATGAAAAAATTGGAAAATGAAAAAGATTTTTTTATGTGTTTGGCCTTGATACAAAGATTCCGGAGCAGATTTTGTTTCTGAAAATTTGTTGTTTTGTTTATATCTTAAAAAATGGTTGAATTATAGCCCTTTGAATTTCTAGTATGGCTAACATTTTGAAACGATCTTGCATTTGCCATGCGATAACACACGTATTCGCCTATTTCCATGTAAGAAAGCATGTGGATAGTATACATCAACATCTCAGCATTAAGTATTTGACCTTCATATAAGGATTCAGGAGCATTTTTTGTTTGTCTTTATTTTAAAAATTGGCTCAAATATAGCAATTTCAATATCTAATGTGGGTGACATTTTGAAAAATCTGATTTTTTGCCTGCGACAGCACTCGTATATATCAATCGATTCCGATGTGAGTGAGCATGTGCACAGCAATTACTAAGGTATCGACCAAGTTCACTGGTTAGCCTCATCCACCATGTTGTCTTAAAATGGCAGGCACTTTAAGAAATCGCCGAATTTGGCAGCCAAATATAAGTTACTTTAAATAAAAGCAGCTTGGATAAAGCTGACTAATTTCGCGAAATTCTCATTCATAATGATTTAGTATTAATAAAAATTAGTATTGAATCTCCTATATTCGGTTTCCACTAAATTGACCTTCGTGTGTTTGAATAATATTAGTTGGCTTTTTTTAAATAAGGAATTTGAAAGCTACCTCTTCCTCCCGGCACTGGCCGGAAGGACTTTTTTTTTATAGTGTATGTATTTTGTACCGCTGTATCCGAAAATGACTTCATTTTTTACCATCACGTAAGGATTTTTGCAAATCGTAAATTTCAAAGATAAAAAGTAAAAGAAATAGCGGAAATCTGATACTATAAAAATAGATGCGAGTGTTGTGTTTTTTAACTTTTAATAATTGATTTTTATGTATTTTTTAGTGTTGCATCGGAAAATGAACCTAATTTTAACCATCACGTCAGGATTTTTCGCAAATTCTAAATTTCAAAGTTAGTCAAAAAGGTAAAAGTTAAAAGTGAACGCCCTCTTCGTCTGATCCCTGAGCTGTTTAGCTGTAAGAATACACAGTATAGGTCAAAAATTGAATAAAGTTATGAATTAAATGAAGTTAAGTTGAATAAAAAAGCGTTTTGCGTTTATTTTATAGTATCAGATTTTCGCTATTTTTTTAATTTTTAGCTTTGAAGTTTACGATTTGCGAAAAATTCTTACGTTATGGTTAAAATTAAACGTTATTTACAGATTCAGTTTTAAAAAGTACATAAAAACCAGTTATCAGAATTTAAAAAACACAACCGTTATGTCTATTTTATAGTATCAGATTTTCTCTATTTTTTGTCTATTTAGCTGTAAGAATACCCAGTATAGGTCAAAAATTGAATAAAGTTATGAATTAAATGAAGTTAAGTTGAATAAAAAAGCGTTTTGTTTTGAAATTTACAATTTACGGCATGATGAATAAAAAGGGAAGCCATTTTGGGATTCAGCGTTAAAAAATACACAAAATAAAAAAAAAAAAACAAAGAGAAAAACATATCCTCTATTTTTTAGAATCAGATTTTCGTATTTATGACTTTTTACCTTTGAAATTTACGATTTGCGAAAAATCCTGACGCAATGGTTAAAAATGAAGGTCATTTTCGGATTCAGCGCAAAAAATACATAAAAATCAATTATTAAAAGTTAAAAAACACAACCATCGCAGGCTAGTGCTATTTGAAAGACTCTAACCGAAAGAAAATTTCTGTTATTGGGGGATTTGGCCAAATTATTTTTTTTTCTTTTGATGCATTTTAATAGCCTTTATTTAGTTTCTCATACATATTTGATTCCATTGAGTTTTAGTTTCTAAGATAGTATAGCGAAATTTGGACTTTCAAGATATGATTATTGTAAAATGTTTTACCAATAAGAACGAAAATGTAACAAAGCATTACAACTCCAAACGTTACACTGTAAAAAAACCACTGTAAATTTACCAGAACAAACTCAAGATGCAGCACATTCACGAAAGATACAGCACAAGATCTCGAAAGATACAGCACATTCACTGTGATTGAGTTTGTGCGTGAGATGAGCAGTACTTTGTACTGTAAAAATATCGTTTTTTTTTTTTACAGTGTAATCAGATCATTCTGTCGCTTGCCTATAGTAATTAAAACCCTTTTACTTAAAATAAATAAATGAATAGATAAATACAAACAATTTTAAGAAGGTACAAGACAGATAGCTGGTTATTGGTGGTTGAAGTATATTCACCGAATGAATGGCGTTCTTTTAATGGGAACGGACTTATGTGTTCTTTTCAGAAAAATGAAGATTCCGTTCTATTTTTTTCTTAATATTAGAAAGGGTTTTACTGTCTATGAGCAAAACATAATTTTCTTTTCTTGTTTATTAATGATTCATCATTTCTACTGAATGAAAACACAATATTCTCTTGTTATATAATCATGGAAGACGGTAGTATTCCGAGTGACGCAGCCTTAAGCCTAAAATTGTATCTTAGAACTCGTAGATGGCGGAACTCATATATACGGCTAACTCGACATCAAAGAAAACGCGAAAAGCCGTCTTTTAATAACTCAGCAGATATAGGCCCTATTGTTCTGATTTTTTTTAGAACAGTCTTATACATGCAGTCTAATTCTATTCTGAAGTTTTTACATTTTTACGTGCAGTATATTTTGAGATCTAAATAGCCATTTTTAAAGCGAACGCGATGGAATGGTATGTAAGAAGTTCCTAATGTCAAAATCTGGAAAACGGTACTAACGATTTTCTTTAAATTGATATATAATATTAATCTGATTAAGATGAGTTGAATAAGACATATCTTTTATCTGGGAAAACTCATTTTATTTTTGACATTTTCGCTTCCGTTAATGGCCTGTCAACCATTAATCTCTGGTAATTTTCTCGTCTGTGATTAGTGAGTGCGAGACTAACATTAGCCTCGTAGTAAGTAGGTTTGACGTCATCACATCGCGCCAATGAGCGCGAAGGGCTGTGACTTTCAGTAGATAGATAATCCATGTTTGTTTGTGTAGCGAGCAGAAATTACGCTATAATGATAGATTTAGTGTTTTAAGTCGTCTTTTCCTTTTGGATTTGAAGTTAATTATTTTACATTTCCTTATTTACATTTGGTTATTCCTGAGTGCGAAGTGCTGTCATTTTCAACTGATAGATAATCTATATTTATTTGTGTACTTCTTGCGAGCAGATGGGATTTGAAATTAATTATTTGCATTTCCTTATTTACATTTGGTTATTCCTAATACTCAGAAATTTTGTCAGTCTTGGCTTGGATGAACTTCTTGCACCATGATAATATATTAGCATAACTTGCCCAGGTTGAAAGCTTAATCCAATTTGCTATGCTGTCAGATTTACATATGTCTCAGCAGGGCTGTACGAAGGGTGCAGTCACCCTACGTGCGGAGGGGGCGCCAAATTTATACTACAAACCTCGTCTTTTCTTCATAAAAAAGTATATTTACATGTTGTTAATTTTTTTTTCTCAGTGAAAGTACAAACATCTTTCGTTTCAAAGTTATTGCATTCTCCTTTACCTCATACCGACAGAGCGGTCACTATGGGTGTGCGACAGGTACGGCCGCACAAGGCCTCGCACCCGAAAAACCGTCAACCAATATTTTATGAATATTAGGCAGTTTTTATGTTTTTCTCTTGAAAAAAAATTAATTTGTCCTTGTAGGAAGGTAGCCGCTGACAATTTCTTATTAGCCACTTTTTACGATTTAGTGTCCCTATGGTAGGTGCGAATCCAACAGGTCCCTATGGTAGGTGCAGGTAGGGGGGGGGTAATCACGCTGATCCCCTGCCCCTCCAAAAAATATAAATCCAACTTTTTTTATGGCAGTTTTTGCGGAAAATACAAACAAACGGAAACCCGAAAGTTTTCGGGTAGAGAAGTGGGCGGAGGGGGGGGGGGGGGGACAAACGGCCCCGATCATCCTCCCGACCAAATAAATATATATATCGGAAAAACGCAAATTTCACCAAGGGATAACGAAAAAAACGCGAAGTTCGTCAAAGGACTCAGAAAAAAACATGAATTTAGCCACTGGATCGGGGAAAACACGTGAATTTCGTCAAAGAATCGCAGAAAAAAATTAATTTCGTTAAAGGATCGCGAAAAACGCGAATTTCGCCAAAGGATACAGAAAAAACATGAATTTCGTCAAACGATCAAGAACAAAAACAAATTTCGTGAGATTATTGCGAAAAAATGCGAATTTTGTCACAAGATCGAGGAAAAAGCGCGAATTTCACCACAGAATCGAGGATAAAACACTAATGTCGTTAAAAATGCAAAATTCGCCAAAGGATGATGAAATAAACACTGATTTCGTCAAAGGACTGCGAAAAAATGCTTGTCACAGGATGTCGGAAAAAACACTAATTTTGTCACACTATCGCAGAAAAAGTGCGAATTTTAGCCTCAGGATCGTGGATAAAACAATAATTTCACCAAAGGATCTTAAAAAAATGCGAATTTCGCCAAAGGATCACGAAATAAATTCAAATTTCATCACAAGATCGCTGAAAAACACGAATTTTGTCAAAGGAATGCCGAAAAACAGGAATTTTGACAATGGATTGGTTAAAAATGTGAATTTCGTCAAAGGATTGATTAAAAACACTAAAAAAACGCAAATTTAGCGAAAGGCCGCAAAAAACTGGAATTTCGTCAATGGATTGCGGAAATAAAGCAAATTTCGTCAGATAATTGCGAAAAAAACACAAATTTTGTCACAGCATGGTGAAAAAAGCACGAATTTCGACACAAGATCGCAGATAAAACACCAACTTCGTTAAAGGATCGTAAAAAAACACTAATTTCATCAAAGGATCACGAAATAAATGTGAATTTCGTCAAAGGACCGCATTGTAGTAAAAGATCTTTTTAATGCAATTCTCTGTATAACAGACAGCTTCTTTAATGTAAACAATGAATTTTACTCTTAAAAAAAGCCTGAAATCCATTTTGTAGAAATATTGCTACCCTCTAGAGCAGGGGTTCCCGAACTTTTAGATCGACGTACCACTGAATAGAAGTTCATACTTCCGCATACCACCAAGTTACAAACTCCGCATGCTATTACAGAAAAACCTGTGTAAATGGAATATGTCTAAAACAAGGTATTTGTGCAGTCTTTTGTGCTCCATCTGAGCAGATTTTACTGTATTTAATTGTATGATTACATTATTAAATTGGTATACTTAGATTGACTGCTTTATATTAACATTCAAGTAAAATTTAGTAGTATCATTATTACTATATTATTAATATGTACATTATCAAAATATAGTGTTTTGATTTTTAAAAAAGCTACAATACTTAATGGCATATTGGTGTAGATTGATACATGTGCACTAGGATGACTCTATTAATTATGTTTTATTGCTAATGATAAGGGTGATGCTTGCTTTACCAAACACATTTTCCTCATATCTAATTCAATCTTAGTTTTAGACATAAATCAGATTCGATTTTTATGTTTATTCCTGCATTTGTTTTTCATATAAAGAAGTGACGAGAAAGCATTTAAAAGAAATATATGTTGTGCTAAATACAAACAATAATTTTCAGGGTTGTAGTGGGTATCTGCCCGGGTACCCACCCAGCTACCAGCCCGGGCTCTGTTTTTTACAACCTTGATAATTTTAGAGCTTTTACCGACATCAGAGGGTATTTTCCTCTTTTCACCAATCAAAATTCTGATAGCTTCATATTTTTGAATTAAGATTCCAGCAATCCATTATTATTGTTGCATTTTTTACTTCATTTCTCGTACCAGTACTGGTATGCTCACAATAGTTTAAGAACCCCTACTCTAGAGGGCTAAATTTCAAACCTTATTTCATCTTTATCTCCATAATTCCGATTTTTTTAATGAAAAAATCTCTAGCGTTAAATCTGCATATCATCACAGATGTAAACAATGAAACTTTCAGTTCAGATGTAAGGGCAAAATTACAGAATTTTTTAATTTTATATCATTCCGTTTGTATTTCAGTATGAATTAATTCTCTATAATATGACTGAACTCATGATTTTTAGTAAGGAAGTACAATTTATTTCTGATAAAAAAAAAAAAAAAATTGGTAATCACAATCTTTTTATCAAATCTTTTTATTTATTTTAATCCAGATTTTTTTACTATTAAGACTGGCTAAACCTGAAATAAAACTTCCTTACTTTATGATTTTGATGCGAATTAATAGGTACCATTAGGAGGTAAGTTTCATTCAATAATTCAAGGAAAATGATTCTTATCTTTATAATGCAGATTTAACTATACGTTATTATTTACTTGATCTTTACTTTTAATAATTTAATGATTTTTTAAATTATCTTACTTCTTATCATTTTAGTTTATTACTGTAATTAATTATTTTAATATTATACTATATGGCAAGGATTTTTTATAACTTTGATTGCATCAATACATTCAAATGACTGTTTAAAAACTGTAAACAAAGCAAGGACCAGAAATCTGCAAAATTCTAAAATCTGCACAACATCTGGTCCCAAGTTGAGCGGATTTGAGGGAGTCTACTGTATAAGGATTTTCTTCAGATGTACTGTTTGTTTTCGTAAAGCGAAACCTTCTGCGCTTTTGCGCATGCATCAGGTCTGTTTTCATTTTATCAAAATAGGGACGATCGGAGGCTGTTTAGCTGAGTGACAACATACAACTGGAACTTCGGAAAATACCCATCTCAGCATTACCCCTTTGGATCGTAAAATTGTCTCAGAGTGTTAGGCACAGCTTTCGAAAACGAACTGTATTTTTGATGTGTTTATAAGGCATCATTTTGTTTACATTTTACAACTTCATCTAAGTAGTTGTAATTTTTCTGTTAAATATGTTACATATAATGTATGGCAGTAATAATCAGTATATCTGATGAAAATTCAATTAATTTTTTAAAAATAAACTATATTTATTTAATGATTTTTTTTATCCCTATTACTGTATTTGATCAATAGTAGTTCGAGAGCCATAATTTTATATTGCAAAATTATTAAAGTATTCTGCAAGCTGTCCTTGTTCAATCACAAAAGTCTGCCACTAAAAAATTTTAATACAGAAGATGCATATAATGTTTTTCTCAGATGTAAACAATAAATTTTGCAGTTAAGAAGCACATGTATTTCACAAATATTACTATTTCTTGGCACACTAAATTTGATACATTGTCGTCTTCAACACATTACTTTGGAGTAATGAAAACATTGTTATTACATTAAAAATTTTTGTAAATGAGTGTTATCACAAAAGCCTGCCACTAAAAAAATTTAATACAGAAAATGTATATAATGTATTTCTCAGATGTAAACAATGAATTTTGCAGTTAAGAAGCACACGTATTTCACAAATATTACTATTTCTTGGAACACTAAATTTGATACATTGTTGTCCTTTACACATTACTTTGGAGTAATGAAGACATTGTTATTATATTAAATTTTTATGTAAATGAGTGTTATCACAAAAACCTGCCACTAAAAAAAATTAATACAGAAGATGTATATAATATATTTCTGAGATGTAAACAATGAATTTTGCAGTTAAAAAGCACATGTATTTCACAAATATTGCTAATTTCTTGGAACACTAAATATGATACATTGTCTTCTTTAACGCATTATTTTGGAGCAATGAAAACATTATATTAAATTTTTTTGTAAATGATTGTTATAATCGGTGGCAGTTCTTGAAAGTTTTTTTTAGGCACTAAATTCATGCCTTCCAAAAGTCATATTTAAAAAAAAAAGAAATTTTTGTCTTGTTTAATATAAGAAACTTCTGCCAAAAATAAGGCAAAGATTTCATTATTAAAAATATTGAAAAAGGAATAAATTTGCCAGCCATGCATTTAGTGCCCCCCAAAACTGTCAGTCACGAGCTAAAGGTAATTTAATAATGTGTGACATGATCTATCAGGGCCGAAACTACGGGGGTGAGGGGCATGTGCCCCGGCGCCAGAAGGAAGGGGCGCCAAATGAAGGATTATACTTTTGGAATGGATCATTTTCTTCTGATGGATTGATGGCTTCCATTATTATGAAACAGCCATTATTGATGGCAGAATAAATTTTGTTCTCCTTGCTTCGTCTCTTATCGCTTATCTTAAAGTACCGGTCTTTTGTTTACTTTTTATATATATTTTCTTTATTACAGTTTCATTAATAGTTAACATTTATTCATCTTTATTTACTTAAATATATTACTTACTTATCTCTTCTGTAATGGTCCTTAATTGGAAATCCTTTTGATTTGTTTTCTATGCGATGTTTACTTTGTGAACATCGTTGAATTTTTGCCGTTCTCCATGCTGTGAATTAGCCACGTCGTGCATAGAACGTTTCATGATCGATAAGACGTATCGATATCACCTTCACTTTGTCGCCAGATGGCAGCACAGAATCTTTTAGAATCGAATAAATCGATTCATCGTTTCTGGTTTTTGCATATCCATAATGATATCGGCTGCTCATTGGTTGCTGTGGTTCTTCTTGAAATCACGTGCTATTTCTTTGATCGTATATAGCCTTGGCGTGTTGTGATATCGTGGCCTTTCGTTTTGCTTCTCCCATGAGGGGAAGTATTTTCAAGAATCTTGAACGTTCGTTTGACGGCGTTCATGGAGTTTATTAGTTTGAAAGTATTGAATGAGTTTTATTTTTAATGTGGTTTTAATGGAGACCGGCTAACTGCGCCGATGCCGACCCTTCTTTGCCTCCCCCTGTATGAACTGCGCTCGGCGTCACGTTGGACCGGATATCATTGTCAACCCCCTCTCTTACAATTATGGGCACGAAGTGACAGCTTTTTTTTGTTAGAAAGACTCTTTTCTGTTGGCGTTGATTCGCTAAATTGGGCGCTTTATCGATAATTTCGGCTATCAATAATGCTTTTCTTAAACTCGCAAAAAACTTATACACATATATTTTATATATGAGTATAATTTTTTTTTTGTTGTTGTTAATAATAACTATTAAATCAAAGAAAAATCGACACTATAAAAATGTATATTCCGCTAATATAATATGCACAAATTGAAAAAAAAAGGGAAATAAATAGAAGTATGATGATAAAATAATCCATATATATAACCATGATAGAACATTACAAATCACCATCAATTTCAAATATTTACACAAGAAATTTAAACGTTGAAGAATTTTTTTTTAATTACTTTAGAAGAGAAAATTTTATGAAGAAATAAAACTTGTTACCTAATAATGTCATTTTTTTCTCCAAGCATATTATTTTTCGTTCAATAATATAATATTTGACATGGGCCAATTATGTATGGAAACAAATATTTTCGTAAGGTTTAAACTAATATCTTATTTACTCTGTCTTTAGATGTTTCATTCTAAGATTCTTCAAGAACCTTAAACATTATTAACATTTATATACAGATATTTACAGATATTTCATAATTCAATTAATATGCTAGAAATAAATTTCACTTTAATATTATTCTCTGTAGTATTTTGAAAGAAAGATGCTGAGGAAAAAAAACAACATTCTAAATGGAAGAATATTCTTGCTGCTGAAATGTGGGTTATGATTATCTGTTACAGGTTATCTAGCGATTTATTTCGGACGCCAATATTTTGCCAAAAATTTTCTCACCAGAGAATAAACATTTATTTTATATTACTACCTATAGTTCTTGCAAAAATTAATACATTTTTAATCTTTTTTTTATTATTTAATCATTCAATAGATTTTCGATTAAAATAAATAAAATATTCCGTTTTAAACATCATTAGCGCAAAATAAGGTAAGGGAGGAGGGGATTCTACGTCAAATTCCTCCAAGATTATAAACTAATAACATGCATACAGAACTCATTGTGTTAAATAAATACATTATATGTAAAACCAACGTAAAGAAAAGTATAAACAGCCAAAATTTTTAGCATACAACTGTTTCGTGGCTCCATAATGAGAGCCTTTATTAGAAAAGAAAAAAAAATTAAAGAAAGAAAAAGAATGCAGCAATAGCAGCAAAGTTGTAATGTTACTGCTACTACTGTTTCTCTGTCTGTCTTTTCTGAAGATTAAGCCTTTAAGCAGGGCTTAATTTCTAACAAAAAAAGTACCGGAGCCCTAATATTCTGCAGTACTAACAACCTCGGCGTCCCCCCCCCCCCCCATCGTTCATCACTTCAATCCGCATATTTATATTTCATACATTATTTGCAAATTTTAAAGCATTTTTTTTTTTCTGTAGCAAAATATAAATTTTAAATATATCTATCTGCGTATACTTAGCTGTCAACTATTCCACTTTTTAGTTATCACTCCTTCCGAATTGAAGTCTTTGCCTAATTTTAATGCTAATTAATTTCAAAATTCTGCGATGAAATACGGTAAGGATTATGATTCGGAAATAGTGTTAACTCAAAAAAGGAATAGTTCGCAGCTACGAATTTTTATGAAAAAATGAATGAAATTTGCAGAAATTAATATTTAAATGCTGAAGAATGGAACAAGGTTTTTTTTAATGTTATCGCCATCAATGCCAGATATAAATTTGCAAATATCACTAGAATAGAAAAAATACGATTTTTGTTTTTCCTACATTCTGATCAAAATAGCATCAAAATAATTTGAAAGATAATACTCAATTTTTAAGGAGGAAAAGATTTTTTTCCCCCTATACATGAATAAATAAAATTTTGGATGTAAGACAGATTGAACTCAAGCTCGCCCAAACCTAAAAACTGATATAAAAATTGAGTCCGTTTCATGTCCATCCCCTACATGGGCGATGCATTACGTCACATATAAGTGTTTTGATAAAAAAAAAAAATGCAAAAGCTTGGAGATGGGAAGGAAACGAAAAAGCAATTTAGGCTTCGTTTTTTCGGAAGTGCTGTTACACTGGGCTCCGGAGCCCTGTATTTAAGAGCTCCGGTGAATTCCAACCAATATTTAAATATTTACTAAAAATAGAGAAGTACCGGAGCTGAGCTCCGGTGGGCTCCGGCGCAAATTAAGCCCTGCCTTTAAGCACATAAATGCTCAATTTATATAATGGATGTTTGTGCTTTTCGTTAGTCTTTGCAATGGATCATTTTCTTTTGATGGACTGATGGCTTCCATTATTATGAAACAACCATTATAAATGAAGTGTTAGGTGAAGATGAAAGAGCAGTCGTAAAAAGTTAGAAGTCCGATTTTCTGGACAGAATGGGAAAGAAAAATGGCCATAATTTAAAAAAAAAAAAAAAAAAAAAAAAAATGTATATGGGCATTTTCCCCCCACATTCTGACCAGAAAATCAGAGTTCTAACTTTTTACGGCTGTTCTTTCATCTTCACCTAACACTTCCTTTATAATGGCTGTTTCATAATAATGGAAGCCATCAGCCCATCAGAAGAAAATAACTCGGTTAAGGCGGAAACTTGGTTAAGCGGGACTCGGATAATCGGGACTCTACTGAGTATTTCATTTAAAAAATGGTCCTTAGAATATTTTTGTTGGTGTTCAGAGGGGGGGGGGGTCATGATCCCCGTGACCTCTCCCTTGGACGCGTCATTGTAGATTGCATAGTTCAGTATTACATATATTATGATTACATATTTTAAATTTAAAAATAAGTCAGCTATTCGAAAATTAGTAAAATTCTCTTTGTAAATATACTTTCCGGAAGAGAGGGGGGGGGGGCAGAATCCATGTTTGCCCCGGGTGCAAAAAAGGCAAGTTTCGGTCCTGTTTAAAAGGTGGCTTGATAAAGCAGCATTGAAACGATGCAAAGTTAAAAAACAAAAGAAAATCACAACATATTTTGTAAAAAAGATGAAGTGTCGTACGTGTCTATCTAATAAAGTGCCCGAAATTACGCAATTGACAAAATAAGTAAGTTGACTCTGTTTATTATTTTCATAAAGAACATGCTTTTTTAACGCTATTTCTACCCACATCCAATAACACCTTTCAAAGTTTTGATTTTTATTTATTTTCCTTTTAATTTTTAAAGATAATAAGTATTAAAACAACTCTTCAATGAACTAAAAATGATTCGGAATTGTTTGATCTAAAACTTACAAATAAAATATTAATCATAAATCAAAATATGTTAAAAGTTGTCATTTGACATCGGTCAAAATAGTGTTGGCAATAAAATTTTCCACATTTAAAAAGGACTTTGAGGAATTTTAAGGGCTTTCGGTTAAGCCGATTTTCGGATAACCGGGTTTCTACTGCATATATATATATAATGTTATTTTTAAAAGTTACAGAAATTTAATTTTTTTACGGGATTTAAATACTATATATTTAGTAAAACTTTCTTCGTGTACTAATAATTAAACAATAAAAGTTTCATTTTTGTACAAATAAAACTTACCGAGTTATGATAACTTGAATTTTATGTATTTTCAGCATTTTTTGTAATTGAAAAAGGAAAAACACTTTTTATCCAAATGTTACAAGTCAAAATAAAAATTTTCTTAACAATGGTGTGTTTTTTTTAAAATTAACATTAGATATTTCTTGAAATACCTTGAAAGAGCTAACAAAATTTGGGGCGGCAGTTTGCACCGCGCTATTTAAATGAGAAGTCCCCTTCTTTCGTAGTAAATATTAGTAAGTATCCTGTAGTAATATTTTATTTGTATTCATTACGTTGAATATCTCATAAGATATAATGCAATGCTAGATGAATACAGACCTTAAGTATTGTGATTATTGTCGCCAAGATTTACCATGGCCGAATTTGCATCCAGAAGACTTTTTTGGGAAAAATAACTCTTTAAGGCAACCCTCAATAAAATGATGGATTGCTTATCTCACCCCCTTCGAGCGCAGTTCATACAGAAGGGGCCGAAACTGTAGGCGCAATTTATGATCTCCTCCCACCGTAGGCGCAATTGATGTACACCCGTTTTTCAAGCTTTAATCAACTGTGATATTTTTATTAATGTTAATTAATGTGCAATTAAACATCTGTTCATGCTGTTATGAATTTCATCAGCCTTGCTCTCGTCTGTGAATATTATCAGCTGTAATCTCGATCTGTGATATTTTTAAATAAACTGTGTGTGCCAAAGTTCAATCAAGCCTCAGCCATTTTATTTATACAGTTAGAGGAATGTCTTTCATATTTCACTGACGTTACGATGCACTCTTCAGCTCACTCTTGCCAGCTAGACTTTCATAGCGTTGATCTGCTCTTTTAATAGTTTCCCTTTCTTTAATGGCATATCAGCACAAGTTATATGCCCTAAATTATTAATTATAAATGAAGTGTTATGTGAAGACGAAAGAGCAGTCATAAAAAGTTAGAACTCTGATTTCTGGTCAGAATGGGGGGGGGGGGGGGAAGGAAATGACCTTTTTTGCGGCTGCTTTTTCATCTTCACCTAACACTTCATTTATAATGGCTGTTTCATAAAAATGGAAGCCATCAATCCATCAGAAGAAAATAAATCGATTAAAACGGAAACTCGGTCAAGCAGGACTTGGATAATCGGGACTCTACTTTATATTTCATTTTAAAAACGTTCCTTAGAAAATTTTTGTTGGTGTTCAGAGGGGAATCATGACCCCCGTGACCTCCCCTTTGGACCCGCCATTGTAGATTACATAGTTCAGAATAACGTGTCTTATGATTACATACTTTAAATTTTAAAATAAGTTGGCTATTAGAAAATTAATAAAATTATCTTTGTAAATATACTTTACAGAAGAGGGGGGGGAGGGGGGCGCTAAAATCCATGTTTGCCCCGGGTACAAAAAAGACAAGTTTCGGCCCTGTGATCTATACCTATTATGTATATGTGCAGATTCACAGTCGCCATGTGACGACTAAATTTTTTGCTTCGGCCACAAACTTTCAATGTCTCAGTCGCCCATACGTTATACTGGGATGCTCCTTTTCTGCTAATGGTGGATTTCTACCTTTAAAAAAAATGAAATCCGTGTATTTTCCTTCCTACAGTCCAGAATGATCTGTTTAACACAGAAAACTATTGTATTACATAGAAAAACAAACGTCTGAAGTGTCTTTTGATTTTTATAGCGCTAAATAATTTTTCACATTCACAAATTTTTTAATGTAATGTTATACGATAAAATCAAAATTAGAAATATTGTTGTCCTAATATTTCCCACTACCATGATTGCTTTGCTTTACATTTTTTTTAAATGTATCTTGTCCAACTATATCTTCTGCATGAACATAGTTTAAGATTTGTATTAGATTTAATAATTAAATTTAAAGAATTTTGTGATTAAATTAAACATACCCATTTGATGTAATTAGTCTGTGTTTTCTTGTACATAGACACACGTATATATAAAATAAATTATGTTCCACTTTGAATTCAGTCCCTTAAAAACACTAAATTAATTTTATGTGTTTGTTTCACAATGAGGCCACTGGACTTTTTGGGTTTAGGAACCACTTTCTCCTTCCAGATATTGGGAATCTGCACCTATACTATTATGTAAAATTTTATAATTTTCACTATTTCTAGTTCCAAGGAATGTAATTTAAAGCACGTTTACAAGGTAAATTTAATGATGAATGAAATATGACCTATATAATGCAAAATTCTGTAATATGCAGAACTTCTCATCCCAAGGTGTGTTATAAAGATCTATCGTATTTATCTTCATATGTAATTCACTCACCAAAAACTCTAAATATTTAATATCTGCGAGTGCTTTTTTTTTTTTTTATTTTTTTTTTATGCTGGGCAGTAGGGGGAGAGAGGAGAGGAGAAATGTACATTTGGGGAGTTAGGGCTTTATTTATTTATGTTAGTGAGCAACAAATATTGCAGATTATTTTTTTTTTCAAACTAAAGTTTGAAAGATTTTAATTATTTAGGTAAGCTGGAGAGATTGATGAGAAGGGAGAAGTGAAATTTTTGCGGCTCAGGAGATTATTTTATATGATTAACTATTATTGCCAATAAAGAGCTTTAAAGAAGGATGGTGGAAGTTTATATATATATGTATGTATGTTTAAAGAGCAATATTTCTTGCTATTTTTCTTAAGACAGTAAATTTTTTATTTAGTAAAATTTAACATAGCTTTTTATATCTCTGAAACAAACCAACAGAAGTACCATCTAAACATGCATGTTGTACATTCGGAATGAACTTTAGTGAAAAGAGGACAAAATTTGCTATATTATGCTAAAAGATTGAATTTTGATTGCTGATATAAGTGAATTAAAATCCCCGTCAAACTTGGAAAAACGTTGAAAATAGCGAATTTTTCCTTTCAATATAAAATAACAAAAAAAAAAAAAAAAAAAAAAAAAATTAAAAGATCGAAAATCTGAGAGCCATGTGCATCGTCTGTCCGGAACTAAATTTGCAGACCCATACTTTAAATATATTTTAGAGGCATCACGTGCACACACACACGGATACACAGATATCTACATTTATTAATATACACTGCTCAAAACAATTAGGGGAGCACATGGTTTTAACGAAATTACGCAAATATTTACACCAATAAGTAACATAAAATGAAACATCGATAATTTAAAGTGTTGTAGAAAACAGATAAAGAAAACTTCACATGTAAATTAAAGTTTATGACGTCAAAAACTAGAAAGAGGAGATAAATGCAAAAATCGGGATTTTGCAGAAACGTGTGTATAACTGCCTCAGTTGTAAAATTCAATTGCTCAGGTTGTGTTTTGTGAAAAGGTGTCTTGAAAATGTCACAACAACATGATTTACCGCAATCCATGGCTTGGCGTGTTATCGGGACAGTTGAATTTGGAGAAACACAACGAAGTGTTGTGGACACTGTTGGAGTCGCAAGAAATGTCCATGAAAAGCTGTGGAATCGATTAGAAGACACGTGGAATGGTAGTCATCGACAAGTGCAAGGTCGAAAATGTGCTAACACAGGAACTGATGACCGATATATCCTTTTAACAGCTCGTCGATACGGAACGGGCAATGCTACTCAGCTGCAAACACAGTTGTTATTGGCCACAGGATGAAGGTTGTCCAGCTAAACAGTCCGAAATAGGCTTCATCCGGGTGGTCTCTATGCACGTAAGCCAATGGTCTGTATTCCGTTGACCTGAAACCACTGTGCGGCCCAGAGAAGATGGGGAACTGAACATCGATTTTGGAGGCAACTTTGTTGGAGTCAAATTCAGTTTACAGACGAGTCCCGATTCAGTCTGGATGTGACATCTGATGTGTTTTGGCATGTAGAGAAAGGGGCACTCAAAATAATCCCACAATCATTCGTGAAAGATCACATTACAGACGAGGTGGGTTGATGCTATTGACTGGAATCAGCATAGGTGGAGATACGAGCCTGCATATCATTCGGAATGGCACTTTGACGGTCCGAAGTTATACAGACGAGATACTGAGACCTGATGTCGTATTTTATGCTGCAGCAATTAGTGATTTCCTCTTTTTTCCATGCATGATAATGCCAGATTTCATACAATTCGTCTTGTGGAAAACAAGCTTGAAGCTAAAACAATACAGCGTATGGAATGACCAGCATGCTCTCCTGACTTAAATCTGATCGAGCATGTTTGGGACATACTCAGGCGACGCACTGCAGCGAAAACGAGGCCTCCTTTTACTGTCCGGGACTTGGATATTGCAATTCTTGAGCAATTTAACAGTATTCCCCAAATTCTTATCGATAACCTCATCGCACCCATGGAAAACAGGTGTGCAGCAGTCTTAGCTGTTCGAGGAGACCATACGCCATATTAAAAATCTTGCATCATTTCTAAACAATACATTTTTTTATCATTTACATGAAACCAAATTGCTGCCCTAAACGATTTTTTCATGTTCTTCTCATCTTTTCGAAGAATAAAAGCTCTCTTACAATTTTTTTGCGGTTTTTTTTTTTATTATTTGTATTGCGAAATGATACATGTGTACTATCCATTTTATGCCCATACGTGGCTGCCTTGCACTGTTCTCTTCCCTTTTTTGCTTGCTCCCCTAATTTTTTTTAGCAGTGTAGATGCATATTATTTAAAAAGATGACTAGAGGATTTAACTTTAATGTAAATGT
The DNA here is from genome assembly GCA_963932465.1 of Maratus speciosus. Classification (NCBI taxonomy): domain Eukaryota; kingdom Metazoa; phylum Arthropoda; class Arachnida; order Araneae; family Salticidae; genus Maratus; species Maratus speciosus. Next base: position 154,364,610 of record OZ010787.1, on the reverse strand, counting down.
AAAGAGTTAGTAATTAATGTTTTTTGCAGTAACTTGCAAGTTTTGTGTAAATAATTTAACTATATAATTCATCTCCAGTATTATACATTTGTCAATTAAAAGCTGTTTTAATAATAAGAGTAATGGTTAAAGAAAATTAAGGTATCAGCAATATGCATTTCTTTTGTACTTATTTATACTTTTCAAAGTCTCAAAACTTTTATAATTCTCGAGATAAATATAAGAATTTTAACACTTTTCGTGTGCATTAATATAACATATAATATTTAATGAATAGAAAGATAAAAAATAAGCAACTGGATTAACTATTCATAACTATTATTTGAAAAATACCTAGTAGTGCTTTTGCTATTAGTGTTGTGAAAGTAAAATCTATCTACATTAGTTTAAAAGCATTGCTTACAATCTCAAACATCTTTTCGTCAAAAAACGTAAAAAGGACAGGTAACAAGTTTCCGAAATGCTCCTGTGATTGGAAGGGATTTTTCTGCTTTTTGAAAAAATTTCAATCCTTTACTGGAGAATGTCAGGAAAATTTCAGCATCGGTTCACTAATGATTTGTGTTTTCAGGGAAAAAGAACATATATAAAAGTTCTGTTTCTAATATGAAAAGTAAAACGCAGCACAGTTTCCAGAACGTCCTTGTGATTTGGCGAAAATACAGTTTTAGGTTGCAGGCTTTCAGGTAATATTTACGGTAGAAGTAGAAGGAAAAAGGGGGTTCTGCTTCACCAGGAGCCAAGAGCCGGGTGGAGGGCGTGAACAAAAATGAGTGACAAGTGGGCGGGGTTAAGTGATTGACAGGTTGGGGGAGATAAGAAAGTGATGGACAGGTGGGTGGAGCCAAGACAGACGGGGGCCCACGCGGCATGCTATATTAGAGGGGTTAAAACAAAGAAGAGATAATGAAAAGTCTACTGTAAGAGAGGGATTAGAACAAAGGATAATGATAATGAATCAATGTAAAGTCTACTGTAAGAGAGGGGTTAGAACAAAGGATAATGTTAATGAGGATGATTAATGAATGAAAGTCTGTTGTAAGAGAGGGATTAACAAAGGATAATGCTAATGAATGAAAGTCTACTGTTAGAGAGGGGTTAGAACAAAGGAAAGTTAATATTAGGTAATTAGAAAAGATCGCATGCAAACCATTAAAAAACTTACTACGGAGCAGCGAGGAGAGATGTCCTACTTCTATGAAATCGACAGGGCTAATGAACGTATTCTTCCTCGGAAACCGGTTTCATCAAGAAAAGCGCTAGCTTCTGATTGGTCGAGAGTCGAACCTAGGTGGCAGCACAATCGTTTTCACCTGAGGGCATGAACACGAGCGTCTCTTATTGATGGAATTTTTAACTCACCTGTGATGGCATCGTTCTATTTTGAACCGACATAAAGAGGTTAATACATTTTTTTTATTTAGGAGTTTTTAACGAAATAAGTTATAACTTTTACTCATTTGTTAATTTTCGAATCATGTTTTTTCATTTAGTCATTGCAAAAAAAGTTTTAAATAAATTAGTTAATTTCATTTAGACATTTGTTAATTTTTTAAACAAGTTTTTTCCGATAAAGCTTTTTTTAATAAACAAGTTTAATTTTTTTCATTAAATAATTTTAAAGAATACAATTTTTGTTAATATAAAAGAGCGTGAATAAGTTTTTGATAATAATGTTTTCTGTTTAATTATTACCAAGAGTGGATGCTAACCGAAACACAAGCTGAAATTTACTTAATGTTTTTAAACTGAACCCTTTAATTTAGTTATTTCAGTGATTGACGAAGTAAAGTATGTTTTTTATAGAAATGTCTTTAGAATTACTCATAGGTTTCAAACAGATTAACATATAACTATTTTTAGCTTTCAAATAATTTAACGATTAAGAAAAACAACATGCATAAACATTGGATAATAAAAATTTTACTCTTCTAAATAATTTAACGTTTTAGAAAAAAAGTCTTTCACTCATTGAAAATACTTATAAAATTATTTTAGCAATCTCTCAAAAATATATAAATAACGTTTAAAAAACTTGCCCTTTTGAAATCCTGTATATTATTTCAAGTCACAAGATATATATCACAACAAATATTACAGTTCAAAGTTCGATATCATAAACAAAATAAATATATAACTTAGGACGAACAACACTTTATAAAAAATAATCAGAAAAATGACATAACTATTTTCTAGAACCTTTAATATTTCTTTTAAGAAAGCAATGTTCTGTTTTACCATTACACTGTAACACACACCCCTTGAAGAAAATAGATTGTATCAGTATATCCCAGGAATTTTTTCCTGCACAGGCGAAATACTTGATCATTATCAGATCTCGCTCGGAGAGGACACATTTTTGCAACCCATTGTTTCGTCATATGAATATGTTTTCTATGTAAGTTTTTTAACTACTTATTTTCACACACATATATATATATATATATATTATTTAAAAGAATGCAAGTTAGTTTCAGTCCTTTAACTAAGACATTTTCAGTGACTAATGAATTAAAGTTTTGTTTTTAGAAAAAGTGGTATGAACTTAATATTTTTTATTAGATACTAATGAAAGAATATATATATATATTTTTTTCAAGTTAACAGAAATTTAGGTGAAAGCTTTTGAATTTTCTTATGTGTTTTATCTAAAAGAATTCGAAGCAGTTGTAATCGCTAGTTTTCTCGAATGTCTCCTACGAGACAAGTGGTTTCTATATATATAGTGAAAGCTTATTCTGTGTGTAACCAAACGGTTGCGCATCAACGATGTTTCTTGCCAGTATTGTATCATTTACTATTTTACTGCTTTTAGCTAACAAGGAAGGTCTCCATACGGGCATACTAAGAAAAATCTGAAAAAATTACAGAATGTTCTTCTCATATGGATATATATGTTTATAAATTTTTTGCGGAACCCCGGTACAGCGTCCGTAAAAAAATAGCGAAATTTTCGTTTATTTGGCGATTTATCACCGGTTAGCTATGAAAAAATAATACACTTTTATGTGGGAAAAACTTTTTATGTTGAATTTGTTTATATAAGTTTAATTTAAATAACTTTAGTTTTGTCATTTATATTTTGTTTTAACTATAGTTTTGTCATTTTTAGTTTGTTTTAACTATAGTTTGTCCTATATATTTATAATAAAATTTAAATATCATATTTTACGATTTAAAACAAAATTTAAAATGATTTAAATTATTTCAAGCTCAAAAATAAGGCAGATAGAACACTGTCGACTTGATTTTGTTGCTATGTAAACGACTTCGTCTTTGATATGGAAAAGTATTAAGCCAATAAAATGTCAGCTAACTATAACTTAAAATAGATATTTGCAACTAGCAAAACATAGAAAATATTTTTACGGTGATAAAATTAAATAACTACAGCAACATGCAACATATATATGTAATATAAAAAATATATAGTAATCTCTTTCATTAAGTTTAAATTTATTAAAAACCGTGCATTCTAAAAAACAATTAATAAACAATTTTCAGATGCATTAAAATCGTTTGCTTTTGGCGAGGAAAAATCCCGCTCGCCAAATCGCGTGTCACTTTCGTATTTCCGCGCCAAATATTCGAAAGTATTTTATTTTTTTACAGATTTTCTACAGAAATTCCGCCATTAAATTTGACGATCCCTTATTACATACACGAGTAGTCTCACTAGTATTTTTTTCAACATATTCTGAGTATGCCCTGTAAGGAGACCCTCCTTGTAAGACATTTCAGTGGTTGATAACGCAAAGTTTTATTTTATTTTTAGAAAAAGTGGTTTGAATTTTATTTATTTATTTTATTATTATTATTAGTTACTAATGAAGGAATATATTTTTCAAGTTAACAGTAAATTGATGGGAAAGCTGTGAATTTTCTTACGTTTAAACTTAACCACTCGTTTTGAAGAATGAATTTGTAATGCGCGAGATACTGAAATCTTTTCAAATAGAACGTTTTTAAAAACATCTGTTTTTTTTTTCAACTTAAATCGAATTTTTCCGCTTCAAATTGATAGAAATATTTTTTTTTTGTTTTTCTGGTGACTGTATTAAGTTTTTAATAATGAGTTTTTCACAGTTAAAAGAATGCTATTATTGCTGTTTACCACCTTTCAACCCGTTCAGGATCCACATCTTTTGCATGAAATTTATTCGTTTAGCACCACATTTTGATAATTATTAAAATTAACTTTGTAAATCACAAAATGTTGTAATTAAATAAAATCAATTTTACTTCTATTTTTTTTTTCTTTTTTACTGATATCAAATTCAAGCGTTTTAAGTACTTTCGAGGGTGCATATGCACCCATGATCCCGAACGGGTTAAGGAAAGATCCCTTCAAACATAACTAAATTTTTTTAAACGCTTATTAACCGTTTTTATTGTATGGATAAAAGTTTCTCATAAAATTAAATTGAATTATTCCAAAGGCAACATTTTACCGAAAGATTTCATTCATATTTGTTTACAAACTAACAGATGTTGTTATTAAAATACTTTGAAATAGAAAGACGCTTATTTGAAAACAGAATATACCTTTCAGATAATACTATGAAACTAGATGTCTTTAACTAAATTATCAAACATATGAGTGAGAGAAAAACCGGTTGTTACGTGACAAAAATTGCTTTTAACAGCGAATTTTGAGTCAGTTTTAATTTAGAAAAATGTAAAAGGCTAACTTCAAAGAAACATTTTTTAGTTTTGTTGTTAGAAATAATATGTTAAACAAACAAACTGTTTGAAAATATATTTTTTTTCTATGTTTTTTTTTTTTTTTTTTTTTTTTTTTTTTTTTTTTTTTTTTTTTTTTTTTTACAATTGTTTTTAATAAAATCACAGATAAACCAATGAAAGCGAAAACTTGTGAAACACAAATTGAACATCGAGAATGACAGAACATGTTTTGAATTAAGTAGTGTAGAATGTGCAAACTTTCGAATTCATTCATTCACAGTAATCGGAAAGTGCGAACTTTTAAATTATATTTAATAAAGCAAATAATTAAATTGAAAGGCACATTTAAAAAGGATTGTTAGAAGTTTGTTAAAACTTTTTTGTTTTAAGAAACACCAGACAAACATTACACTTAAAAACTTAGACAAAAATTATACATACCTTTTGGAAAGAAGTTTCCCTAAGCTTTTGATGATTCAAACAAGCAGACTGATTGAAAAGAAGCATCAAGCTGGAAATTCGACGGTAATTTTAGTTAATGTCATGCCGTAAAAGGTTCGATAAGGTACCGGGAATTAATTAACCAAATGTCCGGTACAAGAGAGCTGCGAAACATGCGACCTACTTCCACCAGATCCAAGACTCGACTAACGTGCCCGGGGTCTACACCCCACTGATGAAGGTCGCTAATAAGAGATCACGTGATCGTTATCAACCAATCAGATGCGAGCTTGTAGGTGTGACGTCATCGACAGTGCTGCCCTCTAGGATCATGTGATTTGCTGTTACCCAATCAAAGACAAGTTTATATGTATGACAACATCATGTGTTAATACCTACAGACAGATTAACACCCACCACATGCATCATACTATTTTTGGAGAAAAGTTTTTTACATTACGTTGATGTAAAAAAAAATATTTTTTAAACTAACTGTTAGTATTTTTGAAATAACTTACTTTTCTCATGCAAGTGAAAAAGAATGTTTCAGAACATGTCTCTGACCATGATTAAACACAACTTTAAGCATAGTTAACCATCTCAGAGTATGGTTAAACATGTTCAAACATAATTTTGGACATTGTTAAACAATCCGAACTATCTTTGGGCATATTCGAACATGGTTTTAATAATGGAACAAGTTTTTAAATGTAATGTTTGTCTGGTGTTTCTTAAAACTAAAAAGTTTTAACAAACTTCTAACAATCCTTTTTAAATGTGTCTTTCAATTTAATTATTTGCTTTATTAAACTTAAATTAAAAGTTCGCGCTTTCCGATTACTGTGAATGAATGAATTCGAAAGTTTGCACATTCTACACTAATTAATTCAAAACATGTTCTGTCGTTCTCGATGTTCAATTTGTGTTTCACAAGTTTTCGCTTTCATTAGTTTATTTGTGATTTTATTAAAAACAATTGTAAAAAAAAAAGAAAAAATAAAACTAGAAAAAAAATATATTTTCAAACAGTATGATTTGTTTGTTTAACATATTATATCTAACAACAAAACTAAAAAATGTTTCTTTGAAATTAGCCTTTTACAGACTTGCCAAGTCTCCGGCTTTTTGTACACCACTATTATCTTAGAGAAAATGGAATTCTTTTAAATCGCCTAAATGCTCCACTTAAATAAAAGAACATTTTCTGTATTAAAATACTGGTATCTAAAAAGCCGGAGACTTGGAAGCTCTGCTTTTAGTTTTTTCTAAATTAAAACTGACTCAAAATTCGCTGTTAAAAGCATTTATTGTCACGTAGCAACCGGTTTTTCTTTCACCCATATGTTTGATAATTTAGTTAAAGACATCTACTTTCATAGTGTTATCTGAAAGCTTTATTCTGTTTTCAAATAAACGTCTTTCTATTTCAAAGTATTTTAATAACAACATCTGTTAGTTTGTAAACAAATATGAATGAAATCTTTCGCTAAAAAGTTGTCTTTGGAATAATTCAATTTAATTTTATGAGAAACTTTTATTCATACAATCAAAACGGTTAATAAGCATTTAAAAAAAATACTTATGTTTGAAAGGATCTTTCCTTAACCCGTTCGGGATCATGGGTGCATATATGCACCCTCGAAAGTACTTAAAACGCTTGAATTTGATATCAGTAAAAAAAAAAATAGAAGTACAATTGATTCTATTTAATTACAACATTTTGTGATTTACAAAGTTCATTTTAATAATTAACAAAAAGTGGTGCTAAACTAAAAAAATTCATGCAAAAGATGCGGATCCTGAACGGGTTAAAAGGTGGTAAACAGCAATAATGGCATTCTTTTAACTGTGAAAAACTCATTATTAAAAACTTAATACAGTCACTAAAAAATAAAAAAAATTATTTCTGTCAATTTAAAGCTGAAAAATTTGATTTAATTTGGAAAAAACAGAAACAAAAAACAGATGTTTTTAAAAACTTAAAAGAAAAAAAATGTGGGATTGTTTTTCGGATCTTCATTTCGAAAAATGAATTAACAATCTTTCTTAAAACAAAAAAACCTGTCGCTTCGGTCAATAATAGGAAATATTCATTAAGCATTGCACTAAGATGAGGCAACGGACATTGCATGCTTTTGTTATCTATCTACACAGGGGTGTCTGGAACAGTGAGATAAAGCTCCCCTATATGAAAAGTTTGTCTTGCAAAAGAAACATGCATGCAGGAGAAATCTCGTGGCTCGATAATGTGCTTGCAATCAAAATTTCCTAGAAAGTTACTTATTTAAAACTTACATATAAGGTAAACAGAAAACTATACGTCATTTTCCGAGACTCTCATTCGTTCAAAGCAATGTTAGTTTCAGCAAATCAGAGGGTCTAAAAGTGATGTCATTGAAAGCAAAATGATAACACAACACTGTAAAAATTCATTCGGAAATCATTTGCAGACTGCTATCTTCTAAATGTTTTGCTAGTGTGTTTTCAAGATCAGGATTTTTAAATGAGGATTATCAATTTTGAGGAAGTAAGTTTTCGTTTACAGATGTTGGGAAATTTTGTTTTAAAACATATGTTACTAAAAATTAAAGATTAAAACTTCTTTTTTTAAAAAATAGTTATTTTACTACTTAAAAAAACATTTATCTAATTGTCTACAACGGTATTTGTTAAAATATATTATCATTAATCTTTTTTGGTATAAGATTCAAACTAACAAAAGAACTTGTTCGTTGTATTTGAAAAGAGTTCAGTAGCTCGCGCATTACAAATTCATTCTCCAAAACGAGTGTTAAGTTTAAACTTAAGAAAATTCACAGCTTTCACATAAATTTACTGTTAACTTAAAAAATATATTCCTTCATTAGTAACTAATAATAATAATAAAATAAATAAATAAAGTTCAAACCACTTTTTCTAAAAATAAAATAAAACTTTGCGTTATCAATCATTGAAATATCTTAGTTAAAAGCGGTAAAATAGCAATTGATACAATACCGGCAAGAAACATCGTTGATGCGCAACCGTTTGTTTACACACAGAATAAGCTTTCACTATATATATAGAAACCACTTGTCTCGTAGGAGACATGAGAGAAAACTAGCGTTTTCAACTGCTTCGAATTCTTTTAGATAAAACACTTAAGAAAATTCAAAAGCTTTCACCTAAATTTCTGTTAACTTGAATATATATATATATATATTCTTTCATTAGTAACTATTAAAAAAATATTAAGTTCATACCACTTTTTCTAAAAACAAAACTTTACTTCATTAGTCACTGAAAATGTCTTAGTTAAAAGACTAAAACTAGCTTGCATTCTTTTAAATAAAATATATGTATATATGTCAAAATAAGTAGTTAAAAAACTAGCATAGAAAACATATTCATATGACGAAACAATGGGTTGCAAAAATGTGTCCTCTCCGAGCGAGATCTGATAATGATCAAGTATTTCACCTGTGCAGGAAAAAATTCAGGGGTATACTGATACAATCTATTTTCTTCAAGGGGAGTGTGTTGTAGTGTAAGGGTAAAACAGAACATTGCTTTCTTAAAAGAAATACTAAAGTTTCTAGAAAATAGTTATGTCATTTATCTGATTATTTTTTATAAAGTGTTGTTCGTCCTAAGTTATATATTTATTTTGTTTATGACATTGAACTTTGAACTGTAATATTTGTTGTGATATATCTTGTGACTTGAACTAATATACAGGATTTCAAAAGGGTAAGTTTTTTAAACGTTATTTATATATTTTTGAGAGATTGCTAAAATAATTTTATAAGTGCTTTCAATGAGTGAAAGACTTTTTTTCTAAAACGTTAAATTATTTAGAAGGGTAAAATTTTTATTATCCAATGTTTACGCATGTTATTTTTCTTAATCGTTAAATTATTTGAAAGTTAAAAATAGTTATATGTTAATCTGTTTGAAACCTATGAGTAATTCTAAAGACATTTCTATAAAAAACATACTTTACTTCGTCAATCACTGAAATAACTAAATTATAGAGTTCAGTTCAAAACTTGTTTATTAAGAAAAGCTTTATGTGAAAAAACTTGTTTCAAAAATTAACAAATGACTAAATGAAATTAACTAATTTATTTAAAACTTTATTTGCAATGACTAAATGAAAAAACGTGATTCGAAAATTGACAAATAACTAAAAATTATAACTTATTTCGTTAAAAACTCCCAAATAAAAAAAAAATGTATTAACCTCTTTATGTCAGTTGAAAATAGGACGATGTCATCACAGGTGATTTAAAAATCCCATCAACAGAGGGCGCTCGTGTTCATGCCCTCAGGTGAAAACGATTGTGCTGCCACCTAGTTTCGACTCTCGACCAATCAGAAGCTAGCTCTTATCTTGATGAAAATGGTTTCCGAGGAAGAATTCGTTCATTAGCCCTGTGGATTTCATAGAGGTAGGACATGTCTCCGCGCTGCGCCTTGGTAAAGTTTTTTAATGGTTTGCGTGCGATCTTTTCTAATCACCTCATCATTCCTAATCACCTAATTACCTAATATTATCTTTCCTTTGTTCTGACTCCTCTCTAACACTAGACTTTCATTCATTAGCATTATCCTTTGTTCTAATCCCTCTCTTACAACAGACTTTCATTCATTAATCATCCTCATTAACATTATCCTTTGTTCTAATCCCTTTCTTACAGTAGACTTTTCAGTGATACATTAACGTTATCCTTTGTTCTAACCCGTCTCTTACAGTAGACTTTTCATTATCTCTTCTTTGTTTTAACCCCTCTAATATAGCATGCCGCGTGGGCGCCAGTCTGTCTCGGCTCCACCCACCTGTGCATCACATTCTTATCTCCCCCAACCGTTCAATCACTCAACCCCGCCCACTTGTCACTCATCATTGGCCACGCCGTCCACCCTCCACCCGCTCTTGGCTCCTGGTGAAGCAGAACCCCCTTTTTCCTTCTACTGGTAGATTAAGGATTTATCTGTATATTTGTGGAAAAAGGGTAAATCAAAGTAGAGATTTTCGTGTTTTATCGAAATATAATCAACGGAAATATTTTTTCAATTAGTGTATATTTTGAGAGTGTACATCGTTGTTCAAAGTGTCATAAACTTTAATACTGCTGATTAATAAGAACGAGGTACCTTTAAATGTATAGAGATCTTATTTTAAGACAAAATTAATATGTACCTTTAGAATACCATAATTTTTTACCTATACAGTGTGTCCAGGTATAATCTGACCGGCCTTTATTTTCGAAACCGTTGGTCCTAGATGCATACTTCCAATTACAAAAATGGTCAAAATTAGGTGCAGAGTTAAGATAGAAATAGTTTGAAGCGAAAAAACAATTTAGGGAAGAATTACAACATCTAAATTTTTATACGGTCCCTGGTCTTATAAGTTATATTTAGTAAAATTTTTCTGTTGAGCGGGCAAGTAAGGCAAAAAAAGTCCCGTTATTCTACGATTAAAATTGACCGAGTAATAGCTGTTTGAAATTGGAGCATATTTTTGCTACAAATTAGGGGTTATTCACAAATTTAGTAGAAATATAATTTCGTCAGATATATTAAAGAAATGGTTGAGAGTAAAATTAGCATTGCAATATAAATTTGAAATCTTTAATCATTCTGACATATTAATGCAAAATATACAATTTGCACTGAACATATAAGAGGATAAGAGTAACAGAATTTTTGTTAAATAAAAGGATGAAAAACAACAGCCTCAATTCTTTACAAAAATGATACATATTTTAAAATGCTGTTAGATTACACCGTCTTTCAAATTTTGGGCTGTGTCATGTTTTTTAGCTTTTGAAAATTGATTCACATGTATTTTTTTATCGCTGAATCCGAAAATGACCTTCATTTTAAACCATCACGTCAGGATTTTTCTCAAATCGCAAACTTCAAAGTTAAAATGCTCGAAGTTAAAATTGAACCATCCTCCCCTCCCAACCTCATCGGACCCCTGAGCTGTTTAGGTGTAAGAAACCCAGTATAAGCCACAAAATTGAAAAAATTATTGAATTAAATAAAATTAAACTGAATAAAAAAGTCTTACATCTATTTTATAATATCAGATTTTTTGCTATTTTCTAACCTTGAAATTTACGATTTGCGAAAAATCCTGACATGATAGTTAAAAGTGAAGGTATTTTTTTTATTTAGCGTTAAAAAATACATAAAAGTAATTATAAAAGTTAAAAAACACAACCATCGCAGGTTTATGTTATCTAATCTAAAACCATTTCTTAAACTTGTTGACGGAAATCTATCGAAATTTTTTGTGTTATTCTCTAATATAAGTATGTATAAGATGGTAAGCGTCGAAAATCATAATAAAATCACATTGTAATCGGATTTAAGTCAGTATGTAAAATTTTAACTTCGATCGGACATTTGATAGTCAGTTAAAGTTCGAGTACAAATTTTAAAATGGAAAGACGATCGTTGCAAGTTAAATAAACTTTATGAAAATAACATAATTTTTGTTAAATTATGTTATTTTACATAGCCTCAAATCCTTACAAAATAAAACATACGTTAAAATACAATTATTTTATCAAATCTGAAACTTAACTAATAAAGTTAATTCAATCGTAATAGTTGTACGATATCTTTCAAACCGCAGATATCTTGAAATAAGTTTAAGTACTTTATACACGACCCCTGAAAGCATGGTCGAAATCATCTGTTTTTATATGCAAAAAAGTGGTATAAGTCATGCATTTCAAAGTTTCATAACTCGGTTAATTTCAATGTTAGATGAATGGGACTTTTTCTGTCTTACTTGTTAGTGTCACAGTAAATTTTTACTAAATATCATTTATAGGACCGGGGGACCGTATAAAAATTTAAATTTCGTAATTTTTTAATAAATGTTTTTCTTGACCCAAATCGCTTTAAAAATAGTTCTTTATCTTATTTAAACCATTTTTGTATTTGGAAGTATGCATCTAGGACCAACGGTTGCGAAAATAAAGGTCGCTCAGGTTATACGTGGACACACTATAATAGGAAACCAACGTAGAGGTAACTACGTGTATCTATAACTTTTCTATCAAAGAGCTTGTTCAGCGACGCAAATCGGGCCGACCGGACGCAGGGAGATATACCTCATGGAGTGGTCTTAAAAAGTAAGGAATTTCGAAATATTTTAATTATTTTGTAATTTTATGGTTCGAAACAGGTGAGACCAATGATTAAATCTTCTTATCTTTCCAAACAATGTCTCTCGTAATAGGAATTCATGTCTATACGCACTCAGACAAAATCAAAACATTCAAGAAAAGTATGACGTGATCTGATATAAATCCGATCAGCAGCAAATTTTACGCCCGGTCTTCGCTCACCTAGCCCACAAAAAATATGTGGTCGTTATGATCACATGCTTGGGCTTTTTTGTTTGTGTTTTCACTCGTTTTGGTGGGTTGACTGATTCGCTTGAATAGCTCGACAAAAAAAACAAACTACATCATTAAAAAAGACAGTGGTGGGATTCAAATAACTTAATAAGCATTTGTAGTCCCTAAAGACTTTTTTCTCAAGTTTCAAGAAAAATAATGTGCCACACATAGATTTAAAAAATAATTTCCAACGTTATAAAATAATGAATAAAAAAGTTTTATATTTAAATGCAGTGAAAAAGAAAAATATGTGCTTTAATATGCTGTTTACTACAAAAAGGACGTAATTTATTTAGCAAATATTCAACAATTACAAAGTACTCATAAAAAATTTCTATCAGAAAATGCATCAAATTAAAAGTATTAACTGTAAAAAAGCAGCATTTTTCAAGCGAAGGAAAAGACTAGGCTATCACCAAACTCTGTCAGGCTGCCATAGATTGGACAAAAACTTTGAAACTAAACATTCGTTCTGTGCATATATTACTATTCTCTTTTACAAACACTCTGCGGAACACTGCCTTATTTTTATCTAATAAAAACGTTAGGTAATACCACAGACTTATCATATAATCTCTTATTATCTTTACTCTGAAGGTAACACAAAGCTGCTGAGTATTTAGCTCCCAAGTTCACCTTCACTATACGCTTAAAATATATCCCCCTCCATATGCATCTGTCTTCTTCGCGCCCGGGCGAAGTGGTCGTGGTTGCTGAACAAGCTCAAAAATTCCTTAAAACTCTCATTAAAATTTAGGTTGTTGAAAACAAGAACATTTTTTTGTAAAAAATTAATTTAAAAAATCCACATTTTGGATTCTGATTTATTTCAACGATTTTTCAAGTAACTCTTACAACACAATTTTCTGTAGGGATACGTTTGACCATATGGTTTTTTTGACCCACTGACTAAATTATATTAAAAAATCTTTCCCACCTGTATCGAAAGGAAGGTAGCTTTTATATCCCTTGTTACCCTGAAGCCTTTTGTAGTAGTATTGAAATAATAAAACTAAATGTTGCAATTTACCCGTCATTCGTAACTTTCCCCATCAGCAGTAAATAAAGTTAATGAAGATATTTTTTCTTTACGGTGTACTTCTCTTAATGATCTAAAATATATGATTGTTGACTATAACTTAGGATTCCGTTACACATGTTTTTCCGGTATACTGCTCAGTGCTTTAAAAAAATGAAAGAGACCTCGGACGGGTGGGCTTCCCAACTGTGCCGCGAATTACCGGCAGCCTTCTAGTATGTCCACCCCGATCGCCCTGAGACGAATAATAATCTCGAAGCCGCAGAGGTCATCCGATGTATTAGAAAAAAGGGGAAAAAAAGGTGTTTTAAAAAAAGGAAAAGGACCTCAGACGGGCACGCGGATCGCACTGTTCAGTGAATTAGTGGTGGTCTCTCAGCTCACCCAACCCCAACCGCCGCCGCGCAAAGACAAAGAATGGTAATCGCAGCTGTCGTCCGACGTATTCGGAGCCCCGGCTCTACCCTTCCCGCTTTTCCATGTATTGAACTTATTGAATTTAACTTTTTAATTTCGCCGGTGACATCTTCCGTGATCGGCTCTATATTTTACCTTTCCTTTTGAAGTGTTTTAAAAAGAAAAGGACCTCGGACGGACACTCGGACTGCCTGCTCCGCGATGTTTTCTGTTTTGTAGAGCGTTCTATGGACTCTGATTGGTTGAATCACTTATATCGTCTCCTATTTGGAATTTCTAGAAAATTCCTTCAGATTCTGAAAGTTAATTTTTTTGCCAAATTTGGCGACATTATTTCATTTGACGTTGCACTGGTATTCTTGAAAGTCGATTTTCCCGCCAAATCTCACGAATGTTGGCAATATTTCGCCAAATTTGGCGAAACGGTGCCAATAACTGTTTGAACCTTCATTCCTATTGAAATACATTGATCAAAAGTGACCCCAAAATGACCCACTAATCGAATTTTCTCGAGCATAAGACCTTCCCAATAGTCTTCTCGTGCCCCAAACAATAGGACACAAAATTTGTCAAAATCGTTGAAGCCGTTTTTAAGATAAAATTCGCATACACACACACACACACAAGATTTGCTCGTATTATGATATATGATGTATCATTGCTTGTGTTAAGGATATTAAGCTAGTTTTTTCTGTGGGTCTTCTTAAGCTACCACGTACAATAAACAGTAGTGATTTAGAAAGAGTAGCTTTAAAAATCATATTTTACTCCTCTGGTTATGAAAATATTTGTTGATTTGTAAAAGTATGAATGTGAGATATGACGTATTGAAAATCATTATCTTTACCAAGCAGCCAGATCAAATAAATATGTTCCATATCAAAAAGTTTGACATTTGACATTTGAAGTCCACCAAAGTGGAGATTGCTTTGGTGCCTATAGCTACAGTGGCTGTCGTCTCGAGTGATCCTTTATTTTATACTCAGAAATAATTACAGAAACTAGATATACAATTTCGTCAACATACAAGGACGAGATAGCACAAGGAAATTTACAACACTAGAGAATTACAGC